>JAOXNO010000002.1:33939333-33964939 GCA_028565335.1 Limnodromus scolopaceus
CACCAAACTTGCTGAGGGTACATTCCATCCCTTCATCCAGGTCATTGATGAATTTATTGAAGAGGGCTGGACCCAGTTACTGACCCCTGGGGAACACCACTTGTTACAGAGTTCTTGTAAATAAAGTGTGTGTAGGTGGATGATTGTACTCTTCTGTATCTTAGCCACTGTTAGAAACTCTTACTGAGTATCAGCAGTGGAGGGGTGTGTGACCATAGGCTACTTCTCATGTTTGTTACAATACTAACTTGCATCAAGTGGTGGCTTGAAAGCCTGTTGAGAGGGGTACCCTTCACAGATTGCAAAGTTGATAGCAGTACCTTCCTGCTTTCTCTTCTACTTCCTATGTGGTTCACTGGAATTTCTTAACAGTAGGAGAACTAGAAACCTGAAACTTAATTTTGTGTACTTTGGTATTCCATGTAGTTGTGAGGGTGTTTTAACAAAAGAGGAAGTGTGTGTGCTTGTATATGGAAAGAGAATGTGAAACTATTAGTAACTGTGTAGGTTTGGGAGAAAGCTGGGGCTGAAAGTTAACATCTGCTAGGTTTTTGAAGCTTCATTATTAACTTAATGACCTGTATTCTATTTCACTGCAGCCACGTAAAATTTCAGTTAAGTGACAAATTCTAATGGACATTAGATGAATTAAGCCTCCATTAAACTGAATTACCATAGCCTAAAACAATTACGTTTTTTTTTCTGAAAGATCTGTGAAAGATCTGGGGTAGGGCTTTAAATTAGAAATTTTAGTAATTTGGTCATAGCTACTTGGTATCAAGCAAAAATTGAACAGCATATTTATTTTACTGCAGCAATTGTGGTTTATTTTTGATCCTCTAAGGTGGGAAAGTTGGAGAGAAAGACCATCACTGGATTAATTGTTCTGATGAGTTTACTTAAAAAAAAAAATCAAACCAAAAAACCCATGATCTTTATTCTTTTTTGCAGCCACTGATCTTCTTTTGGCTTGGAATCCCATTTGTCTGGGCCTGGTTGAGGGAGTCATTGGTAAAGTTCAGCTTCATACAGGTATGTGGGGTTTTTTTTCTGTTATGCATTTTAAAGCAAAGTCAGTGATACTACAAATAATACTGTGTAGTGCTCTTTGCGTCAGAGTACTCCCCAAATATGTGAACTTGTCAAAGCGATTGCATTATAGTTGTAGATGCAAATTCCCTCTACTTTCCAGTGTATGTATTTTGGTTTGTCACTGTCTTGTAAAAATAGAGAACTGCTTTCACGAAGAGTAAAAATTTGTTTGAAGTTCTGTGTGAGGCTCTGTGTGAGATGCATAAAGTTCTTGCACCATTTTGAATAATCCTTTCAAGTAGTTTTTTTGTTGTTCTCCTATAGTACAGTGCAAAAACTAGTGATGGAAGTTTTCATGAAATTAAAAGGCTCGAATTCTCAATGCTATATGAAAGCCTGAAGAGTAATTACTACCTTGGTAGATGACTATTTGAAAGTAAAAGGAACACTTAAATTTATTTGTTAAATGTAAGACATATAGCTATAAGGTGGAAGCAGGTATAGAATGCATTGTGATTTAATGTTAAGCCTGTCTAAATGATTCTAGTAACTTTTTCCTGTAAAACAAGGTAAATGCTTTTAGCTGTAGTCAGCTGCAAATACCTGTAGCTGTGATAAAGATTTCTTTTGATATATACCAGCTTTGTATAGGAGGTCCTTCTGCCAGTAGGGCTCTGGATATCTGTTTACTGACAGGTAGGAAAACTAGCTGTAAACTCTGCTTCGCTTACTGTTCTTTTTGTGAATTCTTAGACCCTGCATTTAAAGTAGTGCCTGGCAATATGATCAATACAGGTAAAGTTTCAAGTGTGTTCCAGGATAGTGGGATGGATTAACTGGTGAAAGGGATCAGATGTTTGTGGTCTGTTGAATAGAAACAGATTAGTCAAGGTGGCAGTGGCATACTAGCAACAGGGGAGGAGGGGACCAGGGCCCGGCACACCACTGCACGGGCTTTTGGTGGGTCTAGTCCTAGGAAATGCTTTGGCTCCATAATTACTGTAACCCCTAGGTCTTGTTTCTGAGAGTAATAGTTCAGAGCTCATCTCTTTGTGAAGTTTGTGATCAGATCCTCTTTCCAATTGTATGGCTTAATCTTTTCTGCATTTCACCTGGTATTTTTGTCTGTGCTCATTCTACAGATCTGTTCAGCCATCCTTTTTCAGATCTGATGATATGAAGTGGTTCAGACTCTGCCATCTCACTTTCCCTTCTCATCCAGGTTGTCTGTACTGCGCAGCATGTGCTGTTCGTGATAAATGATGGCTGAACTCCAGTAACGGCCTCTTTATGCTGTGGGAAAATGCTCAATTACTGTTTTCTAACATGTTTTTTTGGTGTGGTGGTGTTTGGTTGTGTGTTGTTTTGTTTTTGTTTTTTTTTTTTTTAACCAAGCACTTATGTACACAAAGGCCTTCCTCCCTCTCTAGGGAGTCTAGTATAAAAGCCTTTGAAGGAGGAGACCTTGTCAAATCCTTTCTGGAAGGTCCTGTGTGTTATGGCAACCGAATATCCTTGCATGTGGGCTTATTGTGAGGCACTTCCTCTGCTTATGAAAGCTGAGTTGAAACTTTCCCCAGCATGTGACACTTCAACAGGTGCCAACTTGCTGTTATCAAGTAAATTAAGATTATCAGGTAATAAATCTGATATCTGGTCTTCTTTCCATGTGTCCTGTAGAGCTACTGAATCAGTTATGCTCATCCAGGTGCTCCATTCAGTTGCAACTTAGGCCAGTTGGAAGCTTTTTGTTTCCTCTCTGCCTTCTTCAGATGACAGCATCACAGACTGTTCATAGACTATCCTTCTTGTCTGTATTCTGATGCTTAGTGATGCAACTGTCCTGTAAACAGACGTTTATTTTCTGCCTTTAAATGTCTGAAGAAATACAGAATCTCCAGCTATTTGTCCTTATTCTTCTGCTGAGGACTACTGCTCCCTTGAATCTGCTGACAGTTGCTGATGCATGTCCTCCATCAGGCTGCAGTCAAAATGAGAGGGCTGATGGAGGTGTCTTACATAGGTCTCTTGAAACCTATTATTGTTAATGAACTCTTGCTTGATCATACTCAAGTGTAGTTTTTTTTGTAATCCTCTAGGCTGAGTCATCTAGCACTCTGTAACAGTAACCTGTCTTCATTACTTATTCTTGTATCAATCTTTGTCACTGGGAAACTTTATCAGCAGAAGTTGTATAAATATTTAATATTGGTGGACCATTATCCCCAGACTTAGTGAGAGTACTATGCTGCAGAAGCTGGGCAAAATGGTTTTCTCCCAGAGCTGATCTAGACCGGGAGGACTTGTTGCTCTGATTTCTACCCCCTGCCCCTAGACTGTAAGGATCAGAAAACTTAAGTTGGAGCTCTTTTGGTTAACTAGAGTCCTGTATGGGCTTGTCCTGCTCTGAACATTATTATTAGCTGTTGTTGGAAAGAAGTACTGACGTGTTTTAAAAATGCTTAGCAAATACTGAATAATACTAGAAGCTTTAAATACCTTTTTAAGTATTGAAGCTGCTACCAGTGCACTCTAGAGCTGTCACTAAGCCTTTATGCACTTTGATGTCTTGGGCATAGGTCGTTATATGTTCTTGAAAGATTGGTTTAATGCAAGAATGCTGGAGTAGTCCTACGATGACTCTGAAGTGTCCCTGAAGTCAGTCTTGGACCATCCTTAATTTAGCATTGAAATACCCGTGCCAATTTGCTGTAACTAGGAATGGGATTTAATTTACTCTTAATCTTGCTGGTTTTATTGCAGACCTAGTACAGGAGAATTTGTAGGAAAGCTGCTGTGGCAGGGAAGCAGTCTCATAGAAACCAGCTAGCCAATACTACATGGTTTATTTTTTAATACACTAAAGAATTTTTGCCATGAGGGGCATCAGTGTTACCTTTGGACATAACTGTACACTCATTGGAGATGAAAGTCTACTTAAAGTATCATTTGGTTCTTTGCTAATACTGAATTTTCTTAAACATTAAGATGCTTTTTTTGGGGTGATGGAAGCAGAGGAAACTCCAAATGACAAAACCTTCATTGAATATCAGAATGCAAGGATATGGTCTCTTATCTTGGGATGGACTACAAAAAGGTGACTTGTAGGAAAATGTGTAGTAAAAATAGGAACCGAAGGAAAAGGACTTTAGAATGTGCTGTGGAGATAAGTTACCAGAACAGAACACTCTGTTTTCTTGGTGCAGATGCACAATTAAAATTGTCTCTGCATGATCTTCCCATATAGAGACAAGCACATCTCTTGCATAAGCAGTGTCTCCTCTATAGAATATTAATTTTTTTTTTGTGATCCAGTTGGCATGCATGCATACAAAATGTAAGTGTAGCCACTCAATTTCCTTTTGTCAAAATCCCAATACGGAACTAGAAAGAGGTTGTGTTGGTTTTTGTTAAAATAAAAAATAGATACTTCAATCCGCTAAAATGGTAATGGTGGCCTAAAATTGAATCACTTGTAGTCAGTGACTGCTTAGCAAGTTGATCAAACATTGTAGTGCTAGAATATGCTTACAATTAATACTGTACATCTAACTATAACTAAAGCAGGATTCCTTAACCAGTTCCAGCAACTTCTGCTTAGCTCATTCAATGCCACCACATGTTTTTCAGTTTCTTGGTCAAAGCACACTCCTGTGCAGTTTAAGGTCTGTACTTGTATCAATTTGATGTGCTTTTCCACTGCTGGTTAATTACAGTCCAAATTAAACGCTGCTGGCAAGGTTGCGTAGACTCAGTAAACGGAAGGGAAGTAGAGTTCCTCCTTTCCTATCCCCAGGAAAGGAAAGCTTTTTTTTTAATGTGCGTCTGAATCTTGATAGAAACAATGAGAGGTTCAGTATCTAAACCAGAAATTGAATCAGTTACATCTCACTGAAGCTAACTTCATCCCATCAACAACTTAAAAATTAGTAGCAGGAAAAAAGAACAATTTAAGTTATTCAGGTAACAAAAAAAAAAAAAAAAGAAAATGCCAGCATGGAATTTCTTGGCTGAAATCAAAATACTTGCACAAAGCAGCGTTTATAGTAAACTTATGCAGAGTTTAAGAAAAGTTACTGCAAAAGCATTTGGGGAAACTATATGCTATATTATTTGGGAAATGTTCGAGCAAAGCAGCAGTGCTGTGCTGACAGTGAAGCAAAAGAGGAGCTAAATTCCTGTTTTAGTGAGCAATGGGAGGTAATAGCTTATTTTATAGTATTTTAAGTTAGTTGCTGACATCCACTCTTCATAAAAATGAACATTAGATCTTAAGAGATGATTTAAAACACGCACTCTTCTGGAATGACATATAGCCGTAGTGTTCTGTACACACTGTGCCTCCCACATTGAGTAGACAATAACTATTATTTCTTTTATAGCCATTCTGTGGAACTACTTTACTGCAGAAGCACATACTCTGCTCAGGGATTCAGTTATTTAGCTATTGCTGGCAATTGGAATATGCTGCTTCTATGGCCGTTGGTGAAGCTTTTACTTCAGGGCGTACTTATCTGCATAATTACTTCCTGACTGTTTTCTTTTGATCTGCTGGGGAATTCCTGTTTTCCTTCAATGTTCTGTGGCTCTGGCCATAATACAAAGAGTTTTGAAATGTACACCAAGATGACTTTGAGTGCACTTTTTAAAAATGATAAAAGGATACAGAACTTACTTGCCTGTATTAAGCTCTTAAGTTCTCGTTTACTGCTACCAGGGTTTGTTAATATGAGGTAAACTGAAGAGGAGCCAGAGATTTTTTCTTTCTTTTCCATTTTCCACTAATGTGTATCTGGTTAGAAATGCCTTTACATAATACTGTTTTCCAATGGAATCACATTGATTATTTCACTGGAGCTCTAGAAGGTATTGTTTCTTAAAAGAGTATCTGTTTTGTTTGTTGACATGCACTGCTGATCTTCTCATAGAAGTAAGTTGTGTGGGTCCCCTTCTATAGGTGGGAATAGATGGGATTGTAGGACTGCCCAGCAGGAGTATCTGTCTGCCTGGATGCCCTGTTGTACTCCCCTTCCTGTTGAGCTTAGATTGCCCTGGGTTTCCAGAGACTGTATTGCTTTTGCCTGCAGGAAAGCAATATAGGAAATGGTAGACTTTCTTTTTAAATTAAGTGGTAGACATCTTCATCTGTTGCTGGTGGTTTTGGCAGCACTTCATTTTCCCCATTCTAAAAGGATTTTCTTACCTACTCATTGGTCTTCTCACTGTTGCATAGAATCTGTCCTGTTCTCCTCAGCTTCCCTTTTCTTATTTCTACCTTATCCCCATGGCTGGGGGGATGCTGGAGGCAAAGGTGGCTGTTCTCCAAGTGGTGTTGCTGTACCTGTACAGAAAAGCTGTTCCAGCACCTGCTCTCAGTAAGGATAACTGTCTTGCTGGTGTTTGCTGTCACTCTCTTGTCTCTGTTATCCTTTGACCAACAAGAATAGAACAGTTCACCTAGTTTTTAGGAGACTATGCTTATGTCATGGCTTCGAGTAACCTGGTCCAACCTCAGAGCTGACCCTGCTTGAGCGAGGTGACATCCTGAGCTATCTCCCACCTGACTTGTCTCTGATCCTGTACAGATTATGATTCTGGTGCTGTGTTCAGGAAGTGGTGCAGGACTGCTTTTAGAAGATCACATACACTAAAGAAGTGGTGTATGAATTCATCCCCCTTCCTCTCCTCCCTATTTTGGGGGGCAGCCTTTGATTCTCACAGTGCTTTTGTTATTATGAAGACCTGTAATTGTTAAAGGTTTGTTAGTACCTAACATAGGCACATCTCTCTCCTAAAGACAGTGACACAGAATCAAAATAAGGAGTGGATTGTCATAATGCACAGCAGTCTAGTTACAGTGTTTGTTCCTTTTCTTTAGAAGAAACTGCTACTTAAACATACGTGGTCAGATTTGGCCAGAAATGTTCAAGGCCTTTTAACTGCAATTATTGGAAAGATGCTTACAATTTGGATAGACCTTTAATTCTATGCTGAAAGTGTATTGCAAAATGTGGGAAAGAAAACAATTCTGGGTGTCCTGTGACCTGAAACACATTCTCCTAGGTTTTTCGTAAGCACTCAGAGGATAACACAATGTCTAGAATTTACTGAGCAAGGAAAGCAGACTTTGCATTGGCTACAAAGCCTTTAAATAGACTTTTTTTTTTCCCCCAAAGGTTGTATATTGTATTTTAAGGCATGATTGTATTTTAATACGTAACACAATCTACAGTCACAAGCATGGAAGCATATCTAAGTCTAACATAGCAGGCTTTTAATGTCTGTGTATGACCTCTTCAGTTAAACTCGGTTGCTTCTCAGTTGGGAGAAATAGTGAGTGTAAATGTGTGTCTAAGACTTTCTGTACCTTTTCCATCTGTCTTGACAGAACTTTCACTTTTAGCTCAGTAGTATGCTGAGTCAACCAAGGGATTAAAACGTAGGAAGCTAATGACCAGGCACTATTCAGCGGCCAGTGGGAATGTTCTGTTTCAGTCTCTTTTTAAAGTCTTGAAGCCATAATTGTGACTGTTGTAGATTAAATGTGGGTATGGAATGCACCTGTTGTCATTATCCTTGTTAACATTTGGCTCATTAATTCTACACCACTTAAATGCATCTATTTCAGGAATGATGTTGTGAACCTTTGCATCATAAAGGAACTCATGTACATTTAATGTTTGCTCACCAGATTTCTTAACTCAGGAATCTTGTAGCTGGTACCCATGTCTGTCTCATTTGGTGTTTTATACAAGATAGAAGGTATGAAGGGAAAATCTTAGCTTGCTGTCTGCTGAGCTCAAGCTGTTTTTTTTTTTTTAAATTGTACTGCTATTAGTGACACTGGGAATGCGCATCAGCCTAGAGATTGCCTAATTAGTATAGATGAAGCAGTGGTAACTTTTCCTTTAGTGGATAAGTCTATGAAGTTAATCGCCTTATTATATTAGAGATGGAGTAAGTATTGTTTTTTAGTGTTTTTTTTATTGCTGTGCATAATAACAAAACATAGCAATAATCAATCAGTGTTCACTGGAGTCTTCTAGTCATATAGTTCCTGGCAGGGGTTTTACACTGGGGAGAAGCTTCTGGCAGAGTAATCAAAATAAATGCCTGACAGACAAAGCATCAACTAATCTTTTTCCAGATTTACCATGGTGGCTACTTCTAATTCGTCAGAAAGCATTGATTGGCAAACTTCCAGGAGACCATGAGGTTTGCAAAATAACAAAGATTGCAGTGATTCCGCTTTCTGAAACAGAACCTCAGGATCTGGAATTAGAGGTATGACTATCTGTAATGAATTCTGACTTACTCATCTTCTGCTTCAATGAAATTTAAATGTGAAACATATTTAAATAGTTAAACATATGCCTCTTACCTCTTTTCCCTGGGGTATGCAAACATATTGAACATTTTGTATTTTTAAATACCTTTTTTTGGTTAAAAGATTTTTTTAAAATACAAATAGCAAGTTCTGCTAGGGAGGGAAATTACAATAAAATCATACCCGAATTTCATAAAGATCCTTGAAAATAACACACAAGAACAAGATTTTATTAGTGTAATTAAGCAACAGATTATTTGAGAACAGAAATGAATTCACTGGAATTATCTAAAGGGACAAAGCTGTAGACTAAGGAATCTTGTGTTTTGCTTTTAAAAAAAACCTCTCCTGGCTACCTCTTAATGACTAGGATGGTAAGACTTTCAGTAAGTCCTGGTAATCTAAGATGATGTACACAGTGGTTAGTAAACTGTTGGGAGACCAATTCTGGCTTTGGGTTTCTTTTTTCAGTGTATGTGTTGGGGGGAATGCTGATGGGGACGCAGGATGGCTTGTGATAGTCTCTATGGTGCCTGCACAACAGCATGAGAATCCTTCCCTGAAGGGGGAGAGTAACGTGGAATCTCCAAAGCTTTGGTGGAACTCTAGGAGCATGAAGAGCTGCTTCAGAGTCTGGGCATTAGAACCTCACAGGGTCTGGGATACAAGAATATGACTTGAAATCTAGATGTAAAACCTTCCTGCTCTTAGTTGTGTCGGCAGGGACGTAATGCATCCTCTAGGTGCTTCTGTGCCTAGAAACCTATACAAGAACTCTCCCAAGTACTTCAACTCGCTTAATCATGAGGTTATCCCCAAATATCTCTTAGAGCGTTCGCGTGTGTGTACTTTGGGGGAAGAAGCTGTCATATCTTTACCCTCTGAATTAGGAGAGAGTAGATTTGTTTTTAATGGATGCTTTTGCTTTTGTCCCGCTTTGGAATCTTAATTCTGTAACTTGGCTTCAAGAAAAAGCCTTGCTTTAAATTTTGCAGAATTTTTTCCAAAAAATAAAGGAAAAACAGTACAAGTGAGTAATACTGATTTACACTGTATTTTGGGTGGGAGGTTGAGGTGGGTCTGGATACTCAAGTCATGTCAAATTGAGGCAGATGTTCTCACAGTCCCAGGAGAAAATGATTTTTATAAAAAAGAGGGAGAGCAATGCTATAGATTGAAATACAGGGGGAACATACAGGTTTCTAAGTGTCTCCCCAAGGTTTGTGGGCACTGCAGGCTTGCTTTTGTAGACTTAAATTAAAATTTCCTTGAACTTGTTAAAAAGTATTTAAGTATTTGCTTTAATTTGATATCATTATTTAGCTTTGTAAAAAGCACCATTTTGGGATAAACAAGCCAGAGAAGATTACACAGTCCCCAGATGACACAAAATTTCTGCTGAAGACTCTTACTCAAATTAAATCAAATGTGTCTGCTCCAAATAAAAAGAAGGTAAAGTTTACTACTGTTTTCTTGCTTTGTTTAAAAAAAATTACTTGATAATTCAAAAGTTGTGGTGGATGATCAAATGGAATACTAAGACCTAAAAAGAGAACTGGTGAAAAACTGCACAATGTGCAACTACTGTCTTGAAGTTTGATTTAATTTTTGATTATTTAACTGTTGCTCTTTTATGATTTTTAATTTTCTGTTATTATATAACTTTGGCAGAATTAATAGAGTGCCTCCTTAGCAGGATTAACTTCTAGTGGGGCTCTGAACTTAACAAATTGCTCTACATAAGTATATCTTACTGTATAGAATTGGAGACAAAATTTGATGCAGCATGGTGCCTCTGAAGATTCTGGCCTTTGTGTTTATCTCTGATAGGAATTTTAAGATTCTGCTCCTCAATGAGAAAATGTTTGTCCTGCAAGGTTAGAAATAGCATGTAGCAAATATGGCCAGAGTCTTTTCAATCAAAGGGGAAAAACATAAGAAAACAATTACTTTTCTTTCAGATTAAAGAAAGCAAAGAAAAGGAGAAGCTGGAGAAAAGATTATTGGAGGAGTTATTCAAAATGTTCATGGATTCAGACTCCTTTTACTACAGCCTGACCTATGACCTAACAAATTCTGTGCAGAGGCAGAGTGCATGTGAGAAAACTAACTTACCACTGTGGCGAAAAGTAAGTGTGTGTAGTTTTCTTCTCTTTTTTTTTTTCCCCCTTTTGGGAGATGAGCTGTTCAATACTCCATGTGGTCAGCACTTGGCTGGTCATGTTTTCTGCTGGTACAATCTACAGCGACTGAAAACCGTGCCCCATAACCAGCTTCATTGCAAGGAAATGAAACAAAAGTCTCCAGCTGCGTGTCTTGAACCGAGCTGTTATATTCAAAAGTAGGGAACACTAGACTTGTATGTACAGGTGTAGTGAATAACACTGGTGTCTTTACCAAAGGTATTGCCAAACCTTACTTTAAAAAATTGCAAAAACTGCCCTTTTTGTTTTAAACAGGTTGATGACAGATTCTTTTGGAACAAGCACATGATTGAAGATCTCATCACCATTGATGTGAGTCTTGTTTCTAACAATGTATATTATGAAAACCATTCTGTAGTTTTAGTTGAAACGTTTACTTAAGGCCATGTAGAAGTTTACTTAAAAACCTGCTTGGCAGACAGCTCAGGGTTGGGGCTCTGCCTTCTGAAGCTGAGCAATTGGCATTACCATCTTCCCCCAGCTGGCCTTTCAACAGCCTTCTCGTTAGCCTCTGATCATTGCTAATTAATGCACATCAACTGAATTAAAATAATTACTACAGTGAAGCAATGCAGAATAACTTAATGTGTGATATGTTTGTGCTAATTTCTGAAGGTAAATTTAAAATGCATTTATCTGAAATGGATTATCCCTGGGCAGAGCAGATTATTTGAGAAGGAGGAACCAGAAAAGAAGCTGAAACTCTGAATTCCAGAAATTTCTTGAGACAAGATTTTTGTCTTGCTTAGGGGAGAATACTATTTTTCTCCTTCAACAGAGTAGCTGATCAATGTAATGGTAGTGTAGAACAAGTTACTCTGAACAGCTCTTCAGAGTAGTGGATAAAGCATTTTCCTGGCTAATGGGCACAAAAAACAAACGTAGAACAACCACTCTTTTTCTTCAATATATAATCCCATTTCATTTTAAATTGGCCTCCTAGGTAAAGGGCTGAGTTACTAACTGCTGTATGCCAGTTTAAGTCAAGCCTTAAGTTCTTTTGAAGATGACAGCACGTATCTTATGCTCTACATCTTTCATTAATAACTTCATATACTCTAATGCTTGTGGAGTCAGGGCAGGGTAAACCTTAAATGCTCTGTGACAGTTTGTATATAATACAGGAGTTTAACTAGTTGTATTTTTCATGTTATAAGATATAAATGGATAACCTTGAATTAGTGTGGAACTCGGATTTAAATTCTGTTTAAGAAATTAAGGTTTTAGGGTGATAAAGCACTAATGTGCAGAGCCCTGAACCACTTGGCTTGGGTACTAGAGTTAGCCCATATAAACCTTATGCTAATACAGTTTGCTGAAAACAGGCTAGCAACGTTACACTTTAAAATTTTAATTTGCATACCTATACAACTGTACTATGCTGTATGTCCACTTAGAGGAGGTAAAACTGCCTTAAAGCAGAAAGTAAATAATAAGTTATCAATATTTGCTGCTCTATCTGAACTATCTTTGTTTTTGACATGAAAAGTTACTACTTTAAGCTTTTATTATGTTTAAATGTAAGATATAACCTTGTATGAAAACTCCCTAAGGGTAAAAGATGCTTTTAAATATTGAAGGGTTCTCTTCTATCCCTAGATAGCTGGAAGTAGAGGAGGGCTTTTTACCTTAATTCAGCTTGCTTCGTCTCTACAGAAAAATGTTAAGTTGCTTTCTCTTTCTTCCTCCTGATTTAAAAGCCCAAGGACTAATGGAGGATAAATGCTGGTATCTCTTAAAGAAATAAGACAAGGTTATGGGAAAAATTTCTTAAAACATGAAAAGCACGTGAAGCAACTGTTTATAAGCATGAGAAATGGCAGAAATAATTGTAGGTAATATAGAACCAACAAGAATGTACGTGTGTTTTGTAACCTTCAGAATGCTGAAGTGGACTTCTGGATTATACCCATCATACAAGGATTTGTGCAAATTGAAGAACTTGTAGTAAACTATAATGAATCTTCTGATGATGATAAGAGCAGTCCTGAAACTCCTCCTCAGGAATCAACTTGTGTAGATGATGTTCATCCAACGTTTCTGGTGGCACTTATTTCACGCCGGAGTCGGCACAGAGCTGGTAGGCAAACATAGTTCAAGGCATTGGGGTTGTTCCTGAGTACCGATGTAAAAGATAAAACTTGGAAGAGTGCTCTGTCGTCCAGCAGGTGGTCAGCTCTTGTCAAAGTATGTGCCACAGCCATTCCTGCTTACAGGAGAAAAGGGAAGGCTCTAGTGCATGCAGCGCTGCAGAGCAGTTACTAAGTGAACTTCACTAATCTCATTTTGGGCACTGAATGTCTCCTTGGAGGTCACAGTCCTGGGATAAAGTTACATCTTTGCAAAGAACACCTTGATCAGGACCTTGTGGACAGCTGTGTCCTAACACAATGTTCTCAATGGGCCTGGGTGAGAGTTAAATTTTCAAAGGTCTTCATTTGAGGGCTTGACAGCAGCTGAATAGAGACTTGACAAATCAAGTGTGCATGTGCCTGCATCCCAAGAGGTGTGTGTGTAGGGCCAAGGTCTGAAATAAGAACTATGCTTTGATCTTGCACCTTATTTGGCTTATTCGAATAGTAGCACGGCAAACAAAATATTCCCTGTCCTTAGGAGCACAGAAGGAAAGATTGAATCACTTGACACTTTAGTAGGTCCTGTTCAATTCTAAGCCTTTTCAGTCTCTCAGCTTTGCCCAAGCCCCCTTTCCTACACAAGTTTTTAATGTGTCAAAAAAAAAAAAAAAAAAAGACAAAAAAAGACAAAAACTGGTGAGCTTACCCTGATACGGGACTGGCCTTTGTACCACAGCTCACTTCAATGCATTTAATTCCCAGGAAAATAATTTTTCAGAACAACTCAGTGTAAATACTTGAGGGTTTCAGGGTAGTATCTAGTTTGCAGTATGCCTTATTTACACTGAATTGTTTTACAGATATAAAAACTAAATAGCAGAGGGCAAATTGCTTATTGATTCCCTCTTACTATTAATGACACTACGCTCATCTGATAGCTAGTCCAGAGTGCAAACTGAGTAGAACTTTCTCCCTTAACACAAAAAGATTGCTTCAGTAAATTGAACCAATGTTTTGAAGAATAATTGCAGAATTGTGTTTAATTCATTCTGTAATATGTAATTTTAGCTAAGAGTTCGAAGTGTTTTCATTTCTGAAATATTGTAGTTTAAAAAACCCAAGCCCCCCAAAACCAGAGAAAACACTGATTTAAAAGCTTAACATACTTCTGTGTTAAACACACTGATTCTTTATTTGTCAGGCAGCTTGTTTATGATTTTAAAAAAACAAAAAACCAAACCCCATTGCACTAAATTATCAACACGCCTGAGAACTTAAGGAAAGGCACCATGAGCTAAAGGAAGACAGCTTAGAGAATAAGAGCTTAGTGTCTGCAAAAGTTGGGATATCAAAAGTAAGGGAGTGGAAGCTTCCTGTGCAGTGACTTAGTTTGGGTTTTGGTGTAACAGCCGCTATTGGTGGCAGGACATAAGTAAAGGGTGTCTGAAAGCTCCCTTAAAGTTCCCTGTGACAGGTATTTTACATTCCTTTCACTTCCATATTTCTAATCTCTTCCCTTCTCTCCCGTAGCCCTTAGCTAGTGCTGTTGGGGTTCAGCTCAAAAATTGGGTCCAGTGCTACTTCAGGACATGGAATAGAGTTGTTCTGATTCTGTGGAACTGAATTTCCATGCTTTAACCCATGGCTTTCAATTGTTCTCCAACCCTTTTAACTTATTCCTTCCCCATCCCTTGCTACCACCTGCATCCTTTCAGAAGCAGCGATATACAGTCCTTTGAGTAAAGGACGTGCAAGCACTTACCTGTTCTGTTTAATGATCAGATCAGGAATAGCTTGGGGGGAAAAAAACTGTAATCGGGAGAGCAGTATCTGTTCTTAATGTGCCGAATTAGTTATAGGGTTTGAAATGAGGCGGGGGAGTCCTTCTGTTCTGTGGAACATGCAAATCTTCTTGGGCTGCTTGTGGGACCTCTTACTGTAAGAAGCGGAACATCTGTCAGTAAAAATGTCCTTTCATGCTCATGGAAAATACTGAGCACTATAGCAAAACTTTCTGCTAAACTTGTCAGAGCAGGAAATAATGGATCCTTTAGGGTGGGGAAGGTACATCTGTGACTTCATAGTAGACTGCCTTGCCCTGTCGACTTATTTTCTGCTTCTTGTAGTAAATCAGTTAATAAACTTTATCCATATAGTCAACGCAACTTTCAGGGGTTAGGCTGGGGTAGGAGTAATTTTACCATCGATCATGGATTCTGTGTAGATCTCTTTGTGTTACTGTTGTCAAAAACGGTAAGGAAAGTTATTAATGTTTAAGATGTGCTTAAATGTGAATTGATCATTCTTATTCCTCCTAGGAATGCGGTATAAGCGAAGAGGTGTTGATAAAAATGGAAATGTGGCAAATTATGTTGAGACGGAGCAACTGATTCATGTTCATAATCATACTCTTTCATTTATACAAACGAGAGGCTCTGTGCCTGTTTTCTGGAGCCAAGTTGGATATAGATATAACCCACGGCCCCGACTAGACAAGAGTAAGTATTTGGGTGGAATTCCTAAAGATCAGAGTTCCCTTAGAAACAGGTTCGTTGGGGTGTTGCTTTACCACCAATCTTTTAGTGGCACTTTCTAAAAGCCAGGAATAACAGTAATGACTTGACTCCAATTAACTCCTGCTCTAATTGCAACTATGCAGAGCTCTGACTTCTTGTCTGTGGTAAGTAAATACCATGAATTTCAATATTTAATGAGGTACCTGTTTTATGTCTAGTCTTACTTGCTGCAGTGTTTTCTGGATTGGGAAGGGAGACAATTTGACTTTTTTTTTTTTTTTTTTGAGAACCTTAGTAGAAACTTTGCTTGGAAGGAAGATAGTATCTTCATGATCTTGTATAATCAGCCTAATCAGAGTCCTGCTGGATTGGGATGACTGGCATCCTACATCATAAGTATGTACTTCTGTGAGTCCAACTTGTGCGTTGGATTCGCGTTCTCCTCTAGCATTAGCAGGTCTGATCTTCTGCTACTGGAGACTATTTTTTAGGGCTGAAAATAAAAGAAATCTGCTCTTTCAGAGGGGGCTGTGATGTTGGAAAGTTAAAAGACTCCCCCCCTTCCCCCCTCCCCGCATCTTGAGTAAGTCCTAGTAAAATGGATCTTGAGCTTGCTTACGAACTTGAGCAAAGCATATAATTTTAAGTTGACAAGCGGTTACTATCACTACAGACTTAAAGATTCATCAACAAATTCAGGTTTCTTCTGATTTTTATACCAAATAACCTGGAGATTACTGGTGAGGGTTAACTTGTTGCTACACGATGGAAATAGAAATTTAAATAAATTCATAAAGTGAGGAAAATCAAAATAAACCACCTCCCAATTCCCCCCCCCAGGCAGCAACACTTCATTAGTTCCAACTGAAAGCTTGTGCTGTGACATCTGTTTATGAAGCTGAGCAGTTCTTTTCACTTTTTTTTCCTAGTAGGATTAGTTTAAAAAAAAAAAATTGAGGAATTGCATGTAATTTGATATTTTTACAGGTAGGAATTGAGACTTTGAGGAATCACTGGTGCCTTGAATCAACTGGATAGTGTTTTTTTGTTACAAGTAGTTTTGTCCTTTAGGAGAACTGGAATAATACTGAAGGTGTTATCCCTGTCCTGCGTGTCCACCTCTGCAATTTGTAGACCTTTCTCGTACTTCAGTTTGCTTTTTCAAAAGATGTGAACCAAATAAAAATACTCTTATTTTAGAAGAGATGTTTATGTGGGTGTATGATGCATATGTGGAAGCATTAAACAGGCTTATTGAAAGTTAAATTTTTGTCCAATAAAGCAAAATTTAAGAACGATGTTTCCTGTATGTTATAGTAGTAAAATAACAGTATTGAAACAGAAGAAACTGATGAAAGACCTTTAAAAGTAATTCTGTACAATGGTTATGTCGTGTGCAAGTACTTCAAGGAAAGCTATCTTGGCTTTTTTTAGAGTATAGATTTGGGCATGATTTAATACTTCAAGCAGGGCTTATTGCTGACTAGGCGGTTTTTGTCTTGCACTGTTCTGCTTTGTAGGTGAAAATGAAACAGTGTCCTGCTTTCGTGCACATTTTGAAGAACAACTGAAAAATTACAAAAAGCAGGTGAGTTCTGCATGGTAAAGCAGTCATCTTATGAAGATGCAGGGGATGACAGTTTTAGTTTTTCTTGGTAATGTGGGTTGTGGTTTTTTAGAAGCTTATTGACAATTGGAAGGGTGGTACAAAATAAAATTTTATGAAGTTTTTCAAGTATCCTTGTAAGTTAACTTGTTAAAAAAAAAAAACAAACACAAACAAACCACAAAATAAAACAGACCCAGCAGTAACTTACAGAAATGTGTAAGCCTTGTGTTTGTATACCTGTTGTGTGAATTCATAGCTTTTCTGTATTAAAATTCAGGTAGGCATGTCATTGTTGGAGCTTATTTGATTTTGGGTACAATCTAGCAAAGATTATAACTTCAGTAAGATTACCTACAAGTCTTTTTTTAACTCTTGAGATATTTATTCTTTCACAGAATATATCTAAGCAGGCTGTGTAGCAGATGTCAAGTGTTAAATAATTAAACTTTTGAACAGGTTATTATTAATTTGGTGGATCAGACTGGCAGAGAGAAGATTATTGGAGATGCTTACCTTAAACAAGTTCTTCTTTACAACAATGCAAATCTGACTTATGTTTCATTTGACTTCCATGAGCACTGGTAAGAAGCCTTTTAAAAATGTCACTTTGCATCTTTTTTTCTTTATTAGCATGAAATGAGAGCAGAAGGGAGGAGAGAAATCAACATTATTTCTACTTCTGCATGAAATGCTTTTTTAAATAGGAAGAATACATTTTGTAACTTAAAGGACTATAAAAGTTGAAGTTTGGATAACCAAGCACTGCTGTTTGTTGATGTTATGTCCCTGACCTGTTAAATATGCAGTTATTTATTAGGCGAACCTTAGAGTTTGCTATGCATTTTAAGCAAGTTAAACAAGCTGTGAATGTAAATTTGTGGCTGACCTGCTTTTTAAATTATGTAGCATCTTACTTTTAATTCTTTACTACAAGCCATTCTTCTGTTTCTCTTGCTTGTTTCTAGAAACATACGGTGGGTTCTTTCAGAACCCTGATGCCATTATTCCATTATAAAATACACTGGATTTTATTTTAATCCAGCATAAATAGTTGCTGTTTTATGACTCTGCTCTGATGTTTGCATGGTCCAGTGCAGTGTTCACATGCTCAAGTGTGTGATCTGTCACACAGGCACGTATTTCTCATGCTTCCCTCAAGTAGACTGCATTTGTGTACAAATATGGGATCTAAAAACTCTAGTTTCTATCTTCATTTCCTAACTTAATCTAGGGATTGCATCTGGCCTGGAAAAGCATTACTGATTGAATAAGTATGTCATTAGTAGATGTTGTCTGAGAGGATAAGGGGGAAGGGAAAAAAACCCTCAAAACAATCATGTCCTTTAAGAGACTTCTTTCCTATTGACGTCCTGAATTGATTTGATACTTAATCTTTTGTTTAAATGACCTTTCATTTTTGTTTGTTTGCTTTTCTCCCAAGAACTGCTGTAGTGACCAGGACTGTTTCTTTCTGTACTGTGGGCATGAATGAATAGAGAAGAATGCTGAAAGCAACCTGGTGGGGTGGGGAGAGGAAGGGGTGGTGTGTCTGTAGGTGTTTACTTTTTCTCTGTAGAAGAATCTACAGGACAGGACATCCCAGTTTCAAACCTATAGTGGTTGCTTTTGTTGAGACTGTGCCTAAAATGAGAACAGAATGTTGCACATGCCCGACTTATTCTTCCTTGTGGAAGTAGCATTCAAGAATGCAAACTCTTGACAATTTAAATATTGGAATCTCTTGCCTTGCATTTAGATATTGAACTGTGCTTTAAAGTAGTTCTGAATATCGGCTGCTATTTAATGCTTATCGCAGGAGAGAGTGTCTTGTCTCTCCCACTTAGCCAAAACACTGTGCTAAGGTTGCAAATAATATGAAGTAATTAAGTAAAGAAAAATCACTACTCAAGGTCAAACTAACTCCTGTGAAATTCTGTATTTTAGCCGAGGAATGAAGTTTGAAAATGTTCAAACACTGACCGATGCCATTCATGATATTATTCTTGACATGAAGTGGTGCTGGTAGGTACTTCACTGTTCTTAGACTAGTATGAAATATTTGTAGAAAAAAATAAACCAGTACATATACAGAGGCCTTGACTTTGTCATAATTGGTACGTTTTATATTCCTCTCTCTGTGGCCAGCTTGTGTGTCAAGAGTTCTTGTGTTCTGAGGTATTGGTGTTCTATGTGTGTAATAGCAAAAATTCTCAGACACTGTTTTCTCTGAGGCTTACTGCATTTAACACTCCTAGGGGTTCCTTATATCTAATGTGAAACACTGTATTTGACCCATGAACTCTAGAACATCGGCCTTACTATTGAAAACATTAGGCATGTTTGACCTTTAGTTTGTACCGATTAAAGTTTGTGCATTTTAGTAATGAGCACGGCCACAGTCTTCGATCAATCACTCGATATTCCTCAATGCATTTTGTGAGTGAAATGTCACTGTCATTATTGTTGGCTTCTGCATTTTTGAAATTAAATTCCTCTTATCTTGAAAACTTGTATTACATATGTGTGAATTGAATTCAACATCTGATTACGTAGCAAATTTATGCCCCAGTAGGATGTGTGTTGGATATCTGGCATAGACTGGAGAGATGGGAAGAGGAGTATTTAATTCTGAGTGGGCTGTGGCCGGGGATGATGAGTACGACTGTAAATAATATTCCATGTGTAAAATTTTCTACTCTTTGTGTAAACTGGTAAATTATGCTGGATTTGAAGTGTCTCAGTATTCTTTTACTCTGATTTTCTGTTAAAAGGGTTGACCAAGCTGGTGTGATTTGTAAACAGGAGGGAATTTTTCGAGTTAACTGCATGGACTGTCTGGATCGCACCAATGTCGTGCAGGCTGCTATTGCGAGAGTGGTCATGGAACAGCAGGCACGTAGAGCTAATGTCCTTTTTCAAGTACCGAGTACCTCCACGCTTAATTGTTATTCTCAGGGAAATCTGTGTGTTTGAAAAATGCTAAACTAACCTCTACTAAAAAGGATCTTTATGACCTACTTGGAGAGCCATGAAGCTGAAAGTAATATGTATAACTAAAATAACTCAATCATTATAGAACACTGTTGCCTAGTTTCCTCTCTTCAGAGGAAACTGCTGTCTCTATATCTTGGAGAGGATTCTCTTGTTTTGATTTAGTGACTTTAAGTTGCGTAGTAATATAAAGCTTAAAAAAAACCCCACCAAAACCAAAAAATGAAAACCCAAATCCCTGCCCCAAACAAGACATTAAAGGACTAAAATCTAACTAGAAGCTGGATGCTATTTTAGGCTCTTTAAAGTGAAACACCGTGGTACAGCATGTAGGGAGATCAGTTATCTCCTCTGTGTGTAGAGGAGCAATTAATTCATGATGTAAATATCCCAGATGGCTGACTACTGTGCTCTGGAATAGCTCTCCCTGTATAGAGAAGGCATTTCCAAGTAGGCTGAGTCCTTCCTTTTATCATCCTCATGTTTGTTCCCCCATTTGCTTTTTGATACAGAAAGTCAGTGATGATTGTCTTCCCCTGTGTATTGCCTTCCTTAATAGGACTGTAAATGAAACTTTGAAACTTCAGTTACAGCCCAGCCCAAAATAAACTAGTCTGACTAAAAGTGAAGAATAAAGGATAGGGCTTTCATAGTCAATGAACAATCTTGTATCAATTTTCATTGAATTTGCGAAGAGTGCTTGAACATTTTTTTTTTATTGGCTATAAATTTGAGGTTTGCTTATGATTTAATACAAGATATTCCTGCAGTTGGCTCAGCGTTTAGTGACTACACTACTGACTTCAGAATGGGAAACTGTGCTGCTTTACCAATTGAGTGTGTGTAAAGAGGCTGAAGTTTGTATTGTACCCAAGACTTATCTTGGAAAAACTTAAGTACTGGTTGTTCTGAAGAGTAAGATACTGTTTAACACAGATACTAGAAGTAAGGTAACTGTCCAAAATGCACAAGCATTAATAATAAACATAACAGATGGAGTTATTGTAAGGTTTTATTCTGGGGAAGGAGTAAGCTTGAAGATGGAGCCATTACACTTGCTTTAGTGTCTAGAAGCAAAAGATTAAGAATCCTGATGTGCTTTTTGTTGTAACTGGAAAGAGATTCCGTTTCTTTATTTTCAGACCTTTGACATCATGAATGCCTTTGCAATAGAAGGCATTAACTTGTTGATCCATGTTTAAATTTTGTGGTGTCTGTTCTTCTGATGGTAGAAAACAGAAACATTTTCTGTATCTTGATAATCGAGAGTAACTTGTTTTCCTTCAGCTAATTTTTTTGAAGATTGACTCTTACATGCATAATTAATGTATTGCTGCTACATCCAGTGATACGCTATTTAACAATGAATTGGTGATTCATTGCTAACCATTAATTTAATCTGACAAATTGGCAGAATGGTTTCCTTTTTCAGATCATATAAAATTTAACAACTAAATCCTTGGCAAGCATTCTCATTTTCTTTATCAAGCTCTGATACTGAGAATTATTTTTACCTTGAACCTTATAGTAATGTCTGTGTCAAACTGCAGCTCAAAAAGCTGGGTGTGATGCCACCAGAGCAGCCTTTGCCGGTGAAATGCAATAGAATCTACCAGATCATATGGGCCAACAACGGAGATGCCATAAGCCGGCAGTATGCTGGCACCGCCGCCTTGAAGGTAAAGAATGAAGAGTGTTATTGGTTCTGATGATGAATGTGTTGTTACAGGTTTTATGTCCAATGAGGAACTCTTGTATGCGTAACAAAGTTGGCCAAATACTCTGCATGTTTTTATCTTCAAGAGATGAGAGGCATTTCAATGGAAGAATTTGTGTCGCACTTAGTGTGAATTGGAGAAGACTTGAGTGTCCAGGTGTCTTGTGGCAGCGCTGGCTGGTTGTTAACTTCATTCTGTTAGCTTTCTGTCTAGATACAAAGCACAGCTGTGCAAAGAGTTTAAGATCTATATTAAGCTTTACTTCTATTTAAATTTAAGCATAATTATGGTAGTTCTAAGCAGCTACAGTACTTAAGAATGCAGCTCAAGATATATTGGTAGTAGGGTGATATTAACTAGTTACATTTTCTAAAGACTTTTCTTGATTAGTTGTAAATGCAGTCTGTCTGTCAAGATCAGAAATCAGGCATGAAACTCCTTATGGTGTCCAGATTATTGTTCTTCCCTAGGACTTTCTGTAGAATCATGGGTCTGTCAAAAGCATAAGATTCTTTGCAGAGAGAGTCGAACAATGACAGAAGTATATGTTCTTTGAAAATCAATATTTTCAATTTCTATATGAAATAGTTACTTGAACACCATTTCTGAGTTGTCATCTGTTGAGTTCCGAGTTCCAGAATGCCAAAGCTTTTTATCTGAGGCTATTACTTCAAAGGTGTGTATGTGCATGATTTGTGTGTTCTGTGCAACAGGGTGACTTCACAAGGACTGGGGAAAGAAAGCTGGCAGGGGTCATGAAGGATGGAGTTAATTCTGCAAACAGATACTACCTGAATCGCTTCAGGGATGCTTACAGGCAAGCAGTCATAGGTAAGAATACAATTCCAGCCAAGATGAACTATGTTGTTTAGAAAAGTTTATTGAAATCATCTTGGTTTTATCTCTTTGACTGATTTATCTTTTTCTTCTGAAGCTTAAAAGCACCTTGAGTATATGTAATGTTCATGTCTATGTAGTGGACACCATAGGGATCAATCAATTCTCCATTTGGAGATTAAACAATGTTTAATTTGGAGTGATTACATGCAGTGAAACTCATTTTAGAGCTTGCTTCTAACTTCATTTTAGCATTAACTGTCTTGTAACATCTCTCTAGACAAAGCTAAACTTATGAAGCAAGTGTTTGTTAAAATGGTGAATGAACTCTTGCTTTTCAGTGAGAGAAAATAGTGTTATACCTACTGAGTTCTCAGTTTTGGGCAACATTCTATTTGTAAAGAATTGCTAACCATTTTTCCAGAGTTTCTTCAAGTATAAAATATTTGGAAGGAATTTACAAAGTAATCACAGACTATTGTTATGTACCACTCAACTGTTAGTTCCTTGTTTGATATTTTGTGTGTTTTATTTAGATTTGATGCAGGGTATCCCTGTAACAGAGGATCTTTACTCCATATTTACAAAAGAGAAAGAGCATGAGGCCCTGCACAAGGAGAACCTGAGGAGCCACCAGGAACTGATCAGCCAGTTGTTGCAGAGCTACATGAAACTGCTCCTACCAGACGATGAAAAATTCCATGGAGGATGGGCACTCATTGACTGTGACCCAAGGTTTGTTGAATAAAGTCATAAGTGATCATTGATCAGCTGCTACTGTGACACTTCTGTTAATTCCTATTGATGTGAAATGATTTTGGTAGCGGATGCATTAATAGAATAAAAATGGACAGTTTTGTAGAATGATAGGAGTCCTTGAAGGGATTGAAAACTTGATTGTAAATGGGAAGGCCCTCTAAACAAGTGCTTTTCCCAAAGTGCCATATAAACGGTGCATGCTGGAGTTCCCTTTGAGACATCACCTGGAAACACCTGCATTCAGTTAATACTGTCAGAATGTGGTAGGCACCATGAAGAGAAGTTCTAACCACACTTAGTTCTAGAAGTGGCTGTTTGAGGAGTCGTTCCTTATTGCTCTGTAGGGAAAGTGTAACTTGACTTCAAAGCTGTCTATGATCAGATTAAATTCTTGTGTAATGAGTTAGTAGCAGGAAAGCCTAGACTTCTCTTTATGAGAAGTAGTGAGCATAAACTCTAACTTCACTGATAAGTCTCCTTATCGAGTTCAGAGTTCACTGTCTTGTAAGAGAAAAATAGTGGTTAGATCTTCTGCAGGTTAAACTTCAGCATCTGCAAATAGCAAAGCAGTATGGTATGATAGTTAAGGTCTGTGCTTTGAAGAGCTGAGTTTTGAGATCTTTCCTTGTCTCTGTTAGCATTTTTAATAGTTTGTGGGTTTTCTGTTGATTTTTGGACCTGCTGCTGACCTGTTTGAGCTATTGGGTAACTCCAGGTTTGAGTGTTGTTTACATGGATCTGCTTATTGTATGGTAGAGTCTAATGATACATCACGTTTTGGCTTGTGAAGGGTCACACCTAACTTGGTTTTTCAGTGGCTGTGAAGGCAGCAGAATCACACAAGATAATATACCATAATTGAAACCTCTTGTTGTAGTGTGCCTTCCATTGTAAAAAATGTGTCCCTAAAATACACTGGGGATGGGTTACAGCTGTGCAAATAAAGCCTTCTCCCCTCTGTTCATTCTGTTTCTTCTTCCCTTTCCTTAGTCTCATCGATGCTACTCATAAGGATGTGGATGTTCTGCTGCTACTTTCTAATTCTGCCTACTACGTGGCCTAGTAAGTTACTACTTCATTTGTGTAGTTTATTTTCAGTAGCTTTGTTTTAGATTAGTAGGAAGCATTAAATCCTCATTCTTTTTTTTTTTCTAGTTACGATGATGAAATCGACAAGGTGAATCAGTACCAAAGGTTAAGTCTTGAAGCTCTGGAAAAAATAGAAATAGGTAAGAATGTAGTGGCCATATATCTGAATGCTCTTAAACAGCTTGAGCGCTTAGTAAAGCATCCTACAAATATATTGCATAGCAGGCCTCAATGTATTGCATAAATCCTGCGAGTCCACCACAGCTAGAAATGGGCTTTCTTCCTGATAATGGATGGCAGAGTTGAGTCCGTGTTCTCCCTCTGTCCTGTCTTTTGCTACTGCTTGAAATGGAGACTTTGATTCTAAAATTTTCCCTCTTTCAAACTTGCAAAACATGGATTCATCAAAACAAATTTCATTGTTTCTCAGTTGGCAGTAACAATTTGATCAATTTCTGTAATGAATCTCAGGTTTGTGCATTCAATGCACTCCTTTCATCCAAATACAGCAGCTGGTTCTGAATTGTACTTTAGATTTGTTTTCATAGCTTTTTTCTAAAACTTTTCTTTATCAAGGTCTGATAAGAAACACATTATTATGAAATCACCTTGTTATGCTGATTAACCTATTTATTGTCTAAAGAATGTAACATCTGCAGGCTAAATCCAGCACTTTCAGCTGAAAGTATTAAAGATACAATATCTTTGCCTTTACAGATGAAAAAGGTGTTCCAGTTGGAGAGGAGGGAGGGAAATTTCTGTGACCCGCAGTGTGTGTCTCCCCCCAGTAGAGTTTAATCCTCCATTACACAATGCATAGTGATTTCATCAGCTCCTTGCTGTAACTTTCACCATTTATGTGCAATTTCTAAGAGTTCAGTGGAAAGATCTCTCTTAATTCTGTATTGTGGGGATCTGTAATACGTCCTGCCATAGAGAATATTGTTGAAACACCTAGACCAAATACCTTATTAAAATAAAAAAGCAAAGCATCCTGTTTAATGTTGTAGATATGATGCAGTGGGTTGAAGAGTTGAAGTACTTGGTCTTGAGACTTAAATTTCTTCCAGTTGTTAAAAATACATTAGTTTTCCCTTTAATCCTTGCAGGAGCATATCCTGAAACACAAGATGAAAGATGTTTAGAATTTTTTTCTTCTATTTGAAGGGACGGTCTGTAATAAACAATCAGACTGGATTATAATAGACATACACAGATTGTCTAATTGCTTTTTGTAAGTAATTGATTGTTTAGCTATTGTGAAAATCTTTCATTTTAAATGTCTATCCTACTCTAAAGAAAACATGCAGCTTTTTATGCTGGAAAAAGACTGTAAGCTCTTACATATGTGTAGGTGCAGTCTTTGCAATATCTCTTTTGGTGTTTGGTTAAAGATGATTTCAGATTGATTTCTAACTTATTTCTCAGGGCCTGAGCCTACTCTCTTTG
>JAOXNO010000002.1:33971041-34008711 GCA_028565335.1 Limnodromus scolopaceus
TTGCAGCCAGGCTGCCTTTTGAAGGGAGACTTCATTTTCTTCTTATGTTTGTTCAGTTGTTTAACTTCATAGCAATGAAACCACGAATATTCATTTTGATGCCCTTTGAAAGGGCATCAAACTTGGCTCAAGTTTAAGATATGCAAAAATTGTTTATCATCACAAATACTCAAATTATTCCTAGCGTGCAGAGACAAAAAGGACAGTTTCAGATTTGGCAAGAAACAATGTCGTGTTTAGAATAGGAAAAATGCAGCAGAAAAGGAAGGGGAAGCCTTTTTTCTTGTTCAGAAAAGCATTAATTGGAGCAAAATCTGGAATTGACCCCATCACTGACTCACAGGCAGGCTCCATGAGGACAGCCCTACCTCCCACCATCAAGTCCTTCTGGATTACCCCGACTCCGCATTGTTTCGTGTTTCGCTGCTTGAGCCACCCTTGTTGAACTAGTTCCGCGAGTCACTGAGGCAGCACGTCCTCTGAAAACCAGCCCAAACTGTCCAGCAGGAATAAGATGTACAGACCATTCTTAATGCTTAATTGATATTATTCAAACAATATCAACACACTGTGTCACTGGTAATGCAGAAAGGAAGGTACGTCTTGCATGAGGAAGTCTCCAGTCAATGCTTTTTTTAAGAGAAAAAAGATGTGCTACAATAAAGCTCATGAGAGAGATTTGAGAAGTCACTCACGGCCTTCCCTGCATACAATAAAGATGTATTTTGTATTGGAACCTTGTCATGGATAAGATCAAATCACTTCTTTACACTATACTGTCACCATCGTGACACCGCTGCGATGAGTGCAAACGTACTCAGCTCCTGGGAATGACCCTGCCCAGCTCTGGCTCCTGCAGTCACTGTTTCCTGCACGATGCCTCGCTCAAACCCCTCATCATCCTCACAATTCAGCTCTTTGAGAACGACCTGACAACCTTCTTCCAGAACAGAGCCTGCTGCTGCGTGTGAAGGGTTCTAGGTTGAATGTGCTTGTTATTAAAGGAAATAAGTCTACACAACTTCAGTATTAAAGTTTAATATCAAACAATTTGCTCATTGTTACCAATTTTCAATTACAAAACAGGCTCCAAAAAAATTCCATAAAATATGTTTAACTGGCTGAACAGAGTTAAGCGTGTTCAGACTGCGAGGGTAAATATCCATAGCTTTTTGGTATAAATTATCTACAAAAACTGGTATAAACAATATTCCAATCTTAGTATGGGTTCCATCTAGGATTAGGGCAATTTTCGTAGCGACATCCACACAATATTAGAGTTCGTTCCCATTAACACATTTTTGCTGCTGAAGCCTGGCTTTACGCAACGCCTCCAGTTGCTTCGCTCTCAGCCACCGCTCCCGTGACAGCGTTGTCTGCCCCGCGCTGAGAGACAGGAACCTGGGGGAGCAGAAAGGGCAGTTAAAGAAGAGCTGCTTCGTGTGTCGGGTTTGATAAGTGATGGAGCACAAACCCCGTGTTCTGTCAGCATCCCGAGAACTAGAAAGCAGGGGAAGGAAGGGGGGGAGGAAATACTTGGCCAAACCGAGACTGTGACAAGAGGAACAAAGGAAGAGGCGATTCCAGCCTCGTCCAGTTACACTCAAACTCAGACCATGAGACCACCAAAAAGTCACGGGTTCTGGCAAGCAGCAGTACCCACCTGGCTACGAGCAGAGTTCGGTGCAGGTCATCAGCTGTGATGCTCTCGGGGTCATTCTTGCGCATTTCTACAAAGTCTTCTTCCACCGCCTGTAACCAACACAGCACGTAATCAGGTGACCAAAACCAATCTTCCCTACCAAATTAGCTTTTAAGGACTTAAACACCGTAACCACCCTGAAATTACAGGAGAAACATTTCAACTCATTATTGCCAGGAAGTGAGCCTGAGTTAAAATAGTCTAGTTCTCATCTTTGAAAAGAATTAGCTTTCAAAATGAGTTTTAGAAGGCAGGGTACACGTGAGGTATATACTGAAATATCCAAGAGTACAAGTCCTTGGAGGCACATTCAGGACAAGAAAATGCTTCTGTTTGGTTTTTAGAATTCTTCAAGGAGAATTACTGACAAGGAGAGCAATGGGAAAGTAATAACTTTCTATTACAGTGGTTTTTATCTGAATATACAGTTGAAAACATATTAGTGAAGTCTTCCCTACCTTGGTCACTTCATCAGATATACTGTAGTCCAGCAGCCTCAATAAGCTTAGATAAATTCGGAATTTGTTCAGCACAGAAGGGAGCACGGCTGTGAGGAGGCTGTTCATGTACTCCTCCATGTTGGGTGGAATTATCTGTGGTTGTAAGTGGACTTGGCAATCTGACTAAAAAATAAAATTACATGGCATCTCTTTCCACATCCTATTTTTCTCTATTCCAAGACTAAATTAATCTCAAAAGCAACAGAAGTCACTATGTCCCAGAATTAAGGAAAGACAAAATTCATTCTTTAAATATGTAAAGGTTCCCTTTTTTGAAAACCAGCGTGAAGTCCTTACTCAGGCAGGAGCCGGTTTCACTGAGAGGCAAGAGAGCAAACGCTCAGTTCATGGAGCTGGAAATCAAGAGATGAGATATTTCCAAGCTTCGGCTACTCTGTTTTTCTAGGGTGAGTGCCCGACCTGCTGCCCGTTATCCCTGTGCCCATCCCCACAGGGACTCTGTCCCAGACAAGGCTGAGAGCCACGTGGCTTCAGGCTGTCCCCGCTGCCGGCATCTCCGTTAATCACTGGGGTCACTGCCGCGCCACCGCTGGGCTGCTCGGCCAAGGAGGAGGGAAGGTCAGTCCCTCGGTTCTCCTTCGGACAGGTTCTTGGCCTGGCTGCAGCCACGAGCGAGAACTAGTGCTCGTGTCACACCCAGCCCTGGTGACGAGGCAGTTTTCCCATCTTCGCTCATCCCTGGAATGGAAGTAAGAAGCTGCCACCTGCAGTTATTCCCCAAATTCAGGAAGCCCTTGCCGTACCGGTAGGAGCGATCGGCCCTCCGAAGTGATAAGAACATTAATATTGCACGGGAATTCCATCTGGTGGTAACTGAAGTCATAATCCACCTTCTGCCAGGTTATCAGATTACCCAGTGCCGTCACATTGTGTACACCTAGAAAAGCAACAACAAGTTCTCTGACAACCGGACCTAAACAAATGTCAGTCCTGATTGGGGGAAACCACCCCCCCTCCCCAATCTGTTTCTAACGAGCAGCTGGAATAAAAATGCTTGTAGGCATCCTGCTGCTTCTTGTGTCTGTGGTGTCCTCCGGATGAGGCAACCATTTCTTAAGACCAAAATTAGGAATTCTTGAAAGATTTCAAGCCTAAATTTTATCCAGCATAGTATATGTGTTTCTAAATAGGATCAACCTGGAATCTGAACCTCACTGGTTCTGGCAGACGAAGTGCATGAATGTGACAGAGCACTGATACTCATTAGGGAGCCCAACAGGCTCCCAGTGTCACACGGGTTTCTCAGGACAGCATTTTTATTCTAAAATTGTCCTGGTTTGAGGTAAAACAGAACTGTTCAGTAATTTTACCTTTTCAGCTGGGCGTCTTCTAACTAACTAAACTCTGAAATGAACAGCATATTGTTCAGAAACTGTTCACTCTCACAGTGATAAGACCTGATTATACCAAGGAGGGTGTGCAGAGAGGCTCTTAATTATACTTATTGATATAACAACCAAGGTCAGGCAAATTTGTTATTTGCCCCACTGGAGGGTCGGAAGCGGAAAAGTGTAGAGGGGTCACAGCTGTAGGGAGGAACGGACAGGACAAGTGACCCAAAACTGACCAACAGGGGATTCCATCCCATCTGCATCATGCTCAGTGTGACCCAAAACTGTCCAACAGGGTATTCCATCCCATCTGCATCATGCTCAGTGTAAAAGCTGAGGGATCAAAGGGTCAACTCTCTTCCTTCAAAGGCTGACGTCCGAGGAGGACCCTGTCTGTTCGTTTGCCTTTGATCCTGATCCGAGCATTCCTGACTCCAGATCCATAATCCAGCTCCTGTCCATCACCGAGTCCAGCCTGGGACTTTCCCCTGTGCCTGCTGGTGACGTGATGATCATCCTGGGAGCTTGAGATGGTTTTGTATATACTGTATACTTCCCCCCCCCGCCCCTTTTTTCCTTTCTTATTTATTATTTCATTATTTATTTATATTTTCATAAAAGTAGATTAGTTTTTTTCTAAACTCATAAATCTCTTTTATCTCTTCCTCTCCTCTCTTTTTCTTAGAGGGGGAAGGGAAGAGCCATCTGTTGTCCTGATTGGTCAAACCGGTCAAAACCACGTCAAAAATAGTCACTTGCAGTGATTTCCTATTCCTCTTTCCTTGAAATCACCACAGATATCCATACTATGCATTCTCCAGCTACTGAACTTTTAACAGGTACCGCAATTCACCTCTTTTATGTAGGTTAGAATTAAATTAATTGCCTAAAGCTCTGTAGAAAGTGTACCGCACAGCACTAAGTCAGCTCACAAGATAAAATCATCATTCTGTTCCACACACTAATAGCTACTTTTTTAATCTCCGGTTTTCAGTTGGGTTTTCAGGTGTGGTTTCCATACACACAGTAAAAGAATAAAGCATAAGGCAGGAGCATATGCTTCCCCCACTTCTTCATTCACGATCACAGGAAACTGAAAGGCCATTCTAATGAATCAGAGGTATTTTGGTCTAAAGACTTAATCAAATCAGTGGCCTTTTCCACCAAGTGTCAAAGGTGCCGTCCAGAGTTCCCTGCAATGCAAAGCTATACTGAAAGGAAACATCTTGTTTCATGATTGGGCATTTGTGGCCTGGGATAGCGATTCTGACTCAATACAAGCATTTCTGAGCAAAATACTTCCACAAAGTAAAATAGGGAAAAAAACCCCAAGAGATGAAGCCGTAAGTTGCCTGCAAAGGCTGCAGAGGAGCAGGAAGCTTGCTCACACAATCACGTGGGGAATAGAAACCACAACCAGTTTTGTAATAAAAAGTTATCACGGACACAATTAACATCGCTGTCTTAAAATATATCAACTTTTAACCTTCCACATGAGATTTTCTGGTTGGTTTTTTTTAAACAAAAAATGTCTACCTGTTGTGTCAAGCTGTCCTTGCTCAAGCTGAGTCTCGTCCACTACGAGGGAGGTGTTGCTGGCGAGCTGCAATACTCCACTCACCAAGCGATTGGCTGCGTAGTCTTTGTGTGGGATGAATCGTGAGTGGTTCATGTTTTCGATGGTCATTTGTAGGCGATAGGACTGCGACGAGAAAAGAAAATAATCAGCACATTTCCTCTCCTCCAGGTTCCCAAGTAAATACCGCTTCCCTTAGCAAGAGCTGTAACCGTGAACCTCCATAGTAAGCAGAATAAAACTCGTTACCACAATATAGAATTCAATTTATTTCAAATGTCCAAATGCTAAATACTTAAAAAAAAATTCCCAATGGAAAATAATGCTGTTAAGAACTCGTATCACCTGCACTGCACATCTAGAATTAGCAAAAAACCAACAAATGATTTAGTGCGCAATACAAATATTATGAACCCAAACGGAATTACTATGAATTTTCTGCAGAACAGTATCCACAAACTTGGGGATAAAAAGTGATGACATGATAATTAAATGACCAAAATGTCTAAACATCTCAATCCAGAAAGACAAAATAAATTATGCAGCACCTGTCTGGCAGTTTAATACCTATGGGGATATGATTTTATTCCATATTCATCCTAAATGACTAGGTAAATAGAGACTTCAACTGACAGCAAAGCCTTATCCCCATTTCCATCTGCTCCCCACTCAGATAGCAGGAGCCTTTGTGTAAGAAGCCTGCCTTTAACTCAAGTGTTGTTTTTTTGCTTGGAATGATTAATCCAACATCTACCATCAGCAATATTAAAGCACCGTAATGCCATTATTCTTACTGCTGGAACGAGCTGCTGGATGATGCGGTATATGTGCTCGGTGAAGATGCTATTTCTTGGACATCCGCTCAAGTTGACTGTGAATTTTCCCAGAGGAAGCACATCTCGTCTTGCGTAACTAAACCAAAAATAACAGAAATTAGGCAAGCATCTGACTGACGTGCCGAATGTGGATATCAATCCTTTTGAGTGTTGTGCAGCATCTCCAATAGCTGCAGGACTTCAATACTAATACATACATAAATAGCAGCCACATTTTCTTCCTCCTCCAGTGTCCCAGGAGCTAAGTTAGGCTGCAGGCTGCTGTGGAAGGCTTTGCAGCCTCGCACAAAAGCTGCACATTTATATAGTACTTCAGGTCCTGCATTGTGCCTTCCAGACGTCCTGTTCTCCTCGTGCTCTATTGTTACTCAGTAAATACACTCCTTCAGCCTTTTCCTTTCTTGTTGCTCAGTCTCAGTTTCCCTGCTTATCGTGCTTGTTCATTTCCTTTACCTGCCCTCAGCTTTCCTCTCCCTCTTCTTACATCTTCTCCCCATTCTTGACAAATTGCAACTTTTTTTGTCATATCAGCTAAGAGAGAAAACACATTCTAGTCTAAGTGTTAGAGCATTCACAGTCTCACTAGAAAGAACAAAGTTTGCACAGAATAAAAACCCAACCCCTCATACTGATACTGAAGTACTTATATTTACACGGGGACAAGGGTTCAGGACAGACTGTAAGCACAAACTCGCCATAAATCTTGTTGGCTGGTAATTAAGCAGCCAATTATTAATTACAGTTGGATCTATCTTGATAAAAGCTGCCTCACTGAGGCTGAGCAACATCTTACGGCTTTTTAGACATCAATTGCAGGTATGAGACAGGTAAGTCCAGTTACAGCTCTGCAAACACTTCTGATAAACAAATATGTGCTGGACTTGTCACTTTGTAGCACAATGGAATTTTTGAAAACCATAAAACAAGTGGTTTATTTACTGAGAAATGACTTTTTTTTTTAAATTTAAAGAAAATGGAATCCCTTTTCATTTTGAAAAGACTAAAATTAATTTGAGCCTGGCAACTATATTTAATCTCATCAAACCATATTGTCTGAGGTTTCACATCTGAAATTTTAATGAGTCAAAGGATGCTGCTATTCCCTCCAATGACAGTTTGAACCTACATAAGAGAATGTTACACAAATCCACTTTAATCAGCCACGAAGAAGCTGAATGTGCACACGTTGTTATCTACAGCAGCAGCTCAGGCGGTACGTTTCTATCACATGCTAAATGGGGGTCACTTGAACTTACCATTAAACATATGTCTACATTTAATTAAACACATTCCCAGAATGTACCTTTCAGTATCTTTCAGTACTCAACAATAATTACTGCAGTTAATAAATGCCATCTCTAAGAAGTCAGATGCACATCCTGTTCAATAACAGAAGCTAAAACCAAAAAGATGTTTTCATACCTCTGTTTAAAAGTGTTATCTTGGAATTTTTGTCCAATTCTCAAATTAATGCTACAAGGATACACTGCCACAAAACTCCCCATTTAACAAAACTTGCTGTTATTTCAGTCAATGAAATCTACTTACTCTGTCTATTATGACAGGACAACTCTAGCTGGACAAAGTACTACTGGAGTAAGTATGTATTTCTGTCATTTATTTGCAGAGTGGTGAAGAGCCCCATAAAAGGATATTTCTTTTAAAAGATGAATATATAAATTCTCAGCAAACATCAAAATACTTACACTGTAGAGATGAGATGCAATATAAGGTATTCAGCAGCCAAACTGTCTCCCAAGAGGGCGTGGGTGAGGAACCCAAGCAACTCCGCTCTCACTGGTGACAGCTCCGACATGAAATTAGAAACAACTGATAAAAGAGCAGAAGAAAACAGATGTCAGAAAACGTGCTGCTCCCCACTCACTTCCCTGTATATAAACCTTAGTTTCCATTACAGTTCGATGAAAAAGAAAGCATTACTCCAAAGCAGTTTAGGAAAAATAAACAAACATTAATTGGTTTTCCCACTGGATAATTACTAGCTTTAGATAACCTAAGTCACTCAACATTTCCTTGGAAATACTTTCCATTTTTTAATTAGATATTGTGCAATGCATTTGCAGAAGGCTGTAAAGTCTGAAGCCAAATTTATAAAATCAATAGCTTATCCATACTATATTGAAGGCAGAAAAAAACCCCGTTACATGTAGCCAACACAAGGCATGAGAGAAAGAACATGAGAAATACCAATTAAGAGATTCGTGTGCAATGATTCAATTACAAAAAAAATAACAGTCAAATAGGCCACAAGGAATGGCATAGTTGTTTAAAAACAGAATTGCCTTATTTTCTTCACAGTATTATGATTCTTTATGTTGTTGGTATGTTTCTTCTTGTCACTGTTGCACTAAATTGGAAATGTAATTTTCCAGCAATTCACTACTCCATTTGAAAGCAAATAAAATCTCATGGCTGAACAACTTGGTAAAGTCCTTGGGCATGCAGAATGCAAAACCAAGTTTCATACAAATCACATTTATTTTAAAAAAATAAAGACATAAGCATTGCAGACACTTGCATCTTGTCCAGTTCTGTCGTACTGAATGGTTCCTCCATTTAACAAGATTTAAATTCAAACCCTGCCATTGATGCATCTGCCTCTGAGCACGATGAAGTAGGAAACCGCAGATTTATACGTACCCAGAGAGAGGTCAAGTTCAGGTACTCACAGGTTTTACTCTCCTCTTCATTAAGGCAGGCAGGCAGTAATGGGTTAATGTGCTGTAATTTCTGTGCCAAAATCACATGGATCCTGGGGACTAAGGAGGCCGGAGGACTGTGCACTCGCTGCTCTTCGGCCGTGTCCATACACTCCATAGGATCGAGGGCCGAGCTGTCCATAGGAACGGGAACAGGACAACCAGACTCAGAACTGTCCCACACCAATTTCTCACCCTCTGACTAAGGGCAGCTGGAGCCAGGCCAAGGACAGAGCCCAGCGGAACAAACAACATGCGCTCCCAGCTCCGGGTAACTCCTCCCAGACTCAAACTACCCTCCTTCGTGATTTTTATAAACACCATAAATACTGAATCACAATTATATAATGATACAGAAACGCCAAAGCATCCTTGACCAATCAAAAATTTGGATTCCATTATTTTCAACAAATAATTAAATCTTACCTTTCTGAAAAAATAAACCCAAACACCAAAAAACCAAAACCAAACAAACCCACATTTATTATTTCCTGCACCATTTAATGAGATGTAGCATCAAATAAATGGTTACACTATTCTGCCCAGCACGTACTGAATGAAGTCAAAACAGTAACTTTTAAGAAAATAAGGTGAAAATACATTTCTCTGTGTATGCACATGTGGGATTTTCATATTCCACCAGCTTCTGGAGCCTCACAACAAGATCTTCCAGAAAGTCACGTAGAAGCTGTATCACTGGCTGAGTTAAAAAAAAAGTGAGTAAATAAATCCTAAGCTCAAACTTGAAGGTATTCTCTCTTAATTTAAGTGTTCAGATACACAAGCTTTGCTCTCCCTGAAGATGCCTTACAAAATTCCTTCCGGGTGGTTTTCATTTTTTAAATAGAAACTAAAATCTCTAAAGTGACTATATCAGATGATAGTAAAGTTTTGTACACATTTAATGGACTTGTACCGGTTTTAAAAGCTGAAAGGCTTTGTAACTTCAAAGCCTCTTCAGCAGTCCACTGCTGAAACATCCTTTCTTTGCATTCAAAATGTTGCTAAATGCCACCGTTTTGTCTATTTGTGATAGAATGACATGCAGGGAAAATAAAACACCCAACCTATGACAGAGCAACTGGGCTGTCAGGCTGGGATTAGCTGTCAGACAGATGATAACCAAACGCAGCTGACCCAGCTGGGGGAACTTTTCAGAGGCTGACACTGTAAAGGACTCACACTGCACTCTCCACATTGGACTTATCAGAAAGATAAACAAAATCACCCACAGAAATAATTTAAAGCACAATAGTTCAAGACATCGGTCGTACAGATGTCAGACTGGGCAAGTTTTATTTTCAAAATCGACTTCTGGCACCTGTCTCAATTAGTTTGTATTTTGTCAAGCAAGTAATTGGAGAACAGCAGGTGAAACGGGAAGTTTCTATCAGCAGTATCATGTGATGATATACCTTAATTAAGGTAAAATATGAACCCAATTTTTACTCATTTTGGTCACTTTCACTCTCCATGCAGATATGCAAACTTTCTCTTTTTTGTACTCTTCAGAACTGTTTATGGTAACAGCTTTCATAGACTTTGAAATTATTTCAAAAGAATATTTATAATTTTAAAGCTTCTTAGAAAGCTTTATCATTCACTCCTTCATTGATAGTTTAATAGGCATGAAAGAGTACCAAACATTGAGCTATAGAAGCACTTTCTGCTTCACAGACTATACAACAACCTAAAAAAAGTCACATCACGTATCCAAGGGTATGGACGTACCAGAGTACAAGGGACTCCAGGTGACTGGATGGTGGATCTAACACTTTCCACATCAAGCTTTTTTTAAGCAACAAAATTCACCTCTTAAGCATAATTGTTATGTATTCATTCACTTCCCTGACCCTATCAAGGGGAGAGCCAGAATATTTTTTGCTTATTGAAATAAATATTTCCTTCATTTCAGTATCAGGAGGGGAGTCTTACCTCTCTTCATTGTTTACTATGCTCAGCACTGGATCCACAGACAATATACCGTAGACCTCCAGAACATCATTGACTTTGAAGCTATCCCAGCTCTCGTAGACCTGCCACAAAAGAGAAGGTAATAAAATACAGAGGCAGACGGGCCAGATGCAGGACTGAACACAAACACAGATAAAAGGAAAAATCTCAGGAGACTCAGCTGCAGACTGAGAAGAGTCTGCGTGAAAAGGTCTCTCCTAGTCCTCAAGGTCAGTGAGCTGACATTGGAAAACAAGTTTCTGTAACTGCATGCTTTTTCCTACTGGCATTCTTTTGCCACACAAATGTAAAAAATTGCATTCTAATCTGATTTATCAAGATTTGCTGAATAAGAGAGCATTCAACATGGTAACAGCATAGAAATTTTGTGTTGCAAGTTTCATCGTCAGTACAGCATGTTAGTGAATCAAAGACTCAAATACAATACAAAAATATGTAATGTAGTGTTTTGCTTCTTCCATCGCAATTTTTTTTTCCTTAAGAGGACAAATCCTAGAAGAAAAATACCAGGAGTCAGTATCAGCTATACCCTTGAGCGCCTAGTAACAGATTTGCTCATTTTGCTAAAACTGTAGTGAGAATATGCAAACTCTAATAAATGGTGTCAAAGTTGTTCAGCAATTTCACTACAGGAGTAGGGAAGAAAAACCATGTAATAATGAAGAGAAACAATGTAATTATCCATAGAAACAAAAGCCTGGACTTGAAAGTCAATTTCTGTGCCCGTAAACTAACGCAAGACATACTATTTAACACTAATTTCAGATTCTGCCTGACTCCCTGAGGCCACAGCAACGGTCATCATCCCTCCACCGCTGTTACCTTGACAAGACACGCTGGTCCCTTCTCTCCCGGCAGCGGAAAATTTAAGTCAAGTGGAGGGGAGCAGTTGGGAGAAATGAGATGATGACCCGCAGAAGCCTCTGTTTCTAATCTCTTTGGCTCCACACATCCGTGGATATCACCTCCACTGCCTGAGAAATAAAGGATTCATGGGCTCTTTAAGCAGAAATGCAAAAGTGAATACTTTCTTCAGTGAGCAACACAGAATTAAACTAATTTAACAAGACGGCCAAGACAAAAATATTTAATAAATAAATAAATTTGACATAAGATACTCTTACTCAGAATAGGGAAGTCTCACAAAAGCGTATTTTGTATCATTAAGGTAAGCGTAAATGTGAATACTGGTAAGGATCTGTGTGTCTTAGAAACCCAAACGTGGTCAACAATCTGATTTTCAAAATATAATACTTAAACTGTGTGAATCAATTTTTTCTAAATTCAGTAGGACTGCAAAGGTAATGTTTTTCTGCACCTCATGGTCAAGATAACTCTTAAAGGTAAAAGTATGCTCATCATAGTTTACATCAAAAAATCTCTGTAGATTTTCAGCAGTAATAAAGCTTAAAATATCTATTCTACAATTGATCAGTCTGAGTACGAAGACAAAACAGTGTAAACTATCTAATAAAACATTTGCAAACTGGTAAAAATACAAACAGAAAAACCTGAATTCAGCTAATGAACCTGACAGATACCTAACACCAAACAAAAGAAAGCAATAGCTTCTACAAGTTGTTTTTTTTTTCCTTAACAGATTGGACAATGTTAAACTAACTACCTTCTCTTGTTCAAAAGCAAACATGCCAAAATCTCTGGAAAAAAAACCAACCATGCCAGTCTAAGCAGCACCTCCACAGAACAAACAGTTCACAAACTACAACATAAGTAAGAATTGCACACTATCTGAACACTGCTACTGTTTGAAAAACCATTCTCTTAAAAGGTTTAGTAGCTTTCTTCAGGATGCTTCAAGTGTCTGGTATTAATTTGGTTCCTTTATGAAGTTGGATTAATAAATCTCATGTGAGAAAAAAGGTAAAGCTGAAAGATATTTTTTAGATATATATTACTGTTCGTAACAAAGCAGCACTGAACTGAGATGCAGTTTGGCTTCGATTTCCACAATAACATCCACACAGGGAGTGTGAGAGAGAGATGATTTTCCCAGACTACCATGACATCTGCAATGGAGTGGGAAATTAAACTCCTACATTTCAGCCTGCTGCTATAGATTGCGTGTGTGCTGTTACATACAGAAGGCAATATGCAGGCGTTGCTGTACAAAATCTTAATTTTAGGAGTAGTACCAACAGTTCATACAATAGACATATAACTTGCAACACCGTAGGCTCTCCCACACTGATGACTTCACAAAGATATCAAATTAGTTACGAAGGCTGCATTAACATGACTGAGTCAAACAATTGCACATATTTCAATCTTTGAGAATGAAATTTCTGCAAATTCTGGGAAGACAGAGAAATTATTCATTAATAATGACTATTACCTATATGTTGCTCTTTCTGTTTAGACGGATGTAGATCCATATCCTCATCTTCCTCATAGCTCCTCTTGTGGCGACTCGGTGTGTAGGATGTTGAAGGACTAACTCGAGCTTGGCTCGCACTAATATATGCGTAAAATTGCGGATTAAGGACAACCACAGATTTAGCTGAGAAAATTCACGGAAACTTGTGGGTTTTTTTGTAAAACAAAATTCTATCATCCTGTTTTGAGCAAGACATTAAAATAATGATTTAAATTGTTACCTAGACATCACCTCTTTAAATACATAAATAACCCGCTTAAGAAGTGTACAACAGTCATCAGCTTTGTTGAAAACAGAAACTAAAAATCACTGAGTGCTATTCCACTATCAAATCTCTAAAAAAAAAATTTTAACATGCAGAGAACATGCCTGTGGTCAGGTGGTCAGGTACAACTCCAAATCTCAAGAATTTTTTCTCTCCCACACCTCAACCCTAAAGAACAGTCATTATAATAATATTTAAAGACTTGCTACCTGATATAATTATTATTATTACTTTAAAAAGAAACACGCAGAAAATGTTTGCATACTTGTAAGATAGTAGCAACATTACACTTGTAAATGAATTTTTAAAAAGCTAATACAGTATTCCTTTCCTTAGCATGATGTGTAAACATCAAAATCCTGTTCACTATTTTCATAATAGTTCATCTCACTTTAAATTTCCATTGCTGCAGTACTTTGCTGTAAGCTTCATTCAAAGACTAACTCTTATCAATCATTTTATTACAAAAATTGTGTTAGATTAATTTTTAAATAGCATTGGCATCCTGTGCTAATGACAAGTAGGAGTTTTCTTAAATTCTGAACTCAAAATATGAAATATCAAATCATTGTAGATTTACCATCAAATTCTTACCTTTTTACAAAATGCAACATATCTTAAGTTTTCTAAACCTCTTCCCAACTCCCTTGGAGAATAGAATATAAAATTCCTAAAAGATGTTAAAATAAGCATCCTGTATCCATGTCACTCAGAAAATTCAACTTCCATTTAATAGGAGAAACTAAAGATGATTTGCTTCTCCCCAAAACGTTTCCAGTACTCACTGAGAAAATGATATTCTGTGGTCAATTTTTCAGGAATTATTGCCTCAACATGCTCAGCTACCAGGTGTTTGTTCTTGCTAGGAGGCTCCCACTATGTAACAGTGTCCTAGTTTAATCAGAAAATGCCAATGGAATGCCCTTGGGTCAACTGAAGTTTCTCTTTTTCTAATAGAAATTAACAGAAATTTTCAAGATCCTCCCAAGAAAACAAGATAATCTAGTCTAAATTCCTACTAAATTAAAAAGCAATGCTCCAAAACTCATTTGCATCCTCTTTGTGCATACAGCACACCACCAATGTTTTCTTTTTAATTTTTCTACACCTACCACCTCTCCCAATTCACTCAAAATATAAGAAACTTCAAATAAATTTATCTCCTAATGAATTAGCTGGTGATCAACGTTTGTATAACAGAGTACAAACCCGATCAAAAAAGATATTTCTTTCACCCACGCTGATTCACCAGGCACTGGAACGCAGTAGAAAGTCTGTCTCTCCGAGGTGACTGTTTGTGAGGAGTTCAAATCAATTTCCTGCTGAGGCTGGAATACCAATAGAAATTTTGTTAAAAATCTGATTAGAGTTTGTTTTCTTTTTTAAAACTAATCCCATAGTCATTTACTCAGCCAGAAGTTACAGCAAACATGAACCAGTGAGTCCAGTCAGTATCTATGTTTTGGTTCTAATTGCACTGTGCCGCCAAAAATAAATTGCTTTCATCACAGAAAGTTTCAAGGGCAAGAGCACTCACCCCACCAAGCAAAACAAATTTTAAATACAACAGAAACTCCTTGAAGCCTGCTGAACTTAGAATGCCCACAAGCAGTTAAGAATACTCTGCCTTCCAAACCTGAGATGAATTTCGCATTTTAAGAGCAGTATCTCCAGGAATCCACTGGCAAGTACTAAATCAGCGAGATTGTACTGACAAACTGCATCTTTCTGTCCAATATGTTGTTTCAAAATTTGTATAACTTACCCCACATTCTGCCACATCTCTGTATTTACCAAAATGCAAGACCTGTCAAGAAGGAAAAGGCAATTCAATCATTATGTTTCTGACAGCACCCTGAATAAGAATTATTTATACCAAAATCATTGCCGTCTAAAGTCCTTCAAAGACATATTTTCATTATTTTAGTAACTTTTATTCCTCAACAGAAATGTAACAAGTGATGTAGTACTGATGCCATTTGAGCCATGTAAACAGAGGTCTATTAGACAGTGCCCAGATTCCATAGGTTTCATTCAGAAACCAGAGGAAATACAAAGACTAGAATGGAGAAAATGCTAAACATTTACTAAAATAATAAAACAGCATTTCACTTACACGTGCATTTGTGTTTGGGTCAACTGTTTCATATACTCCCATGTAAAACTCAGGATCAAACATATCTTGAACCATGCAGCGGAATTTCACTAAACTGTTGGGCTTTAGGTAATGTACGGGAACATCATTCAGTGATGGCACCTATAAAAAAGAGCTTATTCTAAACAACTGGTATATAAATATTTAAGAATTGCCCTGAAGTAAGCCAAAACCAGCACAAAATCTGTCACCAAGTTACTCTCTGATCATCTGGTATATCCTACTGCTACTTGCCTCAAACCCTGTGGTGTTGTTGTTGTTAAGATCAATTGCCTCTGACAACTCAGTGCCCCACCAGATAACATACTGAATATGAAATGTCACTGAAACTGTATGGAACCTCTACAACAACATTTAAAACTACCTCTTAGACTGGGAATTACTGCAGCTGCAGTATTAAATAGAATTTATTAATTATTTTATCCCCATTTAACAGTACTTATACCATGTATTATGTACCAGTGGTACCATAGCAATCGCATGTGTAATTTCTTGTAACAAAAGGCCGTGGAAAATCTGTATGTTAATTTCCAACTCCACATTGGGGGAGTCTTTTTCCCATATGTTTACATGACAATGGAAAAACAGAACGGCGATATAACGTGGTATAACTTGAAATAATGAGAGTTACAATAAGAATACAGTTTTCTGATTTTGAAGATAAACTCTTTGTTGAAAAAAACCCAAGCCCACATACAATATTAAAATACAACAAAACCCAGAAGTGGCCCTATAGGAAATGTCATTTTAACTAACAAACATATATTCCCTCATGTTTCCCTCAATTAAGAAAATGCTCTTTCAGTTCCTTCTAATGTTGTAAATTTTACACAATTTTGCCAACTACACTTCTATTTAAACTGTCATTGAAATATTAATTACAGAATACTCTGACAGAGGAAGAAAAAAAAAGGAAACCAAATCACTTTCACTTGTTCTTTTAGCCATAAGTAGAACAGATCTGATATGAAAGTCTCTAATCCATTTAGCAATGTTCCATGATACTGTTTTTACCACAGTCTTCTAGAAAAATATCAGCTTTAGAACTCAAGCGTGCCTGCTTGATTTTTAAACCTAAAGCATAGCTTCCTTGCTTAACTGCAAAACCCAGGCCTGATAAGGCAGTTTTAGCAGAAAGTATTTTTTCCTAAAACCTGAAAGCCCCCACAGCTATTTCTTCAACCCACACAAAGTCTGCAGCACCACGACAAAAGATCGTGAGAGATGGGGCTTATAAACAGCAGCTCTCAGACCCAGGGTGTACAAACGCTGCAGACTCACAGGAGACGGGGCAGGCATTAACACCTTCAAAAATGACAGTATTTGTCAGCTCCTGCCATCTACTGGATTGTACCACAAACAGGCACCATTCAGCAGTTATGGCCCAGGGCAAAACTGTGCACTGAAGTCAAGGAGATTGGCTTCTCCAGTTGCAATCGGGATTTTACATATTTGCTTTACATACAGGTTAAAGCAACCGAGGTGTAAATAACATAGCACAAAGTCTAGGCCTAAAATTTGGAAGGAATCCGAATCACGAGAAGGAAGAACTCAGAAACATGTGAGAGGTAGAAAGAATGAAAATTAAGAATGGCATAACCCTAAAGGAATAAAACAACCTTACCCAGTTAGTAGCATTATTTTCTTTTAATTTCTCCTTGAAGTATTCGGTTACCTTCTTTTCCCAATCAGAGTTTGGAACATTTTGGGCTACAAATAAAACACATTTACGTGCGTATCAGCACCACATAACAGACTGCTATTCAGCATTCTCCTAACATGGTAAACGATTTAAACATTTAGTTCTATTCTGGGCAAGTGACTGCATTTCAGACTACTTTATGCCTCATATAATTGTACAGACTTCCCATCTCATACCCTTGCAGGCAGACTAAGATGAACACAGCCTCCCTCAGGAGCAAGGAAAAGCTCCGAAACCCAGCTAGAGCCCAGAGGAGGTGCCGCTTTCTGCTTTACATTCACTGCAGAAATCTTTATTCCAACACGCCTTTAGTTGTTAAGACCAAACCTACCACCAAAACCGCTTCAGCTCGTGGCCCTGGTAGTATCACCACCGATCGGTAACCCCTGTGGCCCGCACATATTGCTCCCAAAACCCAAAATACGCTTTGGTTTCTTTCTTCCCCCCCCCAACTCTCACCGCCCTGCCAAGCCAAGGCAGACCTCGCTGCCCGGCCGTGAGGCGCCGGGACCGGACCCCCCGCCGCCAGCGGCGATGGCCGCGCACCCCCTGTGAGGCCTCGGCAAGGCGGCAGCTCCCGGCGGAGAAGGAGGGGAGCCGCCACCCGCCCTCCGCGCTGATCCCGCTTCCCCCGGCCGCTCCTCCATCCCCACTTCCTCCGGCCGGGCCCGCCGCTCCCCCGCCGTGAGGGAAAGCCCCCCTCAGGGCGGCCGCTGAGATGATCCCGGCCCCGCCCGGCCCGCGCTCACCGAAGATGCCCTGCACGATGCTGAAGGGGTTGTTGAGCCAGTCGGCCACGCACGGCATGGCGGGGAAGGAGGGCAGGCAGGGGGCTGCCGGCGCCCTGCAGCCGCCAACTCCCGCTCGCAAACCTCGCACGGGGGCTCCCCGCTTCCGCCCTCCTCCTCCTCCTCCTCTTCCTGCGGCAATGGCGGCGCCGCCAAGGCCGGGCCCGCCTTCTCCCCCTCCTCACCCGTAGGCGGAGAGGCTGTCAGGGCGCACCGCCGCCATCTTAGGAGCGGGCAAAGCACTGAGGGCGGAAAGGGCTGGGCTGCCACGGGGGAAGGGACGTGGCCGGAGGTGCAGCCATGGCGGCGGCGAAGCCCGGGGCTACCGGCGGCGGTGGTACCAACTTGCTCTTCTCGTCCTCGGCTACCGAGTTCAACTTCACCGTGCCCTTCATCCCGGTCAGCCAGGCTCCGGCGGCAGTGCCGGGCCCCGCTCTGCTGGCAGCCGGTAAGGAGGGCGGCTGGGGGGTGCTGAGGGGCCGCTGTGAGGGAAGCGGGAGGGCGCGGAGGGGTTGGGCGGGAGGCCGGCGGGGCAGAGCCGGTTAACGGTCGGCGGGAGCCCTGAGGAGCCGAGCCAGGGCCTGCCAAGGGGTGATGCCGGCCGGGCCCGCTGTCTGTCGGTCAGACCCTAATCCCCGAGCTGGTTGTCACTGCCGGCTGTCGGGCATTAATGCTTCAGGAAAGACAAGTTGCTGGAGATGTGTAGGTTCAGCTTTCTTGTGTGTGATTAATGGTGTTTAGCTCTGCGTGTAGGGAGAGAGAATCGTTGGATGGTTTGGGTTGGAAGGGACCTTAAAGATCATGGAGTTCCAACCCCCCTGCCCTGGGCAGGGTCACCTCCCACCAGACCAGGTTGCTCAAAGCCCCATCCAGCCTGGTCTTGAACACCTCCAGGGATGGGGCATCCATGACTTCTCTGGGCAGCCTGGGCCAGGGTCTCACTGCCCCCGTAGTGAAAATTGTCTTCCTAATGTCTAATCTGAATCTCCCCTCTTCCACTCTGAAGCCATTACCCCTCATCGTATCACTACACGTCCCTGTAAAAAGTCCCTCTCCATCTCTCCTGTAGACCCCCCTTCAGATACTGGTCTCCCTGGAGCTTTCTCTCCTCCAGGCTGAACAACCCCAACTCTCTCAGCAAGGGGGTCTCACCAGAGCAGAGGGGCAGAATCCCCCCCTTGCCCTGCTGGCCACACAGGTCCAGGATGTGGTTGTCTCTCTGGGCTGTGAGCACACACTGCCGGCTCATGTTGAGCTTCTCATCCGCCAACACCCCCAAGTCCTTCTCCTTAGGACTGCTCTCAATCCATTCTCCACCCAGCCTGTATTTGAGCTTGGGATTGTTGCACCCGGGTTATCATGTTTTTCAATTCGTTGTTTAGCATATTTGTTTCAGGAATTAAAAGTTGTCAGTGGTTCCATTCAGGGGTGTACTTTGTTTATTTTCACTTTTTTTAAGCTCTTCTTTTATGTTCTCTTCTATTTTTCCTGTGTGAAAGTAGCATGTTAAGCAGACACCTTAAATTTCCCTATTAATTTAACTGTGATTTTAATGTCCTTTTATTTTAAAGCCTTAATGGTGCTCCAAACATGTGCAACTTTAAAGCTGATGCTCAAACATTTTCAGATAAAGGAACAGATTTTTATGGAAATGCATTTGGTCCGAGATTAAAGCCCTAAGCAGTTGAAATGCATCGAGAAATCAGATATTTTAAATTTTACTGCATTAGTACTTGTCGAGTCCAAAATCCAAGACTTGATTTCAATGCTGTTGTATCTTAGCTAAAATAAGTATTAATATAGCTGGAAATCAGTGGAGTATATCTCTGTAGATTTAATAAAATGTTTGCCAACATTTGGAAAACATGGCTGTGAAACATTTTTTTAGATCAACTATATTTTTTGGGGTAGGAGGGATAAAAGCATCAGAATATTATTCCTACTTACTCCAGGTATCTAGGTAGCTGATATATTTGCTGCTTCAATTGTGCAACCCTTATGGCTTTTATTTCTTGCAAATATAATTTTTTTCATTTTTAAAAACGTAATTTTTAATTGCTAGTCTGGCCAGTACCTTTGCACAGGTGACTGTCATGTGGCAATTTCCTGAAGACTTCAAAGCTAGCCAGAGAGAACATCTGACAGATCTTCATAAATGTTGTGAATCTTATATACTCTATCTCACTTGAAGTTTGATCAGATGAAGATTCGTAGCTTTCCAACTGGCGTGAATTTCAGTGCCAGAGGTTGTGCCACATTCCATGTCTGCCCAAGTAAGGCCCACGTCCTGTTAAATGCCCTATTTCTTTGCCCTTGCCATTTGTCCAGCCAGGTGGCATAGGGATCTGGCTGCATAGAGCACTTTGCATCTTGAATCGTAGCTTGAAGCAGGAAAGAACAAGCTCTTGAGTTTGAATTTTAAATTGTGCAAAATATAGTAAGAATTGATCTCGGGAATTGTTTGACATCTGACAGCCAACGTCAGGAAGCTGTGTGCAGGCATAAATCCGTTGTATCTCCAAGAGTAAGTAATAAGTGTTTTGTGCTTTGCAGTTTGACGATAAAAGATGCATTCTCTGGCTCATGTGGGTGAAGTAATCAATATACTTACTGTAGATAGAGAGGGGTGTTCCCAATGAGGAAGTGCACTAATGCCACTTGTGGTCAGGTGACAATCTGCGAGTGACAAGGTTCCACCTTATATAGAGAGGGATATATAGGAGGTTGTCACACAGTCACTGTTGAAGAAGGACTGTTTTGTATATGGGAAGAATACCACCCTTGTATGTCAAAGCTGTACACTCATAGGAAATTCTTAAATTCTTAAATGCTTCTTTTTCTGCCAGTCTGGGCTTACGTTCCAATGCAAAATTAAAATAAGGCAAAGTAGAAAGTAGCGTATTGTGTTCGAAAACTCTCTGTGTGCATATATATGCACATATTAAGTATAATTTTTGTTTTAGCAGAACTTTTGTCAGCCTTGTTTTGCAAGGAGGTTAGAGTCTGAATCTCCAAAACCTAGTTGAAATTGGAGAATAGCAAGTGTTTTGTGACTGGGCATTCCATAAAGAGCTTGAAAACTCTTCAGTACGTTGCTACACATTTATCGTGATCTGACATGGTGAGGTGAATTGCCTGCTCTGCTACCAGTTATTTTGGAAAGCTGAAGATTGGCAGTGTGGTATGCTCTATTTTACAATGTTTATGAAATGTGAAAGGAAGAAGAATTTTCTAGTTTAGAAGCTGAGACCTCTTATTTAGTATAAATGGCTATTCTGCTTGTAGTTGGGAGATAATCCATAGGCCTGACTTCATAGTGATCATTGCTTATAAATGGTTTTAGCATTGTTCACACACGTAGGTTTGGGGGTTTGTTCCTCAAAGTGGAATGAAGTGCTATAGGTGAAAGTAAGAGAAATTGATAAATGCAGGTGATGCTTGCCTCAAATTAACAGTCTGAAGAGACTAGTAAATAAAATATGATTAAACTAGTCCTTTTTAGTTGTGGCAGCTGCTTCTTTTATGATTAATTAATTAGAACAGCAGCTTCCTAGGGAGACTTCTCTGTGGATTCCCTGTGCTCCCTTGATACTCTGTATTACAGTTATGTTGGCTGCGGATAAAGACATTTGTTAGTGACTGCTTGTAGCTGCAGAGATGCTTGGTCTCTCTTCTTGGCTGGGGACTGAGTAGCAGACAAGCAATGATAGCTCTGTGGGTTTTTCCCCATGGCCTGGGAATTATTTGGTTGTCAGAGCAGATGACAACACTCTTATGACTTCTGCAGATTGCATCGGCTGCATTGGACCTGGTTTATATATTTTCTTCGTGCAAAAGGGCACTCATGGCCTTGCACCTTTCTAAGCCCTCTCCTGCAATTATGCAGAATGAGGACTTATTTTTCTGCATCAGAGTTTTAGCTCTTGTCCTAGTCTAGGATTTTTAGGGAGAACTGGAATAGGTTTTCCTCATCAAATGACTTGAGTTGTGGCCACCTTGCGAGTCAAATGGGAAACCTTGTGATGGCACTGTTAAAGGAGCAGGCAAGAATGGGTTGCTTAACTGATAGATTTGGTCTCTTTGGGAATGACCTTAAGCTCTACTTTTGAATTTGATCTTGGAACTCTAAAAGCAAGAGCATAAAGTCCTATGCTTGGTGAGTGGTTTCATGGTGAAAAGAAATGAACCAAGGCTACTCTTGCATTTGATAGGCATAAGGGAAATTGGAAGGGATTTTAGTGCCCTGGAATCAGGGATCTTTGCCAAGTTGGCTTGGGAAGGCCCTGGCTTTGGTCATACTTAGGGCTCTTATTTCAGATTTTTTATTTTTGTTGCGTTATCTGTTTACACTGAGTGACTTTTAGGGTCCATTTTAAATGCTCTTGAAGACTTTGTATCTTTTGTTTCATTTGACGATGTGTTTAGTCATCAAGGACGTGTAAGCTTTATAATGCTTTTAGCTTCATGGGGGCCAACAGAAGTTTTGGAAATAGCTGATAATGTTACAGAACATTTTGACTACATACACTAACTGATTCGAACTTCTCACAATATCTGTAGCGATCTTTTTGTTTTTGCAGATGATTCTGCAGACGTTGGTGAAGAGGACAGCTTCTTGGGTCAGACTTCAGCCAGCCCGAATCCACCACAGACTTTCAACTATTTCTCTCAAGTCCCCAGCAGCAGTGACCCATTCGGAAGTATTGGGCAGCCTCCCTTAACAACTGTTGCACCACCTGTTGGAGCACCAGCCTTTTCCAGGCCTCCAACTTCACTTCCACTTGCGTCTGGGTCACAGGATGGGCAAAATGCCTTTTCACCACATATTCCCAAATCACAGTCCTCTTATGGTGCACCACCTACTTCACAGGTGGGAATTGCAGCTTATCAGACCCCTCAGCAGAGCTGTCCCCCGCCTGCAAGTGCGTCCTCTCTTCCCCAAGGAACATCTCAGCAGGGGTATAACCCTTATCGGCACACCACCCTCAGCAGCAGAGCTAACCCCTACCTTACTCCGCCGCAGCTGCAGCAGAGCCAGGCACCTCCTCACCCACCATCCTCTGTGCCACCGGTCCAGATGTATCAGACACCTCCAGGGTCACTAACACAGGTATAGAAATCATTCCTGATCCAGAACTAAACTATTTAAGTCGCTTTCCTCTTCAAATTGCATATTTTATCTTCTGAAGATTTTTCCTTTCTCCCCAAAACACTCCAGAAAAATTCTTGAACCATTTCTGATAGCAAAGTATTTTCACTAGAACTAGCCTGAAACTGTTGCTTTAGGAAAACCTCCTGATCTTTGAAGGGGATGTACTCTGAGGCTGTAGCTACATCAGAAACAAATCCAGGTTGTGGAGTTCCGTTCCTCTTTTCTGTCACTGAGCTCGCTGCCATTTCAGCTGTGCTACTGCATTGTTTGTGCCTCTGCTGTAAATCAGGTCATTCAGCCATTTGCAAGACATGGGCTAAAAATCTCTTTTCAAGCTGGTTTTGCTGGCAAAGCGAGCACTTTTTGAAATTATGCTCTAAGTCACATAAATTGTCAGCAAACCCATTGAAACACATCAGTTGAGGATTTTGTGTGATATAAAGCATTAATCTCCATTTTTTACCTGCACAAAAGCATTATTAAAATAATGTGAATGAGTTAGTAATAACCTGACAAGATTTCCTTGAAAACAAGAAAAATTGTTTTTATTTTGACTGAGCTATTACTATATTGTTGCTATTGTGAATAAAGAATAGAAAGATTATATAGTGACAAAAAACATAGCAAAGGCAGTAGAACCTAAACAATCTGGACTTTTAGACTAAAGAATTTCAGAACTTCTGTTTGCTTGATTTTCATATATTTCATAATATATTAGCGTTTTGGGGTTTTTTCTTTATTAACCAAAGCAGTTGCTGTTGCTGCCATTACTTGCTTTTAGTGGTACTAACTGGGATCTTTGTACAATTTGTATGAAATCAGCTTTATGCAGGCTATAGTCCCTTTCAAAATCAATTGTTTTTCTTGTGTCACTGGGGCTACATTTGAGTTTGAAATCTGTCTGTCCTGATCACTTTGCAGGAGAGCTATTGCTGAAGTGGCCGCTTTGTTAAATTTGACAGTCTTTGTGCAATGTACTAATTTATAAATGAATAATAAGAAGAATGCATTTTTGTTTTCATGTCAAATTTGGTGGCTGTAGGAAATAAGCTCAGCCTGAGTTTTGAAAATTTAGGAGAGTATCTTAAATCTTACTGGTTTTAGGTAATCGAGGTGCTAGACCACAACAGCTTTCAACAATATTAGTGGGAATGAAATTCACATCCTTTCTCTATTTGAAAAGGTGTAAGTTTTCAAAAAACATGATAAAGAGGACAACTTATCTTTCATTCTGAAAATGCTATAGACAGTGTTCTTGGGGAGAAAAAAATGTTAGAAATAAAGGCTTGGAGTGTTCTCTATAGAAAAGTGTAGATCAGTTCTGTAAAAACTATGTGAGATTGAGGTGAAGAGCCCATATGTATTTTCAGTTTCCACAGTCACAGCTGCGAGCTCCCAGGCCAGCAGGTCCCCTGGTCCAGGCACCACCTGTTTTGCTGCAGAATCAATATGAGCCGGTTCAGCCGCACTGGTTCTACTGTAAGGAGGTGGAGGACAAGCAAATATGGATGCCGTTCAGCATTCTGGATTCTGCGAAACTGGAGGAAGTCTATAATTCTGGTAAGTCCTGTCTTACTCGGAGCTGAACAGAAGGACTAGAAGGAAGATAGTAGAGTAATGCCACTCACATATGAGAGTGTGATATGACAATAATAAGTAACGTTAATATATATCTTGTAGGTGTATTTTGTGCCACTTAATTTATTTCACTTACGTGATCTGCTGCATGATGATGTCAGCATTAAGATGTATGTCCCTAGTAGATAGTGCATTTTCACATAGAACTCCTAACTACCTGTGTCTTGCTTTGCCTTTTCTGTTAAACTCTGTCAGTTTTAGAATAGGTATTCACATTTGGGAGTTGTTCAAAGCTTTTTTTGTGGTGTACAGAGTGTTGAGAAGCATTTTAGGAGCAGCACAATGGCTGCCTGATGTTACGAAGCTTCTTTTCCATGGTTATAGCTATCTTAGTGGCCTAATATTCATCACAGGAGCAATTGGGGCTGGGATGAGAGAGAAAAAAGCTGGCACGTGTTGGTATTGTAACCCGGTGTGACTTTTGTGTCACAGTCCAGCCTGATCCTGAGAGCGTGGTTCTGAGCACTGACGGGGGACGCTATGATGTGTACCTGTATGACAGAGTAAGGAAAGCTGTTTACTGGGAAGAAGAGCCTTCTGAAGTGAGACGATGCATGTGGTTTTATAAGGGAGACAAGGATAGCCGGTTTATTCCTTACACTGAGGATTTTAGCGATAAACTAGAGGTGAGTATTACCTTTTACATAAACTTCACGAAGAACTTGATAGTTCTTTTGTATACCTTTTTTTTTGTGACCTTAGAAATACTTCTTTGTGTTTCATTAAAATGATTTCCAGGCTGTATTTTCTGGAATGTAAGTAAGCAAATCCTGGAACAGGGAGTGGCTGGAAGGCCACGTTGCTCATGCAATAGTTCCTGCACTGCTGTGACCTAAAATCAACTTGCCTGGTGCTTTACGTGACGCTTCTGTATGAATAAAGTTATGTAGATTATAATCTTAATGTTACAGATGATACAAAAAATAGTTTGGCTGAGAAGGCATACTGATTTTATGTAACTTGTTTACCATTTCAGGCAGAATATAAAAGGGCTGTAACTACAAATCAATGGCATCGGCGACTTGAATTCCCAAATGGGGAGACAATTGTTATGCATAATCCCAAGGTAATTTTGGCAGTTGGTTCTTACAGAATACATTAGGGGTAAATGAACATGTTGATGGAAGCATAAATTGAGTGCACCCTTAGTCTTGCTTGAAAAGTACTTGTTGATAGTTTTGAATATTTGTGCATTAAAGACGATGAAGTTTTTAGAACACTGAACTCCTGGTTGCTTCAATGTGCTGTTATGTGATTAGAAGACAATATTCTCTGAAAGCCAAGAAGAAGAAGGGTTTATAGGGAAATATTTCGATTAAGCATAACTGGTAGCAAACGGGAGGCAATTTGAATTAGTTTAACCTCAGTCCGTACCAAGTGGAAGGTAATTTAAACAAAGAGCTTTCATGTGGAAAAGAGCATTCATCTAACTGTAAGGTAATTAGTTTGTGTATCTAAGCAATGAGAAATCTTCCAGTGCAACTGTTTTTAGGTCATGAGAAAGTATAGCAAAAGAAACTTTGAAAGTTATTCTAAATATGTTGCTAACAGTCTCATGTGATTAAAACATGGACTTCAGTCTTATTGAGCAATAGTGGTAACTGTTCAGTTATCACAGATGCAGTATTTAATAAATAAACAAAATAAGTAAAGGACCAGAAAGGATCATAGTTGCTCCTACATTAAGCACTTATTAATGCTGATTAAGGAGTTCTGTGCAGTAAAAACCTAGAAAAGGAGCAAGTACTTAAACCACTTGGTGTCATAAATAAGAGCACGGACTGCTCTGAGTCAGTATTAAGTCTTACAAACAGCAGTGTTACTGAATTCCTCTCTTTCTAGGGTTTCTGGGCTACTTTGGATATTGTTGTCCTTCCCTGAAAAGAGCTGTCTGTTTGTTTGTTTTTTGCCCCCCCCCGCCCCCGATAGAGTAATTGTAAATTGGGGTAGTGTTCAGTTTCCATGAAAACAGTAGTCAGTTAAGGAAGAACCAGGCACTGGGATCTAGGAAAGAGGAGCTGGAATAATGCTTGTTTGAGGAGTTAAAATTGTTAATAATCCCTGAGTAGGCCAGCTTCTTCAACTAGGGTTTACTTTTGTTTAAGTCATCTGGTTGCTTTTCAAGGTATTAAGAATTATTTATGTTATTTTGGAATCTAGTTTTAATGAAGCTGTTGCCTCTGCAAGGCATAGCCCTTGGGTTTTCTAAGGCTTTTTTTGCATATGTGCTAATTAAAGAAAACAGTTGTCTCAGATGCAAAGTAAAGCAATCAATCAAAAAGTGTGTTAAACCGTGCAATACTTGCAGACTAACAATATGAGTCATAAGGGCTTTTTTTTGTGTTAATAATTGGACAATATATTTTTTGCAGGTCATAGTTCAGTTCCAACCTTCTGCCACGCCAGATGAATGGGGCACCACTCAAGATGGTCAGGCAAGACCAAGGGTAGTCAAACGTGGAATCGATGATGACCATGATGAAATTCCTGATGGTACGTGATTACTGTACGTGGGTCTGCAGCTTGAGCAGTCAGTTTATTTCTGTGCAAAAGTAGGACCCTAATGGATGGAGTGGCAGTGCGCTGTTAATGCCTAAAGATTAAACTTTTTCCATAGTTGAAGCTACTTGAAAGAATTTATCTGGTTTTGGTTTTTTTTTCACTCAAAGGATTCCTGTAGACTGTTATGTCCTGGACCATGTTATATAGTAGGCTTTATAAAGCAAGTATATCTTAAGGTTGCTTGACTCTAAACTTCACCATGGCAGTACATATTGGTACTCTGAATTTTCTTTTTCTACAGGAGAAATGGCCCAAATTGACCATCTAGTATTTATGGTTCATGGCATAGGTCCTGTATGTGACTTGAGATTTAGAAGCATTGTTGAATGTGGTAAGTTTTTGCTTGTTTAATGAGCAGTTGTATTCTTAATTGTTTAAATGTGGGTCTCTGTATCTCGTATTCAGGTAAGTGTGTCTCTAAAAAAAATTATATAATTCTATAATGTTAAGAAGTTCAGTTTCTGGTAGAATTTTTTCCTGATTATTTTCCAACAGCATAATCTGTGTTTTGTTGGACTTACAGCCTTAACTGTTATTACTGGTCGTCTGTATTAGACTTGGAGAGTGGTTTGGCTTTTGGGGTGTGTGGGGTGTGGTTTTTTTGTAGCGTGGGTGTATGGTTTTGCTTTGTGTGGTTTGTGTTGGGGGTGGTTTTTTCATTTGCTTTTTTGTTTTGTTTTTTTAAATATACTCCAGCACAGCTGAGTAAATTAAGAGGGCCACACCTGGTCATGGAGTGAAAATGCACTCATTGTGAGATAAATAGAAGCTTGCTAGAAAATCCACTTTAAAAAAAAAAAATAAATACATGCTTTCTTATAGTTGGAGAAGTAATGCTTGAAAAGATGTTTCTACTCTCCAGTTTTGTTCATTTGTGTTCCGTGGCTAAAACTGGAGGTGGAGGGCCGGGGAGAAGAAAAGAATGTTTGTAACTGTGTGTTACTTCAGTACTGCTACTATCAGATTTTCACTACTCTTCTCTACAGTTGATGATTTCAGGACTGTTTCTCTGAAGTTGTTGCAGACTCACTTTAAGAAATCTTTAGAGGAACGCAAAGTGAGCAGGGTGGAATTCCTCCCAGTTCACTGGCACAGCTCTCTGCACGGAGATGCAACGGGTGTAGACAGGTCAGTATATTGTTTAACGTTGAGAACTTCATACAAGCTGCATCTTACTGGTTTCTGTAAAGTGGATAAAGAGAAGTTAATATGCTTTTTAGGCTAGATGAATAAATGAATGATTGAGTTACAAAGGAGAATCACTGATTTTGATTTTTAATTAACATTTTGATGAGAGGAGTATAGGGAAAGTGGAAAGATGTGTGGAGTATTTTGTTTATTTTTGTGACTCTAAGTGACAGGATACATACATACACACACAAACATTTTTTCAGTATTGCATTTTCATGAAAGAGTGTAATGCATTGATACATGATGATGAGTGAGTGTGTAGAAATAGTGATGTTAAGTATGAGGTGGTGAGCATGGAGATGTATTGTCCAGCAACAAGAGTGTACAATTTAGAATGGAGAGTTTTCTCTCCTGTACCTTCCCATAGTCTCACTGAGACTGGCCCAAGGAAATTTCACTGTTCTCTTTCTGAGGAAGGCATTGAGCCCTCTGTCCAGTCCCAGAGTAGTACTTCAATTATGATTAGGCAGTTGAGCTAAGATGGTGGGGTTTTTTGGTTTGGTTTTTTACTTTTTTTTTTTTTTTTAAACAAAGTTTCTATATTGGGGTGGGAGTATTACAGCGTTTTCAAATCTATTTTAAAATTGCTTCTCGGTGTGATTTTAAAATAGATTTGCTGTTGCTTGACATTTCAAGCTGTTTTCTCTTGCTCAAAGATAGGGAAGTTGAAAATGCAAGGGTAGCAGCCTGTACCACTTAGAGTGCACACTGGTGTTCTCCAGACTGTTTCTAGCTCAGTCTAGTCATACTGCTTTCCGAGAGTTTTAGTCTTTTATTCTCATTTGAACACTGCGTTATCGTGAGGAAGGATCCTCATTTTATTAACCAAACCAGGCAGTGCTGACTAACTGAGGCAGTTTCAGTTCTCGCTGCAGCTATCTTAACTCCAGGCTGGCAGGTGAAGATGCCAAGCCTTTTTCACCAAAAAGAGAGCATTATGTTTCCTGTTACTTCAATTTCACCTTCAGTTTTTATGTAAGAATTCTTTTTCTCTTCCACTTCTACCAATCTACTCACAGAACTTCCCTGTTAGTATGAGGGCAGTGTTCGAACAGAGAAGAGGTTATTTCAGCCATCTCTTCAGCCTGGAGAGAGAAAAGGAGCTGTATCTTTCTCAAATATGTACAATCAGTAGATAGCATTAATGTATGAATATTCAATGAGTCCAGAAGGCCATATGTTTTGTTAATGTCTGTGGAGACCATATCTGTAATATTTACACAGCAGTTCTGATAACTGTCATTTCAAAAGTTAACAAAGTTCTTACCTGCATTTTTTTTGAAGGCATTCATGCTTCTACTTAACGATTTTGTGTTACTAGGAACATAAAAAAAATCACTTTGCCGAGCATTGGACGCCTGCGCCACTTCACCAACGAAACGCTCCTCGACATACTGTTCTACAACAGCCCCACCTACTGCCAGACGATTGTGGATAAAGTGGGGATGGAAATGAATCGTTTGTACGCACTTTTCATGAGCCGCAACCCGGACTTCAAAGGAGGAGTCTCTGTGGCTGGGCACAGTTTAGGTAATTATCAAAGGAATTGACTTGGGATGAAACCAGCATTCCTACACTACAGGAAATAGAACCTTCATTAAGCATACAGTTAAAATTAGCTGATAAGGCATGGCTGTCTTCCAGAATGCTGCTGACTACAAGTCAAACGCCTCTTGACAGTTAAATTTATAAAGCTTTGAGAGAAGGTTAGTACTTCACAGATGTGTATATTCCCTGCATTCCTCCTCTTCAGTTTTCCTCATGAAGACTTAGGATCTAATTTGTGTTTAAAAGTTGAGGGGTTATCTGGTGTCCTGTTAGGTGGGTAACTTCTGTGTTTCAGAATCCCCACGAAGTAAAAGTAAGCTAATTTTTTGGAACATAGAATAAATGTTATAGCAAATATGACATACTGGTTTAGGCTGGAACTTTTCCTCCAGTTTGGCAAGCAGTCTAAGATGGTTGAGGAAAGATAGTTTAATCATAGCAACGACACAAAGCATGAGCAGGGGGGCAAAAAAAGGTTTGCTTTTTGTTGAGAACGATTGTGTTCAAGTTAATATGTGGGTATTTTAGTTTTAATTCAGCTATCTTTTTTTGATCAATCTATACATTGCTATTACTGTTGCATGTAAATCTTGCTTGGGATTTAGGGACAGGAAAATATGACCTTTTTCCCAAGGCAACTTTCATTCCTGTTTCCAGGTTCCTTAATTCTATTTGACATATTGTCTAACCAGAAGGATTTGGCTTCATCGGTAAATAGTGGACCGTTCGCTGGTGTTAATGGGACAGTAAAGGATGTGGCTGTTCATGATAAACAGGTAATTTGCATATTAGCCTTTCTAGGCAAATAGATCTGATATTTTCAGCAACTTTTTCTTAAGTTTTCAGAATTTATTAGCTGAAACATGTTTCTGATAGTGCATTTTAACATGTTAATGGAAATGTGCAGTTTTGTAAATACTGTTAGTTCTCAGGGCAAACTGTTTGCATCTCTCGAGTTCCAAGTAGGCCAATAATGGGATTTGATCATGAGCATCACCTTTGACCCTTGTGGACATGGAACTTATGTGTAACAGTATGTTTATGGGGGGGAAGATGCATAAGAAGGAAAGAATCAGGCTAGAAACAGTGACCAGTTGTTTGATGATTAAAAGAAAATATTCCTGAGTATCAGAAAGTTCAAGAAACCTTTTGCCTCTCAGCAATTTTTAAATGTGTATGTTGCTAGTGTATTATTAGTGGAAAAATCTGTATCCTACTTTACTAAAAATGGGCATAAATTGACAAAGCTTACATAATGTTTTTAAGAGACAGTAATTTAACTTATTTTTACTTGCTGAATATTAGTTTTTCACTGTTAGATGGTGTGATTCTCTTTCTGTGCTGTTTTTCTTAAGATGACTGAAGATACCAGTTCCTTGGGCTCCTCAATTACTACTTCTGGTGATGACCTTTGCGAGCCTGAAGTGGAAGATGATGTTCCTACTTTGCAGAAGACTCTGGAAATGCTTAGTTTGTCAGAGTACACAAGCACATTTGAAAAGGAACGAATTGACATGGAATCTCTGGTACAATAACGTTCATTTGACTTATGGGGATTGGCAGGGTGTAGAGGTTTACGTTTGGGGGATTTTGTTGTTAGTTTGGGGTTTTTTGGGTTTTTTTTCTTCATGAGTTTCATGAAGCATGAAAGCAGTGTCAAAGGTAAGATGATTAGTGCATCACATGACAACTAAATGGTACGCAAAGCTCTCTTTTTCTTGTTCCGTCCCCCTCCACCCTCCGAACTACGTTAAGGCACTTTGTATCATGTCTTTTTAATCTTTTGTAATTTCTCCAGCTTTATGAAATATCTAATTTGTAAGTCACTGGCAATAAGAAATTGTATATGTTACTAGAAAAGTTATAAATTATGCTTTGATGTGTGTGTTTACTTTTTTTTTAGCTGATGTGTACAATTGATGACCTGAAGGAAATGGGGATACCTCTTGGACCAAGAAAGAAAATAGCTAATTTTGTAAAAGATAGAGCAGCCAAGCAGGTAAATAAATTTTTTTCAGGAATGAAATAAGAAGTTGTTAAGCAAATGTAACAGACTTCCTTGCTGTGGAGTAACTTCTACTCTTTTAACACGCTGTTAACATCATGGATGTATTAAAGGAATATTGACAACTGTGAAATAACTTTTTTTCCCCCCCTGATTTTGAAACTTGTCTCAAAAGGAACAAAAGAAAGCAGCAGCAGAAAAGAAGGCAGTGCTGGCTGCCACACTCCAAACTCAAGAAGATGCCCCAAAATCAAAAGAGACAGGTACTCCTGTCTCCCCTTCAGAGCCTGGTCAGATGCACTCAAAGAGGAAGCTTCCAGTTGGTGCATCTGTTTCTTCTGTGAACATTGACTATGAGTATTTTGAAGTTGGAACTGGCCAGGTGAGACTACATAGATTTAAATGATTTATTTGGAACAATACCGTATTTTTGCTTGGTTATGGTTTGGGGGTTTGTGGTTTTTCGTTGTGTATTTTTTTTCTTTTTTTAATGTTGATGACTTTGCTGCTTCCCTTGGTTGTTGTACAAAAGTTATGTCTATGCAGAACTTTACCCTTTGGCAGGAGGGTTGGGTGAGTGTGTTAGATTACTGAAAACCAAAACTTACTATAACAAGGATGCCACCACAATTCATTTTTTCTTTCAGCAGTGAGCAAGCTGAAAATACAGTTCTGTTCCAGAAGCAGAACTGTGTGAATGACATATTGATTGATTCTGTGAAGCTGTATTTAACTAGGTTGCCTAAATTGACCCATTTATGGTGTTATATTTAAGTCTTACCTCAAACTTCACTTAAAAACCAAACCTCAAAGACTTCCTGTTTAAAATATATTTTTTTAATTTTTTGTACTTTTGATTTCTTTTTGTTTTAAGAAAAGCATTTTAATATTACAGTGTTAAAATGTACTAGTCCCTATAGTATTAGTATGGAAGAGGCCGATGCAGCTGAAGATTCCTGGAAGTACTGTGAACATGCGGTTTATTTAATACACAACTTGTTTTTCCTTCCTAGCTGAGCATTCTATTAACTAGTTGGCAGTTCTGAGAGATTCTATGTCTGATTTCTGTCTTGTAGGTTTCTGTGGTTTACAATGCATTGGACTTTGAACCAGATATTTTCTTTGCTCTCGGTTCTCCTATTGGTGTGTTCCTTACTGTGAGAGGTGTGGAGAAGATTGATGAAAACTACAGGCTTCCTACCTGCAAGGGATTCTTCAATATCTATCATCCAGTGAGTAAGCAGTACTTTGGATATTTGATTTTATTTGTTGCAGATGACAACGATGCAGAATACTAAGTTGTAATCTCTGAGTATTACACCTTCTGTTCCCCTACATACATTTCCCAAAACGCTCTTTAAAAAAAAAAATGGTGCAACTGAAATACATATTCCAAATATTTGTGGTCTTTTACTGCAAAACTGAAGTAGAGCTGGCTCTAGGTTCCATACCTAGCATTCTAGGTATGGGTTGGCTTGATAATATTTGCCCTGTGTGTTTTCAGAGCTTAAAGAACGTTTTTTCTTCATTAATTCCAAGCCACTGTCATAGATTTCAATAAAGTGTTTATATTTGAGCGATTTAGAGGACTTCTCTGAGTTTCCAGTTTAGATTCTGCGAAATTTAAAAATCCTTAGGGGTTTTGCAGTGCATGCAGCACATTTGTCCTCTTCTGTCCCACCTTGTTTAACAATTAAACAGTGACATGTTGGTAGAGATCATAAGAGTGCAAGAAGATTTTGCTGCTCTTTCACTGTTGTGTTTCCTCTTTAGAATCCCTTTCTGTAGGAGAAGAAGACCTAATTAGTTAATGAACCTGTTTAATGTTACAGTTAAACTAAATGGTCATGAACTGAGTTTCTGTAAACTGAAATAGAATTTAAAAATGGTTCTCTATTAATCATAAATAGGAGGTTTTTTTTCTTCACTGAAATGTGATAATTATAACTTCTAAGATAACTAAATGTCAATGTGTTGTTTCTTAACAGCTTGATCCAGTAGCATACAGGTTAGAACCAATGATCGTTGAAGACATGGATTTAAAACCAGTTCTCATTCCACATCATAAAGGCAGAAAAAGACTTCATCTGGGTAAAAAGAAAACTTACTTCATATATGGATCTCAGTCCTGATTTAATCATTCAATGCATTAGAATATTGTAAAATTTCAAGAGACTAGTGAGTATTTCTGGATATCTGACTCCATGTTTTTCCTGAACATCAGAGGAGATTCCTCCCAGCCCCATGAGTTGGGCATTCAGAGTTGCATTCAGATGTAATAATAGTAATTCTTCCAGGTTTGAGCTTTTAATTACCAAAGCTCATTTTAAAAATTGCTCTATATTGCTTGTTCACGTTAATTTCTAAGATGCTGTAAAAGAAACAAAATTTACTGGTTTCTTTTACCCTGTCCCTAATGATCCCCAAACCAGTGTCTGTTCAGTACTGGACACGTTGAGGAAAGAAGGTGATTCTGTAGCCATTGGTGGGCAGGGTCTTGATTCTGTTGCTCACAAGTACACATCAGATCAAGGTGCTGTACTTAAATTTTGCATACCTAATAAGGAAAATCAATTTTGCTATACAGTTGACAATATTACTGTTCTATGGATTCACAGAGCTCTCCTGAAGCCTATCTTCAGGCACTTGGACGGAGAAGTTCTACAGCATCTATACTTTAGAATGGTACATTAGAATGAGCCTGCTTTCCTAGACTAGACAAGGTCCTTGTTAAGGAATGTTCTAGGTTACAACTCTCAAAAAGTGTGTGTGGTAAAGGAGAAAAATATGGTCTGTTGCTCTTTTCTGGTTTTTCTTTGATGTAGGTGAATGTTCCTATGGAATGGGAACATATTCCAATGGAATAGTTGTGAGCCCTGCTCTAGCAGACTCATGTGTTCTAACGAAATACTCATCCATGACCTAGCAGGCGTGTTTCTCCTAATAATTAGGATGTTTTTTGAACAGGGTTTAGTCATTCTGGTTTCAGTTAATAATTTAAAATCCTTCTACTATGGTGTTTTTAATTTTTTTTTTCTTTTAGAGTTGAAAGACTCTCTCTCTCGTATGGGATCTGATCTGAAGCAGGGTTTTATTAGCTCATTGAAGAGTGCGTGGCAGACCCTCAACGAATTTGCACGTGCTCATACATCTTCAACTCAGCTACAAGCAGAACTGGAGAAAGTAGCTAACCAAATCAAAGAAGAAGAAGAAAAGCAAGTGGTAGAAGGTATGTGGACATGTTGTTGGTTTTCCTATAAATCACCGATTTCAAATCAGCAGAAACTTGAGCATCCTGGTTACTGCTTGCTATTGATTTTCCTGACCCTGTTAAGGAGGCCTCTGCTTTTAGTGTATTAATGTTAAATTTAAGTTCTATTGCTGCATTTTTTGTCTTTTAGGAAAGGAAAAGCTAACTTTTATTGAATGATATTTTAGGCTTGAGTTTGTATAACTATTCCAGTTTCTGTTAGCGGGGCAGTTTTCTAAATCAGTTGTGTTTTCTTTCTTTTTTAATTCTTAAATTCTTTAATTTTAGCTGAAAAGATCACTGAAAGTCCAGACCCTCCAAAAGATGAAGATTTCTTGGTGAAGGTTGGAATGCTAAATGGAGGACGTCGTATTGATTATGTTCTACAAGAAAAACCAATAGAAAGCTTCAATGAATACCTTTTTGCTTTACAGAGTCATTTGTGCTACTGGTAAGAGGAAATATTTGTGATTCTATAAATACTGCTCTTCTGCTATAACTGTATATCTTTAAATGTTGATGATGACATTTATCTTACTCCTGTTGTCTGTTATTTACATGTGACCAATATGATAATAGCTAGAATCCTGTTTCCTGTCTTGAGTTCATTTTATAATCAAAATTCAGGTGATCTCTGTCAAAAATCATGCCCTAGTGTTTCACTTTGAGTACATTTTGACAGAAGTAACTGGGTTTATATACCCTGATCTATTTTTAAGGCTACTGCTGATTTGAAAAGTCAAACGTTGCAATAGGACCAACCAATTATAAAGCTACTGGAATAAGAGTTGTTCCGGTGGTCGATGTGTGCGCCTGTTACTTGGGAGACTTGAGTTTTCTGGGTCTTCGTAATCTTTGAAATGTTTGGAAAAGATGACTGTCGAGTTGTATACGAGATCCTCATCATTAAATTCTGAAATGGCTTCTCGTTTGAAAAGGTGTTGCTTTCCCACACGGCCATGCTGTAAAGATAAATTTGTTATACCCTGGATGCTCAAGTGCTATATAATTGAGACGATTTGAGTACGAAGGTAAACAGTATATTTGACTGTCCAGGAGTGTCAGCCTCCAGGTGTCGCACCTAGATGTCACTATTAGCTAATCTAATTTCAAAATAAAATTCTGTGTTAGCACAAAGTAAACAAATCTATTGTCCTCTTTGCAATAAAGACATTGCATACTGATCCCTTGAACTTTGATACTCAGAACACACAACTTTAGCTGTAATAATTTTCAGAAAAAGAGCTCTATGAGCATTTTGACAACTGTAGTTTTTCAAATAAAACTATTCATGAAGGAATTGTATTCGACTACAATATGTAGTAAAACTTTATTACCTCTTCATGTTGGAATGAAATTGCTGGATATTGATGCTCTGCTACCAAAGATTAACAAAGGAAGAAAAAAAGCACAGTGGATCTTCCGGTAAATTTGGATGGTTATGATATAGCACTTGTGTGCGGTGGTTCCTCATACACAGAACAATTTATAGAACAAGAAGCAGAGTTTGATATCTTCATGTAATCAGGGCTGCTGTACTCCATTGCCTTAGCTGGATTTGGATTTACTTCTTTTTTAAGCGCTTACGTGTTTCAAATGGAGACAGATCTAATTCTGTTTATGGGAATAGCTGTAACTGTTGACTTGTTTTATTTGCCCTTAGGAGTTGCTCCTTTTTTTTTTCTTTTTTTGGTATGTAATTGTATGCGTTTTCTGTCATAAAATTAGCACACAGGAAAATACACAAGATGTGGAATGGTAGAGATGTGTAAATTATGTTTGGCAACAGGACGACAGACCTTTATATGTAAGATAAATTGGGATGTCAGGTGCTGAGCTGTGCAAAATGCTATTGGGGGGAAGTGATTTTTTGTTATTCATTAGGGAAAATACTAGTCTCTTGTTTGGAGTTTAGCAGGTGCTGGACGAGCCCTGCTCTACACTGTTTTTGAATGTTTTGATTTTTGACAGCTAAGAATTTTTAGAAGCGGGCATTTTCCCAGAGGTTAAAATAAGGTATTGAAGGTGTTACCTGAAGGCTATTATTAAAGTCGATATCATATTGTTAGAGAGGAGGAGCTGCCGGAGAAGGGATGACTGTAGCTGCAGTGTGATGTGTGCCAGGGCTGTGGGGCACTGAGCTCTGGCAGGGCTCCCCGAGCAGTGGTGACCCCGTGGTGGCACTGCCGTTTCGTGGGTACAGCGGAAGGAAGGGGGAGGTTTTTTCCACAAGGCGGCAGCCGATCATTGCCAAGTTTTTAAAAGCTTGTTGCATAGCTTTTTTTTTTTTTTTCTTTTTCAAACAAGGAAGATAAACACAATGATTATAACACAATGCCTATAAGTATCTAAAGGGTGG
>JAOXNO010000002.1:34008811-34049678 GCA_028565335.1 Limnodromus scolopaceus
GCTCTAGCTCTGGGCAATCCTGCTTCAGCAGGGGAGTTGGACTAGATGATCCCTATGGTCCCTTCCAACTCTAAAAATTCAGTGAAAATTCAGTGAAATTAACGACTCAAATAGAGAGCATGTGGGGTTTTTTTGGTTGTGGGGTTGTTGTGTGGTTTTTTTTTTTTTTTTTTTTTGAGGGAGGTGGTGGGGAAAGCCTTAAATGAAATGGTCTGTATGTTGGAGAGAACAGAGCTTCTGTGTCGATCCTTCTGCTTCCTTGTTCACTTGCTCGTTTAGTAGTAGAGACCATCAAGAGATGTGGTTACTGTCTTTATGCTTAATTGTGGAAAATATTTATAGTCCCTTAGCTTGCACATGTAACTGTCCTGGTGCTCTGTCAACGATGTTCCTCACATTTGGAGCGTCACAGTTCTGACTGTTTAAATCTCCTTTAAAACGGTCTCCCTATGTAACATCTAAAAAGCACAGGAAGCTACCCTTATCTAACAACTCCTGCAGCTTTGGAACTTTGTTACAATTTGCCTGTTTATCTTTATTATTTCTTACGGTGATAGATTATTTGAGGAAATTTAAGCCAAATGAGTAACATCAAAGAAGTGGATAGAGAAGGGGAATTTCAAGTTGCAGCCATAGTAAGTTAGGGGGGACAGAGTTCGGGGGAAAATACAGTAGAAAAAGGTAAATGCATAGGCTAGGGCTGATAGCAGAAATAATGCAAAACTGAGGAAGATAGTGAAGTTTGGTGGAAGTAAAGCCATGTTCCCAAAAGATAAGTATTAGGGCAATAGGTTGTGCAAACTTCTTAGAGACCTGGAATGGGGTGAAGTGTGTCTCACAAGAATGAGAACATGGACCATACCAAAATAACACTTTTTTTTTTTTCACTCTTAATTCTTCATAGGGGATCTGAAGACACTGCCTTGCTGTTTCTCAAAGAAATATACAGGACTATGAATATCAATCCTGAACAGCCACAACATTGATGTATAGATACAGGAATTTGTAAGTTTGTTTTAATATAACTTATGTACTCATATCAAATTCAGCTGCAAGTAGATATCTTTACCTTCCCTTTTTTCCTCTGCAGTTTAAATTGTGAAGCAGGCAACTGCCAAGTGTCATTCTGATGGGAAAAACAATTTCTAGACTTTAGATGCAGGGGAAGTCTCCAAGTTCTTCCCTCCTTCATTCCTAAAAGATACCTGATAGTAAGATTTTTTTTTTGCTGTTGCGTAATAATCACCAGTACAAATACATCAAAAATGTTTCTCAATTCAATTGTTCAGTGACTGTTCAAGTGTAGGAAAACTTGGTGATATTGGATATGATGAAATTTCATTTACAATGTAGTAAATTAAAGAATGTTGATAGTGTTCCAGTGTTTTAATGTGCAAATTGTGGTATTAGTTGGCCAATTGTTCACATACATGCCAGGGAAAAAGTCACTTCCCTCCTAAGAAGGTGTTAAACGTTGATATTGATAAATTCCTAAATGAAACCTCTATATATGCCACAATTTTATTATCATTATATAGCTTAAGAATATCAGTAGAACAAGTAAAATGATACAGAAGCATGGAAGTTGGTTCACTTTGAAAAGAAATCACGTATCTAATATAATTGAGTATCTTAGATACAAAATATAACTTGCAGGTATTATTATTTTAAGATGTGTGTTCTAGCTGAGGATCTGTATTGTACCAGTTTGCCTCACTTGATGTTATGGAAAAGGCTGTATTCTCTTTTGAGAGGTAAGGAGGAAGAAATATGCACCTTGTCTTTTTTGGAATCATACAACAAGGTGTATTGCTGATGTATTTCTCCATTTTTCAGAAGAACTGATAATACCAAGGTATACAAATACCCAGTATGAAGAGAAATACTTGACATTTCAGAGGAATATTCTAGATATCTGTGACTGCTACCGTACAGTTTTAGTAGTCATTTGTAACAGAATGCTTCTCATGGTCAGTTGATAGCATCTCATTTTAAAAAATGAAATGTCATAGCCGATCAAATGCATTTCTTAAAGCTTGGCCAAATAATAGGAAAAAAGCACTGTTTGGCTGCACAGCGCTGACAGTGGTGTATCGGTTATCACAATGGCCTATGCAGAGTCTCAAGTCATACTTAGAGAATTTTTTCTCAGCTTTTATTTATGACTGTTTAGGGTGAAATCATATGAAGCTTATTGCTACAGAAATAACTTTGTCTCATTGCGGAGGTTGGGATGTGTTAATTTATCACCACAAAGCTTGAAGTGGTTTGTAGTTTAGCTTCAGCAGACACTGCGTATTTTTCATTGAGAACTGCACGGTCGGAGGATGGTTTAGCAGGATGTTGAGCAACAAAGCACAGTTGAGGGTGTCTGTGTGGTTGTGATACCAGCAGGAATTGCTTGCAAATTCTCTCTGCTCTTCCTTGACTGAACAGCATTTGAGGCTGGGATTCGGGTCCCAGAGGCTTAAATGAAAGGGCAGTTGGGGCCCACTGGGATGCACTTACTGCCAAGTGGTGTCTTGGGAAGGCTGCACGTTGCAAGGCCAGGATTTTTTTTACACGAGAAGAAATGTCTCTACATAAGCTGTGTGAAATATTATTGCATAAGCCTTGCAGCAGGGAAAAGGAAAATCCTCCCCCAGTGATAGACGTTGGTCAGGTAGGGTTGGCATGTGGGTTTTTTCTTTTTCTTTTTTTCTTTTCTTTTAAGACCTTCAAATGTGAAGGGTGGCAGTAGGAAGGCAATGGATTCTCCAGCAGTGCCTATGGCAGCAACATCCATTTATCTATCTAGAAGCAGATTATCTGAAGAAACAGCCTCTCTATTTGTGGGCTGCTCAAGGGAAAGAGTAAATGTCACAGGTAGCTCTGGGCTCCCTCTTCATATTTTTCATGTTAATTGATTTGGATGCTGAGACCTCACCACTTCCCTGCTTTGATGTGCAGAGCTACCTCTTGCTGTCCAGTTTAATTTCATGTCGTCTGCTGTCAGCAGAGGGAAAGAGACAGGATCTGTTTGCCTCTGCTCAGGACTGTTAATCTTCATGGTGCTGTTGGCCAGTGCAGATCCTGTTCACTTCTTGGGGACTGTGAGCAGATAAAAATGTAGCAGAGGCAAGCTAAGGGAGGAGCTGGATGTTTGGTTTTATTCCCAATCTAAATTAGCTGATTGTTTTCTGTTGGAGAGATGGAGGGAGTTGGCCAAACAGTGTTCTTAAAAGCGGAGGAGGGACTAAAGTTGTCGCTGTGCTTCATCATGTGGAGGGTAGATTTTGAAAGCAAAGAAAGGGAGCATTGATGCACAGCATCTGCTGCGTAGCAGTCTGTGTAGGGTTCTGTCTTGGGAGTATTTACTGTTTTGACATTTAACTATCTTAGTTATAATTACATACAAGAAGAATTGGTTACACATAAAATTAGTGAGTAGCTGCCAATATCTGTTTCATTCTGCTCACTGATAAACTAGTACCAATGATATCAAAAGCTTCTGAGTTCTACTTTTATTTTGTATGAGTGACTAGAATTAGCTCTTCTACATCATCTTGAAGCTGCTGTTTGTGAAACAGCGGTACAGAGTTTCATGTGAACAAAGTAAAGAAGAGCTTGGGATGACTTTATGTTAAAAAAGTTTTTATTTCATAAATTGAAAATTTCATTTTCTGTATCTGTTTTGATAACTTGGTTGAAAGGAAACCGAAAACACGAAGATGTCTTTAATTTACTCTTGCAAATGAGAATTTTGGTCATATATAGTTAAGTGTAGCCACCACTAGCATCTTATTCTTTTTATTGCATTCACAGGAGTATCTGTCACTGTGTTGGTTAGAAGATTTAAGTCACTATGCACTCTCTATATATTATTCTTATTTTTACAGCCCTTTTCAGAGGGCCCCAGTAAGGGAGGAGAGTGCACCAGCATATTAAATCTCAGATGTATCAACTATGGCATCTTTATTTCTATCTCTAAATAGAGTAGGATAATTTATTGCTGTAAGTTAAAGAATCTGGTAGCCAATTAAAATGTATAGTGAATGACATCCTATGAGCAGTTATTGTGAGCTCTTTCTGTTTGTAATAGTAATTGCCAATTTGTGTCCACAAAAAGTACATTTCAGGAGCTTATTGTATTAAAAAATGTGATGACAAAAATTGCTGAAAAATGTGTATGGATTTTTAGATCCTTTTGAGTCCTTGAAATTGAATGTTGGCATATTTAATTTTATTAGTACTACTGCAGGAATAGAGCATTTGATATGTTTTATACTTCCCATATATACATGTTCTGTTTTCTCTGCACAGCCGTACCTGTTGCTCCGACAGACCTGGTGAAAAACACTTTGAAGAACATCTAGTATTTCCATAGTTACAGATGACAGGATAAGCATCAGACATTTTTTTTGCCAGTCCAGAACTTGCTCAGATTCTACCTTCTTTTGTCACTTCAAGCAAACTTAAATTTTGAGATGATCAGTGCTGTCATTCAAGGGATGGATGGAATGACACAATTTTGATCTTAAATCAGTTTAATTGTACAGTTGCCAAGTATAAAGTGATCACTGAAGGTTTTTTTGGCATGCAAGTCATTATTTCTCTCCGTCAGCTATCCTGTCTCAGCTGGCAGTCAAACAGGCTTTGACTACCAAGGCAGCACATCCTTATTAAAAAAGACTTGTTGAGAAACAGCAATAATCTGCTTTTCTTGACATGTTTGTGGGTCCACCTTTTAAAAATAAAATGTGAACTGTAGTTATAACCATCTTTAATACAGATTACACAAACCAGTTCATATTTACTAAAAACTAGCAACCAGAATAATTTTCTTACTATTGTAAGTGTGATGGAGATTATTTTATAAAGACCTTTTTAAGCCTCTGTTAAGAGTTTTATTGTGGAGTTTTTTTAAGTAAAAATGAACCTTTGACTTTGAAAATGTTAGAAGTTTGTTACAGCTAGTTCAGTGTTCACATCTCCTGAAATGAAAAACAATTTAAAATAACGGTTTGATCTGGGAATTAAAGTAATTATTGTGAAACAAGGCTGCGGTTGTGAGAACTAAAATACTTACCTTGACCTTGCAGTTTAATATCTCAAAACAGTAAATTAGGATTAAAACAGGATTAATCTGAAGCTCATGGGCGTTAGATAATAATCTAGGCCCAGACCTGCAATCCAGACTCCATTTTTGCGTGAGGAAGTTGAGATGAATTGGGTAATATCAAATCCTTTGAATTTGTGTCTCTGAATACTGAGCTTCTGTAGCTTTCTTCTGGCTTCAACTTACATGCAGATTGTGGCTTTTCTTAATATTAGTGACTTAACCTTACTACTGACTATTTGCCTCTTCTTGCAGTAAATGAATTTTGAAATGCTGTATGGTTTTTTTCCTTGGTATATGTAAAATACACATTATTGTGCATATATTTTTGGCTATTATAATTAAAAATACCTTACTTCCAGTGAGGCTTTACAGCAAGGTTTTGTATTTAATCACAGAAAATAGGTTGGAAGGGACCTCTGGAGGGGTTACTTAGTCCAATTCCCCTGCTCAAGGCCAGAGTAGCTTAGGGCCTCCATCTCAAGGATGGAGTTCCTTCACCTCTCTGGGCCCTATTCTAGTGTTTGACTACTATGATTGCAGTTTTTTTTCTAATATACAATTGGAATTTCCCAGGTGGAGTTTGTGTCTGTTGCCTTTTGTCCTTTCTTTGTGCATCTTCAACGGCAATGTCTCTGTCTTCTCTTGTGCTTTCACATGAATTAGTTGAGGACAACGGTCCTGCTTGGCTTCTCAAGACTGAACACTGACTGATATTTCTTTTCCACAAGCTCTTCATCCTCATAGCATTACAACAGAGAACCAAAGGTTGTTGGTGAGTTCCCCAAACCCACAGAAGTACTGAAGGGCACAGAAGAAGTACATAATGTGCAGAATAAATTGAAAAAAGCACCCAGAGAAGTGAGAAATGAATCTGTTTCTGCTGAAAGATCACACCTTTCTGGATACTCCTTTCATGCGCTAATTCAGACTCTGATACAGACCAGGTTTGCATTGAGGCCTCGTGTGGAAAGATAATTTTCAGGTGGAAATTTTTATGAATGAATTCCAAGGAAAAAATCGGAGGCTCTAAGAAATCCAGCACCTTTCCCAAAGATTCCCATTTGAATGAAATTAAAACTTCCATTGAAAACTTACTCCTTTTGAAAAGCCTTTTGATCACTGCTCCCTTCCCGCTGTTTCGGGAGCCGCTGCTTCTGCTGGCAGTGAACATTTCTGTCCTCTGGGAACACCTCCTCGCATATCTCTTCGTAAAAGAAGCACAATCAAATAATTTCTCCTTGTGCTAGGAGATGTCTTGCATAACACTGAAAATTTTCAGCAACTGTGTGTCTGGAGTTGTCCTGGTCCTTTCCCAATGAATGTTATATTAATATTTATAACTTTGTGTCTGCAGTATGACAAATGTATTACAAACTCTTGTCTAAAATGGTATTTCCATAATAATGTTCTCCCTGATTCCTCCCTGTATGTTGACTATTTTTTTTTCTCCTGATGAATAATAAAATCTAGCATTTTTTTTTGCCTTAAAAATGAGCAGCAGTTGGTGCCAGTGCCAGGGTGCTTGTGGGGGGAGCAAATATATGTTCAAATATAACAGGAGTGGGCACTGGAGAGCAGCCCTTTACAGGGCTGCCTTTCTCAGGCCGAGCTAAGTATTCTTGGACTGTTTTTTAAATTAGGCTGTGTTCCCCAGTGTTTAAATAAAAAATCCCATTAATTCTTCATGGGAAATATTATTTCAAATGCCTGTTCCCATTTCAATACTCTTGACATATCTGTATTTAACTGAAATGGTGTGATCATTGACAGCTCACTTTGATGTAATAGCAGAAGTCTGGGGGTCTCTTATAACAGCAACTCTTAAAATACAAGCTTGGCTCTAGATTTCTGTCTGATTTTCATAATTGTAAACCAGGATTAGCTTCCCAGAGGCTAATGGAACAACTCCAGTGTAAATACAATTACAAACAGACCTGCTGGCTCTCTCACAGAGTCAGTGAGGGGTTTTTTTATTTGCTTTAGATGCAGGTTATTAGCGGTCTCTTGTAAAGAATTGTCGTTTTCCCATGGTGATGGGAAGGAGGTGAAGGAAAAGACAGGTTCTGGGTGCCACACAGCTCCGGCGTGCCTCCGGGCCAGAGGAGGGGGCGAGGCTGAGGAGAAGATGAGCTTCACTACACTGGAACCTGGTGCATCCAAACTGGGAGTTGTTTAGAGCGTCCTTGACCCTGCACATGGGGTTTTGACCTGGAGAACCTGGAAGTAGCTGAACCTTCTGTTCTTTTGCTGCATGATGGAAACAGCGGTGGAAAAAGAAGCAAGAATGTAGATGTTATTCACACAATCACCAGAACCTTTCCTGCAAAGCTGTTGTCCCACTGGTCGGTCCCCAGCCTGTGCGGGTGCCTGGGGTGGTTTATCCCCAGGTTCGGGGCTTTGTAGTTGCCTTTGCTGAGGTTCACAAGACTCCTCTTTGCCCATTTCTCCAGCCTGTTGAGGTGCCTCTGATTGGCAGCACAACTAGTGCTCCCATCGTCTGTGCTTCCCTGTGGAGTTTATTCTTAACTACAGAAGCAGCCTGTGCACTGAAAAGCATAAACTTCTATTTCCTTTGTTGCAAAGCCCAAAGAACTAAATATTTGCCTTATTTCTGTGGTGAAAATTTTCAGTGACCTGAAGAGAGGTGATCATCGGTTCAGACTTTGCTTGTGGCAGCAGTGTTCATCTGAGCTGCTGGGAAGGTGCAAGAACCCTGTATAAATGCACCTCCTTACAGTCCTTGATAGGATGAGGGGTAACGGTTTTAAACTGGAAGAGGGGAGATTTAGACTTAGATCTTAGGAAGAAATTCTTTCTTGTGAGGATGGTGAGACAGTGGCCACCAGGTTGCCCAGAGAAGCTGTGGCTGCCCCATCCCTGGAGGGGTTCAAGACCAGGCTGGATGGGGCTTTGAGCAACCTGGTCTGGTGGGAGGTGTCCCTGCCCAGGGCAGGGGGTTGGAACTAGGTGATCTTTAAGGTCCCTTCCCACCCAAACCATTCCATGATTCTATGACATTCTTAAAGTGCAACTCTCCAATATGCAGGAGGAATGGAGCTTTCAGCTCAATGACTTCCAAAACCTCGGACTCTCCAGGCTTCCTTTATGTGTGGAGGCTATAAAAGAAGAAACATCTTTTATACGTCAATAAAATAGCTTCAGATCCATACAAATTCAGGCAATTGAAAGTGAAGTGTGTCTGTTTAAGAGACGGTAATAGAGAATAAAGGTCTGAGAGGGGAAGAAAGCAAGCAGTTGACCTTGTGTCTCCCTTTCTGCCAAAAAAACCTGCTCAAATAACTTAACGTAATCTGGTTCAAGTGGCCTCGTGAATGCAACCGAAGCAATAATTATGCTTGAGGCTGTTCCGAGTGCATTTGTAGGGAAAAGGGTTTATTCAGAAACGAGGGGCTTGAGTGTAGGCAGAAGTCAAGTTTTCCTAAGCTAAGGCTTGTTATGGGCATCGTGAAGCATTTATTCATTTGTTTGTAGCTCAGGGGATTCGGGATGTTCTCTGCATTGCAGGATCTTCAGGTACGATTCTCCTTTCCCCCGTTTTTCTGTCTGCACAAAGGACTGAGAAAACACAGCTCTGAATTTCTAAATAACAAGCTCCAGCCCTGGCAGCCTTCAGGGAGACCTCTCTTCCGTGGCCATGGATGGGAGCTGCGGAAGGGAACCGAGGGGAAACAGATCTCTAATTTCTGCCGATATCAAGTAGCCGGAGGCAGGGAAGGGGGAGCACAGCTCTGTCATGACAAATATTTCCCCTCTGTTTTTTTTCCCCTTGGCTTCTCAGCAGAAGCTACGTGGGGAGAAAATAATGACCGTGCTACTGAGTGAAAAACGGGAGTTGCAGCCGTCGAGTAAGAACAAATAACCTCAAACACGCCTGCGTGAAGGTGGAGGTATTTCTGCAAAATATCTTGGCGAAATGATTTGTTAAGAGACCATTTTTTTCAGGACTGAACTCTGTCAATAAACAAGATTAGATTAGTTTTCAGACCATCCTTCGTACAAATCTGTGTGGTTTTAGCTGCTGGAAGAGGATTGCTCTTTGCTAATAGGATCGCATACAAGTTTATTGATCTAAGTGTGATGATATCTCGTATTGAATGATTTGTGAGATCCTCTCAGGAGAGAGCCCACTTAGAAAACAGTGGTCCCTGAAAATAGTGTAGAAAGAGCTTTTAACAGAAACCAGTAAGTGAACTGAGACAGTAACTGTGTAGGACTAGTGGTTAGGTATAAATGCATATACACACAGATGTATATGTACGTTTTGTCTGTATATATACACACACACATTCATACATAAATGTGTGTGTAAATGATCTATATATTCCGTGTATATTAATTTAGAAAAGAAACACTTCCAAATTGAATCCTAAAAACTCATTAGCTTTGGTCCATGTTTGGTGTTGAGCATGAGAGATACTGTAGTGCTTTAGCTCCTGTGGACATCAGGCAATCATAGCAGGTATTTCTCTTTATTGCTAACTTTTTAATAAACCAAGATGTGGGAAAAGGTTAAATTACTTTGACATTACTTATACGTGTGTTTATTGAGCTTTGCTGGATTGGAAGCACAAAAGACCTGATCCCCAGATAGAGTCGAGCTTCATGGTACTTAAGATGGTAACATAGAAGCATAGATAAACCACTCATGAAAAAATTATACCAGCCTAAAGTCTACAGTAAAATTCAAAGACATATTCTACCTACATCAGTACAGCTGACCTAAATTATTGTGTGTTAAACTCCTCCAGGATGGTTTCTTGTTGCTTCCAGTCTCACTTCTTCATCCTGTTGTTTTTAGAACATGGATGAATGTGAAGAACAATTCAGGTTATGCGTGTGTCAAAACTCCCAGTGTGAAATCAGGCCAGATAAATTTTAGTTGTATTTCCTGGAAAACGCTTATAGAAGGAACATAGATCCCATGTAGCTCCCTCCCTTGCTTGGTGGAACAGCTTAGGGGAGCATCTTCCCTGGTGGCTGGAGTGAGAGCTTCACCTCGTCTTCCATCACCCCGAATAGGAGCCAAGTGCAGGGAACGAGGTGGACCGTGGCAGGAGGAGACGCGTGGGAGGACAGAAGGAGACAACCTGCATTCATCTGGCTTCAACGCCCACCGCCACCCCACCGCCTCTGCAAACAGCGCTCTCGAACAGCCCATTTCCTCTTCCAGGCCAGAATCCTCTTGTTTCCTCAGCAGAGTGTGCGGTGCAGGGGTCGGTCTCACTGGTCTCTCTGCAGAGGCAGGGGTGGGATGAAAGACACGTCGGCGCTCACAGGCGGAGCAAGCAGGGAAAAGGCAAATTCCAGGGTGAAAACTTGGATGTGTCTGTGCAGCTGTTTGTGAGGTCACTTGGTGAACTGCACTTGGGTTAAACATAGCCCAGAAATAAAATAAAAAAAGTTTTTTCACCTGGTGCTGGTGAACCAAACAGCTTCTCAGCCAGAACAGAGGCGGCAGCACGGGGATGGGGTACTGACACCAGCAACGCTGCCGAAAGAGAACATTTGCCAAGCTGTTCCTTGGGAGGTTTATCTGGCAACAACTGATAGTCCTAAATACCTGGATAAGTTTGTCAATACTTTGCAAAATGTCCATTCTGTCCTCCTATGCTTACCAAAATGTGCTATGTCTGTTAATGTACACCCGACACTGAAAAAATATAGGAACTGCTTTGGCAGACTGGGAATGGCACGTCGGGGTACTGGTAACCATCACTGAATGGTTTGTCTGTGAAGTGGCAGGACGCTCTGCTGGGGGGGACAAAAAGGGTTACTGTACTCCAGGGATGCTGATAACGTTTGAAATCAAGAAAAGAGGGTTGGGAAGTAAAAAGTGATGTGAAGCTATAGAAAATATATATGGAAAATACATGTTGATGGTGACAATTGAATTGAAATGAAATGAATGAAACCCACTAAAAATATTTACAAACTGCAACATTATATTGTTAAACATCCTTAAAGGAAGGGGACAGCAGGGCACGTCTGATGCGAGGGTAAAAAGGAACCAAACGCTTCAGAAAACACTACGAACAAAAAGATTGTATCTGTAACTGCAGGGACACGTGTTGCAATGAAAAGTGTCCCTTGCAGTGTTAAGATCCAAATGTCACAGCATTTTAGAACAAAAATTCAGGTCCAGTAGTCTTTCTTTTTTACTGTCTGTGCTAAGAAACATTCAGGAGAGAAACAGAGTGTATGATAATACTCAGGTGATAACTGTGAACATTCTGAGTGGACTATTATTATTATTCTAGGTAAAAACATGTAACAGGGTCATTATAACAACATCTAGTCAGGTATCATTTGACCAGTATCTGTGCTGACTGGACTACTTAACAAATACCTTTTGCATTCTTTAATCAGATTTACTTGTTACAATGTGTAAAGGTTTTTTGTGCACTAAAGTCCATGGGAGGTTTTTGCCAGACAGTGTCCTGTTGACTACAAGCGTTTATCCTTAGGAAAATACCATTAGCAGACTGGTGAAAGCCCTTCAGACCGCATGTGTGTGCTGAGCTCACATTGTGCCTAATTTGCTGATAAATGTATCTTGTTAGGTACCATTTTCTCTAGATGTGCATTGACCTTTCCTTGGTTTTCAGCGGGAGGTTCATAGTTAAAGTACAAGATAATTAATGGCATAGCTAATCATATCAGATGTTGTACTGGAAGCACCGAGGGTAAAGCAATTAGGGCTCAGCTAAGTACAAGTTAAAATAATCTGTAGGCTGCCAACATTGCAGGGGTTGTTCTTGGCCACAAGTGAAACTTTGGAAGTTGGTAGGGAGGACAGAAGTGTTTCAAAACAGGCGTGAATTCAATGAGCTCGACAACAGTGCTCCATCAGCCACGGCCCTGGGGAGAAGCTTGAAAGATCCTGTGCTTTTGCCTCCCAGGGGTTCAGGACTATCAAGTTCACCAAATTCATTTAAAATTGAAGCTGATGGCAGGAGGAGGATTGAAAGGAAAAGCTCCTACCATCTTAACCTCTGAAAATTGTTAAGAAAAACAATATGAAGAATGGATTTGAGGGTAAAATTTCACAGCTCTTTGCAGAGAACTAGTCTCTGCAGAGAGCAGGACCCTCCTCACCATCCTCCGGTGCCTGAGAAGCTCCTGGTTTTTACCTGACACAGTGACTGGGAGGCCACCGATGGACACTTTTGGGAGAGGTGGGGTGCCCATGGCCAGCACCGCGTTGTCTCTCCACCTGCTGCATCCTGGAAGGTGACAACAGCTTCAGAGGGGTCCCCCTGTGAGCATCCCATCTCCACAGCTGCTTCTGCCATCAGTTAATGCAGCATCCACAGAGGCTGCCAGAAGTGAAGGGCTGAGATGATGGGCTTTGCTCTCTCCCCTCCTCTTGCTGCCAAGAGTCCCCAACACGTCCCATACATCCTGGGCTCCTTACCCCCTTGTCCTGCCGACGCAAAAATGCCTTATTTCAAAGCCCCTGCCTTGCCTGCTGCAGAGCTACAGCATCTTATTCAAACTGATTTCATCTTGGTCACAGAGACACATGTCCTGTCTGCAGGATGGGCTCAGCTGTGCCCACACACGGTGTGTCTGCAGAGAAATGAAATAATATTTTCCTTTTACTGCTATTGGTTCCAGCTGTCCACACGTGCAGCGCAGCCTCTCCAGTGCGTTCTTGCAGCACGCCGCTAATCAAAGCAATAATTTGCAACGTTTTGTTTACGCTGCCCACATTGATTATAATGGCAATTTCCCTGGGAGAAAGCAGTCAGTGCAGCAGAATGGTTACTGGAAATGATCATGGATCTCGGTGAAACAAGCAGGAGTCCAGAATATGGACTTGGTAGTGACATAACATACCATACCGAATTCAAATTCTGGGGCAGTAACATGTGAGCCATTAGTGCTTTGAAGAAGGAATTCCTGTCAGCAAATAGTGATGGAAAAGTCTTCACTGTCTGGCTTAAACTAGATTCGATCATTACAAATCTGCAATTTACAGACCAAATGATGCTTTTGAGTTGAAAACATTATTTCCACCATAACATATGGATGCAGAAGCAGAGAAAACACCAGAAGTAGAGACAGATGGCTTGTCATCCTTGAAAGCAGTTCCCTTAGGAATATACCAAGTTTCAAGTGCAGTGAATATGTGCCACTTGCCAAGATTTGACCCAGAGCCATGGAGACAGGGTCTGTGTGAGGAGCATAGCTCTCTGGATGAATGTGTTTTGAGGCACCTGAGAGAGAGCGATCAAAAAATCCCATTGGAATACAGAGGGAAAGAAAGTCTGTTCTAGATGCCTGATAAACACAGCACTGCCTGGGACAAACGAGGATAGTCTAATTTCCTTTGTGGCCCCTGCAACTTTTGATGGCATGTCTAGCCATGTCTGGCTCAAAAATATGCTGTTAATGTTTTAACAAGGGTTTTCTACTGATAAAGAGTGTTCCTGTCCAACCTTCCCCATTACCCAGTGGTAAATATCATGTACCAGTGGCAACCTGCAGTGCAAAGGTAATGAATTTATTGTGTCTTACTCTCGTGTGTGCACTTTAAAGCAACAACAAACTCTACAAACTTTTACCGTTCCATGCTGAGCCTCAAGAAAGAACTCCTTCAGAAAGGAAAGGACGCAGGAATTTCTTAAAATTCTCCTTAATAAGGGAATTTCAGTGCAGATCATGTAGAACTTGACCTCAGCACAACAATGAGTTAAAGACTTCAGGCTAAGCTTTCTGCTGATAAATATTGCTGAACCCCAGCTATAACAATGGAGCTCTAGCAATGCCTGCCAGCAATAAAAGCAAACCTTGTGTTTATCTTGGCAAGACCCTCACTTGCATTCTATCCAAAGCTATAAAATGTTAATATTAGCCCCGACTCCATTGCTTCTGAGCAATGAGCCTCCAGATTCAATTAGAGTGTCATTATTAATATACACAAGAGACTGATTCTAAGTATCGTTCTTTGTAAAAGATAATGGCAATGCTTTTCACTCAAGCAAGGATTGTATTCATGAGACACCCTGCCCTCCAGAAAAGAGACCTTGATGCTATGAATGCGTCCATGGTGCAGAATGCAAAAATACCAATTAGCTTAAACATGGCTTAGCTGTGTGTTCAGCTACGGACTCAAAGCACAGGCGATGTGCTGCCTTTCACTGCGCCTCTTGGCAGGAAGGCAGTACTCACTGCCTGCTTACAGAGAAGTTGGTGTGTGGTGGGCACCAAAAGGATCTGCCGCTCGTTTGGGTAGGTCTGTGCAGAAATGCCACCCGTAGGTGCAGAAATGCTCGCTCAGGGAGTCCTGGGACACCGCTCACCAGCCAAGCTGGATGGAGTTCATGCTGGACAGGAAAAAAGTCATGTTTTCTTTGAATACGCTTTTTGATAAGTGGCAGCTGCACAGTTGGACTGCGATCACACATGTGAGCTGGAGTAAGGGATGAAGCATGATGACTACCAGCAGGTTCCTCTGACGTTTGCACGGCAATGACTTGTGTAACCGAGGTGAGCGAGGCTGCTTGTTGCTCTGCGTGGTCTCTATTATTGGCTTCCGATGGGTTTCACAGGACACATCACTTGCGAAACTCCAGTTTAACAGTGAGCTTTTTTCAGAGACTGTTTCCTTCAGGTCATGAAGCAGGTGCTGGAGCTGATAATAGCCTGGGTTAGCTCAGAGCCACGCACAAGCACAAGGCTCTTACCGAGGGGCTGTGGGCTGAGCTCCTCAGAAACACAGCACGGAAAGAAATCAAATGATTTTAAAGCACTTCTGTTGTTCCATGACCTTGAGCTGTTCCTGAGCCTCCACATAACTCAAACAGTCCTTAGGAGCTCAGTTAAGGTACAAGTGCCTCCTATGGCTCACGGTACCATCTGGTGTGTCCAGAGCACCGACAACTTGTCCCCTCCCTTCAACTCCCACCCCTGGGAGAAGGGCCTGGGAGCAGTTGTACAACTCTGGTATTTCCCTCTGCAGGGCACTAATGGCTTTTAGGAGCTCTACTGACCCTTTAATGTAACATATTGGCCATTAAACATATACTGCAGAACCTGTTTCAATTCTGTCGAGTGTGCTTGGGCAGAAACTAATTAGCTTTTTTTCATGCCCAGTCCTGAATTTGGGAAGTACTACATAAAATGATGATTAATGGTATTGGAAATGGAAAGACAGTTGAAAGAGAATGATTTTTGCTGACAGGACTTTAGGTCTGACTTGGCATGCTTTTGGAGAGCCCACCCTACTGACAACATCCTTCCTCTCTTTCCATGGCCAGTTCAATCCATCGCCTCTTGGAACAGGCAGTTTTCAAAAACATAAAGAGAACTGGATGTCCAAAAATCCCGTTTGAAAGTGAAAACAGCTGTAAGTGACAGGTCCTACCTTGTGGGATCCAAGATGTAAAGGTGAACCAACGTGTTTATTTGCATTAGATAGTCAGATACGGGAATAAAGAAGGTCAAATAAAATAATCAAACCTGTGTCTTGCTATGATACGGTAGTTTGTTCTGCAGCATAAATCCAGTGCACTCACACAGATTTTTCCTGAGAAGATGTGTCACAGAGAGGGCACTTAATCCGTATTTTTATTTAGGAATAGGGAAATAGAGTTTTTAGTACCACTGTGGAAATGAATTAAAATTTCTTCTTTGACACAGGAAAAAGGAAAGAACAATTGCAAGATTTTCCAGAGACAAAAAATGAACGGGTGTGAAAGATGCGTGGTTTGTGCCAGTGCTCCAGCGGACAGCAGCACCCTCCTGGTCAGAGGGATCCTTCCACAGGGAAATTTCACCTCTTAGCATCTGCCCTAAGTTGAATTTGGGAGAGTAGAATTTCCCAGTGGGTCTATCCTGCTTTCCTCACGCACATTTGCACTGGCAGCAGATCGTTTTCTGTGTTCCCGTCAAGAAGCAGAGAAATAAGAGAAGCAATGGAAAGGGCCATGTCGAAATTCAATCCATTCATCCTTCTTGTCATCCCTGTGCAATCAAGCTCTCTCATATTTCTTGAGGAGGCATGAGGGCCATTTAATCCCTTGGAAGGAAGAGGTGATGAGCCAGAAAATGAGCGAATTATCAGCAAATGCAGACAATCCGTGGGAGAACGATGCACACAATGTTGACCTTGTAGTAAGATAATTTGTGTGCAAGACGCGAAACCAAAAGTTGGCATTTTTTTTCCTCCTTTGGTTTTAACTCTAAGGAGTAAGGAAAGAACTGCAAGCTGAAAGTCTACTGAAAAAGGTTTAAAAATCCTTTTTCCATAACTGGAGTCTTAAGCTTGGTAGTTATGTGCACACGGGTTATCAAGTACACACGAGTGTCTGTAGATGTACACATTTTCACACCACATGCTCATAGCTTCGTTTGGTCTTCCACTTCTCTCAAGAAAAACCAGAATAAGGTGGTCACAGCCTCTTCGCAGGCATCCCATAGGCATCTTGCTGTTCAGAGGATTACTGGGACTTTACACAGACTTGGACTTAATCAAGTTGAATTTCCTAGCCTCTAAAACCAAATTTCAGAAGTTTTCTCTCAAACACTTCACTTCTCTCTATTAACATTGTCAGAAAATTTATGTTTTGGGAGAAGGCAAAATGCGGTTAACAGGCTCTAATATTGATTAAAATCTCTTATTGTATTTCCATTTGGTTGAAATGAAATGAATGAAATGTTTGCCTACAAACCTCTCTCAGCACTTCAAATGTTACACAACACTTTTAAAACATGACATCCCAGAAAGCGGAGTAACTACAGGTATTTTTATTGCCCAAGACATCTAATGTGTAAATTACTGAAGAGTAAATGAGATTTAAAAAAAACTCTTTCAGATTTAATAACACGGAATATTAGCAGCAGCACAGGTAGGGTTTTGTTTTAATGAGATTTTTCACTTGTCAATTTTAAAAAAAATAAGTCCATAATTTAGAGGCAGGATAGCTGCCACAGAATAAGATGCCAAGAAAAACAAAACCCTGTTTAAAATGAGAATGGTTATCCCTTTTCTTCATTTCCATACTTAGTAGCATTTAATTCCTAGAACTATTCTGGTCCTGATGACAATTTACATCTAATCACAAAATCATTCCCTTTGGAAACTTTGTCTTTCGGCATGTTGTGCAAATAACATTATTCATGGAAATCCCAGCTCAGTTACGTGCCCATCAATCACAGCTTCTTTTGGTTGGGTTTTTTTCCTTCTTTCTTCTCTTGGTTTATTGGTTTCTTGTCAGAAATGGAATATTGCATGACAGCTCCATTTATATCTGATGCAGAACATGAAATTGTGACATTTCTATTATCTCATAAGAGTTAAGATGTAGCAGTTGCAATGTGTTCTTGCAGAAACGATAAAATTACATCCAAAACGTTTATATGAAATAAATGGAAGTGATCTAATTAACATAGCAAACTCAACACACATTAAAATTGAATTGAAAATACCTCATTATAATATATCTAAAGAACTAGAATAAAATCCTCGAACTGTTTGGAAAAAAAAAAAAGTTACCCAAATCCTTTACACCGAGTAACATACAGCTTCTACTATTACCAGTCAGCACAGCATCATATTTTCTTTCCAGAACAGCTGGATCATAAAACTGTAAACTCATCTGTACAAAGTGGCTGTGACAGAACTGACAACTAAACTGTTTAAATCCAATCTTTGTATACAAAGAAAGAATAAGGTAATTTTACATTGCCATCAAGTTCCTTTATAAATGAAGCTCTGAAAAGAAGTTCAGCCAAAACTTATGCTTCAGTCACGCTGGTTGTGTAGGAGCAACAATTCCACCTTCAAACAACAACTGGGGGCTTCCAGATGTGGGCAGTGGACAGGACGAATCCTGGCACCTGATCCGATAAGGAAGTTTCCTATAAAAGTAATTTTGTTTACACAGAAGTTGGTAGGCACGTGCCAGCAACCATCATCCCCTTTCTGGACATTAGTCTGCTAAAAATTGGAGCTATATTATTGTCTAGAGTAGGATCAGTTTTCTCCTGCAAACCAAGTAGCCAAACAAGACAGCAAATAAATTTGCAGAAGGTGACCTTTGCAAAATTATTAACCATCACTTTGCTATCAGCAACTATTTTTTTTTCTCATTTTCTTTCCTAGTAGCACCACGAAAATCATGTAGGACTGTAGTACATTTCATTCTGCTATGAAATTTTTTGAGCTAACAAAAGTTTTCTCAACCATCTTAAGAAATAAGTAAGGGGTTTTCATCTTCCTTTTCCCAGCACTGTTTTAGCAGTCTTTTCCTGTAACACCAACTATTAGTAAAGCCATCATAGATCTTCAGGGGCAATTGCATCTTATATGGCTACCTTTATAAGCTGCAGCTGGGACTCATTGACTTCAAAGCAGGAAGATCAAAAAATATAGCCCAAATCAGCCTCACATCTCTCTTTTGACTGCTCTTATCCTTTATATAACTAGTGACGGCGTGTGTAATTTCACTGGTGCTCTGTGATGTGCAGAACCTGTGGCACATGAAGTACAGCACCCAAGGACATGCAGAGTCTGCCTCAGCCCCTTCTCCTTTCCCTCTGCCTTTCACCTCCCTCAATGGAAGAGGTTGATGCAGTGGAAAAGAATTAAAAAAGCTGAAGCCTGCATCATTCCTGAAACAGCACTGGAGCTACGTTAACGTACACCACCAGAGCACCTGACATGGCATGTTCTGCAGAAAGCTCTGTCTCCTACAGCATGTCCCCCTGGCACTGAGCGTGGAGGGACCAGTGATACACAGCTCACCAGTCAATGTAACACAGCTACTCTGCTCCCTCTCATCAACAGTAACCCAGATGGCCATGCTTGCACACAGGCCCTCTTCCCTAAGCACATAACAGACACAGCTTGATAGAGGGTACCTGTCAGGGTCCTGAGGGCACTAACATGCCTTAATGGCAGCAAACAGCCTCACCTGGGGCCTCCACCCCAGATCTGGGCATCTATTTAAGCTCAGCCTGGGGCTATTGTTCTCTCCACGAGCGTTGCTGTTGGAGGATGATATTGTAGGTTTCTAGCTCAGCCGAAGAAGTTTAACCATGGAGCTCCTTGGCCTCAACTTACAGGCTTATTTTCTGCCTTGGCCTCTGCCCTGTCTTATCACTGTGGACCTGCCTGGCAATCAGTGGACCTGGTCCTGATCTGTAGATTGACTTCCTAGCTGGACCCGGGACCTGCCTCATCACTGTAATACTCCATCTTGGTTGGACCCGGTCACCATTTCTGCTGCTGGTAGGTAAGGCCTATGTCCTACTGACATGGAGGTACCCTGTAGCTCCTTGCCCTTTAGGGACCAGCCAGCCCTCACCATACACTGGCATCGTGTTCCCCGTGGCCTTCTTGATCTGATGTGCATAAGGCTTTGAACAGGTCCCTTCCTTTCTTTCTCCTTGCCTTATTTTTCCCATCTTCAAAAGGTGGGGGCTCATGTAAGAGCTAGGAATTTACTGTAATTAAGCAGAGATTAAATGTGGGACACAAGCTGCATGTGGTGGTTGTTTGGAAGATACTTCTTGGGGATTTTTTGGTTGCTGAAGGGTTGTTAAATACTGGAGGCTTGTGACCACTGAGAACTTGCTTTTATGAGTAGCAATACATACAACAACTGATTCTTAGTTAGAATTCACTAAAGTGTTTCCCTATTGAGAAAGAAAGGCAAGAAATTGCGTTACTGTTCCTTGTCCTACTTTCTTCTCTGAGTGAAGGGTGGGAGTTTGCTGGCTGTGTAGGAAGGACCTCATCCAGCCACTTGAGGCTCACCTGACACCACAGCTCCTAAAGAGAATGAAGTGTCTGAGTTGCAAAAATCCACTTAACGAGTAGTTTGTTTCTCCATGCTCCCTGCACAGGAAAACCACTGTAAGCCGAGTCTAATACTACATCTGGAAACTTAAAGGTGACGGGAGGATGGGAATGCTGTCACCTGCTAAAGGGTATTTGGCCTGTTGGAGTCAAAGCCAGGCTGAAGTAAGGGGTGTACAGTTGGCAGGTTATTTCTGAGGGTTGGAATGATGTGCTAAGTAGTGGTGGAGACTTTCCCCCAAGGGCAGCATGTAAGGCAAGGTCAAATGTCATCCTTAAAGACAAGGTTTAGTTAAAACTAGAGGATACTCATGGCCTGCACCACAGTGGTGATAATCCTTTTTGGCTTTACAATCCATGGATATATAAATCCCAAGGATAGCCAGAGCTCATGTAACTAACATGCACCTTCATCAGTCACCGTATGCCAGGCTGCTTTTGCTGGTCATAAGAAGCTCATTTATTCAATGAACAGCCACCCTAATTTCTGTGGTCTGCTGTTAGTAAAGTAGGCCCATCTGTATGGGGAGTACTTTGCTTTGCCTGGCAGCTGCCCAGAGGGCAACCATAATCTGTCCCAGAGATGTTTGTTTAGCTCTCCAAAGTCAGCTGTGTTTCATCCTCTTCCTTGCAAGAAAACACACAACCCCCCCCCCCCCGCTCCAATGCGTAACACTTGTTTTGTTTGGGCATTGCAATGTTTTCTGCTTCTTGTGGCTTTTGACGTGTTTGCACTCAAGGTCTAAAATCTGCTACAGAAGGTCCAGGTGTTTTGAGGATCATATTCTGCAGAATAAATTTTTTTGGTGGTCTTTCTGGGTTACATGTCTGTGATACGGTTGACCTCAAGGTTGTACACTGCCTTGATAACCGTACACCAGTTGTTTCTTTAGACTACAACAGTCTACAACTCATGGGGAAGTCAGTGGCGACAATGTCAATGAGGGTAGTGTGAATGAAATAGGAGAATTCCTCATTCAGGAATAATTTTGGGCAGCTCAGGTATCCCACTGAGGTGCTATGAATTTCAGTTAAATTTGCAGTACTGGAAAAAAAGTATTCTATAGCTCCAAAACATCAAAAAGTGGGAAGCTGCCCCAAAGTCCAGATGATATGATATGAGATTAAGAGATATAAAGGATTAAAATGAAGCAGTTGCAGCAAAGTATGCTGCATAATTATGCTGGTGTACCCATGTCATTAAAGCTTGGGGGGGATATTTAGAGGACCAGTGCTATAATGAATATTTGTGACACTCAGAGCAAGGCATATGCCACTTGTGATGGCTCATTTTGGTTCACTCTCTGAAATGCTTTCTAAACTCATCGTATAATACATGTTCTGCTGCTGACATTTAAAGAAGAGCAGCATACTAATGAATCCAGGAGCGGGGAGAAGTTTTCCGTAGTGGATTTGCAGCTGCAGTGGACTTAGCAAGAGAAGCAGCACTGAATTACCTACCTGCTGCATCTCCAACCTGGATTCGTAGGTGACTTTGGCAATTTGCAGAGTGGCATGGAGGGTGTGGGATTCAGTTGAAGAATTACAGAGTAATGGCTCGTTTCCAAAATCATTTTGAGTTGCTTTCTTCTCCTGCCCGCTTTACTGGAATTGCATGGGTTATTATAGAAACTACACTCAATTAAAACAGACAGGGATGGAGTCTCACCAGGAATCAGTCTTTAGCTGGTCCTTCTGAAGTCAGTACAGCAACATGACTACATACGAGCTTCTTAATCTTGTTAGCTCCATCATCAGGTTACTGTGGTTTACTTAGGAGCAATTCTGTGTATGGGAATTGATAAGCTCTCCCACATGTATATGCCCATCTGAGTTCTGTATTCTTACATTATCACAAAGACAGTATGTTTTTTACAACAAGTAGCTGCCTGAGGCAGGTCTGGTGTTCCTCAGTGGCTACAGACTGTGCACAGCTTACTCCTTGCTGCACTCCTTGAATGTAGTTCAGACCCCTGTGATCCTGCTGGAGTGATGTGGAGCCTTGCTCTCTGCCCCCTCCTTCGGGATAGATGGAGGGAGAAATCCCTGCACTTGCCCAAAGGTCTTGAGGGAACACAGCACGCCTGAGGATGAAATTGTCTTTATTTTCCGAAGAATGCCACTCCTAGCCGTCTGCACACTTGGAGTATATTCACCCTGCGCTTTGGACAGACCTCTGAGGTCATTCCAATGTCATTATTGCCACTGGGAGTTCAACATGAGTAAATGAGCCTCACGTTTTCTTTCTTGAATGTGAAGTGTTTGCTTATTTGCAAATACAAAGTTTAAAAAAAAGAAGGAAAATAAACACAAAATTCTGTCTAATGATTCTTATCATGATTCAGATAAAAATCTATTCTAGCAGAGTAGTAAAATATGCTTTTTTGGGTATAGAGCTCAACCTGTTATATAATATTTCCCAGGGTCCAGTGTCCTCTTAACATCAATAAAATTCCTACTGGGCTGATTTTTGACCAATGTGCTAAATGCTGATGTGTTTATTCTGTGTCTTTCAGTCTGATGTAACTCGGTTGCAACCACTGCATTCCTCTTGATCTACCGTGGAATGAAGGAAAGGAATCATTCGCTCCTCTTTTGTGCTGGATAGATACCAAACCAGTATAATTCTTGCAAGCTTTGAGCTACATATTCTATCCTCTGAATGCATATAGAGAAAAACTTCTTCAGGCAAAGAATTTGACGAATAGTCACTGTTTGTTTAAATTCACTGATGAAAAGTCACTGCTTTGTTTAAATTAAGAATCATGCCAAGTGCAGAGATTAGAGCCCCATCAGTAGCTATGTTCTAATTTTTTTTTATTTGAGCATTTTTCCTTCTAATAGCTAATGATAATAAATTGGCTGCCAGTAGCAACCCTACCACCTGTTGAGCTTCATTTCTCATACCCTACCTCTGACAGCACAAACAGACCTAAACAGCTATAGCAAGCAGTTGAAGAAAGAAAAAAAGAAAAAAAATTGAAATAAATGAGCCTGTGTCCAGCCCTGGTGGGGCTAAAACAAGGACAGAGGACTGTACCTGATTTCACCACGGACCCAGCATCCTCAGGCGAGAAGTGACCTTGGCAGACAACAGCAAAGCTAAGCATTTCTGAGCAGGGTAGCAGGTAGATGGTACAATGTTCAGCGCTTCTGTATTAGCCATTGGGAATGCAGAAAGTAAACTTCATTAAAGCATCGGTGTTTACCAGGCGACTGAGTTTGGCTCAGCACGTTACCTGTGACGGTCTTTGTTCTCAGAATGGAAAATGCCCATTTGGCATATTTATCCATTAAAAGGAGTAATTATTAATACCTGTAGGCAGCACCTAAACCATGACACTAACACAATTTGACTTACTTTTAAATGCAAGGTATGTGTTTGTTTACAAAATTCCTCCTCATTGCTTTACTAGGACAGATGATTAAGGGCCAAAGATATAAATACATTTCAATCTTTCCTGTATCCATATATAAAAGCAGCCTCTAAGAGGGTGCAGTCTACATAGATTACAGAAGAAGGACAAAATCAGTAAGTGGAACAAGCTGAAACATTGATATATATCACTGTGGCACCGCTACAGCAAAAAAGATTATATGCCCAAGCCCTAAATACTGACTTTAAGGAGTTTATATTCAAAAATATGGTTCTGTTTCCCAACTAAAGATTTAAAAAAAAACTGGTTTTGTACAGCTATATAAATGCATAGTTCCAAAGCTGAATACTGTTATATTTCCAAGCAATCAAGATTTTTTTTTCAGGGAAAGCAGTCAAAAGTCCAACTTCTATTGTTATTTTAAAATTGTGTATAAAGAACTGCCTGTAACAGCTTTATCATTGCTGCCTGTCACTGCTATGACATGATACTGTTTTAAGGCCAGAGTATGAACATATTGAATATGCAAGTTACTGTAGGTGTTGGGAGGCACTACATGATGGTAAGTGTCTAGATCTGATCTCAGTGTAGTCATTTGTTTTTGTAAGTCAAAGCCTTCATCCAAAACCTGCTCCCATTTTTCCCTATTAAGACAGTGAACCAAAACTAACAGTCTGCTTTTATAATTAATATCAAAACTAGGTACATTTAATTATAATAAAATTAATAAAGCCAAATTAAAATCCCAATGCTGAAGATGAAAACAATTGCAGGAATAAAGGCCAATAGGAAATAACGGCGTTTACAACTCTACATTTGACTATCAAATCCCTCAGGGAGATATCATGATAGTATTCCCCTCAGACTTTTGCTCTTTCATCTTCATATTAGTTTATCTGTTTTCTATTGTGCCCCTCATAATATCAATATTGTGCAAACCTACTCTTTCTGTGCATGCATTAATATTGATTTGGGACTTCATGGCCATAGCTGTGTGGGGCATGTGTGTATTGTGTGTCCCCCCCCTCCTTCAAAAGGTAAGCACACAGATATTACACAATTTGCAGGGACATAAATCAGTCACAGGCTAAAAATCTAATGTCAGTGAGGAGAAATGTTGTCTTCAGCATTTGCTGTGAGATTTTTGGTTCTTTGACTTTGAACTTCGTCGGTGTCAGGCCACATCCAGTTCTCATTAGCATGGGGAAAAGATATTTGGTACTGAGGAGAACTTCATTAAGGTCTGTAGGATTTTGAAGGGAAGAGAGAGGTTGTTATTATGCGCCACTTAATTCAGAGCCCAATAAAAAAATCCAGAAGTAAAAAATTTCACCTAAGGGAACACAAACAGTGATTAAACTTAAGCAGAACTTTTCTACTAAGTTATTAGATAATACAGGGATTAACCCACTGGATCACTAGCAATGCAGTATATACACTTAACAAGGCAGAGCAGAATCGAAGTGCAACTCCCCATTCTAAAGAAAGGTATTGAACCTGGTTGTTTCTTCTGAGATTTCTTCAGTCCTGTGGATAAGATGCAGAACCCATTAAAAGATCCTGGGATTAAGGATTTGTATTCCAGGTAGAGTTTGCTCCAAAGTCCGACATCTGATACTGTCTTTCGAAAAAGAGTAGATTTTGTTCATCTGATTGATACTGGCCCCTGTTAGTTTCTGACTTACTACATTTGGAGGGGATGATACTCGTGCCCTCAGTATGGGAAAAGCTGAAAGATCCAGTTACATAAAAACAGTACTTTGGCTCTTCTTTGGATGTTTCCCTGTCCCTAGATGTCATTCTTGCAGAACAGAAGCAAATATACAGAGACATGTCCATTTGGGAAAAATGGTCTAGCCCTAAACTCTGCCCTCTTGGGGTTCCTGAGGAGACCAGATTAGAAATAGATGGCTAATGTTTAATGGTTCCGTGCTGCTTATTAACGTTGAAAACCATCTGTTCTTTGGTATACTTTCAACAGAGACCTAATTAAGAGTTCTGAAGCAGAGTGATGCTCACAGAAGCTTTGATTCCTTTAAAAAGCCCCTTAATAGCCTGGCCTTTTGTAATTACTGTTTTTTTTTTTTTTAATTTCTTCCTATTTGCTTACATCCTTTAAAATATTGATTCAAGTGGCCTGAAAGTTAAGTGTATTTTGGAAACTGTCAGATAATCTTTCACACTTCTGAGTGAAGGAATCACTTAGCTTTGCTACATGAGGGAAGGAGAGGAAAAGAATCAAGTTCATAGAATCATAGAATGGTTTGAGTTGGAAGGGACCTTAAAGATCATCGAGTTCCAACCCCCCTGCCCTGGGCAGGGACACCTCCCACCAGACCAAGTTGCTCAAAGCCCTGTTTCTACCAAATATATCACTAATAATAAAAACAGCACAGCCCTGAATAAATAAAAAAGGTAAAGTTTCACAGTTCCATCAAATTATTTTTGTGACAAAAGATACCACTCTTTCTTACATGCCCTGGTTTTCATCGCAGTCTTCTATTATGGGATACACCACTGTCTTCTAACTTTTGCCCAGCTACTGGACTAAGAGAAACAAGAAAAGGAAAAATCACACACTGGCAAAAGAAAAATAATTATGAGAAACCCTGCAGGAAGGTGAAAGCAACTGCTGCCTGTGGCAGAGCCCAGGAGTGATCAACTGGAGCCAGACTGTGAAAGAGGAAAAACTCTGCAAGTTTCAGCCTTCTTCAGTCATTGGCCTTGCATGGTTGAGGATGACCCAGAGTTAGGTGCAGCCTGTGTAAAAGTGGTATGTCTTCTAGATTCCAGCTTCTTCTGTTGCCATGGTAATATGTCACTTTTTTCCCCCACCTTAGTGGAAGACTGTGAATATTACATTAGGATTTTATAGCTTGATGCTCCCTCTACAGCAATAGCAGCTTTAAACTATGTGCTTAGGTGAGATGGAGAAATGGTAGCACCGATTCTGAGTTTTGTGTGACAGCAAATGCTTTGAATTCTGTTTCTAAAAGCTGATGTTATTGTGTCCTTAGAGCTTTAAAGGTCACTACTGTTATCAAAAGCATTTTCTTCAACTTGTTTCTTCTGCTGAGCTAGTGTTGGCCTCCTCTTCTGGGATAGAAATTCCAGACTAGAAGTTGCTTGGTATTTATGGAATAGATGAGTTTAAAATCATAGAATCATGGAATGGTTTGGGTTGGAAAGGACCTTAAAGATCACCTAGTTCCATCCCCCTTGCCATGGGCAGGGACACTTGCTGCTAGACCAGGTTAAAATATTAAAGCTTATTTCACTGTCTAACTTTGAAAAGGCACTTCCATATTCTTATGATACTTTTCTTTATAGATAATCAGAAGTGAGTCTTTCAAGCTCTACAGAAATAATTTGACACTCCCTGTCAAACTCTTCTAACTCTATGTCAGGCTCTTACTTAGGAGCCATTCAGTTCCATCGTACCAGCTTCAAATTCACTTCAGTGACCTTCTGAACATGAAGGGAAGTCAAACTTTTCTCTCAGCTACTCAAGACTTCAAGGTTTTAATTGCTTCTGCAGTACCTGTCACTAAACTCAGCTAGCAGTGGCTCCAGAATAATTAATCTCAAGGCTTTTGTGTCTACAAAAGCATGCAAGCAAGAAATCTTTTTGATACCAAAGGAAGGAAAAAGCACACCTTAAATTTTTAAAACACATGTCTTTCAAGAGATGGTTTTTAGCCTGTTAAAATCGGTGGCAACCCATCCAACAGCTTTGATGAATCTCAGGCCGGGCTGGTGTCTCCTAGGCGCTTTCTAAGCTAGTTAGACATGGTAAACAAAAACTAATGAGCTAGAATTAAGATGATATTATTTAATATGTATTACTTGACAGAGATATATTTTGCTTTCAAGTTAAAATATGGTTCTGTTCTGGAAAGTCAATCTATGAGTGGCATTGGGAAAAGGCATATTTATTTGTCACTTTACTCTTCCCAGAAGAGCAAGCTTAGTTTGTAAGCACAAAAGTGTTTCTTCTGTCTTACTGCTCACCCTGTGAATGGCATACTTGAAATGAAATTTAAGCCATGTTCTTTACTGCTTACGATTCATCATCACTGAACACGATAAAGCCCAGAGAGATCATAGCTGAGGTCAAAAACTCAAATGAAAGGTGCCCGTTGTAATCCTGAATTAAAAATATATCAGTGATTTGGAATGCAGCTTTCTACATTGACTTCAATTTTCTCTCCATCTGGTGTTTGGGCACTAATTCTGTTTATACATGTACTTAATCTTCATGCTGAAAATATCACTGTCAACAAGTGGAAGCCCCATCTATTCTGATTATGCCAACTCTTTCATTTTCCACTGATTTTCCATTTTCCACTGTAAACTTTAGCTGTAGAACTGATGTTGGGATGGGAAGAAAAACAAAAAAAAAAAACCCAAACCTTCTAATTCTGACGTTGTATGTATCTCACATCTACCTGGTTTCTCAGTTGACACCTCCTAATCACATGTGCTTGCTGAGGAACACAAATGTGGCCAAAGCAGCTGCAGAAGGTGGTGAAAGCTCTTGCCCTGGTCCTGGAGCTTGCTGCATGCACGAGCATCCTCACGGACTGTCTGAGCTCAGACCTGAAAGAGCACGCTAAAATCTGACTGACAAAAAGGTCACAAAACACGAGAAGCAAAAAAATGTCACCATGTGGATATATTTGTATTATAACCTGTCAGGATTAGTTCTTAGGTTTTTAATCAATAAAAATGAAAAGAAAATTGTCAGTGGCTGGTCCGTAGGCTGAACTGGAGTAGGTATTTACACAATACCTCTGCTGTCGTATTGTGGCTAGGACAGTTACCAAGGGATGGCAATGATGAAAATTAAAATTATTGATGGATAATTTCAACCAGAGCAGGTAGCCAGAATCCCCAGGGAGCTGATGAATGTGCAGTATGTGCTGAATGCCCGTAGTGTCACCTGCACCACTGCTGCTCCCACCCGCTCCTGCGATCGCCCGGCTTTTACTGTAACACACACCGACACTGGGAAAGCAGGGAAAAGTGAAAAATGGATTAATTACTGTGAAATTAGTTGCATTTAAATACACAGTTGCATTTCTTTGGGTCAAAGACAGACCCTTAAAGCAAAAAATCTAAGTTTCAGGCTGAATTTAAGGTTGTTAATCCTTCATTTATATGAACTCAATGGCAGGAAAAATGCTGCACTGTAGAGAAAGATAGAACAAATATTTAAAATAATTTTAATTGTCCATCACAGATCTGAGTCCTCTAGAGCACAGATTTTTGCTGACAGCTGCATTTGCCATTCCCTGAAATGAAACTGTTCCCGTGTCACCACACCAGTTTTCAGGATCACTTCAGGGCTGCTGGAATTACATTGTAAAAATGTTCATTTAGAAAATTTAGGGACTGTCTCATTCACCATCCCTGCAGAGCGACACAGTGATCTGGAGTTTAGAACTAGGTATCTGAATGAAAAAAGATAAATACAAGGAGGAGAAAGAACCTCAGGGCAGTTTGGCAGCTCTTGCCTACCAATAAAGCACTAAATTACTGAGTGGCGGTGCAGGAACAAGGGGGTAGACTGGGGTAACAGGGATTAATCCCCCTTTTAATCAGGGCTCCCTCCTGCTCCCGAGGGGGGCTGCCCATCCCAGAGCCAGGAAAGGAATGTTCAGCATCACTGAGCAATCAGTTTGGGTAGGAAAGAGAGGATTTATTAGTTTGTCATACTCAGAGTTACTAATAGCTTCCAAGGATGGCACTGTGAGAAAGGTGAGCGGTGAGAAAGGACAGGTTATTTCCTCACCTGTGCCCTCGGCTGGGTGACAGGCTCCCTCTGGGCTCATCCCTGTGCCCAGGCACAAGCCCACGCCACCATCACCCACCGTCCCCATGGTTCAGAGCCACTGTGTCCCTCCCTGAGCAGTGCAGAAGCCCCGTCCTGCCCAGAAGGTCTGTGCAGCCCCATAACGAGCAATAGATATTTATCCATCGTGTGCATTAGCCATATGGTTTCGTGATGGCATTTGTCAGCGATAGGTTGATGGTTGGACTGGATGATCTGAAAGGTCCCTTCCAACCTGGGCAATTCTATGATTCCCTTTATCAATTCCACAATATTCCTTCAGATTCATCTTTAGAGCCTCTACTGAGTTGCTGTTTGCTGCTGGGCTGATGTTTGTTTGTGCTTAACAGTGTTTGCCTTTTCTGTGGAGCAAGATTCAAGTTGAAGCAGTTGTCACATGCCCAGGACTCACAGCCCTGCTGTGTGTGCTAAAATTAACAAATAGCATTTGGTGCACTTTGAAAAAGAGGGACTAAATTATGTTTTATGTACACATCTGTGCAAATAAAGGGGAAAAAAAAAAAAAAGCCAGATGAAGCAAGTCCCTAAAGTCTCAGATGAAAAGACAAGTTTGAAAGCAACAGCATCTGTAATAACTGCCTGGGAACACAGCCCTAGCAAATATGTCATGATTTGAAATTGATCTCTTTTATTGATGACAAACACATGTTAACTCAAATCAGCTGCCATTTGCCTTTGGGTAGTCCCATGCACTCTACATTAACACTGATTAGCTGACCTTGGCACGGTCTGTGCCCTCAGGTTGGGAGACAGAATTATGAGTTGGGAGAACTGCTGCGCAGAGCTTGGAGTGTCACATCCATTCCCACCGAGCCCGAGGGCTTTCCTCCACATGCTGGAAGTCTATGTGCTGCTGTGTTTCGATGTCCTGCAAGGCAACGGGAGGGAGAAGGGAAAGAGGAAGCAAATGCCTGGTTTATGAGAAATTATCAAGAATCTGGTTACAGTTACCCGTGTGTCCGTTTGGTAAATGAACGTTATGCAGCATTAGTGAGATATGGTGGAGCCTCCAGTTGGCTGTAGATGTGTGATACTGATGGCTCTGGCACACGCCTATTTTTGGACACAAAGCTGATTTTTCTTCAAGTTCTATCATACCCACGTTTTAGTTGCGCAGTGAAATATTACCCTCTCCATCAGACAGCATTTTGCTCTGAGCAGGCGTACTTCTTTATAACTCACATTTTCCTTCTCTGAGAAAGGAGAGCAAAGCGACGCCGCTGAACGGCAGCCGAGCGCTCTGGGGGAGCTGGAGATAACTGCGAGGCATCATCTGTTCACTGGCAACGCCGCCACGAAAAAAGGCATGAGGAAAACCAGCTCTTCAGTCATATTTCCTAATCTGGAGGGACAGGTGGGTGTGGAAAGTAATGACAGCCCGTAATAGCCTTGGCTAGCCATCTGGTAGGGTTTTTATTTGCTCTGTAAAATATAGTGAGTTTAATACTGAGTTTAGAAAAAAAATGGTGCTGTCTGAAAATTCAGTCAGGAAAATGGACTTCCAGGAGGAGAGAGAATTTCTTCCATCTCCAAACCATTTGTAGGCATGAAGCTACTGTGTTTATATATATTTATTTACATGCACACGTGTGCACACACATATATATGTAAGTTCTTTAGAAAATTAACAAAGATCTCAAGAGTATGCTTGTTAGTAGTGTTGGGGTTTAATGGGTTAAAGATTCAGTCACCGAATAATAGGAAACTTTTGAAATGTATCTTTGTTACACACTGAATAAATTAAAAGACATATGGGGAGGAACGTAAACACAGTCTTTAGTCAAGAGCTTTAAAAGAACACCTGAGAAGCTGCAAAACCAAATATTCAAAGCTTCAGAAATGGATAGGTAGGACAAGTCTACCTACGTGGCTTTTCTCAGCCAGACAAAGCTGGTCCGTTCAGAACTTTGAACATCAGTTCCCTTTGAAGGCTGAGCTGCAGGAGAGCTCGTTCTTCCGTCACTGCTTATCTGTCCAGGTCTCCATTAACCTGCAGCTATGTTGTTTCTGGCTCAAAACTGGAATTAACTTGTTTGAGGAATCTTCATGGAACTGATTTAATTTGGGGGTAAAATATCCAGCATATTATGACCCTATGATTTGTTTGTGCAAAGCAACCACCCAAGGCTTGCCAGCTTTCTCGTCATGCTTCACGATGCAAGCTTTGAGCCAGGATTTAAAAACAGTTTATGGTGTATCAGAATGAGAATAGATCAGGGAGGAATTTAATTGCTCCAATTAGTGCAGTCTTAATGGGATTTCTGCTCCAGGGAGGTGTTGGGCCAAGCATGGTCAGTGGGGTAAGCACACACACACACACACCCCACCCCCCCCCAGAACAGAGTCAGATCACTCTGCTCTGGAGCGATGTCCGAGAAATTGGTAGATGCCAATCAGCAGAAGTGCATGTGTTAAATGGAGAACTTCATTGAAACCGGCTCTGCGTGAGCTGGGCTGTGGCCACAGAGGTACTCACCTCTTCCAGGTCAGCTCCAGGTTAGAAACAGCCTCCTCCTGCAGAAGGACAGAGACACAGCAAGAGCTGTCCATGACGCCGCTCTTGGTGGAAGCTGCTCAAGGGTACAAAGTCAACGTTCGTTCAGCCTGCAGGAAGCAGCCATATTCCTTATTTCAGGGTTCTTATATCTCAATGTATATATTTTGCCAATATATTTTACTATTTTAAGCCCCATTTTGTCAGTAATTACTAGAAACTCAAGCAACTTTTTGTTTCCAATTGTGATATTTTGAAAGCATCCTGTACTGCTGTACAGTTTCCTTTATCCAGATGTAAGAGGACAGCAAAACACCTGTTTGATCTCCTTTGAATGAAAGCCAGCAGGTGACCACTCTAAATGCAGAAAAAACACTTATGAATTCAACAGTTATACTAAAGCAGTTCTCAAAGTATTTGGACCACAATGAGCACTCAAGTTGCTTAATAGGGGAGGCTATTTTCAAGACATTTGTTAGTAACTTAAAATATGAATGCTGATGTTGGTTCTTATTTTTTGTCCTAGTAATACTGAATTTGTTTTAGAATCCAGCTTTTTGCTCATTAGCACTCTAACAACCGAAGAAATTAAATAAAAACATTCATCAAGTAACAGATCAGCTTTCTAAGTTGTGACATTTATGGCACAGGACCTCATAAACTCAACCTTGAAATGTCTTGTCAGTGTTAGACACTATATAAAGATTTGGCTTTTATACTTTCATTTCGCAATCTATCATTTGTCCGTTACAGGCTTGTTTTTACTGAATTCTCACTGCATTTCTTTTAAAAAACATTTTCTTATAGACTCAGCTGAAATGCCTTTCTGTCTGCACGCTGGGAACATCCGTATTTCAGCTCTCTTTGATGATTTTCTCTACATTTAATTTGTGTGCTTTTCATATTCGATGCACTAATTGGCTTTTCACAGTCTGACTTTTCAACTCTGCATGATAGAGCTTATTACATTAAAACCATTTTTACCCTTGTTTCCTCTTCCTTTCTCCGGCTTAATATCATTCCTTTTTAATATTTCTGTGCCATCATCCTCTTTCCTGTCAGCAACGTGTATACACGTAGATCAAACCTGCTTCAAATTAGCATCTTGCCCGGCTCTTTTCCTGCTCAATGAAAGCTTATTTAAAGACTAATTGGCCAAGCCTTTTAGCTTATTTAAGTTTGCTATGTAGGCTCCTCTGCAGCCCTGCAGATTTACAGCACCTCCCAGCCTGGAGCTCTGGCTGAAGCTGTGGGCTAAAATCTGGAGTTTGGACAGTAGGTGTGGAGTCATCCATCACTCACCTCGTGACCATCATTAGTGCTCGCTCACATATATCACCTGTCACAGGAGAAAGGGCTTGCATCTGAAATGAGTCAGCTGCTGAACTACAAGTGGGTTACTCAGATGGAGTTCTCTCTGCCAGGGACAGATTTTTGTCCCTTCAGTGCTGTTAACTTTGCAGTGTGTGCATTTGAGCTATCAGGATTGTTGAGATTTCTCTGTGCACGAGAGCAGACCCCATTCCTGGATATTTGCTAGCAATAATTCATTAAATACTTTCTTCTCACCTGTACTTACTGAGCAAATTCTTCTGCAGTGCAAAGAAAAAACATTTCATGGGACATAACTGCTGCTAAAAAGAGAAAGGAAGCACTAATGCTGCATGTGTTATAATCAAGTGACTATTCTCTCATTAAAAAAAAAAGGGGAAAAAAAAAAGTGAAACATTTGTGTTTCATGCAATATTTACTTCTACAATCGCATCTCTTACCATCCTTTTACTCTTAAACCACTTATTTCTTCAAAAATGTTTTCCAAAGCCTTTATTATGAAAATATCTCTTTTCTGAAAACTTTTCTCACCTATTTTTCTCTGAGCCCCACATGGATGATTCTCGCTTGGCAAAGGGTCACTTAAGACATACAGCAGGTAAAAGAGGGCATACATGTCAAATGAAACTTTCTTAGGATAGCTAGCTGCAATTTTAATTATAAAATTATTACCTTTTAATGGTTATTGGTGGCTTAAGCCATGGAGAGCACTTGTCACCCACTCGGCAGGGACACTTGCTTCTTGTGTGCTCATGGACACAACTGAAGGGATGGACTGGCCACAAGGAGCCTCATGGAGAAAGATGTCTGCATCATTGTCCCACCATGATCCCGTTGGTCTGTGCCACACAAACAGTGCTAAAAGTCTCTTGGGTGTCCAGTGGCCAGATGTTTGTACAAGCAGACTTTGGGTCTCCAGCGGTCAGGCAGCGTTGAAAGAACTTAATCTGTTGTTGTCGCTGTTGCTGCTGTTGGGGAAGAGCTGGACTGGCACAAAATAAAACAAGATTTTATGTGGAATGTTAACACAGTTTCTATGTTATTAAATCTTTAACCTTCACTTAAGAAACTGATAAATAGATATCTTTTAAAAACTGTATGTTCCAAATAAAACAGCCTATTTACATGACATTTACTCACACAGATTATTTGGACAGAGTATTCTAGTGCGTCTGTTTGGCACTTCACATCTAAAGCCTTCCTTGTTTGAAATAAAAGCTTTAAAAAACCCAAAACAACTAAAACACACACTCTAAAAAAAATTTAGTCCATCAGCCAGCATGGGAGAGAAGGCTGCCAACATTAGCACTGGGACACACTTCCATGTGTAGTTCCTCTCTGTGTGGTGGTTGTACCTAAACAAAACACTCAAATAACGTGATGGGGGACAAAAAAGCACTGCGTGTGTGAAATCCATTTACTGACATAGGGAAAGCATATCAAGAGAAAGCAGAGGAGGAAATACTAAACCAGTTGGATATCATCACCCCATGAGCTAGATCCCTTTCTGAAAGTGTTCTGGTCTGTGTACAGGGTACCACAGCTTCAAATTTAATACAGACAAGAGCAAGTTTTTACACATAGGCCACTTAGTAGTTGTTGCCAGTGGTTAGCAGGACAACTGCCATAGACATTTATTACACTTTTTTTTCATTTCCTAGTTTTGAAACTAGACTCCCAGGAGCAGGTCGGATTGAGCAGTATCACCCCAGTGGAACGACTCAGAAGGAACTCTGCACAGGAATCACACCCCAGAGGTACAGAAGAAGAGATTAAACAGGCTTTGGAATCTTATCCATTAGAAAAATCTAGATGAGACTTAACTAGAAATGGGACTCCTACGTTTTTCCCTCTAAATGCACACATGTAATTTCTAAGCAAGTGCTTAAGAGCCTCACAGTGGTTTTGTTTCTTCTTCTTGATTTTCAGCCAACATTCAAAAAGCAATAGGGATAGAATTTTATGAAACAAAATCTGGAAACATAACAAAGAATATATAATATATAAATGCAAAACCTCACACTTTCTCTTTCAGAAGGAAAATTGAAGAAAAGAAAGAAAATAGAAAAAGAAAGGGAAAAGATTTTTTAGTGTTTCCTTAAGAGGCTAGAAAAACCTTAAAAGTCAGTAAATGATCAGAACTAGACCACATTAATCTGAGCCTTTTTTCAGAATTAAGGTTGATATCTACTAAGGGAAAATGCAGTGTAAGAGTTCAGGGAAGCCAAATGAGATTGTGGGAAACCTAAACAAGCAGTTTCATCCACTCCCAGAGTAATGTCAGAATTTGAAAACCTAACAAGCTGCCACCTTTTTCCTCACTTTTTAAAATTGTTCCGATATTTGATGATGGCTGACAGCAAAGCAGGGACTCATTAGAGATTGTGGAGGGGAGACGAAAGAGGGAAAGAAAATCCAGTTGTACATAAGTCAACGTTCCTTACTTGCCAATTTAGAGAAGATAATTTTGACACAATACAGCCATGAATTCAGTTTAGTCGTGCACTATGGCAAAATGATCTATATGCTCATAAAATGAGAGGCCAGTGAAAGTGGAAAATAAGTTCAAAATCTTATGACTAAACTAGAATATATTTAATCTCTCAATATAAACGCTTACTTCAGTCCAGTGCATTACTCTGGTTTTTTTTAAGCATGCTGAAACTATTTCAAATGCAAACAACAGAGCCTGGATTTTACAGGGGAAGGAGACTTGGCAGTCTCTATGTTTCCTTATAAAATGCTTTCTTAAATGCACACAATGAATTAATTAGAAAATATGATAAAGAAATGCAAAGCTTTGCTCTTTATTAGGCTTGCTAGATAGACTAACTAATATTGCCAGGTACTGTACCAGGGTTAGTGACTAAGTGGCCAATTCAGTGAAAAGCTGATTGGAAAAAAAGGCGACTGGAACCTAAATCACCCTGATGGGATAAGGGGGGTGATGGAGAGTGTTCATAGAATCACAGAATGGTTTGGGTTGGAAAGGACCTCAAAGATCATCTAGTTCCAACACCCCTGCCCTGGGCAGGGACACTTCCCGTGTTGTGCAAGTTTAATAGTGTGAATATTGATATATTCACCTGGAAAGGTGAGTTCAGGTACTGGGCTCAGGAACCCTGGAACGCGGGCTCCGGACATGGCATCAGTCCTTCCTTCACACCGCTGCTGTTTCTCTTTCGGCACCGGCTCGGGAATTTTGTCCTCATTTGTAGCTTAGGAGATAAAAATAGACAAGAGAAAGGAAAATGATTTTGTAAAACAGAGAGGATTGCTTTTACACCTCATTTGAAAATCTTGGAAGCCTGTGGAGAAAGAATAAAAAGCGGGTTGTTGTTCTTTGAAACACCTTCCATGCAGAGACCGCTGCCCCTCAACACCCTGTGTGGACCTTTCTCCCCCAAACCTGGAATCACCCCTGCTCCCCAATTCCTGCCTCCCTGCTCCCCAGGGCACTATTCAGGACACTCCTGTTGGTCGCGTGTGACCATCGCATCCAGGGAAAGGATTTTTATTCCAGCTGCCAGTCCTGAGAACAGGGTTTGCAGATGGGGGAAAGGTGGGTGGAAACCGCTTACGCTTTCCCTCCCTGTTTTCCCTGGGAGTAATTAGAGATGAGCCTTGCTCAGACTGTGCTCCAGCACATCCATGGGCTGCACAACTGAGCATCACCAGGGCAGCTGCTCATTCAGCTCCGACTGGTTCCAGATGGTGCCGACTCCAGCCGGCTACTTCAGCAGGGCTAATGGGATTAAAGAGCAAAAAACTTTCCCCACTGCAGTAAACAGAAATGACAGGTTGAATAATATGTAGCTTTTAAGGTTACGTTTAATGATGGCTCAGCTGACAGAAATTTTACCCTGTTTGTCTCAAGTCAGAATTTTTTCCACTTAAATTCAAATAACTGCTGATACATGCAATCAAGGCACAAGTTGAAGCGAGTTACATGGTCTTATAAGGTAATCACTTAAAAACATCTAACATAAATATAACTGCTTGCTTAAAATAGACAAAATACAATATATTCAGAAAAAAAATATCCTTTTGATACAACCATCAGTCTTGTAAGTCTTGTAAGTCTTTGAGGAGAGGCTGAGGGGGCTGGGGTTGTTCAGTCTGGAGAAGAGGAGGCTGAGGGGAGACCTTATCACGCTCTACAACTACCTGAAGGGGGGGTGTAGAGAGGTAGGGGCTGGTCTCATCTCCCAAGTCACAGGAGATAGGACAAGGGGAAACGGCCTCAAGTTGCACCAGAGGAGGTTTAGATTGGATATTAGGAAACATTTCTTCACTGAAAGGGTTATCAAGCGTTGGACTGGGCTGCCCAGGGAAGTGGTTGAGGCACCATCCCTGGAGGCGTTCAAAAGACGGGTAGATATGGTCCTCAGGAATATGGTTTAGTAATCTTTATTTCCTATTTCTTATTTATTTTTTTGTCAGAGTTAGGTTGATGGTTGGACTAGATGATCTTTAAGGTCCCTTCCAACCTAGACGATTCTATGATTCTATGATTATCACTATGAAAGTGCAAGGCAAGCTGTGCTTTCCACAACATCTTCAAATGCAATATGAGATATGAAACGCTCTTAGGAATGTTCTCCCACTACATTTTTTTGGTTCGCCTTTATGTATTCATGGCAGCGCTGCACACAATTGTTAGTGTACATTCTCAGAAACCTTTGCACCTCGCATTCTTTGATACTTTATCCAATAGTGGAAGCAAAATGGTCTGAGTGACAAACCTAAGCTTCTAAAACAGGTTGGGAAACTTGTTTTTAATACTAACCGACTTGAATTTTGCCAGGCACTGTTCCATAGCCAGAAAACACTCTACTAAAGTTCTTACCAACTTTCTGGATTTGGCTGGTGGTGTGGGTTTGGTTTTTTTTATCTCTTATTCTAATGAATTTTTGTACAGAAAAAAATATTTTCCCAGAATATCTCACATCGAGTAATTTTAAATTTTTTCTTCTGTTGTTGAAAAATTTGCTAAAAGTTATTTCTAAGCAAGGTAAAAATGGTAAAACTATTTCAGTGAAAAGTTTGGCTTCAAAAATCGTTTTCTGTTCCAAGAAGTAGAAAATGGGACCCACTTTGATACTGTGAAATAAAAAGGCGAAGTCTGCTGTAAGACTTCAGCCTTTTTATTGTTTTTTGGTAACTGTAGAAGAAGTGCTTAAAAAGTTATAATGAACCTTGTAACTCTGAACAATTCCAACCAAATGTCGTTTGCTTCAGGACAGACTCTGCCCTCACTTACATCTTGGTAAGCTTTCAGTGAAATTGTTTCTAATGATTTCAATTCCTAGTGATTGACGCTTGGAAAGGCGACCAGCTGATAGCATGACAAAAGAAATTGAAACCTAAATACCACCTTTGTTATAAGTTTTTATTCAAGAAAGCACTGTGCCTTTTTATGCCTGCTTCATTTTTTAACAGACTCGCTTGTGTGGATGTCAAAACCAAATTAAAGTGGCAGTGTGGCTGCCATGCCAAATACATTAATCCTTTTGAAACTGCTTTTCCAATGACGACGCTATTCTTTCTCTTCTTTTTTTTTTTTTTTTTTCAGGAAATGGCAATGATGTGTGTTAGCAACAACTTTGTGAATACTTATTACTTTAAGCAATAGTTGCTCCTATTTATTGGTATAAATAGAGATCAGCATTAGAATTTTATGAAGTTATTGCTACTCGGTGCACTGCGCTCACCCTTCTGTTTGTGGCATCAGAGTCTGGCAGTTTCTTCCCCAGTCTAAAAGGTATAGTAAATGTAATAATATCAATTCAAACACATAGAATCAGTAAATATAAGGGATGAGACACATAACATGAGAACTTTTAATCTGGAAAACAGAAGCCAAATCACAGTAATACAAAAAATATGCATTCTCTGAGATGGAAGACGTTCTCTATTCAAACTTGGCAATCCACTGTTTAGCTTGTGGGCCAGGCTTGCTGGCAAGGTGAAAGCTAGAAATCAGTAATTAGCCCTGATTCCCAGCAGCTGATTTAAAAGTCTTTTAGGGCAGCAGAGAGGTAGCTGCTTGCCTGGAAGGAGTAGGAAAGTCTGAGTTGCTTGGTCTGGAAGAGGTTAGTGCTGCTCTTACTTGTTAATATCTTCAATGTTATGGAAACAAAACGGTTTCTGAAGGGGTACTTGGAAGTTGATGTGATATTTGGTGCCTTTCTGATGTGGATGTGACCAAGGTGAAGGCACGTGTGTGCCCATATCCCTTCTTGCGTTGAACATTGCGTTTGTTTGGCTGCTGCTGGTTGGTCTCTGGAAGAGGCTGTGTGAGGTTTGGTGGTGTGAGTGCCCAGGGACCAGGCTGTACAGCTGTAGTCTGGCTTTAGGCTCTGGGAAATAAGTTGTATGTAAATATTTCACAGTCAAGTCAAGTTTGCTTCTATCTTAGGAAAGAGGGAGGATTCCATAGTTACAAACATTAGGCTGCTGCTGGGCTTTCTTGAGGGTGAGGATGCATGGGGAGGGATCCGCAGTTGCAGTGCAGGTATCATTTAGTCCTCTGTGGATTTTGCTCTGCTGTTTTATCCACCATTTCTTTGTAGTTCTCTCACCCATGAACTGAGCTGTTCTATAAAATGTGGGCTTCCCACTAGCTCCCCCCTGTGAAGGTTTTGAGAAGTAATAAATAAACAAAAATTCTTTGCCTGTGGCCAGGGTAGTAACCAGGCAGAGTGGCCGGTTCCCATTTCAAGCCACTGACTGGTGTTACATCTAAGGTGGGAGTTACTGGGGGGTGGAATTTGCTCAGTGAGGGCAACTGCAAGGGAGGGCTGATGGCTTCATAAGAAACATGTAATAACTATATTAGCCCTTTCCTTTATTGCTCTTTGCTCTGCTAATTTATCCTGTGCTGTTCTTCGTGTGTGGACTTGAATTCCCACCTCCGTGGAAGGTGTTTGGCCCCTTGCAGTTCTCCTGGTGTGGGTGGGTTCCTGTGATGGGCTGATGGATTCCACCTGTGTTGGTTTCAGTTAAAAGTTCCAGAGGTGCTAGCTGATTGCCAGCTGCTGTGCCTTTCCACCCGAGTTACAGGTTGGCAGTTGAAGTATTGGATGCTTGGTGAGTAACACAGTCTGTGAGAAATATTACCCGCTTCCCTGGGGTTGACAGGGCTTGAAAGAAAACATTTATCAGAATGTTCCTTGTTTTCTGTCCTCTCCTTGGTCTTCCTTATGCGTTGCATTAAAATAAATACGTGGCATGAGACAGAGGGGTGATGAATTTCTTTAATTGTGAGGCTCTCTAATAGACTCCCTGGGGGCCCATTACACACCAGGGCTGCTCTTCAGCAGATCCCCCCCCAGGGTTCTGATCACCAGCACTTTTCTGTACGACAAGACCTTTCATCTTAAGCTTGGCTAGAGCTTTGCAAATACCCGTTACATTTCACAACACTCAAGTGAATGTAATGACTGCCTCTTATCCAATTATATCCTGCGTAAAGGGAAAGCAAGGCCCAGACAAGTGAAGGCCAGACGTTATTGTCCCAGGATGCGTGGTACACTCCTGCTGTGCCATGGAACTGGCTAGAAACCATCTCTTGCAGAACAGCCCGTTCCTAGCAGATTATAAAGCGTATCTCACATGTGGCTGACAAGGAAAATCTCATTCCAGGCCCTTTCCTGGATCCAGCAAACATGAGATATTCACGCTTAGAGTGGACCTTCTGATTTGGTGGGATTGTGGTTTAAAGCACGTTGCCCAGCTCAGTGCAGCTTTCCCTAGCACTCAGTGCCAGCGAGCAAAGAGAAAACGTAGAATCATGGAATCGTCTAGGTTGGAAGAGATCCTTGGGATCATCGAATCCAACCATCTACCCTACTCTACAAAGTTCTCCCCTACACCATAT
>JAOXNO010000002.1:34075238-34085285 GCA_028565335.1 Limnodromus scolopaceus
TGTTTAGATGTGGTGTTGGGGGATATGGTGTAGGGGAGAACTTTGTAGAGTAGGGTAAATGGTTGGACTTGATGATCCTGAGGGTCTTTTCCAACTGAAATGATTCTATGAAGTGCTGATCTGGGGGGCTTTCTGGGAGGTGGAAGCATAACTCTTCTCTCATCTCTTACGCCAGTATTGCTATTTCTGTCTGTGCAAGATTTATCAGATGTGCAAGGCAATTTTTCCCTGGCATTAGTACATAAGAAGCTGTAGATGAAGTACGTGAGGAGTGGGTCTTTCCTCTGGTGTGTGCTGGGGGCTGGGAAGAGGCTGTGGGATGTGAGGGGGAGCATGGCTACAGGATGCGTCATTGCATGGGCCTTTTGGGGCTGTAAATGGGATCAGCATTGAGTCAGTTGGCAGGTCAGCCTGCACCAAAAACCCCTTTACTCTCTTGGGGTGAAGTGGATGACTATAACAAACTTTGCTCACAAGGGCACCGCAAGCACTAACTGCTTTAATGTGTGTGAAGTGCTTTGGAGATGAAAATGACTGTGTAAATCCCAAGGTTGTTTGTGATGACAATACTAGTTTAGAAGAGGTTTTTTTTGTCACTTGCTGTCTTTTTCAGTATTGAACAACAACCAGAGAGAAATTAGAGACTTCTTTACTTGGGATAATAGACTTACTTTGCTTTATCCTTCTGTCAGGTTTTACCCTTCAACATAGCTGCACTATAACTCTTAACTACAAGTACCACAACATCTAGAGCAATAACTATTATTTACTCAGTTCCCACTAGATGCCTCTGTAATAACTTCTGAGCATAATGTTTCTCCCAAACTGTAGATGCTACCAGTATACACAAAATTTGGCCTTCAACACTGCAGAACCTTCAGATTCTTGAAATACTGGTCCTTTTGAATGCAGCACGTTTATAGATGCGAATTGAATAGCAGAAAATGTCTGGATTTCTGATTTTTATACAGTAGTAATTGATTTAGCAGGGCTAATGTTAAATACAAAAAAAAAAAAAAAAAGATTAAATGCCCTGTTACTGTTTCATTACTTTTACCAGACCATTAAGCACATCCTTTCCTTATTCACGTTTTGAAATCCTGCCATCTCTCCAAAATCTTAGGCCTGTAAATCAAGTTTAAGGAAGATGAAACAGGATGTCAGAAATCACTCTTCACTGCAAAAGGAATTCAGGGGAAAGGAGCAAGGGGAGAAGAAAGCATTAATTTTTCTTAATTAGAGATGGCAAGGCCAGACTATGAGCTACCCACCGGTGACTATGGGAAGCGAGTCACTGGTGTCCCTGGCTGTTTTGAAGTGCTGCTGGCAGAGAGCAGAGCTTGAGGGCAGCACCAGGGGGAAACAAATGTGTGAGCAAGTTGTGCATCTCCTACTGGCTTTGGGGAGAAAAGGGACGGGGTTATCACAAAAGGTCATTTGCATCATTTTAGAGCTGACTTCACTTGAGAGACTACAGAGCTTTGTACTGCTCTTTTGAATAGGCTGTTAAACCCTATAGGAACCCTATTGACTTCCTTGAATGTTGTGAGCAGCATGAAAACTGACAGTATTTGGGTTTTGTGTTTTTTATTTTTTTTTTCCCCCCTGTTTTTGTGTTGGTGGGGGTTTTTGTTAGTTTATGTTTGTTAAACATCCCTGTGACTTTGGGAAATGTACTTCAACTATCTGCATCTCCTCGCTTTAATCTTTATTACAGAGTTAAGGCAGAGGAAGTTTAGTGAGTGATTGACACTGTGCTAATGAATTCATAAGCTTATCCACTCATGTTAGTGGAACTGGATTATTTTTTGCTCTAAAAATTGATGTTTTTAAACATGCTGGATAACAATCCTACTAAACATTCCATCATTGTGTAAAATAGGTCCCCAAACTCTTTTCTACTCCACCAAATTTCTTCATGTTTTAATTTACTAAAACCTTAGAAAAAAACGTAGTAGCTCTTATGTTTTGAGGAATCAAGGAAATCCTCAGACTTCAGCACTTAAGAACACGTCACTTGCACTTAAGAACACGTCACTTACACAACTGTTAATCTAAGTTGAATTATTTACATAATAGGAGATATATTTTAAAGGTTTGGGGATCAACATATAGAATTTTTTTTAAGCCATTCAATAATTGCCTTTTTTTTTTTAAGTTCTCTGCTCAACAGAATTCCAAGTTTTCTAGTAGGGCATGTTTGTTTGACAGTGACTAACAGCGTATCTAAGTTTATTTTCATCTATTACACGCAGTAATAAAGTATTCATCAGTATGATCTGTCACCTGCCTTACTTTCTGTCCCCACCACTCAGTTTTGCCTTGTATTTCTTTTTTCTCATTCTCCCAGTATATGATCCATAAGTTGCTTGATGCCTCTGGTGGTCACAGATGGATCGTGCATTTGAGTCCTGGATCTGAACACTCCCCAGGCTTAGGGAGAACGTTGAACTCCGTGTTTCACAGACCCCAGCGAAAATCAATCGCTCTCGAGGGCCCAAGCTCTGAAACAAGCTCAGCAATAAGGCTGACTCTGTAGCCGTGGCCAGGATCTGCTTTGCTCTCTCTTTGCTCTCCTTTGTGACTTTGGAGATGCTCAGCTTAGCATCGCCGATGCACTGCTGTTAGCAGTTTTCCCATATTTTGTGCCTCCTCTGGGCTTTTCACTTGACATTATCTAACTACCCAACAGAGGAGGAAGGTGAGAGTAGTAGCACTCCGGCTACTTGTTCCAGTAAATTGCCATGCAATAGTGTTTATGGAGCTTGAATGTCAAGCATTTTAATAATCTCAGCTTGACTGAACAGGATTTAATTATTAATAAGGAGAAATATGTTCCACAACTGTAAGCCCACTGTGTGCATGAAGAGATATTGCTATTTTTATTCATTATAAGTTCTGTTTAGCATTTTCGTGTTTAAAGGCCAATGAAGAGACTGATCCCATTATGCCTAGCATAAAATTTTAAGAAAACAGATATTCCCTGTCAGTCTAAGGGGAAGTGCCTCGTGTCATGTTCTCAGTTGTTACATGTAATCAAAATATGGGCATCTGTGTTACTGCAATACCAAGCTTGAATTTGTTAATACTTCTCAGAGGTGCTTACGGCTGGCTTATAAACATATTAACATGGTTGTGTAGTTTTCTGCCGTCTCAGGGGTTGTTTCCATATGCCTACAGAATATACCAAAGGGGGCAGCTCTGCGAGAGACATGTAGACATGGTGATCATGATCCATGATTCGGCCCAAGTCAATTAATTTGTCTTGTCACTATGGCAGAAACCATGCTAGAAATATTCCATCAACAAAACAGGTACATGCCCAAAGCAAAGCTTTGCAGGGGTCAATGGAAGAAAAATATTCAATTAAGTCAAGCAGCAGGGGCATGGTTTAGTGGTGGACTTGGTGGTGCTGCATTAGCAGTTGGACTTGAAGATCTTGAAGGTCTCTTCCAACTTAAATGATTCTTTGATCATATAGGACTTGCTATAGCTTATACAGAAGTTTCTTGACTGTTCCTGGTGCTGGCTCAAAGGCAGCATGTAATAGATTTTATCACAAGAACATGCTAGTGCAACTTCTAAGAAGGAAGCTCTTATAACTTCTTTCTGTACATAATAAATATGAAAATACAGAAAAGAACATGGTAGTTGATGCAGGACCAACAAGGTATGCCACAACAACATATGTAGTCATTCCTATGGGGGACTTGCTTGTGACACATTTATTAGTGTTGTTTTTCAGAGTCTGCACGTCATTAAAATTGTATATCTTGAGAGGACAAAGCTTTGCACGTTACCAACAACATATTGCTCTTTGGGGAAACAAGTAACAATTGAGTTAAAAAAAAGACGTGTTTTTGCTGCAGCTACTGATACATCAGACCATGAGAGTATAGCATGTTTTCAATAATTACACACTGCAGTTCACAATTAACCATCATGTGTGGGGTGGTGGGACTCTCCTTGCATTACTCAGGAGAGTTCCAGCAAAGGCAATTCCATCATATAAAAAGCAGCTGGAGAGATGGAAAACGGACACAATCCTTTCTCCATTGTGGTATTGGCCTGTTCTGTGGTGGACTCTGACTTGAACGCAAACTTTTGGGACCCTAGGAATTATATAACCACAGGAATTGCATAAGACATGGCTGTTTAGGTGAAGATAAAATTTTTAATGCTTATCACTCCTTGCACCCCTCCAAAATCCAGCAAGCAACTTTCAAATTACTTAGCATAATGAAAGACAGAGTGCCTGTCTGTTCAAGAACCATTGCTCATCTCAATTGCTCGTCTCCTGCTACGCTTGTGCTTAAAAGAGACAAACAGTGTGGTTTTTTTCCAAGTTACCATACACAGATTTTTATTGAATATCTTGTTCTCGAATGCTCAAATGAAAAGAAAATCTCATATTTGTGCAGGGGGAGGAGTGGAACAGGGGTGACCATGCATAAAACCACCTTAACAAAATATGTGTCATAGCTATGCTCTTCAGTCATCTTGAAATATTTACATCTACTTCTTTACCCAGCCATATCTTACTTCAATTTTTTTTTTTTTTTTGTCCAAAATGTTTAGATACTGAAGTGAAGTCTTCTTATGTTAAATAAAAGCAAGCTTATTGCCTTTACTGGGATTCTCAACACACATACACAGGTGGGTAACACCAGCGAGCCTCTTGCTTTGTCTGAGGACCTTTTCCCACTCCTCTGCCTCTCCCTCCACGTGAGGAAGTGGGCAAGATGGAGGCTGAGCTCTAGAGCATACTTCTCCTGGCTGCTCTCTTTTCACCTACTGGCAAGTAGGACACTCTTGGCTCAGCTCTTCCAAGGCTCAGTACTATTTGGATAGATGTCTTTCCTCCTGTTCCTAACGTTGTTTTTCTGCCAGGTCAATGTTGATATGAGAAGTCATCACTGTAGACCATCCATCTTATGGGCAGCTCTGACAAACAGCAAGTGGGGGTTTTGTAGTATGGTCTTGAATCGTGTTTTGCAGTCACTGTGAAGCCAGTTCAAAGCATAAAATTAATGTGCCGCCAATAAGCGGAGTTGGTGGCCAGCTGAGCTGCTGTGCTTTTTGCTACCCTTCTTGGATCTTCATACTTGTCATGCAAAATGGCTGGACTTCATTGACTGTATAAAGTCAATGAACACTGTAGACTGTCCTGTGCAAGTTGAGACTTTTCCTGATCATGGCTGTCGGTACTATCCAGTTGTCTCTTGCTGTGTTCACTTACCTATCACTTTGTGCCGGTGCAAGTTCTGTGGGGCAGAGCCTTTCTTCTGATGTATGGTCTGTGACACGATACAGTTCAGCTCCACGACGAAATCTTCAAGCACTATGGACTTGCACATTTTTTCTGTATTAAAGTTAAGGCAAGCATTTTACAAAGTGTTAGAAATGGCATCTCTGAAGGGAAATGTAAGTTAATGAGAGTGGAGCTGGAGTTGCCCAAAGAAACAGGTGACAAGATATGACAAAAAAGAATTCGATAGTAGGACTAAACGGGACGTGAATTCTATAAACAGCATGAATTATAACAAAACCTTTTTAACCAGTTTAAGTGGCTAAAGACTTAGCCACTGTGGCTTATACCATTCATATCTGGCTAAAACCTTTTTAAACAGTCTTTCCTTCAATATTGCACTGATTTCTCTATCCTTGTCGTAATTTCAGCCTCGATCATCTACATTTTACAAGCTCAGACAAATACCTTTATGTATTTTCCCAAGGTTTCATCATTTTTCACAGACCTTGTAAATGTCTACAGTTAGTTTATTATGAGGTTTAAAATGGCTCTTCAAATCTCTCATTTGTCCTGTTGCCTCTATTTTTTTTTAATAACTTCTCATGGAATTTAGCTTTGAGATTGGTAAGCAGTGAAAGAGATAGAAATAGGACCAAATAATAGAGCTGTTGACTGCTTTCCTAAGACTTACCCTAGTTTTACTGGTAAAAATTTTTAAGTTTCTCTCCCAGTGGTATTTTTTTAAAGAAGTAACTGGATTAAAAATGTATGTGTTAAAAGCAAATTTGCAATACCAATTTTTAATTTGGTTAATTTTATCTTTTAACTTTTGGTTTTCTCAAATTGATCGTTATAATAATTTTTTAATTTTAATCTAATTTTCTAACTGTTGCAGTCTTGCTACATCTGAAATAACAAGATCTTATGTCAGCAGCTGATATTTATTTGTTTTTATTCCAGCAGTGGTTTAGTCATTGCCATGCGTTACCACTCTTGATGCTCATCACCTTCAGGGAAACAACTTTAGGGAATTGTTCATCAGCATTTAGGAAACACGAACTTCTTAAGCTTTTCTTTATCTGGAGGGTGGTTTGCAAAAAGGTGTGCATATTACTGTTTGAACTTAAAAATGAGATTCTGTGCGTACCCTCTGGCTTAACATCATTTTATCAGTTTTCCTCCCCTTAGAAAATATCACTATTATTACAGGGGATGTAGCGCCAGGTGAGACGGCTGGTACCTGCCTGTGTGTTTAGCAGTAAATTGCGAGGCCTCTGCCCACAGCACCTGAGCTCTGGAGATGCTCGTGGCATGAGTGGGAGTGTCTTTCTGGACTGGGTCTTCAGTGCACACGTGAGAAGAGAATCAAGGTTGATGTTATTTAGCAGAGACTACTTTTTTTGGCGAGGCAGGTCCTCAAATGCTATAAGCCTGCTATAGCTCTGGTAGTGAGGAGCTTGAATGTGAAATGTCATTCACTTTCCCTTTTAAATATAAAAGTTAAATAAGAAATATAACTCAGAATTATTCCTGTTCTATTTTATTACCTATTTTTATGTTTCCATGAAGAACTACTTTTTTTAATACAGTCATTAATTTTGTCATTGTGGAAGAAAGTGCAGAACACATACTATAAATCCCATGCAGTGGCGGAGGGGGGAATCAATGAATAATAAAGAAAAGAACAAAATCAACTTGTAGAAAGCTGCAAAGTTTCCTGAATTTTGTGTGAAAATACTTTTTTTCCTTCTTTCTCTTATTTGTGCTGCATTATTTTATTAGCTAGAAGAAGTTCAAGCTTGATCATACAAAATTACTTACCTCCTTTCACTTAGTCCTTTAAACACTGCAAAAAAGGTATTAGTGTTAAATATTCTAAGCTCAATATAGTCAATTAGCACTAAGCATTTTGAGTGATCTCTTGGAAGAGAGGGTTGACTGTCCAGACTGGGGACAAGGGATAATTTATGAGGCCTAGGACTACTGTGCCTCTGCAGCTGTGAGGGTGAGTGACAGGGGACTTGGTTCCAGGTTATTTTCTTGCTTTAAACTTGGGGTTAAATTTTCTACCTCTTTTTTTTTTTTTCTTTTTTTCTGGACAGTTGTGACTTTTACTATCACTTCATGGCTGTGCAGATCTAGTCTGCCTTAGGGCACCAATTTTCTGTGCTTCAGAGAAATCTTGGATAACTTAAATGAGATGATAAATAAACACATTGGTTAGCCAGCCAAGATGAAGTGGACTGCTGTTACAATGTCTAGCTCTCTGTATTTATAAAAATAAAGCAGAACCATTTCAAAACACATTTGGTTCCCTAAGGAAAGATGATGATTTTTTTTGGGGGGGGGGGAAGGCAAATGCTTCAAGAGAGAATGCACTTTTCTTACCATTACCTAGATCGTAATTTACGGTGGTGACTAAGTAATAATTTCAGATGTTTAGTTTTAAGAGTTCTGTAGATCAAGGACTCTGATGAAAACATGACAACAATCATTAAGGTTGTGTTTCTTGCCAGGATTTGGGGAATTCAGGATGCAATTTTCAAAAGTAGTTGAACGAATGGTCCTGCTGTATTTCAGTGCAAATGTTGCAGTAATATAAAAGCTAGGTACCCAGCAAAAGACCAGGCAGACATCTAAATGTGTAAAAAGCCCAACTGCCAGACAGCAGGAAAATAGTTCGGGTGTGCAGTGGTATTAATCATCTCTACAGGTATCCAGGAGAGAAAATGAAAGTATTCAAGTGGGTTATTAGGTGTGATGGCAGTGCATCTGCCACATAAGTGTACTCCTTGGAGAACAGGGCAGGCATGCAGAACTCCAACTGTCTTCAAGCTCTGAGGACTGGGCAGCTTGCCCCCATACCTCCCCAGCACATATTTGTCAGTGTGTTTAGCTGTCTTCAGCTGGTTCTCTTCCACGAACCTGTCCGTCTCTTTCTTGAGCCTATGTAAGACCTTTAATGTGAACAAAATCATGCAGCGTGGGGGTTGCTAGACTAGATACAGGTTTTATGGAGAACCACCTTTCTCTATTTGTTCTGAACCTGCCAGCTGCTACTTAATTTGATGTCCCTAATTCTGATACTGAAGAGATGGTGCATGAATAGTACCTGTTCTCCACCCCTGTGGAATTCCAGATTTTGCATCCTTTCGTATATCTCCCCTGAGCATCTCTCCTCCAGGCTGAAGAGTCCTACCCTGGCTAGTTGTTTCTTGTAAGGAAGTCTTTCCTTTCCATACTTGCCTGGTCCTTTTTTTCCCGTCTTTTTTGACCCTTTCTACTAATTTCTACTAATAATAAGGAGGTGTTGAAAAATGCAGACGTTTCTCTGAGACGAACACCTTAAATAATGCAACAGATCTTACTCCTTTTGCTTATGATCGGAAGTTCCTGCTTCATGTAATGCTGGCAGGTGCTTGTCAGCCTTGTTCATGCATCTCTACACAATACTCTTGTAGGCTAGTAACTGATTCCAAGGCAGAATATTCATTTATCTTCATATTAGGTACCATGGTTGTGTTGTCTGATTTCAGGGGCTATGTGGCCATTTCTCAGCAAGCTGTTTTATGGATGACTGTTCATTAGGATCTGGATAGAGATATCACTGTAGGACACTTTGTAATCTTGTGTTTACAAAAATAGAGCCGAACCATTTCAAACAGTGTTGAGACTTGGGGGTGTGTGTGAAAATCTTTGGAAAAGCAGAAGGGCTTTTCAAAAATGGAAAGTATTTTTAGCACTGTTCTGTTAAGGTGTGGGTAGGAGGTAGATGTATAAGGTATAGTCTGCTCAGGTCCTTAAAAACTAGTGGCTACTTTACAGGTTACTTTGTCGTTTTGTGTTGTATTTTCATTAAAAAAAATGAAAATTTGAAAATATTTTTCATTGGATTTGTGAAAAGGGGTGTTGTAAAGTTTTGGAAAAGGGGTGTTGATTTTGCCTTTAGGCTATCTTTTTTTCACCACATTCAGCCTCTTTCTTTTCAGTTTTGCTCCTGAAAAAAAGGTCCAAAAGGAAAAAGAAGCAGGGAAAAGCTGACTTTTTTTTTTTTTTCTTTTTTTGGAAGATGAAAAACTGAATGAAAATTTTTAAAAGCAGCCTGCTTCTCAGTGTGGTGTTCTGATGAGCTTTTGTTTATCTTTGGTACAGAACTTCAAATAATTGCAATCAGCCTTTGAATGTCTGGGCTGACCAGACACTGTGATCTAGGGAAGACTGGAGAGCTGAAGGACGTGCCTTAGGGGGAACACTTGAGCTGTGTCTTAATTCTGTGCTGCACTGGATGGCTGTCTAACGCGGGAAGGAGCAGCAGTATATTTCCCAGCACTCTCTTCATGCAGCTCTCAGCAATTGTTCCCGCTATTCTTCTTGATAGCCCCCACAGGGAGCCTAAGAAATGATTGAGCAGCGAGTTGCCCAAAGGCAGTGTCGGGGATGATGCAGAGAGGGGAGACGCCGGTTTTTAGCCGGGCAGCGCTTGCTCTGCTGACAATCAGTCCCCTTCACAGCCCCTCCATTGCTTATTTTGAAGCGCCAGGCAGGGCACTCACAGTTGAATTGTACATTTTGCACCTCTAAAATGAGATTATCTTTTCCTCCTCTGCATCTTTATGGCCTTTATGACTTGCTTTTAAACCAAAGACCAGGTTAGTGGAAGATTCTGGCACTCAAACCACTCGTTTTAGAGTCATAGAATCGTCTAGGTTAGAAGAGACGCTTGGGATCATCAAGTCCAACCATCTACCCTACTCTACAAAGTTCTCCCCTACACCATATCCCCCAACACCACATCT
>JAOXNO010000002.1:34085385-34128016 GCA_028565335.1 Limnodromus scolopaceus
TCCCTACTTCTGCTGGTCACACTATTTCTAATACAAGCCAGGATGCCGTTGGCTTTCTTGGCCACCTGGGCACACTGACGGCTCATATTCAGCCACTTGTCAATTAGAACCCCCAGGTCCCAAAGGTTTTGGGCACCTTTTTTTTTTTTAAAGTTATTTAATCAGGACCACTGGTTCTTCACACTGGAAACTTTACATGGAAATGTGTTATTTTTGGCTGAACTGTTATTTGGATAAAGTATCCCTGGTCTAAAATGATCAGTTTTTTAAGTACATGCACACTAATAAATGTGTTTTCGTACACCAGGAAAGTAAAAGGAGGCTCTTCTTACCTCATCGTATGTCCTATTGAACTTAAATTTGTTAATTTTAGAGAGAATTGGTCATGACAAGTGGACATCTCATGATATTCCATCAGAAATTCTTATTTCCAAGACTCTAAGTTCCAGTTGTTTTATTCTCTACATTTAGTGAATAGAGTGAATAAATCCTCACAGGCCTTAATCCTGTCCTCGGTGCTGTTTGGGGATGTGAAATCTGATGGTGCATCTGGACCGTTGCTGACTGGGAATCACATTGCAACACCATTCCAGCACCAACGTGTAGTGAACCCAGTGTTGGCTTGTAATGACACCCCTCTACACTATCGAGCCATTTGTAAAAGCTCCACAAGCTGAGTGTTTAGCAAGGACTCGTAGCTGAGTGCTTTCCTTACAATGGAGTTGAGAGGAAAGTGTTTTTTTCTGAAAATAGCAAATATTAGTGGCATTTCAACAGTAAAACCTGTGGTTCTCTGCAATGTCTAGTTTGAGGGAGAAAGAGAAGATCATGGTGCAGGCCAGCTGCCAGGCTCCTGACCTCAGGATTCTAGCTCAGGATATGTTTAACACTTTCTTTGCTAAACAATTTAGTCAATTGTGCAGGTAAGTAGGCAGGGCCTGGGCTTCTAGAGCACATCTCATACACAACACTCTTCGTTCCTTGTTGTTATCTAGGTAATGGCTCGGTTCCCACTCTTATTAAATGAGCGACCACTCAACAGGCGCAAGAAAAATACTGACCCTCTTTCTTAAGATAGATTATCTTCAGCTTTATGCTCTGTGAGGTTGACTGCTGCTAACGCCTTCTGTCCTGAAAGATATAAACCCTGTTTGCCAGACTGGAAACCCCAGTGGTAAGCAAAGATGAAGGATGAAGTTAGAGGTCTGAAATCACCTTGAATAATGATGCTCCATAGAAATCACAGCCAGCATTGCTCTTATGATAATAGAGTTGCATGCAGGGATTGGGCTATAATGAAGTTTTGTGCTGTAGACCAGGGAATCTGAAGTAATCAGATTGATGGAACAAAATCAGATATTCAAGGGAGAGGCAATTAATCCTTCATTTAAGGACACTCAAATCAGCAAGACATCTAGTGTTAAGGATATAAATGAGTCTTTAATGTGGGCTTCATGATAGGTAACTCCTGCAGAGGCATCTATCAGCTGTATATAATGGTAATTTGCAACTCCCCGAGGAGTTAGAGACAACAGCTGACAATTTTTCAAGCTTTTGCTGCTAGTATTCACAGCAGGGTTAGCCTCATGCTCAAGGAGTAGGGCCAACCCTTTAGAAGATTGGTATCACGCTATTTTTTTTCTCTTGAAGAAGATAAAAGGTTGGCTTGAAGAACGTAAACGGTTGTCTCTAAGAAAGGATATGTTGGAAGACTCATTGTAGTGGTGTCCGATGTGTAACGCCTGGTAGGCTACCTTCAGTGTCTGGGCTTGGGGCTTTGGTGAGAGATTCAAAACAAGCCACGTGGTGATCTGGGAGCTGTCTGAAGGCAGCTGTTTGAGAAATGGTAACTCAAAGGGGGTGGTTTAAATTGTGCCCTTCATCCAAACTTCCCTATTGCACTTTGTGCTTCAGAAGAGGACCAATGTCCTGAGAGTAGTTGTCTGGCCCATACAACTAGTAGAACAGAACTAGAAAAAAAGCTGGCATCTATTTTAAAACTTAACACATACCCAGGAAACACATCTCCTGAGGGAACACCTTCACCACTGGGATTTTGGCTATTTGGGTGCACATCCTCCTAGGTTAAACTCCCAGTTGAGTCTCTTCTGTTCTGATATTTTTGTCATTGATAGAATCAGAGATTCAACGGATCAGAGAGAATGTTCCTGTAAATAGGAAGGTTGGGAACATTTATGCGAGAGTGTCCTGAACCAAGACGTCTCTTTCTGGCTTTTGCCTTGTGTCTGCTAAATTAAACATCCCTGTGTCAGACGCTAGACCTTAGGGTTGCCTCTCTAGCATGCAAAGTGCCCTCACTTCTCTGGTATGATACCTGATTTCAGATTCTTGTCCCTCAGAGCTGTGGAGGCCTGCAGTCTGGGTGCTCTTGTCCCAGACAAATCTGCAGTGCCTGGCTCTTGCATGCCCCATGTGAAGGTCTAGCCCAGGCTTTTGATCTCCATAAGGTCCGAGAGCCAAACTGAGGGGCTGGGCTGAGAATTTTTGACAGCAAATAGGGCTTCTTTACCTGGAATCACACTTCTGCATCGTGCCTTGAGGGACAGCGGTGCTGTCTGCATTGTTAAGGCAAGCTTGTTACCAGAAAGAGCATGGGCCAAGGCTTGACTTAATAGCAGATCCTCATTAGATTTCTGTTCCAGAGTAATACTGGGTGCTTAATTGTACCCAGCATAAGTTAATAAGCAGGCAGGATGCTGCCCTTTACGTGAGGGCCTGAAGATGCTTAGGAAGGTCTTGCAGTCTCCCTCTGTCTCCAACAAGAGGGAGCAACTGATATCCATTCATGGACAATTTTGCCAGTCTTTTTTGAGAAATTGCTTCCAGATGAAGCATATATTCCATAATTCAATCACAAGTGCCAATCATTCCCTGCCTGCTTGTTTCCCCACAGCAACTGCACTGAACAGAGAGGTTGCTCTGCCACATTTGCCTCGGGGAGCAGATACCCACTTGGTCTGTAAGAACCTACAGGCAAAAAAATGTGTTAAACCTAGTCCAGGCTCCAGAACAACGTTTGAAGCAGGGGAAGTAATAGGAATTTATCTCATCCATCTTCATCTCTCCGTTGGGAAAATCCTAAAGGGGCTCTGGAAATTGATTGCCAAAAACCTAATTTGGATAGAAAGTATAAGTTATTCTGTGGTGCTGATTAACATGAAAAGGCCTTTATTAATGCTTTTTCATGCACTGTACGCCCAGTGGTAAATTCAACCTTGAAGGTCATTAATCATAGTGCTAAGAATCTAAATGAACTTAACCATTTCCCAGCAAAACACGTTGACAGCCATCTCCCTTCTTCTCTCCCTGAGTTCCTGACTCTTACCAAGAGGGAAGGTGCGTGTTGCTGTGTATGTACGTGGCCCCAAGGATGTGAGCAGTTATATTGATGAGGAGTCTCACTAGGTGTGCAAACCTGAGCACTAGAATTAATGTTTCCAGAAATGAGGCTCCTGTGAGATCCCCCAGCCGGCTGGTGCAGGTTTCTGAAAGTAAGATCAAGATGAGTTGCCCTGACTCTGTCTCGCTTCAGAAGGCGTTAAGGAGATGAGGCAATTTCTTGTATCCTACTTGGACTGAATTCTTCCTCAGAAAATGAATATTAAGCAAACTATGGAAACATGGATTTTTGTAATGAATTTTACTTTTTTCTCTAAGTTAAATGTATTAAACAAAGATTTTTACTTTTTTCTCCACTGAATAATGAGCAGGGATAAAGAGTTAAATTTTTTCTACACGTAGCTGGGAAAATCCCAACCCCCTTCACTTTCTTATTTACCTCGTTTACATCTAGAAAGGTATTTTCTCATTATTGTAAAAGACTTGTTTCTTCTAATGCCATCTCTGCTATTAGCTATCTTTCCAAAAGCCAAGTCTCTCATATTGGAACACTTGAACTAATGCATTAGCCTTGTGATTACCTGTCCCTGATCAAATTGCCTCATAACTTTAATGTTTAAGCAGTAGCCTAACTAGTAAGGATATAGTTTTTCTCAGGTACTAAATATGAATGAAGATTTTTTTTTTTTCCTTTGGTGTGGTTTTGACTTCAGTCTCTCTTAAAAACAGATTTAACACTTGTTAAACCAAATTAATAATTGTTGGTAGAGTCAATTGAAAATAGTATTTGTTTTTCTTGATTATTTTATAAAAAAAGGAAAAATATATAGAAAAATACTGTAAATATTGTTTGCTGACAAACTTTACCCTTATTTTGTTCTTGAAAACTGAGCATTTTGTGTCCTTCACTTATTTGTCAAAAATCTTGAAAGAAAAGAGACTATTTTTTGAAGGTGTTTCAAATATCGAAGCCCTCTTTGTCTCATCATTACACATTTTTAACTTTAGTAATGCAAATATCTTCATGGAAATCCTGATAGGAGAAGTATTGTGTGAGGAAGTACAAGATTGAATGGAAATACAAGTCCTGTGGTGAACTCTGAAAACTGCTGTAGATAAAGATCAGATAGTGATGTCTTTGTAAAAGCTTTTTTTCGCTTTCATGAATGATAGTGGGAACATAGTGAATTATCGTGGAAAAAACCCTGTGATTTTCATAAACAATCCCTTGAATCTCTGAAAAAGTATTAATAATCTTAGTTGTAAAGCTGTTATTTCTAAGCTTACCAAAAAATCTACATCAAGCTTGTGGTTTAATTGCACAAATAGAAGAAGGGATGGTCTATTGGTTGCTTAATCAGAAGAAGAGAACTGCTGATGAAGGGAAGCAGGACTGCATTCAGTACACTCACAGATGCTTTGAGACAGGTCTTTAAAAAAAAAAAAAAAGCCTGAAAAACATGGTCTTGTAATAGGTTCCACTATTGAATGGTGTGTAAATTGTTTTTCTTTTTAAGGCTGTTTATTTTTTTTTCTCTTAGCTTTACCGAGATTGGAATCTGTAATGTCCTTACTGACTTAACTAACCATTATAAAGTCTGTTTAACTAAAGAAAAAAAGTCAATTCTTGCTCTCAGTGATACATTTTAAATACTAAAATCTATTACCCTTGCTTGTTTATTTTAATTCCGTGTTTATTTCTTGTAATACTGAATTCTGTGCCATGTTCTGAGGGCAATGTTGCTGCCATGGGCTTCCAAGCCCTGCTTCTGCTGTTGGAGTGTGGTGTGTGGAGCGGGGAACAGCACTGGGCAGCAAGTTCACTCAGCGATGGCAGTGGTCCTCTTGGAAGACCAAACTGCTATCATTGGGACCGACCTGTTGACTGGTGGGTGGAGAGCCCTTCTTAATGCCTCCAAGGGTCTTTGTGTTCAGCGAAAAGAGCATTCAGCAAGGTCCACCTGAACATAAACTCTTCACAATCTTTTAAAGATTTCTTATGCCCTCTCTCTGTGTAACCACCACAGAATGGTTAGTTATTAGTCAAGAAGTAGTAGGTTACCTTATAAGCAGCCTCAACAGTAACATATTTTAAAAAAAAAAAAGAAAAATTGAGTTTTAAATGAAATGTTGCAAATGTGTAGGCTCGGGCATACTTATGGATCTGTGCCAGGAATTTGCAAGGAGCCCTAAAGGAGTTAGGGCACAATGTTATCCCTAGTAGTGGGAAAGCGAGTCAGAGCAGTTCCACGCCACATCCACAGTAAGACCAGCCTTGTGCAACGATTTCACAAGCAGTCACTCCAGGACATCCATCACCATGGTCATTACTGAATGTGAAAGATTGATCTACTGTCCTAGAAATGAATGAATAAAACATGTAAATATAAATATTCACACCAACCCTTTCTTCACGCTGTAGTGCAATTACAAATAAATAAAAGTGAAGTTAGAAGAGGAACTTTGTCTACAGTGTATTACTAAAATCAAGTCTTTGAGATAAATTAAATTAAACATTCAACATAGCTGCTTGATTTGTAATGATTACATAGGTTTTCATAACTACTAACATTGGTTAAGTTTTATACCTTTGTAGTTTATTCCTGACTTCATTACCTAATCAGAATAAAGTCATGTATCTAACTTCCTTACAAAAATCATTTGATATATTCTACAAAAAAAATAAACCCTCTTCTGCTGGGTGGGGGGAATGTAATATGTTATGCTAAAGAAAAAAAAAACCAAAAAAATCATACTATAGATCAATCTTTTTCTCTCCTTCCAAGTTTCCTATACAGTCACACCTCCTGCTTTTATTGGTAGCTTTCCATATTCGTGACTGATAGATATAATCTTAGTGTTTTACCTTAGTTCACCTTAGTGATGGAGTAGGCATGTGCAAAGTGTATTCACTTAAAAAAAACAAAACAAACCAACAAACCAAAACCAAACCAAAAGTTTTCTATGTTGTCAACAAAAATACTGCCCTATTTCTCGTTCATTATAAATATTGAAAGTGAATTATCCTGGTTTTCCTTTGCACTGTGATTTAACGTACTCAAGAACTTTATGATGTCTCTCTCAGTCTTTTCATCTTTAGATTAAGCAGTCCCAGTTCCTGAATAATTTGTTTTCAGAGCAAAGAAATATGCAATAACTATATTGCATAATGATACCCACAGAATGTTATTCTGCAAGTATGTCTTAATATGTGTATGACAGACTATGAGATATGACAGACTATATGAATAAGAAAGTAAGCATTAAGTAGAACAGGAGAGAAACTAAAAATTATCCAGTTGGATGTGAAATAATGTATGTACTGACACTGTTTAGAAGTAACAGTAAAAATCCAAAAAAAAAAGGAGAGTGGGGGTTTGTGGTGTTCAGGAAGGTCATGGGCAATTACAAGGATGACAGAGTTGCCGAAGGGTGACCCATAGATTGGTAAGATGTATATCAGAGGCCCAGACAATTTGTAAAGCAGATAAAGATAAAATTCAGCCCTGAAGAGATTTTAAAGATAGAGCAAATAAACATTGAAGAGAGGGAACTAGGGAAAAATCCTGCCTCCTAGGAGAGCAGAGATTGATAAACAGTAACTATGCCAGAAAAAGTAAACCAGAGAAATATCAGTGGGCTCATGACAGGAACTGGCATGGGATTTGGAGAAAAGAACCCAGACTGTAGGAGGAAAAATCTTGGAGGAGGAAAGATGGATCAGGGGTATCTCCCTGGAAGGCTGCCTGCACTTTCTCCTTGATGAGTAACTGCTTCCATTTAAGAATGGCACAGCGCTCTGCTCTTTCTGCTCAGAAGTTTTCTCTGCCTTTTGTGACAGCTTTTGGACTCCTTCAGAGTCAGGAAGGTGTTCCTGCCATATGGGTTAGGGTGGAAAGGTATTAGACAGTGCTGGTAACTAATTAAGAGTAAGTAACGATGATTCACTAGTTTTGTCTTAACTTAGCAGAGAAGGAAAATGGGCTGAGGTGAAAGGGATGTGGGGCCCAAATGAACCCAACAGATAGTCAGCATGAAGGGATAATGGAAATCACACCCAGTGTAGTGCCCTAGAAAAAAATAGTTTCACATTAATTTTGATCATGTTCCTGTAAATTCCAGTTCCTTTTCAGAAAATTAAGATAAACCAAGCATCAAAGTATAGCAGCATGACATTTCTTTTTATTTTTAATTCTTCATGTCACATTTTCATTGGATACATCAGAGAAAGCAGCAGGCAGGCTGTTTTGGCTTTAATGAGAAATAGAAATAGAAGAAATAGATAATTCAAATTCAAGCAGATGTAAGATCAGCATAAAATATGCTGGTTTTGGGGAGCCAGTGATGTTAGATAATCAAGTGTAGAAACCCCACGTTTCTGTTTAACTGCTTTTCTTTGCTGATCTCTTGAGGTTGCCAGCAGCAATCACTTTGTAAACCAGAAAACAAAATGGTAATTGAAAATTCACTTAAAAATGCAACTTCAGAATAAAGCCAGGTATCTGCATCCCAGAAAAAGAAGGTATGCAAGCCTAATGGATTATGTTAAAATGAAAGAGCTAGCGGGTGAGATTAACTGGAGCGAAAAGTGCTGAAAGAGCTTCATTGAAAGTTAGAGGAATAAAGACTCTGTATTATTAGCAAAAAAAAAACCAAACAAAAACTGAACCCAAACAAACCAACCTGAATGTATCCAACCCAAAACTGGAGCAGAAATCTAAAAGCTTTAAAATGTAAAGAGATGGAGATGAACTCCTGTACTGGGGCTGATGCAGGAGCTGAGACCCTCTGCCCAGAAGGAAGCTATTGCAGGCACTGGGCTTTTTTGTTAATCTGCAAAGTAAAACCAAAGAAATGCCAACCCCCCCAACCCAGCCCCAGCCTATCGCTATATTTCTACCATTCAGAAATTAGTGCAAATGGTTAAACCTCCAAATGTTTAAACCAGATCAAAATAAAAGCATGAACTTTCAGTAGTCCATGACAGTAGCACCACTATCATCAGAAGAAATGTTTCCTTCAATGTTCCTTTCCTTGGAGTTATCTTTGAAGCTGAATCCTCTCATGTGAGGTCTCAAAGACTTGTTTTTCCTCATTTTTAGCCTTTGAAAAAGAGAAGTCATATCTGATCTACCGAGACACTGGGCTTTTAGGACTTATGGCCTTGCAGCATTCCTACTGCAGCTCTGTTAGCGAATTAATGTGCGGGATATAGGGAGGAGAGAATGCAAGAATCTGTCCAGAGGAGATGTCACCATGGTGGTACTGCTAATGCACACTTATGCAGTATGAATACATGACATCCAGGTTTTCTTTTTAAAAGAGTTATTTTTTTCAGAGTTCTAAGGAGGAAAGAGAAGTTTATAAATTATAATCAAGCGTAGAGGCAGATACGGTACAAAGTCATTTGTACTGTTATAAAACAGGTTAGTGTTTCAAATTATTAGGAAGGTGAGCAAATTCTCCCCATCTTTAAATAAGCTAGTTATTTATTTTCTCTTAAAGAGTTAATTCTGAGTTTAAACTACTAATTTAATTTTCTAGAACCTGCACTAGGCTTTAGATATCTATTGCATTAAAGAAAGATGAATTCCTCTTGCTTTCCACACTGCTTTAGTGCAGGAGTTCTGTGGATGTGGTCCATCTCCCTAGAGATTAGTCCTAAGGTGGAAAAAAGCTCTATTTTCCACCTGAAATTTTAAAGTGATATTCTGACTTGATACTTCTTATTCTTTGGGCTCACCTGTGTCTCTGCTTGAGGGGCAAAGGGCTGAAGGACCAACGTTGCAGGGCTAGAATGATTGATTCCACAAGTTCACTCAGGTAGCAGGATCATTTTGCGTTCCTGCCTTCAGATGTCTTGTTAGATCCAGACATACTCTGTTACAAAGACCCCATGGTTCTTGAGACCTCCCCTAAGATTTATATTCCACTATGCGAAAGCAGAACCCATCCGTTTAGCTATGAAAATGGCAAAATCCCCAAGTAGTGAATTCCCTTGACACACTCTCAAAGTCTGAATGCTAAGTAACTCATCCACTTTCAGAGTAGATTTTTATTCTGTTAATTAATTTGTAAAGCAATTACATACTCCGTAAAGTAGGCATGCTTCGAGGAAGCGACTAAAAAACCAAATGGATTAAAAAAATAGCTACAAGGCATAAGTATGTTAAATTTCCATTTTCTAAAACTAACCTTACAAATAGATAAACATTTTGTTAAATCATAGAAATCATAAAATAAAATACATGTGTTCCACTGTTCATCTTTGTTTCTTTGGAAAGTTTACATAAACTAAATGACTTTTTCTACAAACCAAAAGTTGCTTTGTTATATAGATCAATAGACTCAATTCTTTGTTTGTGCCACATTTACTACTATAAATCTGTCAATTGCAGTCTAGTTACACCTGACTTATATCTGACATTGTGCCCTACCGTGTAGACACTGAGCTCTATTATGAATGGGTCAGTAGGAGATCAATTCTGATTAACTTTGGACATTTCTCTTATGGATCTACTGCTAGTTGAGGTGTAATTCTGACTGTGCAGCATGACCGGGTCATGTCACCGGCAGATCAACTGACCTGTTTGCTTTCCTTTCTGACTCATATGTGGGATGAGAATATATTTGGGAGCATTTGAAGTGTAAGACTACAGGCATTTTAGTTCCTTTAAGCCTTAACTGCAGCTTGTAAATCACTATATGACTGCCATTTAATTGTAATATATATATATGTTAATAATAAGTAAAAATTATTAAGATTTGACCTGTGGTATATTCCTGTGAGCAATTTCATGGCCTTTGATAGAATTATTCCCATGAATACGGAAACAGAATAAAATGTTTGTGGAATTGAGGTCTGCACTGCACATTAAGAAAGCGGATGCTTATTTGTTTAAATTCTGATTTCACTGGAATTGAAGATAAAGAAAACAGGTTCCACAAACATCATGAAGCCATTTCTTTAGGCTTAGCATTTGTAAAAGCTTATTTCTGAAAATATATAATCGGTAGTTAAGGCATAATTAGAACAAAGGACTGCAGCTTTGTAGATATGGTGGAATTGGCTTTAGCAAGCTGGTGTGCAGAAGGCATTTTGTGCTTCAGTAAGTTAAATTCATTTTTTCATTTAGGGAAATTAGCAGATAATTATGCAGATGTATAAGATCAACTTGTTGCAGGAGAAATCAGGCTGTATTGCAAGCAGCTTTAGCCACTGAACTGTGCAATTAGCTGTTATCACTGCATTGGGTCACGAGGAAGCAGATCTGATTGGCATCATTAAATTCAGCTTACAACAGATACTGTGCATTTGCCTCAGTTTTAGTGTATGGGTAATACGTTAATGTGGCCAGAAACAGACTTCCCTGTAATTGTTTTGCCTCTGCTCTGGCTTGTGAAGGGGCATTTGGCTCCCATCTGGAAGCCACATGGCACCAAACACAGCCTTGTTTACATCTGCCAGAATAGACCTAACCTCACCCAGTCCTTCCCCCTATCCCACCAGAATCTGGTTTCCTGCAGGTGAATTGTTAGCATCTTCTGAATATTCATCTTATTGGGAATTTACTTGTTGGGGATGTGAAGATCCACTAGTTTTTCTCATAACTCTTCATGAAGGCTCAGTGAAATACTTATCTTGCTTCCTTGCCAGTATTCCTAGTTGTGACAATGTGCTCTAGAGGTGATGTAGAAGACGCAGTAGCTTTGTCTGTTACCTAAAGAGAAACAAAAATACATGGAATTCAATATTTGTAGATGAAAAGTGAGTGAGTTGTGATGATTTGTAGGTGGTTCAGGGCCCTTTGCCTATATCCTTTCTGAGTAGGAGAGGCAGGTGGGGCGAGGACTGTTCATCTTGAGCTCAGTCAGCACACGCATCATGGACTTCCTCTGGTTTCTCATTCTAGACAGCTTTCATGGAAGCCAGAACATGAAGAAACAGCTATTTTGATCTAGAGTAGGTATTGTTTGATGTAAGTTATATTATTTTTCTTGGTCATTTCCATTGAGAGTCTGAGAGGTTTGAGGGCGGTATCTAGTTATACACCTAACTTCAAGGTTGGGGGTTCATTGTTTTTCTTTTTTCCCCTTTTACTACAATGGCCAACATAAAAAAAACATGAAGCTGATTTTTTGAAAGTTAAATATAGGGGATTAATATTGATTTTATGGATTGTTTCAAAGTAGAAGTGGACCTCTTGATCCTCATAGACAATGACAGGAAAAGACAGTTTTGTGAAAAGCTCTGCTCCTGATACAGTCTGCATGGATATAAAGATTGATATCATACTTCTTTAATGCAAAATAAATGCAAATAATTTAAATTAGAATTGTAATTATTACAGAAAATCATTTAATGTATCGTTGGATCAAATTCTTTTGCTGCTCACAGCCCTGCCATAGTATTTTGAATTTAATAATATTAAAAGCAATTATTTTTGCTGTGGATATTCCTTGAAAGTTAATTTTCAGGCAAAATGCAGTTTGCTCTTCTTAGGAAAAGATTATTTTAAAATAAAACCATTGATAAATGGGCCTGACAATACAGCAGACTACCCAATTTTTTTCTCCTGAATTTCCATTTTCAATGTATTTAGGACTTCTCTGTTATAAAGATATATCTTTGATCACAGAATATTTAAATGAAATATTTCACTTCTTAAAGGTCAGCAGATTAGATATAGCTAAAATTGTAAAAATATTCAGGGCGTGAAAGAGTTGGATTAAGAAACAGTTTTACCTTATTGATGCAAAAAATGTAGTCACAGGGACTGAGTCTGTAAGATATGCATATGAATCAAGCTCAGAAAGGGAATTTGAACATGAATTAATTTGTAATTGTTTCATATAGCACCATTGGAATTTTTTCTACAAATAAAATGAATGGGATTTTAATCCACTTTGTTAAATATCATGCGAAACACAACCAAATAGTTCAAATTTGAGAAATCTCTGATATTCGAAAGTGTTACATTTGGCAGATAAGGGTGTACATAGAAGCCTGTGAATGAGGTATTATAATCTATGAGGAAAAAAGTCTTAATGAATTGCAATTTGATTTTCACATGAAGAAGCCACTTAATTAAAAAGTGATATATTCTATGCTTTCAGTTAATCTGAAGCTATATTTTTTCTGTTAAAAAAAACCCCCAAAAAACCAAGGACAAGGAGTGCCCAATTTGCCCTCAATTTTTTCCCTAATTTAGGCTACAACCTTTTTTTGTGGGCTTATTTACTGTGTTATAAGTATTTGTCCAGCATACATGTGTGTGGGTATGTATATAAAAGCTTGACAGATGGAACATAGAATTAGGCTATCACTTGTATCCGAGAGGAACATTAGATACCTATGCCATAGGTACAGTTATAGTTGGTGAAATAATACTTTCCATCTGTAAATTAATGGGGTATACGCAGAGCAATTGAATATAACCTGGAGTTTGAAATATAATTCTGGTGTCAGTGCAGAGAACGCCAAGCTGGTCATTAGCACAACTGGCAATGGATTCTATGATCAGCGTTGGCATTTTGCACAGGAAGAGTTACCTCCTTTTTCGCTGTTTATTGGTGTAATTCCATGTTCTTCTGCGACTACATCCTTTGAAATTTTGGAACAAGTTGTGCAGCCTTTAGTTATCAGCGGATAAATTTGCTCATAAGATTGTTTTCCCAAAGGATTTTCTATTGTGAAAGTTTACAAAACTTTTAGATTCATTCATTTCTTTGATCCCATAAATTGGGATGGGCTATTTCTTCTGGTCCTTGCCCGTAGAGATATTGTGATGTGCAGTGCCGCTCCTTCTCCTTCCTTCTTGCATCTCAGTGTCCCCTTGGATAGGGTGGCTTTTGCCAGGTGTTATCCGTTGACAATCCAGCCCTTGTGGCCTCTCACTGCCCAAGTCCTCGTGAGAGATTTCTGTTACATGAGACCAGCAGGATCCTTCAAGCCCCTAGCATGGACCATAGCATTTCAGAATATGGGAACTGATGGCTTTCCCCCTCTGAGTGCACTTTGCCCGGGCAGGGTGAATAAGGTTGTGCTGGCCTGGGCTCTTTAGAGCCGTGGGAGAAGCCAGGAGCTCTCAGTTTCCCTGTAGCCAAAAGTAACGACTTTAGATCCCAGCACAACATTGCACGTGAATGATTTTACGTTCAGCATTACGATGATGCGAACCATAATAATATGGAATATTGTGATAGACAGATGTAGATGATTATTTAAACTGTTTTGTAATTAAATTGCTCAATCCCATTAGTTTATAAGTGTCTACCACTCAGCATAACTAATAGGAATTTTATGGGGAATCAATTAGGATGTGAAAGCAAATTCACCAGCTATTATGATCTGGAAATATAAGAATTCAAGAGCAGAAATAAAGGTTCTCATATCTCTCAGAATTCAAACAAATTATAAATCTGTTTTAGGCAGAAGATAAAAACCTTAATTTTTTTAGAAAAGCTGTTTGGAAAAAAACTCACACCAATCCGAGAAACTTAATGAAACTGCACATTAAACAACATGAAATGGCTTGGATAGCATGACCCAAAGAAATTAAATACATAGTCAGAATACTGGCTGGCTTGTGGCAATGGCTGAGAATAAGCAAAGTTTACTGAAACCTTCTTAGTGCTGGGATTAGAATGAGGATGCCTTGAATTAGACTGATTTGGTCCTTAGGGTAGAAATGCAGGAAATTGGGTGTAGTTTTGTGGAATTGCATAATTGCAATTTTTCTCTTATTGCCAAGCAGGGCAGTTGTTTTTTTTTTTAAAGTTTAGGACAGAAACATAAGAGGATTTATATCTATGAATTAGGGACTAGGATCCTGTAACAGTAGGAAATTTGTATATAAATTGATGGTGGTGGCAGGGAAAACCTGACCATCTAAAGCCCACATTCTGGCAAGAAAGCAATTTAGTCTCATATGGGGTTTACTCCCCTGTTGAGTCTAAGTGAATTCTGCAGAATGCTTCTGAGGGGTAAATTTTAAGCACGAAGTGACAGAATCCTGATTTCAGGGATTTGAGCAGCCTGTCTCAAGCTCAGACTTTAGCCCTCTGAAATGGCAAAAGAGATTAGTTAGTAACTCCTTAATTTGACTTCCACAGAGAGTGGATTTTCCCAGCATCAGGGAATATTGTACAGACAAGATCTCCACGTTGTGGCTTTTCTTACCTGTTGTATCTTGCCTTTTTCTTATTTGTTGTAGTAGTTATTTTCTGCCAGTTATGATGTGCTCCTGTGAGAGGTTTTCTTTCTTTCTTTGATTTTGCACAGTAGATATCCGTAATGTTGATTTGCCAAGTTTTGACTTGCTGACAAGATGTAGAATGCACCAAAAATGGAGAAATAAAAGGCATTTTGTTGAAATAATTTACCTACCAGTGCCAGAAGTTATGCCTTAAATTGTCTGGCATTGAATATGCCTAGTGGTATTGACTGATGGGTCAGTATTATTAAATGTTACTTCTACTATAAAGCACTGTGTAAGAAAATGTGTTTTACATTGTAACTATCTTTGAATTTTGTAACAGCAGTAGTAATAACAATTACAACATCAACAATAATAGCAATAGTTAAAAAGCCCCAAATGTTATTATTTGGTGAATGGCACATTCTCATTGTGTGCAGTAGCTTTAGTTTCCTCACAGTCCAGATACTTTTACTTACTTCCTTTTCACTTCCTTATATATTATTACCTGAGGAATGGTCATTGTTTAGACCTTATAAGACCTTATAATTCAGTAACTGGAAGTACGTTCACAGCTATTTGATCTGTTCTGCATATACAATATATTATGCAGTACTAAAGACAAAAACCATTACTGTTACTGATAAAGCCAACCATAAATGTCGTTAAAAAATGGTGGGTTTTTTTTCCTGAAAATCTTTCCAAAAGCTGTTAGAAGCAACCAAGGGAACAGGATGTGTAGCTGAACTTTTGTGTTAATTTTTTGTCTCTGGAAAACTGTGAGTGGAAAAAACATTACATGAGTGAGTGGAGCACTTTAGATAGTAACAAAACTCTGTTCCTTCTGATATTATGGGCAAACATAAGGCTCCTTTCATTTATTATAGCGTAAAATAAACCCAACTTGCTACTGCTCGTTTTATCCACCAGTGGATCAGGAGTTTTCTATTCATACGGTTGACCCAAAAGTGACTTTTTCACACATTGACAGATGCTTTGACCTGAAAAAGAGCCAGAGCAGTCCCAAGATGACTCTAATTTTGCCTGATCCCGATTGTTCTCTGAGTGCTGTCAAATCTCAGGCTCCATCAGTGTCCTCCTTTTCCCATGATTATATGTTGTAACTGACGACCTTGAGATTTTCCAGTATCCAGAGAACACATTTTCATAGGCTGGGTAATTCTCAGACTGGGTTACAAATTAATCAGGAGAGACTTTCACCTCTCCTCTTCATTTTAGGACTACAACAGGGTTTTAGGTCCCATGGCCACTCTTACGTTCATATATAAACATGTACTGCAAAATGAACTAGTTCTGTCCTTGTACCCCAGGGAGGACTTTGGTCGCTCAAGGGGACATGCTACTGTGCTGGTGTGGAATGCAGCCTCCTGAATCTGGTTCTTTCCTTCTAGTTTTGTTATTTCTAATTCATTCTCTTAAACGAGAGTAGTCAATGGGGACCAGATCCTCAGAGCTAATTCCCAGTGAAGTATTCTTAAAGGCTTATATGTTGAACCAAAGCTTTGGTCATTTAATTTCATTATTTCTTACTCAATCTAGGTATGTAGGGCATTAAATTTAAAAGAAAATCTTGGATGACATGAATGTGTAGGTAAGCTGCTGTGCTACAAGTTCTGCTGCAGTTTGTAATGTTCGTTATCGCTTTGCCGTTCTGTTAAATCCCTTAAGGCTTTGTTAAATATGATTGTGGAATTATTAAACCATTTATCTACAGGGCTTTGTTTGATCAGCTGTAACATGTGGCGCATGTTACTAAGGAAATGAGCATGCTCATTGATAGTGATGGACCTTGCATGGTTGGTATGCAGCATGTGAGTGGGCTTGTTCCTCTGGCAGGGTTCACTATTTATTCCTTATAAAGTCAAAAGAAATACTTCAGTTTAATTCTCTAGGCTTTGATTAAGGCTCCTAGAACATCAGGTGTCAGATGCAACTACTTGTGTTAAATAGGTATTACAATTACGTGTTTGTTCAAAAGCTTTTCTCGCTGGTGACTCCAGGCTTTCAACTGGGGGACTCGGATAACAGCAAAAGTCACAAAACCACAGAATGGCCGAGGTTGGAAGGCACCTCTGCAGGTCACCTACTCTGACTCCCCTGCTCAGAGCAGGGTCAGTGAAAGCAGGGTGTCTGGACCACATCCAGATGGGTTTTCTGTAACTCCACAGATGGAGACTCCATAACCTCCCTGGGCAATCTGTTCACCACCGTCACAGTGAAAATGTGGCTTCTGATGTTTAAGTGGAATTCCTGTATTTCAAGTTGTGTCCATTGCCTCTTGTTCTCTCACTGGGAACTGCTGAGAAGAGTCTGGCTTTGTTTCCTTTACTCCCTTCCATGGATAAAACCCACCCTGAGCCACCTCTTCTCCAGCTGAACAGTCCCAGCTCTCTCAGTCATATCCCAGGTGCTCCAATCCCTTCATCATGTTTTTGGCCCTTTGCTGGACTTGCTCCAGTCTCTCCACGTCTATCTTGCACTGGAGATCCCAGAACTGGACCCAGCACTCCAGATGTGTCTTATCGGCACTGAGTAGAGGGGAAGGTTCACTTCCCTTGACCTTCTGACAATGGTGTTCCTCATACAGCCCAGGATGCTGTTTGCCTCCTTTGCTGCAAAGGCACACTGCTGGCTCACATTCAGGCTGTCCATCAGGACCACCCAGGTCCTTCTTTGAAGACCTCCTTTCAAGCCAGTCTGTTTTCAGTCTGTTCTGGTCCATAGGGTGATTCCCGCCCAGCTATAGGAGGCAACGATGGACAGAATATGAATGCAGACACCAACATAAAATACATTTTTTCCATAAAAAGTTTTTTTTCAGCTACTATCTTCAAATCCACAGCAACACTTAGCCTTTAGGTAATAACATGTCTGAGTTTTCACATTGTATGCTTTTTGTGTGCTTTTTGCTATCCTTGATTTTCTATTTCACACAGTAGCATCTGGCACTGTCTTCTTCCCAGACCCCCCAGTATGAAATGTGATTACTTATTGCTTTCTACCAGACATCTCTTATCTAAAATATTATTGCTTTTTTCCTCTTTCCTTCCCTGCCCTTTAAAGTTTCCAGATTGCTATCAATTTCTGTATTCTCTATTTTATGGTTACTGGCTGCTGTCACTTCTAATCTAGTGTTTGTGCTAAGGAGAACAACCATCTTCTTTTGTCACAAACATTTCCTGTTCCAAAAGGTTTACTTCTTTCCCTTGCCCAACTTTTTTCTCATTGCTTTTTGTGAATGAAATCAGAATTTTGTTCTGAAGTCAGGAGGCAAGTTGAGGTGTTTTGATGCAACATGGAGAAGCGAAGGTCTGGGTGGGTTTTTATTGGGGAAAGCAGAGAAATAGCATATTGTGAAAAAGGAAGAGAGGAAGTCACATTTGGAGGAGCCTTTTGTACTTCGAGCATATCACGCTGCCTTGATGAGCTCAGTGTTAGCAGTGCGGTGACTGGATGCAAAAAAGACATCAAATTGGTATTGCTTTACACATCAGAATGTGTTTTAATGGGAGAAAGATGTATGAAGGCTTCAGATGGGCGAGCAACTCTTAGAGTAAGAATGCCATGCTGCAAGAGACTGACAGCATCAAGGAAAGGTGGAGCAATTCACAGGGCCTTGCTTTCCACCTTCTCACCCCCCCTTCATTTCCTCCCCAAAGGCCACGGAGGATAAACAAAAATTTCCTGCTGGTTGAGAATGAGAGTACATCATAAATACCCATCATAAATACCCAGCAGTGAGGGGGAAGCAAAAGAAGCATTGGGTCTTGGAAAGAAGTGTGAAGCATACTGAATCCTAGAGCTTTTTCTATGTTTGATATACTTTATATTCCATTAAATTCACATTCAACTTCTTTCTTGAGGCTTTTTCTATTGCTTATTGTGAGGCATCAAAAATATTGGGCTGTACACTAGCAGATCTCCACAGGTTTTCTCTTTACAAACCTTGAAGAGTAGCAACTGCTACTCAAAGGCTATGGACTGTGCACATTCAGCAAGGCAGCTGGTCGGGGAAAATATCACCCCCTCCAGTTTCTGAATCCTTTGACCTCACTTAACCAGGGAAATGCAAGTCAGCAGCCTGAGACAAAATTTTAAATTAATTACTGCAAGGTAATTAATAAGCAAAAATTTATACATGCACCATATGTCTGGTTTGCAAGCCTGTGCACCTGCAGTGTGGGGGCAGGAGGAGGTGGGCAGTTCTTGGGGCAGGTCAGAGGAATGAGCTCGAGCAGCTCAAGCCAAGGTCAGTGATGGTGTCACTGAAGGAATGAAGGATGAAGCAGGGCCTTTTCAGCGTGGTGGCAAACTCTTAATTCTCAGCTATTTGATTTAATTTCAGGATTCATTCTTTTGTTTTTATTTTTTCATTTTACTTCTTTTTTTAATTTTATTTTTATCTTGTCTTTTCTATTTTGGAATAAAGAGACGAATGAATTTTTCAAAGCATGAAAAATTTAGTGAGAAACTACAAGCCAATTTTTTTATACTTCCTTTATCTTGGTGGCAGGATGGGGACAGTAAAGCAGACTTGGCTGTGTAGGGGAAATCCTAAAAATCCAGGAAATGACATGCACTTTGACAAAAGTGAAATGATAATTCTTTGCATCTTCAAATTCAGAAATTTTTAAAAAATTGTCAATATTGACATTTTCCAGTAGGAAAAGTCTATTGAAACAAAATACTGTATTCTGAAATTATATTTGTTAGTAATCATGATGAGACCTAGAAGGAACCTTGGAAGTTTCTATCAGTTCTGGGCAATTAACTTTTGTCTGCAATTTGATACAGCACATTTTTTATAGTGTGATGGCTTTACTTTTGTTTTGTTGTTGTTTTTTTTTAACAAGTGTTTTTTCAGTGTTAAGCTGCTTTCCACAAGACAGTCCTTTTTGAGAGAAGGTAGAGACTGGTACTTTGCAACACCACCTCAGCGTATTTCAGTAGAAAGCTATAATTTTGATAAAAGAAGCTATTTCTAACTTAAAGTGAGGAAGTACATTAGGACCTGGTATAACCAGGTAAAGAGTAATTTGTTTAGATGTTGTTAAACTGGGGGAAAAGACAACTTTGGAAAAATGTAGAGCATATCCATTTTCCTGGAGTACTTTTTGTGGAAATTAAGAGCTATAGATCCCAGCAACAGGAGGGTTAACCTGTTGCAGGTGGTGGTCTAGGATGGGCTGGGTTGAGGATGGAGAGGAAGCACCATCCTGTACAGAGCTCTCCTTGGCAGAACTTGGTTCTAGCTGTAAATGGAGGAGAATAACTATTGCTCATATAGCTCAATGCACTGTTCTTGTGTTTAGTGCATGTTTACAAGGCACTGTGGAGATGAAAGCTATTATAAAAGTGCCGAGTTCCATGATTAATTGTCATGATTAATTGGAGAGCTCAGCAGTGTTCATGGTGCACATCCTGTTTTAGGAAGATAGAGGGTGGGGGCTGGAAGTGATGGCTTTCGCTGTTACAACGAAGGTGATGAACCATTGCAGAGAAGCAATTACTGTGTGTGAAGTGCTGTGAAAAGGCAAGTGTAAATTGCTATTCCATCACATGATTGCTATTATTTTAGTTTATTTATCAAGCAAGAGACGATGTAGAAGTTATGGAGCAGATCCTTCACTCTACTAACAGGTTTAATTACCGCGATTTCACTTGGGTTAGACTGAGTTACACCAACTGAAATTCATGTGTTATTACTTGCAGAAAATTGCTATCTGTCTTTCTAGTATCCTGCAAGGTTTAATCCTTGTTTACAGAAAAGAAAAAGAATTTTTATTTTTTATCTCACGTACATTTTGATGAGGAGGGAACATTCAGTATCAGAAGCCTATAACCTGGCAGTAGGGCTAATTTGGCAGTAGCCTAAGAGCAGTTACAATGGTGAAGTTAATGCATGGTATTTGGTGTTGTATCTTATATTTTCAAACACTCAGACAGTGTACACAGATGAATAAAATTAGAGTATTTTGTCAAGTGAAGATATACAAGAGCACACATGGAAACTACTGCATGTAATTAATTGTGAGATGAATTAATAAATGACAGAGTGTTTGAACGATGTTTGAGCTACAGGTTACTCATTAATAAAAAGGCACACTGTGGTTCTAAGTTAATAAGAGTTCATTTTAAATGCTAAAACTGTATTTTCCTTTTTCTATTGAACTATAAAAAGTTTCATGGTTCAGTAGGTGAAGAAAGGTGGTCCTCAATTGGGTAGGTAGAAAGGACATGTCAGACTACATCATGAAACGCACTCTTTCTACCTTGTTTTTAATTAGGTTGGCACTGAGCCTACACGCACGTACCTGAAAGAAGGTCTGTATCAAGAGACATTGATCTTTATTTTTCCCCTGCAAAATCAGCATTCAATTTATCACAGCTAGATAAAAAGTGAAAAGACCATTTTGCCACTTAAGAATTCCTAAATCATCTAAGAGCTAACTTGTGCTGTTAAGCACATTGTGTAAAAAATGTAGTTAGATTGAATTATTGTTCTCTCTCTGTCTTGAAGGTGGGAATAGATAAGGTAAAAGGTGATGATTTGTATTCACATGTTCTCAAATTATATGTGTATAACTGAGATGTGGGGAAAAATGCACACACACACTCCATTCTTGGAGATATTCGGAAGCTGTCTGCAGATGGTCCTGGGCAAGTGCTTCTTGGTAGCCCTGCTTGAACAGGGATGTTGGGCAAAGATGGTGTATGGAAGTCCCTTCCACCCTCCATCATTCTGTGATTTTGTGAAGATAGCCTCTTGGTGTTAAATAAGGTACAGCTGCAGAGAGCTGAATTTAGCATAACCAAAATCTGCTTTAACATAAACAAAATCTGTTTCAACACCTTCTTGTTACTTATTGTTCTCGTACAAATGCAAATAAGACTCAAGAAATGCAAATGATTCCTGTAATGTCACATCCTAATAGTGCGTATTCAGTAGAATTATTTAGTTACATGTATATAAAATGATTTCAAAAAATTAAGCTGCCCAGGTACTTTTAAACAGAAGGATGACTGTTGACCCTGAGGTCAACTCAACCTGTTTTTGGCACAGGAGAATTTGATAATTTTTCAAATTCTGTTAATTGTAGTAAATGGGAATGCACTTTCCTTAAAGGTTTTTAGAAACAGAATGTACCTTTTCTTCAGCTGACAGCATTGAGTGTGACTGCCAGAGTACTTCTGCTTGTTTTCTAATACTAATTCCTGATAGCAATTTCTAATCCCTATATTCCCTACTACTTTGTTGTGTCTAATGTCCATTATTCAGTATTAGAAGTGGTTTGAATTACTGCCTGTAGAGTAGAAAGGTACAGATACAGCTTAAAGGAAACCTTGTCAGCTGGTCCTTAGCAGCTTCTTGCTGTCTCTGTAGGGCTGACCTTGGGACGGCTGCGTTGCAGGGATACAGAAAAATCACTTAGCTTGCAATTGTATTTACCAGCGTCTGAATGGGATGTTTTGTAAAGGCACTTCCAGTCGGTAAGATTGTGGCATTCACTTAGAAGCCTTCCTGCTTTCATTTCAAATTTATGCACTTAGGAAGAAGTTTAATATCTCAAAAGATTAACAGTGTGTTAATCAGTTGAACTGACGCAATCTAAAGGGATGCATACAGCCACAGTATGAATTTCGGGGTGAAAAAACACTTCATTGATCTGACATAATGAGATCTTGTGACCTTATGTGCTTATGTCAAGCCATTCGCTTTCAGCAGGGAGACTACAGTCCCTGCCAACACTAGTAAATTTAAAACTAGTGAGCGGATATTGTTACAGTTTGGGGTCCATCTGTCTGTGTGAAATGAGTGAATGGGTCTCAGCAGAATTCCTCACCGGCAAATATTATTAAAAATACTGACTCAATTCACAGTAATTATCCCCCGTTGATTGTCTAAACAGAACAGTACACACAAAGAATTAACTGTCCTTTCTGTCTCTGAAACAGTGCTTTTAACAGGGAGCTAAAGCAAATTGGCTGGGTACTTAGGGAAAACTTGTCCTGTGATTTCTTGTGTTGCTTTTGAGATCCAAATTCTCCAAAATGGCTGAACCAGCAAGAAACAAATTCTCTCTGGCAGCGAAATGATAGTAGTAGGGAATAAAAGGAACTGCTCCCAAAGTGGATCTGATCTTTATTAAATCAGGCTGCCAGTACCTTAATGCTGCCTACAGGGAAGCAGAGACTGAACACATTGATCAAGAGAGCTGTAAGTGACTTGCCACAAAACTTGAATGCTCTCTGTCCTCTTTCCAAACATCTTCTGTGAATTCTCATTTGAAGATTTACCAAGAGGAAACATGACTCCTGACAGCAAGCCAGTATTTCCATTGAATATATCACTCAAAATTCTCATTTACAGCTGCTCCTAAATAGCCAATAATGTCACAAGCTGCATCTGAAGTGAAGAGCAGGTTCGCTTTATATCACTCTCCATGACTCTAATCTGGATGCTCAGAAGACCTACTGGAGGACATCACAGCTCCCTTCTTGCCTGTGGTTCCTCTCCATGGAAATAAAGGGCCAAAGATGGAGAACGTTTGGTACATACCCGGACCTTGCCCGATCTTTCTGTTGCTCTTTTACTAGATGCTACATCCGTGAACCTTCCACGTGTTTGAGGGATGTTGCTGGTTACTTGTTATTTCTAATGAAGTAACACAAGTAGGGGAAATATAAAAGAGAGATGACCTGAGAAATCTGCAGTCTCGAAGAGGGACATTGCTATAATGCGATGAAATTCCTTGCTTTCTTTTAGGTTTCATGACAGTATTTTCTGACTTGATGGCTTGTATTCTATTTGTTATCTTCTCGCATGTGACAAATGAGTCTAAATGTTCTTAATCTGGTTTGAATTTCTACATTAAACCTTACTGGCTTTATCACTTAGATTCATGTTTGTCTGTTGGGATGAGAAAATTGGTATTAACTATATTAATTGATTTCAAGTTTAGTGGTTTGGTTTTTTTTTCTTTCCTACTAAAAAGTGCGAAACAGTATTTGGTAGAAATCTTTTTTTCCCTTAAGGTTTTCTTTTTTTCCTAGTAATCTTTATGACTTTAACAGAAATGCTGTTGAGTGTGAGTTTTGTTTGCAGTAGTACAGTCCTATTCACTGAACTCCTATTTTGGAAGAAATTGCATTAGCATTATTTCTTTGAGAGCTAGAAAACTAATAACTGCCTTTTAGGTTTTATGCATGCTTTTCAGTATGGCAAAAAATGGTAAATTAATTGACAATTTTCTTAACATGCCTGTCAAATTTATGAAGATGACAATTGCCAAGTGAGATTGTTTTACAGAGCCTTTCAAGGAACTTTCCATGTTCACAAATTTATTTTTTTGGGGGGATGAGCATATGACATTGTCTCTGGATGTCCACCTGGATCAGAAAGGCAGTTTTCAGTCATAGCAGTTGTAGTGAATTAATGGAGGTCCCTTCTGGGTGCCATTGCGTACCAAAGAGTGGTAGGGATGAAGATGCAGAAGAATAGCTCTTACCTTTGCAGAATATTTGGACAACCAGTGAAACCTCTCTGACTTCCTGCAGTTAATGCAACTGAAATAAACAGGGGTGACTATGACAGCTCAGAAAGGCTAAAGCATGGCTGGGTTGTGGACAAGCTGGGTCCTCTTTTTGGCTTGGCTGTTTATTTCCAAGTGACCTTAACTGAAGCACTTAAGGATAAGCTGAGGCCAAAACATCTTGCTGGAACCTTACTTGAACATGCCTAGTTTCTTTATGCCATCTAACCCCCTGTCTGTATTTCCCACGTGTAAATGGGAATGAGAATATTTCTTTCCCCCTTGGTATTCTCTGTTTGGATTTTCATTCTAAGTTCTTCATGGCTGTGACTGTCTCTTATAGGTTGTGCACAGACTGACAAGAACTTTACATACATGGGGACTTAGATCATGATGAATATCTCTAGGTGATGCTATACCTATATATCACAATATAAAAACTACTTATATTTATGCGAGGTTCCCTAATCCAACAGGGATTGTTTTGCCACATGATACAGTATTCACAAAATTAATGCCATGTTGCAGGTGTTTATTGCAGGTCAAGTTTCTGAGAGCAGAGATGGCAGCGTGGGAAAAGGGGGAAAGGAAAGAGTTGGTTTTTTTTAACAAACACTTTCAAATTAATTCATGTGAGCCTCCTTAAATCCATCCTGTGTATCTTGTCCACACATAATCCTATCTGCATAAGTACTTGATTAAGAAAAATCGATGTTGTCTTATACTGTGTCTGTAGATGGGGGAAGTTGTCTGGGAAGTTTTCTTTTACGGGTCTTTAAGTCTCAGGGAAATCTGACCTTCAAAGATGCAACAGTTAGCACACTCCTTTGTGCAAGCAAAATATTATTGTAACACATAACTGGATTCATTTCCTTGATCTATGTAAAAAACATTGGAAAATACATTTTATTAGGGAAGGAGACAGTGATTTCAGTTCCCCTTGGCTACTACCCCACATTTATCAGCTGTATGTCAAAGGCTCATAATTAAGAAAATATATATAGAATATTGATTTCTGTCAGGTTTTTGTAAGTTACATGCAACTTGGAGATTTAACAGATGCTAAATAAACCTTGAAATTTTTTTTTTTTTGAGTTATTACTGTGGGCAGGTTTGGAAACTGCACGGCTTTTCATTACTGCAGAAGGGCAAAGAGCTTTGCCCCAAAGGGGTGATTACCTAGTCCATTAGAAAATGCTACAATTTTGTCTAACAACATCACAAAAATGAATGAAAATGTACATAATAATTTGGTTTCAGTAAATGGCCATCTGCACATCTGGCCAAGTAAGTGTCAATGTTTGCAGAGAGGCTTTGCAGACCTTTGAGAGCTCTCCTGACACCCATGTGAGCTGAATGAGATGCTGAAATGCAGAGTTTTAGAGAAGACTGCAGGTCTGTAAAATACAGCAATTATTGATAGTGGTCTACTGTAGACAAATAATGATGTTTACAGTCACTTTTGAATAACTACCACCCATTATTTAAAAGCGATGTTTTGTTCCTCACAGATGTACCGTACAGATAGGCCAGTCACTCTGGCAGCATGCTGTAATATACTGGTATGCATCTAGAATCTGCCACCTAGTTTGGAAGGGCCATCAAGCTTAGCATTGCAAGTTGGGTATCAGAGATGGCTTGGGTGGTTGATCCCTACAGCGGAAGAAGGCTTCTAGGAGATGGGTGAGGGTGATGTGTCCTAAACCTCAGAGTAACGTAGGATGTGACTGACCACGGCTGTTTCAAAGAAACCTGACTTTATCTCATCTAAGCGGGCCAGAAGGTTGCCTTTATATTAGGTAAACTGATTGCATCGTGGTGGAGTGGGTCAACTGGTGGTGTAAACGTATGTGTGGCTCAGTCCAACACAGACTATAAAAGCTGAACTAACAAAAGAATTTTGAAGAGAGGAATGGACTTGAGCTGGTTTAGACTCATGTACTCATTCCTGGGGACAGCCAGCAACGTGATGGTGAACATATTATAGGGTTTGCACTGGTGCTGTGACTGAACTGTGCATTGCAATTGCTATATTTAGCGAAGTGTAACTTACACTTGTATTGTGATTTCGGTATATTGCAGTATCATTCTGCTAAATTGAAAATCCTGTGTAACATCAGACATAACCAAACAAGTAAATTTGAAATTAAACACTACACCCTCCACACACAGAATATCTAGAAGGATCTAGTCAGAAAGTATTGAACTCTGGAAGCTTGGAATAATCATAACTCCAGTCTTAGTAGCTTATATTTAAAGGCAAATTTAGACCAGAACGTGAATCTTACCACCTATTTTCTAATCCTTGAGAAGTCTAGATCTGAATTTCACATCTCAAAGCTGTTGCCTGTTATATCAAATGCTCATTAGTCCATCTGCATCAAAACTAAATCAGCAAAAGAAGTGGCCCAAAGGGACAAGCCAACCTTTGCAGACAGGTTGTCAAAGTGGAGGTTGGTTAGCTGGTGGTACTCTCTCTGAATTGCAGTAGTTCAAGCATGGATACCTTGCTGCGTGTGTCAGCTGTTTGATGCTGAAGCTGTGTGGGCATCGAGGATGCAGCCTGTTCTGAATCTGCAGCAGTGGGAGGAGGGAAGCAAATACTCAAAGTAATAGACACTGTCTTCTGTTGCTCTCAGATACCGCTATACACCCAGTTGGATGCCACCAACTGGATGAACACTTTTGGTGACCTTTTGGTTCAAGCTGTCCTCATTTGCAAACAAGTTGGTCACCTTTGACAGCCCAGAAACTCCCTTTGTATAAACCTGTCCTCGTGTAAGAACCCCAGGAGTCTTAGACTCTATGACCTTAAGGGTCTTTTCCAACTCGAATGTTTCTATGTTTCTATTACTTTAATGGTATCCATTAGATGAGCACATTTTCTAATGTTCTATTCCTAAAGTAAATTTACTTCTCTTTGCTGCTTTAACAACTGATAAATCACAGAGAAAAATAGATGCTTCAGTAAAGTTACACTGTATGCTTGCATTCAATAATAAAAACTCTGTGGTGTACCTTTAAATATATACGTGCATGTATAAAAATAGGTTTTAAAGACATACATATTATTGATGTGCTACATATCTGAAAATATATCACTTAACAGTCCATTGGTAGTCAGTCATTGGCTAATGCCATATCTGGACTGTGGGGAGAAATACAAGAGTGTGAAAACATTTTACAAAGTGGTGTTACCCACTTAGAGAGACTTTTTAATAGAACCTGATCCGGAGTCCACTGTATCTGTGGAAAAACTTCAGCTGACTTTAAGTGAGCTCTGGATAAATGTTCCGCTGTTCACACAGAAACAAATTGCTCAGATTTGCTCCTGCCTGGAGGATAAGAAGTTAATTAGACTGGGACAACTGGGATTGCCTGCAGCCCTTTCCCTGTGTGTCTTTCGATGTGAAAAAAAATGTCAAGTACTTTCAGCTTTGCTATCAAGAACAGTTGCTTGGAAGATCTTTCAGAGTGATAGGCTTGACATCTGCAGAGAGTAGGTATTTTCCTTCCAAACATCTGGTCCCAATGATGTTATACGTCTGCAAAGCTGCATGTTGATCAAGCCTTGCTAATTTGGCAGAGCAATGTTGTAAAATGCTGCTCAATGTGTGAAACTGGAATCTGGCACTAGGAGCTGACTCATTTGTAGTGCTTGGAAAAGTTACTAGTAAACAAAGAGACTGATCTAAATTGATTTGACTTTTTAAAATATTGTTGTGTAGTCCTCATTGATGTGTATGCTTGTGATTTTTATTGAGAGATGAGAACACAATAACCTCCCTGATGTTAATAGGTTTTCTAAGTCATCCATGGAAATTTTGAACTGTGATTTTGCTACTTTAATAATTTCCATAGTCATGGCAATATTACTAAACACAGCAGGGTACAGAGAATTTGAATTATGTAATAAACTTTCCTTAAACTTCAATTCACTGACATAATGAACAGGATGGAAAACATTTTCAAGACATGTTCTTCAGGAAAGAAACTTGGAACAAGCTAGTTGATTCTTCCCACAAACAACGAGAACTATAATGGTGTACTTATTGTACGTTGTGCCTGTCAGATTTGTCAACAAAAAGGTGGTGGTGGCGGCGTTCTGCCCAGACCCCAGTGGCCTTTGAAAGGAGAAATGCCAAATGAAACTAGGTCCTGAAGAGGGAAAGGGAGATGCTGGAAAGGGTGTTGAAGAGGCTTATTCTATGCCCTCTTCTTAGGAAGCATTAAAAAAATTGACTGATCAGAGTCTCTGTGAATTTACCCCAGTAAAACTGTGCCAATTTACCTGAACTAACAGTCTGGGCTGATGGAGCTTGTATTGCCTGTTGCTGTGAGGTAGTCCTGAACGGGGTGGGAAAGACCTCATGTCCTCAGGATCAGACTGGACATTTTCTTGCCTTGGGATTCACACTCCTACAGCTATCTTGCAGGCACACTCAGTGCATCTCAATGTTTTTTAATGGTTTTTTTTGTTTGTTTGTTTGTTGCATTAAACTTGGATTCCCAAGGCATCAGTCCTCTGACGGGATGGTTTTCAAGTGAGGAGGGATCAGTTTAGGGCTGCATCTGCTTAACAGTCTGGGGTTTTACCTGGCGGCACCTGAGTAAATCATTCTGTGCCTAACAGGAAGACATTTCAGAAACATACCTGTGTCATATCCTTTGGTCATTTGTTACAATGGTTAATGAATGTCATTATTAAAAATAACTACAGTATAAATCCATGTGCCTCCCAGCCATCAAGTCTCACTTTGGATTTTTCTGTTACTTAAAAAATTTACTAGTTGAGATTTCAATGTGAATTAGGCACTGTGGTGAAATCACTCTTGATTTATCCTGGTATAAGTGACACAAATATTCCATCTTGCAGTACAGTCATTAGTTTTTATAGCTATCAGTACAGAACATAACCAGAAATGTGAACATATTTGATGGAATCACACATGCTAAAAACAGAAATGTGTGGGTACAGCTCAGTCATGTTCCAAAACATAAGCATGTGTTTCAGCTACTGACTAACTTGAGGGCACGATATTGTTTATACATTGGATTTGGCATTTTTACACTTTCATCATATCAGACCACATGGATTATATAAGAATCATAAAAAGAATTTCCATACACTTTGAGGGCAATGATATTAATAGCTATTATTTCTTTCATTCCAAGTGATCTTGGAATTGTAATTCTGCTGTGTGAATGGTGTTGACATGAAAACAAATAAGCTAACATAGAGACTCATGAATTTGTTGTCATGTATCCCCAATGTGCTGTTCATAAAGAATATTACATTTAAATATAGGTATTTCAGCTGAATAGAAGCATCCATTTTGAACATAACAATTTTAGTTACAGTAATAGCATTATATTTTAAAGCTGTCACAACTCTTGTCACATAAGAAAGAGCAGTGAATTAGAACATTTATTTTGGTGGAAAAAACAGAAAGGCTACTGGAAATTCTTGAGCCAATTGTGTGTCTTGTTTCTCGTTCTTTGTAATTTTTTAAAAAATCTGTTCAACAGTTGGTGTACCTGTTTTTGTCTTCTATCATAGCAGACTGACATAAAATCCTTGCTTGTGACTTTTTTCTGGAATATAACTGAGTTTCAGATTATTAGCCTTTGTATTCAGACTGTCAAGTGCTGTAGTCAGCATGATGGCTGTAGATGAATACAGACAAACAGATTCCCAATTTAGACCACAAAGAGTTTATCTAATTTTCATATAAGTGGATTTATCTCTGGTTTTTTGGCATGAATACACTACTGAGATTGTACCTGATGATACCTGAAATGGACAAACCCAAAGTTCTGAATTAAGCTTCAGACTCCTGACCTTGAAGCTGTCTGAAATCTGTCAGATTTGTTTTGAATGCCAGAACACTACGGTGTGCAGACATGACTCAGTCTCATCTTTTGGCTAGTGGCTTACAAGTTAGTGCATGCCCTAAGGAATAAAAATCCCCACTGCCAAGCCCTTCAGGAGAGAATCTGTCTCTGTCTCTTTTTTCAAGGAGAGTGCCTGGCTGCATACCACGTTGAGTTTGCCTTCACTGTTTGAAGTAACTGATCGCAAGGTTGTCTTAAAAGTCATAATTAGTTTGGAAGAAGAGTGACCTCTGACTCCTTGCATAGATGAAAGAAAGCGGAATGAAGGCTCTGAGCTGCCTTCTCTGTGAAAAGATTTGTAGAGAGGCATGCATGGGATCTAGGCAGGCTTTGACCTTCTGGGACTACCATTGAGACGCTATAGCTCTTTCATTTTATAAAATGTCTATTTTCCAGTCCTTGTCAGTGCAGCTTGGGACATCTGCATCAGAGTTGCAGCAAAATGATCTTGTTCTGAGGGGCAAAACCACATCTTAGAATAATAGAAATTGGAAGGGACCTTAAAGATCATCTTGTTCCAACCCCCCTGCCCTGGGCAGGGACACCTCCCACTAGACCAGGTTGCTCAAAGCCCCATCCAGCCTAGTCTTGAACTCCTCCAGGGATGGTATCCCTTCTCTCCAGTGTGTCAACTGCACCACACAGCTTGGTTTTGTCAGCAGACTTGGTGATGTGCACTCAGTGCCATTGTCTATGTCGCTGACAAAGATGTTAAGCAGCAGTGGTCCCAGTACTGACTCCTGAGGATTGCCACTAGTCACCGGTCGCCATTTGGATATTGAGCCGTTCACCGCAACTCTTTGAAAAGAGTGCAGAATTAACTGGTGCTTTAAATCTCTTTTAAATCTTTTTCTCCATATTATACTGCTTACTAGCAACTAAGAATTTTCAGTGGTTAAAATAAAGGAACCACAATAATTATCTCTTCCTTTTCATTAATTCTTCTGTGCAGAAAAAACACCAGTTGCTCAAGGAAAGAACATACACAAAAATAAAGCCTGCAAAAATATTACGGAGTAATTTTGTTTCACCATGCTGAAGATTTCCTTGATGTATTACACTGGGATTAATTTTGTGCTTTTATTGCACTATGGGCAATTTCTGTCATTCTGCCCAGAGTTGTTGCTCTTAATACATCACTTCAGTTACTACAATAACAAGTAGTGCTGTAATGGAAATTTCTTTTTGAAAGATAATTTGAGCTCAGCCTAAGATTTAATGAAGCATGTGCTAGAACTGTGCGCCTATTTTCCTGCCAGTTTTCCCATCCTATGCATGCTAAGGTAACTATATTTCAAAACTGGAAATTTTAAGTAATTGTATAATACCGTTATTTAGCGTTGCAAAATACTCTTCTAATCCTTTGTGATTCTTAGAGCCTAATTAGTCTGTCTTAAACCACAAATGAGGAAAGTTATTAAAATACCTGGTTTAGGCTACTCACATTTTCTTCTGTCTTTATTATTTGCTCTTTAAGGGGGGAACCAACACTGGTACAGTCCTTCTGAAGCTCCTAGAAGTAATGTCTTTAAAGAAAGGGAGCTAAGCTGGAGGTTTGGGGCATGAAGGTATCAGTCCACAAAGATCTGCGTGACACCCACGCAGTGCACTTGCACTCCCTGTACTTCAACTCTGCATCATTAAAGAGAGGACTTTTTACTTTATTTTCCTCTTTCTGTGCTGTCTCAACATATGATTTTAAGCCCTAAAGGCACACTGTGTGTTTGTTATAATAACTAGAATAATTTGGCTATGATCTCATTTGCAGTTTGAAGGCTCTACTGTAATTCGAACAGAGAAATAATATTATTAAATCAGTGGAAATGTGCTGAGATGTTCTTTCCTAAGTGTTGCCTTGAAGCGTGGCTCTTCATTATGGTTGATGCCACCTGTTTGCACTGACTTGGGGTTTTCAAAATATCAAAATCATTATCTTGGGCTGACTGCTTGTGGATAGAGACTACAGTGCAACCACAACCTCAACAAGCCTGGGATCATTTGCTGTTGTGGTATTTTGGTTTGCTATATTTTAAATATGTAAAAATATTTCATCAAAAATTACAAACATAAAGTTTACTAAGTAACAAAACGCTGCCAAAAAACCCCATCAGAGAACAAACTCTGGTATTCTTGGTAGTTTTTTATGTACACTTTTTTCTGAATTCATGCTGCTCTCACTTTAATTTTGTCAAATATAAGGAGTTATTTATACAATTTCACATTCAGTCTTGAGTGTCTGGAAAACAATACATAAAAACTCTTTGAAAGAAATCCAACCAAACAAACCCAAAACAAAACCACTTCTGCTGAATGATTGCTGAAAACAAATTTAGGCTTCTGTGTCTTTGTGTTGATGTTCAGAATGTAGATTAGAGTTTTAAACCTCTGTTGTACATCAGACGCTTTGATATCTCATGCTCCTTTGATCTCTAGAAAGCTTCTAACTTGAGGATAACTCATGGAGTTGTCTATAAATGTTATGAGATAGACTCTCGTGTTCTATTATTTTTTTAACAAGTGCAACCTTCTTCCCCATGCAGGGATCAGGACTCAGTTGTGCTGGGCATTGTGCAATGCATATTAAAGTTTCTGCTATGATATCATGCTTGCTAAATACTAAAATACTGCAGGCAGGAGTATGTACAGTTAAGATTTACGGTTTACAGTGACTCACAAAATTGTTGGTCTTAATGAGCTTTGGCTAAATGTGAACGCATATGTCTTCCTAATGAAGTTGCTCACTTTGTTAATATTCTTCATTGTTAATATATTTTTTTTAAAATATGTTTTTCAGGTTACATAGCAACTGTCCCTTTAATTTAATAGCTTACTAAGCTACACAGGACTCCTTCTGAGACATGGCTCTCATGGCTTTTTTGAGGATATATTAAAAAAGAGGTTACATCTATTTTGATTTTTTTTTTTTTGGCTAAAACCCCAATTTAATCTAGCAGGACTACATCATTATTCAGCCAATAAAAACCCCAAGCAATGACTTGTAGTGAGAAACAACCTATGTTCTGCATAACTCTTAATCCACAAAGTATTACCCAAGCAGAATCCACCCCATTGGCACAAGATAGCACTAGATTCCAAGAGCTGAAAGCTGCTTTGCTTTCAAGTCAAGCCTATAGGGAGAAGATAATAGGCTTTGTCCTGTGGTCTTCTGCTTTTATGGATTTTATGGTGGGTTTTATACTGTGGACCTTCTTAACTAGACGGTGTCAAAATGCTTGACAAATACAGACCTTCAGGAGAGATTGAAGTGTAACTTTTAGCTGCTCTAAGAGTCAGCTTTCTAAATACGGACTGTGATTTTGTGGCCCTAAACCATACCACCTATCAAAATGGAACTAAATTTAAATGTACTCAAGAATGACTCTTGAAATGTACTTCTCAGCCCCCTCCTCTCCATCTGTAGCTGGTGGGAGTTGAGTTTACAGAGAATTTTGCTGAGAGTGCTTAACACCTTGCAGATGCTTAAATTTGAATACCATTTTTAATAGGATGTAAAGTAATACTGGTTGGCTGTAAAATGTAATACATTTGAAAGCAATGTTGAAAGAGCTATTTGAGACAAAATGTGGATTTTTTTTTTATTTCAGTTGCCTTTAAACTTCCTCTTTAGATGAAATTTCCAAATCTGCACAGGTTCTTGTAAGTTTTTTTAAATAGACTTTTTTTTTTATTTTTTAAATAGAGTTTTTTTAAATTCTTTATTCTTTTTAAATCAGTGAAAGAAGTGTTTCGGGGATCACAGGAGTGGAGAGCTGATCCGTGAATAGGAACAAGCTGGTTAGAATTCCTGAGAGGTGGATGTGTCCGTACAGGCACGAGTCTGCAGCGCTAACAGCAGCATGGTAGTGCCTGCAGGCTCCTCAAGCACTTCTCCTCCGGCTAAACAGGGAGGTAAGAAGTGGATGGAAAAGGGTAAAGTAAAAGTGGATCCCCAGCTCTGCCTTCAGTATTTTAGGCAGCACAAGAACAACCTCTGAGCACACTGTCCCTCTCAGGGGCATCCGGCAGAGCATACCTGTGGATTTTCCTTTTGGCAAATCCGGGCAGACTTTGGAAATCTGTTTTGCGGTTCATCTCCTGATCCTGTGACATCGTTCTCTAAATCCCTATGCAAATGAGAGAGAATACTTTTATTTTGTTATTTTCACCATGTCAGCAGTAACAGCTTGAGAGGTGCTGAATATAAACACTGGTTTTGCAAGTGAACGTTTATAGAAATGATGGCTTGATTGCTTGTAGTGGCAATAGTAAATAGATCACTAATGGGAACGCATCCTCTTAGGAAAATAATTTTGCAGCATTGTTCTATAGTGCGATCACAATGTTGTAAAGCTTTGCCCCATCCTAACAATCGGGAATATTACTGAGAACAATGAACATTTTTCAGGAAGATGGATGTTTGCTGTAAACAAGACATCATTTTATAGCTTGGAAACATGAGCAGTCCCTGAAGTATCTGCCTTGTAAATATGAACCTGGGTCAAGAGGAACGAAATGAGGGAGAGTACAGAAGTGCTGTATAAAGCTGCTGCCTTCGCCGTAAAATGCTTAGTGTTGTTACATGCTATATTGTATTGCTTTCAAACAAAATGAGATATCAAGACCTTCTACTTCCCTGAAATTTGAAAGAAAGCTTTTTTTTTCACTTTTCCTTTGTCTGATGTCTGATAGTGTAGGTCTGTGTTGTGCTTTGAAGGTATGCACTGTAGTAACATTTCAAGGTTGTGATGCGATAGGTAAGATTTTTTCATATCTTTCAAGATTAACCAGTGATTAAAGGTCTCCAGCCTTGTCAAAATGAATCAAAACTATTCTATTGACTTCATTGGGGCCGTTTTACTCAGGCATGCTCTGAAGGGGAAAATGTGTATCTAGCTTCTGTGCTTTATGAAGGTATTTCTTATGTTTTAACCCAATCTCTTTTTAATACATCTAAAAATTGACTCATTCCACTAGCATGAGTTACTACCAAATCGAAACACGACCAAGAAATAAGTGGATTTACAAATGCATTTAGGGAGGACGATAAAACACTGATGTTCACAGACCACTCAAAGGGCCAGTCAGAGCAAATGCCTCAGAGCAGCTCATTATGCCACCAGAAAGGTGCCTACAGCTTTATATTGAAACTTGATTGAACCTATTCCTAATAATGCCTTCTACAGAGAACAGCAAGATTTCATTTGTTTAAAAAGACTTTGAAACAACTGCATTAAATCAGAATCTAACTGAAGCTGGGAAAATTATATTAACATCATAGACCCTCTAAGTCCTAGCTCTCTATTCAAACTCCTTTGCTATTCAGCTGCATCATTCAAGCTCTGATAATTTGACAATACAGATAGCAACAAAGGTGCTAGATGACTGCTTAAAAGCAAGCAGCTAATGAGTTCCTGGTACAGGGCAAAGAAGGGGCAAGAACCCTACTTGACCTACAATGTGAACTGGGGTGCAATCGTGAAAGATGTGCAAACCACTATACCGTGGCGCAGAGACCTTCTGTAGTGTTGCAGCTCTTCCTTCTGCTGACACTGTTGGCAAATTAGTGAGCAAACCTGTAGAGCAAGCTGAGGTCTGATATTTTCAATGTGCCAGCGTATGACAGTCAAGCAAATGCTAAGGGGGAAGCACTTTATAATAAATTTATTCTTGAAGAATATTTGGGAAGGACAGTTTGGAACTTACCTTCTCCTGGGATGGTGCAACTCAATGGGCTCTACCCTTCTTTTTGAACCAGAAAATTCACATCTGGTTTATAATAACTGTCTTTTTGCTTATTATGAGGAAAAGATGTAAAGGACCATAGAAGCAAAAGCTACAGCACAACGTATTTAGGTCTTAGGAATATTTTGTTAAAAAGTTATTTTCTTTGCCCTAGGGTCTAAAATTATTAGTAGATTCTAGTGGTTAAAAAGAATCTCATTGTAGCACTTTAAATTTGATATACAAAATGTGGAGGTACAGTTTCATGGCAATAAAGAAATCAACATATAGCTGTTTCAAATCATGACATTTTCAAAAGTAATTCTATTTTCTCAATATGAGATGTTATTTTGTTGTCGTCTCTTCAAATCATCGCCCAGCACTGTGTCAGGCATGTGGGTGTCAAGATCACTGTTCTCTATTGAGTGTGAGAGATGAAAATACATCTTAGAAAACTTTTTCTACTATCATTTCTGAAAGTGGCAATGACCGATGTATGTGGGCTGTATCTCATCATGCTGCCTCAATTCAGTGTCGTGCTATTGAATGTCACAATGTCACAGTGTTCTTTTCCTTAGCACCTACTCCTGTTTTGGGACTATATTTAATAAAGAGAAGAATAGCTTCTTTCTATTCAAAGAGATTTGGGTCTCTTTTCTCTGCTGAGAGACATCAAATGCAGAAGCCCTTTTGTTAATCGTGAAGGACATTAAAGGTAGGGTGGTGCAAAAAACAGAATAGCACTCAGTTTCATGTGGGCTGAAACTGGGACCCTGCATCATTTCCAAATTTCCATCATTTCCCTATCATTTCCAAACATGTTACTACACTATTAGCTTTGCCAAGTGCTATTTGATTAGACTGTAGAAACTTGGGCCAAGTTTCTGGACCACTGTGGCAGCCCGAATTACTATTGATTTTCAAAAGCTCTATTTAGCTACAATTAATATTAGGGCATCATGTTCCTATATACTAAAAAATTTCTGAGCGTTTCTATGTTTAAAGGTATACAAATAAAGGCTAAAAAGGAAAGCTTTGTGCATGCCTTCCCGTTCGTAATACCTGTAATGGGATCAGCAATGCTTTCACTTCCCTCTTTAGAAGGTACCTACATTTAGACAATTGTTCTTTGTTATAGACCTTTAATATCATTCTTCTGTTCTTAGGCAGCAATTTCATTGACAGGGCTGACTGTCACAATATTCCATACATTTGTGAGACTGTTTTGTCTTAACACAACTAAGCTGTCTGAAATCAAAATGATGGTGAGACACTCACAGTAAGACTAAAATGCACCGAAAAAACAACTGATGGATAACTACTGTTAAACAACCAAATCTCCAAGGAGCCCGGCTTTGCTGATGTCTCAAAATGGTTTTGATTCCCTGCACAGACTTGTACAAAACTATTTGTAATGAACACAAAGGAAAATGCCAAAAAAGATTTTAAAAGATTCAAAAGATTTTATGATACTTGATGTGTCAATAATTTTTTCATCAAACCACCATAAAAATACAATTTCAAATACAGCTCAAAGTTCATATTCTATGTTTTGACTTTTTGCCATTTCAGTGGTATTTTTTTCAACAAGCTAAAGGTTAAAGCTCTTATTAAATTTGAATTCCATAACAGGACTTTAATCATAGTGCTGCTACTTTGGTACTGCAATATAAATAATCACCACTGTGATGAATTTCACATTGCTGCTCACTGAATGTTGCAGTTACTTATTCCAGCTATCTTCTTCTTACTATATCCTACTAACTTATTATTGTCATAATCTGCTGTTATCTAGGCACAAGTCCCATCAGCCTTATTGTATTTCAGAGGGATGTCCATGGGCCATATAAATCTTTTTTTAATACATTAGGCTGGAGTTTAGGTGGCCTCCAGCAAATATATTTTTGATCTATAGGCAACCACAAATCTCATTAAAGATGATGACACGCTAGATATCTGTCATTTACACTAAAGTAATGAACAATTAAATGGGTCATTCCTTAGTGCGAGATGAAAAAGGCCAAGGACTTGTCATCATGTAAATGCTGGGATTGGAACTTAATAGTTTGCAATCTCCTCTTTCCTTCACACCCTCCACCTTGAGCCCTCAATGCAACTGCTTTCAGTGGTAAGTGGAGAAAGAATAGAAGGAAAAATACAAGTGGAAAGCAACCAGAGGAATAATGAGAAATTCAATTTTTATCATGGCCTTAGGAGAAAAGCAACAGATGGAATTTCTTTTTTAGATAATTTTTGGAAGAAAGTTATGGTTGGAATCGCAACCGAGAAAACCAGCTTATGTTTCTTGGGCCTCCTGTATTCAGCAAAATAAGTGTTTGTACTCATAGATTTGAAGTCAACAGAAAGGGATCAGATAAATACAGTTTGCTTTAACAAAATATTTTCCAAACAAAAACAACTTGCACATATTGTTTATAATTCAGCTAAGCCCTTGAGCTGAAATGTGTCTCTTCTTAGTGTGAAATTCCAGCCTCACTGAAACAAACCAGCTTCATCAAAAATTTTTATCTTGGTTTAATGTTTAACAGTTATCTCCCAGTGAACAGGCTTTTCTAGATTTATTGAGTAAAATACAAATTTAAATTATTTACAGATAGTCTTAAAAATGAAGAGTTTTTTTCGCTTGTTTTGTATTTCAATTCCCTAAAGATATTTAATTTAGGATTGGGAACCTTATTCTTGTGATTATTATATGACAATATCATATGACTGTGTGCTCTTTTTCATCTCAAGGTAGGAGAAAATCTTTTCTAAATCTTCTCTTTGCAAAAGAGTGCTTGTTCTTTCATGTTCTTTCACTTTTTATATAAAGATTTTAGTTTTCGGAATACTGATTGTTGGTACTAATTTTATACATGGTTCTGTAAACAGGAAGCTGTCGTGCTTGCCCTAGAGAGGGACTTAATTTTTGCTTTAGATTTACTTCAGTATCAAAAAGATTATAACCTTCAATATTAGAAAGATAAATGGGAAAAATCTGCACCTAATATTTCCCGATTTTTAATATGTAATTGGCAAATGATAGTAAATAATAGGCTAATAATAATAATAGGCAAAGTTGATGTTCAGTGGATTTATATATTGCTTGCAATTGCGGTTGCTTCATTCTGTTTGTATTGACCTCAGTCGTAGTGGGTCACTTTTGTATGTAGAGAGCAACGTGCACAACATAATTACTATTGCTGCTAATAGGATTTAAACCACAAAAAAAGAAAAAGGTAACAGACATACAGAGGTCAACAGGAAGACTAAAAGGAGATTTGGATCTTTTCTAAATTAACAACAATTGGCAAATGTTAGGCAGTAATTACCAAATGCCACAGCAGCACCTTTTAAAAGATAGGGTAATGTTACTGAGAATTTTTTTAATATTAGACTCTTGTTGCTGTTTTAAATTGGCAAAATTGGTTTCAGACAAATTCAGTTATGTCATGTTACCTTTCCAAATACAAAAGGGGATGAGTCTTTGTGATGTATCATATGGGCCAGCACTAGTTGTGGCTGCTTGATTGTCTGAATTTGATTGGTTTCTTCAGAAAAAGTGGCTTCATTTTATAGAACCATAGAATAGTTTGGGTTCATAAGGACCTTTAAAGGTCATCTTGTCTAACCCCCCTGCAATGAGCAGGGACCCCTTCAACTAGATCAGGTTGCTCAGAGCCCCATCCAACCTGACCTTGAATGTTCCCGGGGATGGGGCATCTGTCACCTCTCTGGGCAACCTGGGCCAGTGTTTCACCACTCTCAGCATAAAAGTGTCTTCCTTCTACCTAGTCTAAATCTACCCTCTTTTAGTTTAAAGCGACTACTCCTTGTCCTGTCGCAACAGGCCCTGCTAAAAAGTTTGACCCCATCTTTATTATAAGTACTTTAAGTACTCCTTGAAGTACTGGAAGACAATACGGTCTCCCTGGAGCCTTCTCTTCTCCAGGCTGAACAATCCCAACTCTCTCAGCCTGTCTTCATAGGAGAGGTGCTCCAGCCTCTGATCATTTTTGTGGCCTCCTCTGGACTCACTCCAGCGTTTTATTTCTTTCTTTTTAACCAGTCAGCAAAGGATCACCAGATAGGGTCCCCCAATTTAATGAAACAATCAGAAAGAACAAATTCTGTAGCACACTCTTTCTTGAATAATTAGATAACCTAGCATTACAGAGAATTTATCCTGGCCTGCTACTTGTTATTTTAGTTATTTTTACAAAGCAGTTTAATGGTGCTCACTCTTTCTTAGGATGAACAGATCAAAACAAGGAGAAGACTGGACTTGTATTGGACAAGAGAGTTGAAAACAACAGTGTTGCTTTTTAATCAGACTTGCCCTTATTTCCATTGGAAAAAATGCTTTTGTGTCTCAAAAAACTTTTCTCTGTGTGTTCTCAGGGGACATCTCTGCCATTTACATCTTGTAGGTGCTACTCAGAACAGCTCTGTGGTTTTCTGACAATGCTTTGGTAAATTTAGTTTTGTTGTTTCCATGACTTGCTCCATTGCTCTTTCAGTGATGGTTCTGGATGACAGAAAGTGGATACTTGATTTCTAAGACAACTCAGTAGGAATGCGTCTGAGAATTGATATTACAGTGGCTTGCAGCTGCAAATAAAGCAAGCAGATATTAGGCACTGGGCAGCTACCCAAAGACCTACCTGGTATTAAATAAAAGGGAAGTAGGAGTCTGGATTCCTCTGTGATTTGACTCTGATCGTATCAGCTGGACTGCCAGAAAGGACAGATATTTCAGGTGATTTTTTTGGAGATTATGGGAGCAGCTTGCTGAACCCAGTGAAATCAATGCAATGTTCCCAGCAGTTTCAGCACAGCTAGATTTCTCATCAAGTTTCTGATCTCTCAACTTTATGTTGCTTTCTTAGTCAATGTGAAAAGGCAGCGACTGGGATGCCACGTACGAGACAAAATGAGATATGATGAGACTGATTGTAAGTGGTGCTGACCCCGCGTTGGGCAATTGGAGCTATTGTTTGTGTGTGTGTGTGAGCTATGGGTACCTGTAACATTATCAGGTTAAAACTTCAAAGCCTTCTCCCTAGAGCAAGCTGTGATTCAGCTCTGAGAGATATTATTGGATTTGGAAGCAAAATAAAGAGTCACAGCACCCAAATTCACTGTCAGTCTGGGATATCTGCAGGAAAACTGTAATTCTGATTATGTTTTGCCATGGTTCCACCATTGCTTCCTCCTTCTAAAGAGCAGGAATGAATTAGTTGATTTAAACCCAGGCTTTTTCCTTTGACTCCTGGGCCAGACAATTTTAAGCACCCAGGTGGTGTCTGACATCAATCAGGGCTCCTTCTGGAGCAGATTTCTACACTTGGAGGGGGGAGGGTTCAAAAGCTCCTTTTGAAGGCCATTTTCTTGTGGAGGTTCTTTGAAATTCTGAGGAATTAAAATGATGAAAGGTGGTTCTGGTCCGTGAAAGAAGGCAGGTGGTTGTTTCAAGTGCCCTTATTTTTGTGATCTGTGGATTTTTCAGCTTGTGCATTGACTAGGTATTGCTATAAAATGTATTTAGTAAAAATGCAATGCAAAGAAAATAATTTTTTTCAAGCTATGAAATGCTGATAATAAAACCTATTAAAGACCAGAAAAATAACATTTTTCTGCTCTAATTATATTTTGTGGATGATGGGTTCATGTTCTAGTCAGTACCTTGTTATTGGAATAGAGTTTTATTTCCTGCAGGAAGAAAAACCCCAAACCACAGATTTGTTAAACCATCTTTCTTGGTTGCAGTAAAAGCTGTTTACAGGCTATTTCTTATGAGAAGATAATGGGGGAGACTAGGATTTTTCTTATTAAACAGTATTAACTATCAATACTTGTTTTTCATGCAAAGTACTGTTTTTCCAAAAAACTCAGTAAGGTGGCAAGGTAAAAGAAAAAAAGAGAAAAGCAAAGAAAATTAAGTATTTTCTGAAATGAAGGGCAAACTTATCTCAGCCTAAGCCCTATAATTTTTTTTATAGCGTCTACTGGAAAAAGAAAAGATGGGAAACAGGAGAAAAATCCCTTAACATCTCCAAGATGTTCTTCAAATCCTTTCTTGTACAGTCAGTAGAAGTGTATCTCAGATAGGGAATAACATAGTTATCTGTAAGCCAGGACAATATATGAAGTATATTTAATATAAATTCAATATAGTAAATATGTATCAGTAAGTATAATTAATCTGATTATTCTTAAGATGCTGTCTTTTACTTAAACTATTATACTTCCTGTATTTGGTATTCATCAGGAAGCAACTAGATGTTCTTTTTGTTATCTGTCGCTGGTACTATGTCCAGATTTCAGATTGTCTTACTGTGTTTGGTCCCAGTCTAATTAATTTGAAACTAAATTGTGCCACATGTTTCTCTCCTGCGCCCAAGCATAAGGTATTGCCTGGCAGAGCCCCCCTGAATGGCAGTCGTGCTCCAAGACAGAGATTTTCAAAAGCTTGGAGGCCATAGTTAAATTGTGCTTCTCAGGACTTTGACACTTATTTCAGTTTCTATTTCCAGTGTAAATGACACTTAACAAAATATTCCCCAAAAATTAGGGAAATATTTTCCTATATTCAGTCTAGAATGGCCAAACATCTGGGTGCTCATTTGTGAAATCAAGCTTCATGGTCTTGGTCTGCTAAATTTTGGAGAGGTTTTGGTCTAGAAAAAGGCCCTTAGTACTCCCAGCTCCAATTTGTTGTTTCTCCTTTTGGGCAAATAGTTGCATACTGTTCTACTGATCTGCTGCCTCTTAACTTCACCCCCTCCTGAACTGTTATGTTTCTTGAAATCAACTCTGGAACCTTTTCACTGAATTTCACTGAATTTTCAGAGTTGGAAGGGACCATAGAGATCATCTAGTCCAACTCCCCTGCTGAAGCAG
>JAOXNO010000002.1:34128116-34166570 GCA_028565335.1 Limnodromus scolopaceus
TGCTGAGGATACACTCTGTCCCCTGGTCCAGGTCACTGATGAATATGTTGAACAGGACTGGACCAAGTATTGACCCCACAGGTTACAGGCCTCCAGCTTGAACCTGCTCCATTAATCATTACCCTTTGTTTTCTTTGCAACTTATTCTGATAAGAAATTCCATCCTAGATCAGAAAAATCATCCTGAGCAAAAAACCTGTGGTGTAACATATATGTGTCTAGAAGCCATGATGCATTAGAAGAAAAGACATTTTGGTGAGAAAATCACTTATTGGAAATGTTTCTATCTGCTCTAGAAAAAAAAAAAAAGGTTTTATTTGTGGGATCTAAACTATTTGGGAGATGAACTCTGATAAATGGGGCCTTAAGACAGCTGTTCTACACAAAGTTCATAGCTGAGCACCAAAAAAAAAAATAATCTACCTTTCTTATATGACACATGTCAAAACCAACATGTGTTCCTGTGTAGAAGTCGTGTGCTATTCTCATGACCCGTTAAGAGTAACTTCAAATTTACTTCTCTGTCTCTTTTCAAAATTCTGTTGATATTTGATCCTTAGAGCTTTATTCCAATTTCTGTTTGGTTTTGATCAGCCCAAAATCATTAATGTGACCAGATTTTAGCAGATTTGGGAGTAGGTTGGTTTGTTGGATTGTTTGTCCCGTGCTGTCTGTACCGATGTATTGCAGATATTTACGAAAAGCAGAAAACCCTCATATTAGGTCTGTACTTGCTTGTTTTTCAGTCTCACTCCTCGTGCCTCTTCAGTGCTTTCCTCAGAGCTGTATCTCCTGTATGTACATTAGTACATGTGCACTGTACTTCAAAATCTTCTGCTGCTTATTTGGTTTTATGGACATTTCTAGTAGTGTCTATATATTTCTTAGTTAAAAAATCAGTTGCTAATCTTCCCTTTATCTCAAAGATCCTTCACAGTATTGTACTGCACTGCATGTATAATATGTATCTGGTGTCTTACAAATCTGTCTGAACTTAAGAAACCATGCTGCGTTTAAATGAACAAGCATTGCTATGTGTTTTAAAATAGCTTTTAAGATCCTTTGAAGCAGATGTGAGCGTTTCATTACTGAAAATTCCTTCCCTGTCTGATACATCTACTCTACAAATACAACATTTTACAATGTGACCAGTTTCATCCTATGAATTTTCATAACTCAGTAACTCTGGGCTACTGAGCGTGTTGTTATCTCTCAAGCCAATCACATATTTATCAATATTTTATCCAAGTTGGCTCTCTGATACTGCCAGTGCTCTGAAGGTTTCTGTCCTTAGCCCTGGGATATTTTCTGTGTGCTTTCAGTCTCATTACTAGACTCATCTTGCTTTCTGTAGGTGGCAGCAAGAATGTTTTTCTGCCGGTGCTCTTTCATCTCTCTAAAAAGGTTTGTTCCGGACCTAACCCAAGGAATCTGCAAATAGGTGTTTTACTGCAGAGCAAATACTGAGCAAACACATTGAGTTCTGGGTATGACAGGAACACATGATTTTTCTGAAATACATATTCAGAGAACAGAATAGCAATAGATCCATTGCCTGAGAGAAATCACTGCATCCGTTTAGTGGTTATGATGAGAGAGAGCTCTCTGTGGCAAGGGAGCTACGTCCTATGCCAGATTTCTAGTCTGAAGCTACCAGCACATCAGGACCCTGGAGCATCTTGTTGCTTCTGTAATGGCTCATACTGGCTCCCTACACAATCTCCAGAACAGCAAAGGCAGGAGGAGAGAGGATGGGAAATAAGATGGGAGGAATGAAGTGCAGAAGAGGTAGGTGTGGATCAGGAACAACATGCACTTGGGCATTCTTTGCTGGTAAAATATCTCTGAAGTAGCTGCTGTAACTTAGCACAATGCTGAACAGCCCTAAAGCAGCTCTAAATGTCAAGTAACCCAAGCTGTTCCCCAGCTTCAGCAATGTTCTGTATATTCTGTCCTATACGTATTGCTCACAGCATTTAAGAAGCAGAAAATTCTGTCTCTTTCCTTGTCTCTGACAGTACCAACCTCTCTCTTGAGTAATGCTGTGAGAGATCCGCGTGATGAAAGTTTGTACCCCATTTCCATTCCCATGACCATCCAAAGGGGCCCTCGCATTTTTCAAAACGTGTTTATCCTCAAATGTCCTCCTCTGGAAGTTTTGTCCTATTCAAATGCTCTTCTTATTCCACAACACTCTCTTTTGAAAAAATATGAGGCTGGCTACCTTTCCTGAACCAAATCCCCTCTGTCACTCTCTCTATTTGAACTCATGGTTGTGATCCCACATAAACATGAGGAGGAACTTCTTTACTTTGAAGGTGGCAGAGCACTGGAATAGGCTGCCCAGGGAGGTGGTGGAGTCTCCTTCTCTGGAGACACTCAAAACCTTCCTGGACATGTTCCTGTGCAACCTGCTCTGGGTGGACCTGCTTTGGTCTAGAGTGGGGGTTGGACTAGATGATCTCCAGAGGTCCCTTCCAACCCCATATGATTCTATGATACGTATGTGTGCCAAGATCTAGGACCACCTCACAGTGATCTTCTGCAAATCCTGTCCCATGGACACCATGCTGTGACATGGCAGGTTTCCATAGGTTTGTCCAAACAATTAGCACTCTCCTTTTCATCTGTCTCATTCAAATGACATCATGGAGTTACTCCTGTTTTACTTCTATCAGTGATTGGAGGATCAAGACTTGCCCCTGTGGTTTCATCATGCAGGTTACTTCAAACTCAGTCAACTGATGGCAATTATAAAGCAATCACAGCAATAGAAGAAATTGTTCCACTCTCAAGAATTAAATGAAAAACTAGAGAGTGGAGCGTCTGTGCAAATCTGAGCTGCTGGTATCAAGTTGGGAACATGGTTCACGTGTGGTCGCAAAAGGTTACTCTGACATCAACTGAAACTGGAATTTTAACAAGTCTGCAAGTAGAAAGCAGGATTTTAATTTCAGAAGTAATCAAATCTGAATTGTTTTGAATCTGACCTAAAAAAAACAAACTGGAAAGAGTAGACAGTCCTACTGGGACTTGGTAACATTTCACAGCAAAAGAGGATGTGACTCAGGCTGTTCGTGAGGGCTGGATCGTGTAACCTGTAAATCTCAGCTCTCTCAAGACTCCCTCCAGGCTCTCCTTCAGGCATGCACTACATAGCAACACCAGAGCTGGTGTCTGAAGCAGGGAGTTTTTCTGTTCTCTGTTCTCTCTCTTCCCTTGTTGTCTGTACAGCATCAGCGCCGCGGTGCCACTGTGGTGTGCAGGGGAGGGAGGACTGAGGCTGTAAAGTAACCATGGCCCATTGTATTTAATGTGCAAGGCAGTAAGGACTGCTTAGAAGGAAAAAAGGAGAAGAACAAGATCATATTTTTTTTAAAACAAACTTCCACCTGATGCGAAGCGAGATAAAATTTTCTTTTTTGTTCTCAGCTGCAGGGAATGCCTCAGGAAGCAGAGCACTCAAGCTTTTAATTTACTTTCCCCTTGAGTCTATGTACATTGCAGTGGAAGCACTCTACAGAGCCTCGCTGTTGGTCTGTCTTATAATTGTTCTTGTCTGAAGGAATTATACTTTACTGCTAACTGCAATATGCGGCTGCTTTGCTGTCTATTATCCTCATGAATAAATGAGCAGGAAGAAGTTGAAAACAGCCCTCATTTCCATCATGTGTAAAATCTACCTGCACCCTTCATGCAGTACATTAATTGACTGAACTCTTACTGCCCGTGGGTAAGCAATTTCCTTGTTTATTTTGCAATGAAAAGAAAGGATATGAAGAAATATAGGACAGTGTTGTGCAAAGTGGCAGAAACTGGCCGGCTTCTCCCCATTGAAAATACAAATGCTTCTCTATATCCCCAGTGCAAAATACTCATCCTGTAGCACACTTGCAAGGGTGTGTGCCAACAGGAGCAGCTGCTTCTTCTGTCTGTCTATGACTGCTTTAATATCAGGACTACTTAAACCCTTTTCAGTCACTGAGAGAGATACTGAAAGAGAAAATCAGCGCAGAAGTAGTCTCACAAACAGAGATTTTAATCTTATTTTGCTCCATAATACCTAAACCCCTATCTTCAGAATTTTTTTTCCGATGGAAAACCAAAAGCTTCTTTTCTTTGAGAGAGGACTTTGGGTTTATGGGGGAGGGAATAAAGTTGCCAGAGTTACACGAGAGTTGAACCCACACTGGGCTATTGCATATTCTGCTGGTGCTCTGTAAAACTTTCACTTGGGTTAGAAGATGTAATTGTTTTATTTCCTTAATTTCTCTTTTCCCCATGTCTTAGTTTCAAATCACCTGATTGGTTTGGATTTTGTAGCTTTTGGCTTCCAAACTTTCCAAATTTAGGCCTAAACGTCTTTGCTTTCTGCTGTACTTTTGCTTCCTCTTTGGGCTTCTAGGTGCGTATATGTATCTCTGCATCTATATCTATCTTTATCTAACTATCTGAAAAAGCTATAAACATTCAGGACTGATGGATAAGGGGTAGAGAGGGCGGTTAATTCCTTTTTCTGCGGAGAAGCACATTGTCTGTCCAATTCACATGTGCTTCCTCTGCTGCTTGGAGCTAAAGCTGTAGCTTGCTTAAATGCAGATTTCCAGATCTTGCTTGTGAGAGGCTGCATCTCACCTGAACAGCCAAAAGTTGGGGTAAATGGCAGTGGTGTTCTTTTTTATACTGTGTGTGCAGGCAGGTTTCAAAGAAGAGCAAATGAGCCCGAGAATACTTCATGTGGCAAACAATGCATGCGTGAAACTTTGCTTCCTATAGTCAATACCTTAGCAGAAATGACCTAAAAGACTAAAAATTATTAGTAAGACTTTGGATAGAAAGCATGTTCTACATAGAGTGAGTGAGTCTGGTGCATTTAGATGCCAAAATGTGGTCACCTCAAGCTCTGCATGCAAGATCATTTGTGTTGCAGTGAAACTCAGAGCTTTCAGAGCCAGGAAGATGAAACAAAAGCTGTGATGACAGAGCAGAAAAGAGACAGTGTTTCAACAGTAAACCACATTTAGGTCCTTGGAGTCAGACAAAATGATAATTAGACAAGGATGATCACTGTACTTATTCTGTTAAAGTAATATTTATTGGAGTCTCTGAGAATATTGTATTTGAACCATTCCCTGAGATGTTTAGCCTGAAAATGAAAGACAGTTTATCGTGAAATATAGACTTCTGTACTGAATGCAATCCAGGATTTTGCTGATAGTGTCAGGCTAATAAGCACCTCCTGTTTGCTGCTGATTTTATAGCATTTTTCACACTTAACGCTAGTATAATGTGCCTAGAGAGCCTGTTATCTATGAGTCTGTCTTCAGTGCTTGTTCTGACACTATGCTTGGAAGATGCAGTGATAGCAATCATGTCGTCCGTCATATTTATGGGATGTCTTTGGCACTGAATATTATCTGTAAATTCTACTATCAGGGGAGAGAACACTGCAATGACTAAATAGCAAACAGATCATAAAATGTTAAAATCTTCCAGGGACAGAGCATGGTCGCGTCATTCCTGGAGTGTAGGCACTTAAAGTAGCTCCCTCCTGGAAAACAACACTAACCTTGAGCTGGACAATATACACGATAGAAAATATCAGTGGGAGCCAAGAGCAAGAAATCTGGGCTGAGCAAACAACATCCAGGCAGTCTTGAAGGTGTTGGTTTTAATTTTGTGGTTTCTGTGTAGTGGCGCAAAGAGTTTAACCTTTTGTACAACTGAACACAACTTCTTGGAGATTTAAGTTCAGTGGAGAGAGCAGCTCTCCTAGATCAGAGTGTGCCAAGTGCTGGTGTGTGAACCCAATTTGCATTTTTGTTATGAATAGTTAGCTTCTGTGGATGCTTTCTGCTGTTAATTACATCCATGTTTTCTTCATCTCACTTCTATTAATAATTTATTGCTGAAAAGCTTGTTAATGAATTTATACGTTTAATGGATAGTAACAATTAGAGATAGTGATCAAGATCAGAAGACATTTAGGCAGTGAGAGTTTTCAGCATTTGAACCCTGCTTCATTTGCCTTTTGCTATCATTTTGCTACATAATATGATTAACACAGTGGCTCGCTTGCATGCTTTTCCAAAACACATGGGGAAAGTGAGCTAACAGGGAAGTAAACACAAACAACTGAAGGAAGAAGCCTAGGACCACAGGACCTAGGCTGGAAGGCATCTTCACTGTTCCCATATCGAGTCAATATCTGCAGGGGTTGTGCCAGTGTCTCTTCGGAAACGCATAAGGATCCAGCTTAAAATTTGTTAGTGGGTTGTTTTTCTGTGTGCTGATGTATCTTGTAGAAGAGAGACTTCTGAAACTACACCTGGTTCTAACGATTATAAAACTTTGTCATATTCAGAATGAATTGCTCAGTTTACATTTGCAGCCAGTTTGTTTCTGGGAAAGCTGTCACCTTTTTCAACATCGTCTAATGCATTTTGCCAACACAGTAGTCTATATGGCTCAACACACATAACACATTCTGCATTTAAAGAGTTTTTTTGATGCTTATCCATGCTTAAATTACCATCTTACACATTTGTTTACTGGTACCACAACATATATACCTAACCTAGGTACATGGTACCACTATTTCCCTCATAGTATCCTGTCACATTAATTTCCTGAGTAAGAATGAATTCAATGGCTTCAGAGAAAACTAGTTATTATCTAATTTTTGAGTGCTTGACTTTGCAAGACAAATAACTATGAAATGAAGGGACTTTTAATATATATGATTTATTGAAGTTCTTTGTGGTAACAAGGTAGCTTAGAATAAATTTGGGCAGACACCATATTCATTATGCACCATTACTATAAAATATGGGCATCCATTAGCTATGAAGGTTGAGATATTTTTATTTTCAAATCTATACACTCTGAAGGTGATGATCTAACCTTAATGTGAAAGTACTCATTTTAACGAGCCAAGAATAAGGTGAAAATGGAATCATTACACACACTTTGTAAAAGCAGAAAATCAATGAGCTTAACGCCATAGCAATTTGCCTATGCATTATTGCTGGATTTTGTTACTTTTCTGTAGTGCTAACAAGCTCATTAATTTATCTTCTCTTTGAATTCTTCTCTCTTGGACTCATACAATAATCTTCCACTTTGAGAGAAGAAATATGGGTGACAATGTTATGGTTTTAAGGACAGAGATTCTTTGCAAGCAACAGGTAAGTCCAATTTTGCTGTGTTCTTTTAGGTGTTAATGGAGGCATTTTTACTGATGCATTGCACATCTGTGCTGTCACAGGCAGAGTCCTGTGGATGCCTCTTTCAGGATGTACTTTAAGATGTATCCATGCTGCCCTTTAAACAATTTGGCTGGTTTTTATTTCCTTTGCACCTAAAGAGTATTAAGTTTCTTCCCACTGGTTCAGTTTCTGAAACTTTAAGGGTCTTATACAATGTCTGTTACTTTACTTATAGCCTCTTGTAATTTGGTATTATCATCAGTTTTGATAAATACAAAAACTATCGTATCAATATGTATTTTCTTAGTTATTTATTAAGATATTGTGCAGTTTTGATCCCTAAAAAGCAGCTCTTGAAGCATCCTTCTTACCTTTTCAACTTGAAAATGATGACTGGTTTTTTGTCTTGTGGACTTTTAACCTTGCTTGTGTATCTTACATATATTTTATCCAAATTTCTTTTGCAAATGCATCTCACACATCATTTTATACTGCCGTAAATATTGCTGTGTGCCTAGGAACTTGGAGGCTTTAATAAAACATACCTGTACTTGGCCTACTTCTTTCATCCTGTACTGGATGCATTCATTAAAAACAACTCCACTGAACTCCGTAGCTTTACTCCTGGTCTGAAACAAGAAAGCAAATTAAGCCAATACATTTGCTGCATCCCTTCATATGCTTTTCATTTTCAAAGTGATGTGCAAATATAACCAAGTAATTTGAATAAATATGGGAATGCTTATTAAAAAATGACTAGATGTGTGAAATTACCTGTTTTATTTTATTTTATTTTTTTTTATACAAAGACAGGATTTTGTGTAGGATTTGTCACACACCCAGATTTTGCACAGGTTTGGAGCCACACTGGAGTGGCATTTTCTATAACATGTAATTATGTGTCCTTTGGGAAGCTTGGGCTGTAGTGAGAAGTCCAGGGGAGTGTTGCTGATAGAAATCAGTAGCCGAGGCAGCTCGTCAGATCTGCAGAGCTGAAATGCCGAATTTTTGCATCTCCAAAGTGGAAAACATATATGTCAACAGAAGAGATTTCTGTTAATGTCAGTATTATTGCTCTCTGCAACTGCAAATTAGGAACTGAGTAGATTTACGATACCATGACAGTAATACAGCAATCGAAGATTAACAGGGAGATGGCCCGACATGGGAGAAAGAGCTCAGTTTAGGAAACGCTCCAAAACTTGGCTAAATTACCTTGGAAAACTTGAAGAAAATATAGCAGCAAAAGCTGACAAACGTCTTGGCACAGAGATGAGTGAGTGTTAGCAGCAGGTATTGTTGCCCAGTCTGTCCACGCTCAGAATAAAACTGTTTTCTCCCTTTGATTGCCGAGGCGTGGTGGGCACAGAACCCAGAAACAGCTGTGAAAATGCCAGGGTGCCCTATAGGTAGCTCGTTAGGGAAGCGCTTAATCATTTATCCGCCTTAGGGGAGAGGGTTGGATCACCAAAAGCTAATTGGACAGTAGCCATTCAGCCTTACGTAAGCTGCATATGGATGGACACAGCTTTTGCAGGCGCGAGAAATCACGGAGGAAATGTAGCTTTCGCTAGGGAGGCAGCTGGTGACTCACCTTGCTAAATTGGTGGAGATGGGGGAGACTTTCCAAAAGGAATGAGGAATGGCTCAGGGTCTTCCTGTATTTCATCAGGAATTTGGGAATGAGCCCTGTGAGGCAGAAAATATCCCCCAACCCCCATATTTGCTGCATGAAAAGATTTTCTTGAAGTTGAAATGGATATTTTTTTTTTCCATTTAAATGAGATTAATGTCAAAAAGTATATGACAGTTTGAGTTTTGCGTGGCTTTCAAGTAGCTATTTTGCAGACATCTCTAAAATGTCAGCTTTAGAAAGCTACAGATGAAAAATGGAAATTGCTGTGTACGGTTCCTTGGGATAAAAAGCACAGATACTGCCTTAACTGTACTACTCAGTTAAGAAAGCAAAATAAGGGCTTGGGGTAATGACAGCATTTCTGAAATGTTTACAAAAGTTTCCTTCTGAAAAATGTTCGCCATCTGATGTCAGCTGTAACAGGAACCTCTGAAGAAGATGCTAGTATTTGTCCTTTGATTGAAACACTAATGAACTTCATGATTAAGACCTTTGGCAAGTAACAGGATTTAGCTCATCTTTTGCTGGTGTTCCTTTGCACCGTTTGTTTATTAACACAGTTAATTTGCTGCAGAATATAGGGCTTGGACCCTAAATGTGCTGCACACCTGGTTATCTGGGTTATCTGGGACAGATCTGTGACCAAATAACTTTTGGAGTTTGAGTCCAAAAACCTGTTATTGACAACCAGCAAAGTACTGCCTGTGCCTGGTGGAAATGCAGGTTAATGTTGGGTTGTTACGAGACCTGGAAAACCCATGGCATTCCCAAACAGCACTGGGGGAAGGAAAACTCTGTGTTTAAAAAACACTCTGCATTGCTGCTTAGTCATGTCGCTGAATCTATACATGAATCCTGCTAATGTCCTTTTGGGAGTCTGCGTTTCAGGAAAGGTTTTGAGGTTGGTTTGTCATTTATTAATATTCTGCCCTCCAGCAGAAATTATGAGTGATGGAAAAGCAGTTGCATCAGAACTTCCCCTTGTATTTAAATATCATTAATGTATGCTATAACCTTTATAATACAGGCTGTATTCAGAGACCTATTAGGCTTTGATTTATGAATTAGAAGTTAGAAAATAATCCATTTCATCAACGTTCAGTTTATAGATGTGGATGGTTCATTAAAGCATCACAGAGTAACGTCATTTATTTAGGACAGGTATTTTTTTAACCAACTAAAATAGTAAAATATTTTACTAACCTCTAAAATGCCTTGAAACTGCACGCAGTCGGATTTATTTCTGAAGAAGAAAGTAACCAAGTTAAGTTCAACTACTTCAGTGTGCTGAGTAACTGCATAGATCTGTATAAAATCGGAGTACACGTAGCGCTTAGAAGCTGATCCCAGATGGGATCAGAGGGGCAGCTCTAGGTAAGCATGAGGGAGTCAAAGAACATAAAAAAACTCTCATTGAAAGTATCGATGAATTTGAGCCAACCATAGGACTTCATCATTGCCCCCCTATTTCCTAGCGTTGTTTTCTGTAGCAGAAATGGACTTTACTATTTATAGCCATGGGAAGTAAACTCAGGTCAGAGAGCGACTGATGGATAGAGCTTGGCATCCCTTTTAAAAATAATTTCTAATTTGGAAAACGATTGCTAATGTTTCAAAGAGGGAGAAAAAATGTTGATCTCTGAACTGTTTGCAGATCAAAAATTCAGAAAAAAACCTTTCAATTTGGGGCAACTGAGCTTGTTGGTTGTTTTTTTTTTAAGATTTCAAAATGTTTCATGTTGATTTCAGCCACTTGTATGTAACAATAGCAATAAAAAACCTGTCCCAAAATGTCAAGAGAGAGGATAATTTCAAACCAGAGAGGCAAAAAAATTAATTTCCAAATGCCTAAATGGAAAATAAAGAGTGGGGATGACTGGAAACTCTTATTTTCTTGCAAATCCTGTTCTTTTTGACAGACTTGACTTCCTTTTCAGTAAAAATGAATTTAAACAAGAATTTCCTATCCTGACTGTGCCGACAAGCACGGGACTTCCCCCGGGAGCTGGGTGGTGCCCGTGTCGCTGCTGCCTCAGGAGCTGGCTGAATGTCCGGCACGAGGGTTGGTGGCAGGAGGATGCTCAGCCATGCCATTCCTGATGCGTGCCTGTGAGGGTACAAGTTTGGGGAGGAACTGGGAATCTAGATTAGGGATCAGGTAGTTCTTCTGCTGGACACCAAATCTGAGCTTTAGGGAAAAGTTGGAACTTCAGAGGAAACTTGAAGATATGGTCATGCTGCAGGCTCCAAATATGTTTCTTGGGGATTCTTGGGGAATTGGTGGCAACAATCCCCTGCACTCCCTTGAGAAGTAGAGAACGAAGATCATTTCTGATGCATGCACAGTGCCATTTGTCATTTTTTTCCATTTCTTCTCTGTTCATCAATTACACATTAAATGCTCCAGCTATGAGCCAATGCAGAGTGAACATATTAAAGCTAACAAATCATGCCAAACCCTTTTTTTTTAAATTTTATTTTAAAAGCTTGATCCATTACAGCAATAAATCTTTGCTCCTTTCTGAGCTATGAATTCTCCTGTGTTATGGACTGAATAATATTCATTACAGTGGGCTTGACTAAGCTCCCCTATATCAGTATAAAGTAAGAATTAGTCTACAAACTTGAAAGGGATTGCAGAACAAGAGGGCAATTGGGTTTCGTTGTGTGGTTTGGTTTTGTTTTTCCTAAGAAGTAATACAGATTAATTTAACAGCTTTTATATCTTCAAAGTCTTGCTGATGTTGCTCCAGAATGATGGAGTCCATTATTATTGTTATTATCTGTTATTATTATTATTATTTGTTATTGGTACTATCTTCTTTGATATTAGTACTATCTTCTTTTTTCATAAAATATTGCCTAGTAAAACAAGATGTGAAGTTTGCAAAAGGGACTGTAATTTTTTGTTTGCTTTTAGTAATTCAGGATTAAGTTTTCATTTTTTTCTTAGAAGGAATCAGGTTGTAATAAAGGTGGAAGCTGCTAAAATGTGTGCCAGCCACTGTTACCCATGTGGAGCCATAAACATGAGAAAACACCCTGTTTTCTATGTCACTGAAAAATACAATACAGGTCGCTATACATCTTTTAAACAGGCATAGTTTGACTGGATTTAATGGTTTTTTTCCTTATTTGGTTTTGACCTATAAATTGGGAAATTGATTTAAGCCCTGTCATTCTGCAATAACAACTAATATGTCAAAAAGTAAGGGTAAGCAGGACCTGCTGTGCCTTGGCTGTGATGTACCTATTGAAAATATGGAATCCCTGAATATATTATGTGAGATGAAAACAGCGAGATCCTGAGGACGGATAGTTTCTTTAGCAAATTGCTGGGAAAATATGCTTTGGCTTCAAGGTGCGAATGTATCATCCAGTATCAGCGCGTGTGCCCTGTTGTAGTTGCTACAGGTCAAACCCGGGCATGTTGTGAAGATAAGCACCACGCTCATTGAATGTCAGAGATCAGAGCTTTGGCATTTTAATTCCTGAGTCTGCATCCCATGCGTCGCAGTCCTCTCCTGCCCCTGAGAGCAGCGACCTGTAAGCAAATAGAGAGCAAAGACTGAGCTGGATGTGTACGTTCAACATCAAGAGCTGCCACTTAAAATAGCCTTACCATTTTTTTACACAAATTCATGATACCTGTCTTCAAGCTCTCAGCTTCAGAGGTATCAGAGTCTAACACCACCTCACAAATTACTTATTTATGGGCATAGTTCTGGCCGAAGAATAAATAGCAGCCGTCTCTCTGAGATCAGAGTGGTCCAAGAAGATTCCTAAACCAAAGCAGCAAGAGCAGACAGGTTTTTGATCCCAAGGATGCTTCCTGACAACCTGTTCTGGTGGATGGGCTGTAGAGGTAGAACTGATTTTTATGGTAGGTTCTATTTTTAATTGTTGAGCAGCACTTTTATATTCTATAGCTACAGCAGCAGAGGTGGGCAACCTCCCCTTCTTTCATACCATGCCTATACAGTGTTCCTTTTTCTTTTTTGTCTGTTTGAAGCTCTAGAGAGGTCACATCTGTATGACTTTATTCTTGTGTGAGCGGGAGATAGAAATGACAAGTGAAAATAGAAATGGTGTGCTGGGGAGTGCCAGAAGCAGCCTGGTGCTCTCTCTCGAGCAGAGTGTCTCTGAGTGCTCCTTTGGGCATCATCCAGAGTTCTGCTTTTGGCAGACATTTCAGTTTGCACAAGGTAACCCCAAGCAGTCAAACAATAAAATCTGCCTGAGCTCATTCTGCTGTTTGCACTGTTAATGCTCCAATGCAGCCTATTTCTTGCCTTTCTCTTGGTGGGAAGAGAGTAAATGTTTCCTTGTTCCTACTCCCCTGAGTGATACAGATCACCTGGCTCATCCCCTCCTGGCTTTCATAGGCTGTGTTTGTAATTACTGCTTCCACGCCTTTTGTCCGGCTACTTTGGCAGGGAACTTTACATCGTTCTGTTTGTGAGGCAGAAATGTCAAAGCTGCATTTTGGCTGCTCGATGGACTTTGTGTGCTTTCCTGTGTCAGCGTCTGACGGATGTAGCTTCACCTGCCCGTTGCGCTGCACGGAGGGAGGGACGGTCTGTCCCACCACTTTGTCTCGGCCTCAGACTCTCACGTATGAAATGAAAAAGAAACATCTTATTTCTGTGATCCTTGAAGTTCTTGAACATCAATGAGCTGGAAAGATCAAAGCAAATTATAAACACTTGCTCTGGCACAACTGTGTTGTGGATAAGGAGTAGATCCTTGGAGCTGACAGAGATCAGACCGTGACCACAGAAATACCAGTATGGTCTCCAATTCCCTTTTGTTACCACAGTCTGAGCAATCAGCCGGTGTTTTACCGAGTACAGATTTCTTCCCCTTACCGTGGCCTCGCTGCCCCACTTACAAGCCTGGAGCAAACTTCATACCTGTGTGTATGAGCCTGGGCTGAATGCAGGATGGAGGCTCAATAACCCCACCGAACCCTTTGCTCCACCGGCATAAGAAAAAGAAAAAAAGGGGGTCTTAAACATCATTATTCCTGTCCAAGCACATAGCTGAGTTGCAGCCTACTCATCTCTCATATAAAACAGGCTATAGAAGTGTCATGGAGGGAAACAGTCACTTTAACCATGAATATCTGAAAGATGGATGGCATTAAAAATATCGGTGGTAAGAGGCGCTGTGCTATAGTGTAGGCTTTTAGAAGTTGGAACGACTTGTACAGCTGGGGCTAGGTACAAAGAGGGTAGGTTTCAAGGGTTTAAAATTTTGCTGCAAGGGCTGAACACAGATCTAGCAATGCCAGTGAAAAAGAAAATGATTTTTTTCACTGAGGAAGGCACAAAGCACTTCCTAACGTCTTGGCCCATGGGTGTGTGCCAGGCTCTCTCTCGACACAGCAACTTTGCTGTTACTTGAGTGGTTAAGTGTTCAGCAGCAGCCTGTGTCTCAGACTGCAGCACGGGGAGGAGCCCATGCGTGGGAAGACGAGGAAGACAGGGTTAGATTCCATTAATTACTTGGTTATTAAGAAACTTGTAGGTTATCCACCATACTGGATTTTCCCTGGATTCAGTCTTTGCTGCCTGTTACTTAATCCTCGCAGAATAGTGCATGGATCCACTTCTTCCCTGCCGGGGGGGGGAAAAAAATGAATTGCAATTTATTGCATAAATTGTTCTAGAAATCTACATTAAGTTAAATTAAACCTAAAAAACGAGGTGATGAAAAAGCAAGCAAAGAGGATACAGAGAAGATGACATTTTCCCCCTTACATCTGTGCTCAAAGCCATGTAGTCTGTGTATCTGCTACAAAATCCCCCCAAAACCATTGAGACCACTTTCTTTCCCATTGCGGATGTCAAGGATATTTGTTTCAAGTGAGACTGATCTATATTTCTTGTAAGAGAGTGAAGTAATTGATTTTAATTAAACCCTGCTCTATTTGGAGCATTAATGAGCTCATTAGCTATTTTCCAATGAATCTGTCCTTTTCTAAATGTCTTATGCCATCAATAACAAGGAAATCGCTTGTTTTCCAATTATTGATCTAATTTATTAAATACCTTTCTCAAAACTAAGAATCTTTATGCTCCTGTCTGCATAGTCTGAAACACACTCAAGTGAATGTCTGCTGTTTTAAAATTAGTTTTAAATGTCTAGTGGCCACATTTAAAATCCATAAGATAAAAATATGTTGCGAAAGATGCCTTATATTATGTCTCTGGTGGCACCACTAACATACAGCTTACAGAAAGGCTTTGAGATAACAAGGTCATTTCTCAATGCAATGTTTTGTAAGGTTTTTAAAGGCTGCAAGAGTATTGCCAACTCTCTGTTTAAGAAAAAAAAATAATCCACTATGCTTGATCATTTTCAGAAATGTTTGCACACACCTTTTTTTCAGATGGTTTCTGTTGGCATTCACAAGATCAGATATACATTACCCCTAACTGTGTGATTCTGAAGGAGCTCTTTCCTCATTTTCTGCATTTTCTTGCAGAGGAAAGTGGGGCTTGTTGGTTTCAGTGAATGTTCTTGAGGTCCCTCTCCATTAAAGAAGAAGTTAACATTTGCTACTGGTTAAACAATGAACAGTTTGCATGAAAAGGATTAGGTCAAAATTCCTGAAGGAGAAAGTTTCAAAAGGTTTAAACTGATTAATACTTGAATTTAGTTCCCAGAGCTGTGTAAATGTAACCTGTGAGCATAACTGAGCATCTGTGATTGTTTCAAGATTTGACAGAACAGGAGTGTGATTTTTAAATGCTTTGCACAAGCGTGATGCATTTTTTGGTTGACTTTTCAGTCCTTCTTCAGGCTGCATTTTCCACAACTGTGTCATTCCTCACTAATTGTATTTTATTTTCTCTTGGGAGAGAGGTGACTCAAGTCTTCAGTTATCAGCTGATGGGGCAGCTCCATTATCCAGGTCTCTGTGTTGCCATAGTCCTGGCCGGGGGAATAATCCTACTCCTCTACAGGCATCAGTGCATTTTTTCATTCGGTTCACAGCACATGAGAACAGACCCGCTTTTACTGGTAGAGCATAACTCTACCAAACAAGATCTCATTTACCCCTGGATTTCATCACTATGATTTCAGGCTCAAAGGAATTACCTGTTACAAATCCAGTTTAAAACAGAAATGTCAAATACGCTGAAAACTGTTACTTCACTTTTGTGTCCACTGGGGTGTGATCTGATGCCTTTCCGTATCAAAGATCGTTGTTCTGTGGAAATGTACATCTTGGATATTGGATTATGTCCCTGTCAGCTCCTATCCAAAGAGGATGTCCATGTGTTCAGGGAGTGTTGGAGTGGGGAGAAAGAGAAGTTCTCTGAATGACATCTAAAGAGGAACACAAGTGTCTAAAAACAGATCTAGGAGGTCTCTTAGGCTGAGAGTCATCTTGCATGAATAAACTAAGCACTCTGACAGGGAGGTATTGGGCCTACCTTTGTCTATCAGTATCCAGTAGATATTGACACAGACTTTGAGAAGACAGCTCTCCCTATCCCAGAAAAGACTGTGAACACTAGTGGGCTGTAGTGCCCTCTGAGGGCCTCCATCTCTCTTAACTGGTAAGAGATTGACTCTAGACAGTGAGACTGGACTAAGACCCTCCCTTACAGCTGACTAAAATTAATGGGAATTCTATTTTAGGAGGCCCAAATTGCGGTTTGGGAGCTCTCACAGGAAAACAGGAGTGAGGTTCCTGTTTTCCCTACAGATTGACAATTTGGCAAAGCCATGGGTTCCCAGGTGTCCCAAGGGAAGCAGCCAGGCACTGGTTGTGCTGCTCCGGGTCATGCTGGGGTCCATGTGGTGCTGATGCCTGAAGAGCTCTAGCCTGTCTCTAGGCAATCCTGACACACTGATGCAACTGGACCTTGTATAATACATGTCTTTATTTTGAAAACCCAGCTGATGGGCCAAGGAGAAGGAGGGAAGGGCTCACTGGTACTTGCTCTATGTAAAATAATCTTATGGTTAAAGACCTTGTCTTGACCTTCCTTGGCAGGGAAGGAAGTCAAACCAACACTAATTTTTCAGGAGTGTGCACTAGGAACCAGGCTAAGGCTTATATCAGTTTTCTTGTGTGTTCTCTTTCCCACTGACCACCAAAAAAACCCAGAGCAATTTCTGTTTGAGATTATTATAGAACAGCAACAAACATTCAATACATAGACTTTGAGGCAAAATGAGGGATTAACATGAACTTTTTGAAAGGTGAAGCCGTAATCATTATATTCCTTGCATTCAATTTATACAATTGCCAGTAGCAATCTGAATTCTGCTAGTTGATAGCAATTTTATGTTCCTCTGTGAATTTTGCTGGTGGTAATTTTCTTACCGGATTGTGTTCATCTAAAGACTTTATTTCTGCGGGGGGAAAAACCTCTTTTTAAAAGTTACACTACCACACAGTCTTACTTAGTTTGGAGGCATTGTTAATTGGTTTATTTTAAAGTAGTGTTTTTCAGCAGATTTCAGTTAACATACTAACATTTTCAACTACTTTTCCTCCGCTTCTTTTTATCTCATTTCCTTATGATCATTCGGTTTCATGAACAGTGACTCATTTCTCATGTTTCCATGGGTCCATCATCACATCATGCATCCCACCTTTTTTCTCACCTTGCTCTCTATTCTCTCAGAACTAACTTTATTCTTCTTAGTGATTCAAAGTGTCTAAGGCTTCAAAAGGTTTTTTAAAAAAATGGGGTGGGAAAGAGGCGAGCTAAAAGAAAATGATAAATCCACAGACGATTGTAAAGGAGGGTTTAGAAAATATTTCAAATTTGATTTTTCCATTTTTTAAAGGTTGAAATTAAAGAAGTACTGGGGTAAGCATCAGGTAAAAGCTCATAAAGCTTTGCTATTCACGTGAATGTAGTTTTGAGCCTAATGCTGCCAGTTTGTTCACTTCCTAATGCACTTGTGAATTCCAGCCCATAATGCTGAAGGAATTCTCACCATGACATATGGTGGCCAGGCATTCCAATGCCATTTTTCAGCAGTTGTTATAATAAGCAGTGACTTGGAATCAAATTTTTCCAACTCCCTGAAGTCTGAACATCAGCATTCTTTACGCTCTTCCCCGGAGTCGCATCTGAAATGGGAAGTTTAATAATTGAGGCTCTTCACCTTCTGGTGGCTATGCTGTGGTTCCTAAGGGAAAGCCGCGTGCTCAGTGGCACTTTCCCCTCAAATTCTGAAGAATAAATTATGGCTGTCAGAGTTTGGGGACTGAGGCAGTTTTGATTCATGCCAGGATGACAGAAAAGCTGATACCTGTGTCTGATTCTTTTCACAGCTCAGCGAGGCCACAGGTACCTACGCTGGAGGTTGCTATTCAAATCACACCGCAGAGCACCAGATTAGATGCCAAGGATGCTTATTAAGGAAAAAGTGAGATCCCTTCACAAATAGAAGCTCAGGATAAGCTGTAACAAAAGGTGTGAGAGAACACGAGGAAAGTTGCATGGATAGCCTGTTACAGCCTGTATGTATCTCTTTCTCATTAATCTGAAAGTACTAAATTCGTTGCCAATTAAAGCCTAAATGCATTGCCTTTGTGGTGACATAAATTCAATGAGCAGAAATAATGAAAGTTTTGGCATACACTGTTTCTCTCTGTAGAAAAAAGCTTCATCTGTAATGAAACCTTGCCAGCAGGACAGGCCAACAGTTGGGTAACTGATGCTGAAGTCCACAAGCAAAAATACTTTATTTTCTCTGTTTCTCTGGGGAGATGAGGTACATGATTTCTTCCTTTTGTTTCTACAGATCATCAGTTATATATGAAATTAGATGTACTTGCCTAACTGTGTCTGATCTTGAGCAAAATTTGTGGAAGTTTCACTGTTGTATACAATGAATTTAAAATAGGCACTAAATCCCAGAGAAATCGTTGTTTTCAAAGCACTTCAGCTGTTTTCTCTGGAAACTGAAGGATCGAATTCTGTCATTTGCTATCATCTTTTTCAGTTATTTTGGAGTTTTTTGATAAAATATTCTTGTCTGGTTTTCTCACAATGTAGTAAATCATAGGTGGCCCTGAAGTTATGCTTTTGTTACAAAGAAGGAAACACCTTTCTGTAGGAATGATTCAAAACAAAATATATGGTTTTGCTGACTGACTCAGTGAATTTTGAGTAGACACTGTGGTCTGGGTGTATATATATATATATAAATAAAATGTTGATATCAGGTGATCGCTGCATGCAGAACTGAAGCTGATTTAGAGACAGAAGTGAGACACTACTAATGAAGAATATTGAAATTGGGAACAGATTCACATTGTAGAACAAGGAGCATTCTTAAGGTCTTCTGACATTTACACTGTTCATTGTCATGGTGACTGTGTTTTCAAATAATTTGTATTTGAATTAGGGGGGTAGGTAATATTAAAACAATTTAAAGTAGAAGGAACAACATACAATATATTGAATGTATCTGGTCATGCAGGAGCACCAACTTCTAGAAGGCTGATGCAAAGACAGTTCATAGCTCTGAGGTTTGTCTTAGGTTCTCTGCATATTCAGCTCTAATTTCAGTTTGTTTTGGTTTGTTTTGCTTTATTTTTATTTTTAATTCATATAAGCTAGAAACAGTTTTACATAAAATCTAGATTCTTCATCTCACTGAGTGGTTCCACCAGACAAAGCTTTAATAGTGTTTATGCACTAACCCACCTCTAGGAACCTCTGAACTAAGAAAATGTGGCAAATGGCTGTGCAGCTTTCACTGGTTGCAACTACATGTTTGCCTTCAGATTCATTTGTGGACTCACAAGTACTATAACTGCATGTGAAACAAAGTTTAAGAATAAACTTCAAGAGCAAGCAGCAGGGTCAGGAGAGAGAAAATTAATTGATACAGGCCAGCTTGACTTAGAAGAACTTAAAGACCTGGAGAAGAAACACTGATTCAGTGTGAGTGAAGCACATTTTCTTGGATTAAAATTGTTTTCTTGTGAGCTTCATAAAAGTGGACAAATCAGAACACCCACAGCTGAATACTGAAATAGTACAGTTTGTGCTATAAAGCAGGGGTGGGAGGAGATGATGATGCTCATAGGCAGGTAACGACCAATATAGAAAATGTAAGGAAAGCGCAAATAGGAGGTTAAAGAGCTTTTCAAACGAAAGTGTGATACTTTGGCTGGAAAAGGAATATTAATGCTTTGCCTTTGTTTAGTCTTTAAGGAAAGTTAAAATCATATGAAATCTAAGTTTAATAGCAAATCTACTAATTAGAGCAACTGTGAAAATATCAGTTGGGAGAGCAGAAGGAAACAAAAACATGGTTAAGTCACGAAATGTAACAGCGAAGCTGAAATGCAAGAAGGTGTCCCAGATGGAGCATTGTTTCTTTCCCTGCGCGTTGCATCTGGTGCTGCAGATACACATCAAGATAAAATGTAGTGAATTAAAGTCAAGCATTTGTCTGGCAGTCTGCACAATCTGATTGCAAAGACTGATTAGGGATTAAATCTTTCTGACAGCTGAACCACTTAATAACAGAGATTTCATAAGGTAGAAGGCTCAAGGCAGTTGGACTGTGGAACAATTAGTTTTTCTTTTGGTAGAAAACCAAAAATAAACAGGTACTGAATAGCCCCAGTGCATTCATTTCAGGTAGTTTATTTTTATTTTGCTTATTTGAAAACTTACCTTCCTTGCAGAATTAGCATTGACCTTAAAAATAAAGCATTTGGAGGGGAGGAAGGAAGCAGGTGGGCAGACAAGGAGGAGTGTGTTGAGTTTTAACTGGCCTCAAAATGCATTGAAATTATTTCTCTGAGAGAAGTTTTGCCACTTCTTAGGAATCATTGGAAGCAGCCCAGAGGCGGATTTTATAACAAGTGACGCTTAGAAAAAGTTGACATCTACCAAACTCTGACGTGTGGAGTAGAGAGAAACAGGAACCAGTCTCTGGAGCTGAAAAACTTCACAGGACAGCTTGGGGTTCAGATTCTTAGCCAGACCCTCTTCTTAGGTTTGATCTAAGTGTAATAACTCACCATAATTTCTCCTTTTTAAAGATTTCTTGAACTTCTCACTCTTGCTCTCAGAAAGTTATGCACAGCAAGTCAGAGGAAATGGAAGGAAATTGCTTTTCAAATGTGAAAGCATCAGTGATAGTGGAGGTCAATCTATATTATTAGAAAGCTCCTGAATATACACTCTACAGTTTAAATCATGCCTGTTTGTCAGTGTCAGTTTGTTTTTCCCTTAGGTCTGATTAAGTCTGAGCTCATTCATCTAGAATTACACCAGCATTACCAAAATAAGTGATTAGTTTGCATAACAAAGCTGGTAATTAGTATAATTCTAGAGATAATGTTAGTATCGGCAGCAGTGAATATCTCTGTGGGATGTACAGCCAAATTGGGACTATCTGGAGACACCTCCCTTCAACAGTGTTATCCTGACTAGTCCTATTATCTTGAACCTCTTCTGGTGGTAACTTCTCCCTCTGTCTCGAACTGCCACAAGTTCTTCAGACCTGTAACCACAGCAGCTTTTCTTGGCCAGCAACAGATAATCAGCCCTTTGTGCTTCTCAGCAGTCAGGCCGTTATCGATTAGGTAGCCAGAAGTTTCCATCAAAACAGCCTGATTATCTCTCTTCCCCAGTGAGTTTGCTGTTCCATCTCGGTTATTGCTCTGAGTGCCCTGGTGGCACTTGGCTCTGTTGTCCATCTCCTTTCTGCAGGCTCTGAACTGCCGCAGCAGCGCAGTGGGGCTACGATGAAAGTACCACTTGGAGTCCTGTGCTGAGGCCACAGTCTCCTTAGTCATTTTAGAGATTAAAAACATATTTTCTAACTTGCAGTGTCAAATACAATGCAAGTCTAGAACAACCTATACTGGGTAACCATCCAACTTGTTTCCAACAACCTGCTCATTGCTGTTGGAGCAGATAGATTTGCCTGCATTCAGCAGCCGTTTCTTTGGGGGTGCTTTCTTGTTTTAGGTGACAACACTGCCCACAGAAATTTGGAAACATTTACTTAGAGCTAGAGATAAGATGAGGGGTAATGGTTTTAAAAGGAAAGAGAGGAGATTCAGATTGGATATTGGGAAGAAATTCTTTCCTGTGAGGGTGGTGAGACCCTGGCCCAGGTTGCCCAGAGAAGCTGTGGAATCCCCACCCCTATAGGTGTTCAAGGCCAGGCTGGATGGGGCTTTGAGCAACCTGATCTGGTGGGAGGTGTCCCTGCCCAGGGCAGGAGGGTTGGAACTCAATGATCTTTAAGGTCCCTTCCTACCCAAGCCATTCTATGATTCTATGATTAAGAGTTACAGTGGAGGGGTGAAGCAATGGACACCTTCTAGATCATCTGCAGCCAAGTCCTTACTCTTCAGCAGCTTCACAGTGTCTTTATGGCACTGGTATGACCAGGGTAGGGTCAGCAGACACAAAGTAGAGGTGGCAGATGTTTTCCAGGCAGTGGAGCTGGGATGTACAGGTGGTATTTGCATGTGTAAATCCCTTCAGATTCTACTCACATCTCAGTGACCAGTTAAGAAGACCAGTTAAGAACCCAAACATTAATTATTGAACACAGCGTAACATTTCCTTTGAATAAACAACTCGATCCAAATCATCCAAGAATTGTCAGCTGACAGTATCTCATGGGGGTTGCTACAAGCGTCCTTGAGGGTCATATACTTACCGTCTATATGTAAGAAAAGCACAGGGACCACAAAGTTTGTGCTTGCCAGCGCTTACAATTTTTTTCTGGGTTCTCTGAACTGGCTGAGGTCTGACTTGAAGGAAATTTTACTTTCTCTCACTAGATAATATTTGAGTGTCTGCCTTTTCCAGTTTAGCATAATTTTTAGTTAGCAAATACATGACAAATTTCCTCCTGGACTGGCTGAAGCTTGGCTTGACCTTGGTTAACTGTTTGCTATTTCCCAAGACATGAAATATAATTTAATCATGAATTTTATAATGAAAATTGCCAAGAGGATCTCACGTAATTAATTATTTACTAGTATAAATGTTTTCTGTGCAAATGAGAGAGGTGATGTAAAAAATTTAGTTCCTCTGACCCACGCATCAAATTCGAGTATGTCAGGGACTGACATAAGCAAACTTTTTTTTTGACATCTTTTTTCTTAGCAGACTAAGGATGCCATCGCCTTCATCTCTTGCTGTAAGAATTCTGGGGTCTCACATCTCATAGAGGGAATGAAAAATCTATTATAGTTTCCATGTCATGACTGGGTAGTCATAGTCAGGTATCAGGAAAATATTCTATGAGTAAGACAAGTGAAATTCTGCAATAGATTTCCCAGGGAATTTGTGGAGTTTCTAGTAGCTGAGGTGCATAAGAACAAGTTAGACAAACACGGGCAAATGCTCACAATGCTGTCTGGGACTCTTTTCTTCTTTGTCTCTACAGTGCTTTGTACAGCATGGTCTTCAGAATTCCTGAGTTTGACTGGAAATGATAAATATTAATTGCAATGAGAACAATCTCTTGCTGTCAAAGTACACAGTAATGAGCAAAAGTCATCCCGTTAGGTTGAATCACTGCTTAAATTTAATCACAATATTAACTGTTAGCTATCCCACCCCGGAAAACAATATTCTCCAAGTGATGCACTCAGTCAGAGAAACATTCACACAAAACAGTGTCCCTGCCATGATTTTTGCATAGGGACTTTAACAAATGACTCGCTAAAGCTGAACTTCATAGAGGAAAATTATTTTCTTGCAAGTTGAAAGTATGAGTGTTGGTGCACTGAATAAGAGAGTTCCAGGCAACTTGAGGCACTGCAGTTTTCACTCTGAGCGACAGTACAGATCAAGGTCTTGTCAGATAAATTGGAGAAAGGGAGAATCTGACTGGCTATCATTAGAAGTTTCTCACTAGTAAAGCCTATTAATCTCTAAAGGAGAACCATAGCACCAGAGACATCTGGGTAGGGGATGGGCAAATCAAGAGGAAAATATGCTGTAAAGAATAATTTTTTTACTGGGAGAGAGATGGCCAGGACAGCTCCCATTATCAGCTTGTAGTTTGTTTTTCTATATATTTATGTAAATAATAGGAATAGTTTTATCTATAATTTATATATAACTATAGCATATAAAAATTATTTGTTTCTATTTTATAAGTACTGCAAGAATAATGTGCTGTTTTTCACTGCAGCTATTACTTTACTGATATTTCTAGGGCAGGCTGTGCCACCCAGCAAAATTTACTTATAACACACTCAAACTAACCCAATAACATCAAAGAAAACCCCACAAATAAGCCAAGAACATCAAACAGAACCTCACAAATAACAAAAAATCCACCAGCTTTAGAGTTTCAGTCAATAGCATAACTGGGTCGTTATCCAGTTCTTCCTATATTAAGGCTTGTGGACATGGCTTTAAGATGAGTTAGTGTTGTAGATAGCGGAAGAATGGTACTTTATAAGGCACAGGATGAGTGCACAGTATTGAATAAATTTTCAATATACATACACATTGCAAAATATTTACTATTCTGCCTTTCAGTTTGATTGAAGAAATTTTACAGTGGATAGTTCAGCTTTTTTTTTGCACCAGCAGCTGAATTCTGTTCTCTCAAGTTGGTATCACTTTGATTTTTCCTGAATTTGTGGTATTATCAACAGTTACAGGTTTACTAACACAGTTAGGTGTAATAATAACCCAACATAATAATAAAATAATAATAGTGCTGGATCTAGCTGGCAGACCCATTGAGCTGAGCTTGCCCCAGAATGATGAATTGAAATTTCTATCATGGATTGTTCTTCAAACTCTAGGTGGGCACTTAGGAATGCCTGATGCTGCCAACTTCTGCTGTGGGACCAGTTCAATAGGTTGTGTAAAGATTTACTTCATCTAGCACTGCATTTGTTACTGTAAGGGTTAAAGCCTGAAATGACAAATCTGAAAGAATTTTTTTGTTCTTGAAATATGAAATGCCAACACCTTAAAAATAAGTTATTGGCCCATTTTTTCCATCTCTGTTGTTATTAGCACTGAAATAGTGGGCTAGATTGGTCTGATAATTTCTTTCAGTTTCTCAGTTCTTGAAGTGTAACATTAAATTGACAAGAACTGTTAGATTCCAAGATGTATGAGACATTTGGTCTTTATAGGTCAGCAAACCAATAGAGAGTAGCACGATACACAATAGCATCTAAAATAGTGTCATTGCTAATCAGGCACTAAATGTTATGACATAAACTGCACAAGTAGATGGCAAGACATTAGTGTGAAAAAGCCCCATCCTTCGAGCTGCTTAAAGGTTCTTTTTCTCATGTGAAAAAAAAAAAAAGCTTCTTGAAAAAGAGAAGAGGTCTGATATCCAAAGAAATATCACTTTAAAATCACTGTTTATGAGAAATCACTTTTTTTTTTATTTTCCATATGAAAGAGACAAAATATTAAGGAAATTTCTGTGAATTTTGTGACAGTTGTGAGCGCCCCAGGGAACAGCGTCCCCAAAGTGAAGCAGCACTGAGCCAAATTCACTGAGATTCACTGGGCCATTGATATGCTGAGAAATAGAGAAGCACCACTTATTTCTGTGCCAGGGTTCAAGCTGCAATATAGGAATCTGGAAGCTTTGACACATTTTAGCAGGCAAAATCAAATTATTAGCATGGTTTATCTTTCACAGACACTTCGATTCGCAGCTCTACACTGTGTTTCTGGGCAGCACAGTGAGTCACTGCTTCCCAGTTGTCATCTTCTTTAAGATGCTGCTCCAGTCTGGTGTCATGAAGGGCAATACTAAATAGATTGTATTTCCAGGAAAGTACATTCAAATATCGAGCATGTTAGCTGCATGCAAAAGCAAGGTGAAGACAACAATGAGCACTTCAGGTAATTAGAAACTGTGCACTGGAGAGGGGATGAAGTGATCAGCAGATGGCATTCTTCTTATTACTTCTTTCAGACTGTGGTGCTGAGGTCAAAGTTTTGACCTTCTGTTGGGTCCCCTTTGACTGTTGGGCCAAGGCTGAATGACAATCATTGCCAAGAAACTTCCGTGACAGGCAGTATGGAAAAGACTAGGGAATAAAGAAATACATTTTTCCCGTAACACTGCTCTTGTTCTCAGAGCTAATCACCTTGCTAAGAGCTAGTAAATGTGACAAAAATATTCTGCAGTAGATTCCTCCAGTGCCCCGTGAATGTAGGTAGCTCCTATATTTTTAATCATGTCTCTTGGCATGCATAAAATGGAAAGCTCTATCCTTGAAAAGGACAATAACTTAAACTGAATACTGGATGTTGAAAATTGAATTATTCATATGCATGTTTTACATTCCTAAAATAAATTAATGCAATTAATGTATTTTTTGAGAAAACAACCAACCAACCAACCCACAATGCTTTCTTGAAACAGTGGCTTTATGTTGTGTGAAAGTTACCAGGATACTCTTAATCCAGTGAAACTCTTAACCCTTGTTAGTGTCAGTGAGACTTTATGATGATTGCTTAGGGACTTTTTCTGGTTCAGCTGTCTTAAAGCCTTTCTGCCAATAGAATAGTTTGAAACAAACACATTTAGCCTTACATTAAATGTGTTTTCTTCAGAATAATGCATTCTCTGCTTAATCCACCCTGCAAGCCATCCGCCAAATTGGCAATATATATGACACATTCCTATTTATTCTTAATAAATCCATAATCAAGACTGGAGGCTATGAAGGAAGAAGAGAATGTTATTGTTAACTAGAATAGGGTTTTATATTGTGTAGCCTTCTTTTTAGTTACGCATTTGGGCTGTATACAGATGTGTTATGGGCCAAACAGCTTAGGGCTAAAATGAGAATCACTAAATATCAAGCTGTGATAGACCTTGAGAAGGGTATGGAAATATATTGGAATACAATACTTTCTGAAATAAATAGGAAGCAAGGAGGAAGGAGGGGGAGCCCACTGTGTGGCAGGAATGAGTTGCACATGATTCTTAATTTTCCTCAGCGCTCAGCAAGGTTGGCGACTCTGTAAAGATGATGGCATTGGGGATATGAGCAAAGAGAAGACAAGTGATGGGGATCAGGAAATAGAAAATAACCTGGAAAAAAAGGCCAAGAATTCACTGCAATCGGGTTAGAGGCACTGCCCCCAAAATTACAACCTGTAATACTAAGGAAGATCCCAGCCCATTGGGGTGTTCTAAAATGATAAATACATATAGATATAATACCAGATTAAGTTAAACAGAAAAAAAAATAAACTTCAGGTAGATGAATATCTTTCTGTTCAACATGTCATTGACCAGCCGTCACTCTCAAGAGACGGAGATCCCTGTAACGCGCACTGCGGTTTTTCACTAGTCATCTTGCTGGGATGGACCAGGTCTTCATCAGGTTTTGCTTCTGAATTATAATACTATTAACATACAGTTAACTATGTTTAAATGTCTTGCGTGTAGAGGGAATAAGGTAAGAGTAGTTCCTTTTTATTACAAACTCATGAAGTTCTGTCTGTGATGCTTTGTCTCATTTGCCTGCAGTATCAATCGCATCTTCACTTGATGTTTTTATGCAACTATTTACAGTTTGCCATCAAAAATAATCAAGTGTCTGATCCAGTGAGTGATCCAAAGGAAAGAAAGAATACAATATGGGGTGTTGATTTAAGTGCAGTTGAGACTATATGAACAAAATTGTATTACTTTGACTACCCTCAGGCCCAAGAAATTTCTGTTTACTTGCAGAGAAGTGGGAGTTCTGGATAATTTCCATCCCAATATTCTGAAAACAGAAGCCTGGAGCAGGACTCTGAATTAAGAATGGGAAATATTTTATTATAGTTCTGTTTGGGAGTGCATATCGGAGCAGGAAACTGAAAAATGCAATACATACATTACTAAAGAAGTCCAGGGAGAAGTGATAAGGCCCAAACCAGTCATTTTGTTTGAACTAGATGGAAGATAAAGATTTGGAAATAGATTTGTAGGGGAGAACTGCTTAAATATAGAAGTAAAATGGGAAAAATGGAAAAAATGTAATGTAAGTCTACAAAAAGTATATTGTTAGAATAATCTCATGTTATTCTTTGATATTAACGTTGGTAATCCAAAAAAAAAGGAAATTGAAGAAATTGTAATAAATTGAACTGGGTTTTGCTGTAGTAGCTGATACAGCATCACTTGTGAAATTATGTGTTATTTTGGGTAGGGTAGGATGTAGCACAAATTTTAAAAAGTGGTAAGTAAGTAAGTGGCTGTGAGGAACCTGCAACAGGCAACGTTCAAAAAGAAAGTACTGGACTATATAAGATGATTAGTTTATTTCCTCAATAAATATTTTTAGGTTCCTAGCATGAGAAATGGGAATAGGCTAACAAATTCCTTGCTGCTCTGTAACAGAAGATGAGCAAAGTTTTGTTAAGTCAAGGTGACTAAAAGCAAATGTTACGAAGAATCATAAACATGTAAAAATGACACAAATTGTGTTGCAAAGTAAGATACAACTACCAGGAAAGATTAGGAAATCAATTCAGATGTGCTTTAATAGTAAAAAGATGACCAAGGAGAATGTTGTCTAGTCAATGAAGAACAAAAGCTATCAGTCCATGACACCAAAAAGGTCAGTATTTCAACACTCTTTCTGCATCAGTTAACTGCAAGCAATTAAGATAATTACATTTGAAAGGGTCTGGAGGGTAGGAGTGTTTCAGGAGAGGAGAAATGCAAATACAGTTTCTGCCTTTAGAAATATAGCAAGAAGGAAAAAGAATGAGAGATTCTTAGAAAATAAGTTCCAAGAATATGTGATAAACTTCAATTTCTGTGACAGTCCGAAATAAATGCTCACATATGGTTTGTGAAATAACTGGCGGGTAACTGTGTATGTCATAAGTTGTGTGAATTTTCCAAGAGCAAACTATGTCAGCCAAACCGTTGTATCTCTCTGGAAAGGTCATGGACATTGTGAGCAGAGAAGAACCAGATGTCATGAATTTTGACTTAAGAGTTTGTCAGTAATTTACATGGCATTTTCCTAAATACAGAAAATGTTTGCATGTTTGCTATAGGATGGGTACAAAACAGGCTAATGGACATTCCCTGGATAGGTTTTATTCATTGGATCAGGGTTAAAATGTACCAAATAGTGGTCTGCAGAAGTCAGATTTCAGTGTGTAGATTAATGATTTAAACGATGGGAAAGATCATGTGCTTACCGAATTTGCAGGCATTGCAGAGAAGCCTGGACTGAGACTGAGAGCAGGATTAGAATTTAAAATCTTGATAGTCTTAAGAAGTGGCTTGAATCAGCTAGTTCAGAGTTCAGCAAGAGCAGTTCTATATAAAGTTCTGTTTAATTACAGAATGGGAACTACTGAGAGGGCACAAAATAAGAACAAGTCACAGGCTGAACACGAGTTAATAATAATATATTTCTGCAAAAGGAGTCACTTGTAATGGGGTGTAAAAGCAAGAGAACCACCTGCAAGATGGCTGGGTGTCCAAGATGGTTGGCTCTCCTCCCAGACTCTTAATCACAAACAAGATCCCACCTGGTCTGGTTTTGGCCAGTTCAGTTTGAAAAAGGTCAAGAAAGTCTACAGAAAAGTAAGGGGGTTGATCAGTAGTGTATAAACTATAGTCTATAAGGGGGAAAAAAAAACCACCTAGATTTCACCAGTCTGAGGAAGAGAAGACTTGTAACAAACTGAGGCATTTCCCAATATACAAAACCCCTCAAACCTATTAAAGAAATGACCTGTACAGTCCTCATGTTGCAAGGCATGCAGGAATAATCTGTTCTCCCTTTTCACGCTGAATGGGATTGAAATTCTAGTAGGAATGACTGAAATTTTATTTTCAGAAAAAGTCCTTTATTAACAGTGAGGATATAGCAGCTTTGGAATAGACTACGTGGTCAAGGTACGGTGTTGTCAGTGCTGCTGAGTTGGAGAAACATTTATTGCTAATGACAGTCATAACTGATCCTGTCTTGGTGCAGGGACATGGGCTCTATCACCACAAATTTCTATGATTGTGTGACTCCATTTAAAGATTTGTGTCAGGTGAACATTTTCCATTTACTATTTTCTTTTTTCCTTTCTGCTTGTCAAAATGAAAAATGGCCCATTCTGGCACAGAACTGTTCCAGATGAAACCGTCAGCCGGAAAACTCAATGCCATAGGAAAGCTGCTTTGCACATACATCCTTCAGGAGATTGGTTGGGCAACCAGCATACCAACCCCAAAGCCTCAGAAAGTATGAAAAGGACTTGTAGGAGACAAGTCATCAAAATAAAATTTTCAAATTATCCTCAGCATTTCTCTAGGATTCTGTGGTCAGCAAAACCCGAATAAATGGGGCTGTTATTATTCTACATACATGTGGCAATAACTTCAAAATGCACAACGGTTTCACTGTGCACAAAAACAGGAGTTCAGGTATCATGGAGAAACAACTGTGAGCTGCTGCGTTCATTACAAATGTGGGGTTTGTTTTTCTCACATTGCAACTATATAGGCATAAAACAATTTCAAGGACCAAATACAAATAGTTTACACCACAGAAAGAAGAATGAATCAATTGCTAGGAACCTTTTTCTTCTCCAAACCAACCATCCTAAGGTAATGGATTGAAATCTTTTTGAAAGTGGGACCAGGAGTGTAGTTTAGTCTATACCACCTAGAAAACAATTTATTAAAATAGAAAAAGCAAGAAAAAATGAGCAAGTTCCTTGATATACCAGGTTTCACTACACCTCAAAATTTTAGAAAATGTCATACTTCTGTACCTATATGGTTTTTATGTTCCATGTAGCAGTATCCAATGATCAGTCCATTCAAGCCCAAGAAACTTGTGAACATAATCCGGCTTTATTTTGCTTTCTTATCATTCTTCAGTTGAATTTGTGAGGGTAAAAAGATTTTCCCATTTCTCTGCCACTTCCTGGACTCTCATATTAGCAGTATATTCGCCAGGTAGAAAGTTTTGTGTTTGTCACTGGACTTGCAAAATTCATTTGGAGGCTGCACATGCGCGTGAATTGATTTTGGGATGAATATAATTACTTCCTTCCCTATTTCACTATTGACTCACAACATTGTCTTTAAACAAATAATTAATTACTCTGTTTCTGTCCTCTATTGGCAAAGCTGAGATAGAGCTTCAACAATAGATTTGGCTCAGTGACATTATGGCATGTTATTCAATGAGTAAAAATTCTGCTACAGCTTTGTACAAGCTGCACTATTTGGATTCTAACTTAAATCATGGTTCACTCTGGCATCCATTGCTGAACTTCTTTATAAAATTTCAGGCAAGATGATTGAGTTGGGAAATAATTACTGTAATCCTCATTTGAGTGCTAGAAGCAGGTTCTCAATTTGAGTTACAAAAACATGAAAGGAAGAAATACCTTTGGAGAAAATTGACAAGATTCTATTTCAATAAAAAATTATATCAGTAATTATATTTCAATAACTCACCTCAGAGTTTGAGTTTAGTATTTTGTTCTTGCCTTGTGAATATTGCTTTTGTCATTAGAGGGAAGAAATATTTGAACACATACTTGTGGAAGTAAAATATAAAGTAGAAAATACCCTGAATGATTGTATCAGTTTAATTTATCTTACTCTCTGGCATAAGTCATGGATCATTATTTACTGACTGGCTCTCCAGAAGGACTGAGTCCCAAATATAGATTTGAATTTTGAGGATAATACAGTTAGCAACATAAGTTTTCAGTAAAACATTAGTGATCATATTTTTTAAATTACATTCTGTTATGTCGAATGACAATGTAAAAGTCTTTGCAAATAGGCACAGATTATTATCATGCAATCGTTCATGACCTGTTGAGAATTCTGTAATGTTATATAATAGGCATAATGTGAGAATTAAATTATACCCTTAATATATACATTTACATCAGCTCTGAAACAAATACATGCTAGGAAGTATTAAAGAAAAAAGGGATCTAAGAAAATAGCTTCTGTTCATGTAGTATTAGTTTCAAGTTAATTGAGCAACTGTTTGTCAGACCTTCTGACATCACAGTATCTTCAGTTCAACTTCACTATTGTGCTAGAACCCTCAGACACACGGTTATGAAAGCAGCAGCCCATTTAGAAGGAAGAACTTTTCAAATAATCCAACGACTCCAGTGTCGTGGGAGAAAGATGAAGAATGTTGGCACTTCATAAGGCGATGTCTTTACCTCAGCAGGCAGAGAACAAATGTCCCTTTCCAGCATTTGAGAACTTATCTGCCTGGCGGTGATTATTAGCGGGAGGCAGTCTCATAAAGTACAATTTCTGGTCATGACATTGAAATTTGAGGCCTGTGTTTTCCTCAACACTTGCTTTTTAGAATTCTGTCAACTATGGATGAATCCTGCAGAGGGATTTCTTTTAATTAGTTTTCAAATAGATCCTGTAATATTCACTATATCTTGTGGTAATTTAGCATTTTATAAACAGAAATAGCTCCAAGAATGATGAGTTTTCTGATATCATTCCCAAGATGACCTAGATTTTTTAAAAAGGGAAAGCTGAAGAATTTGAACTGAATTTTGCATCTGGGAGTGAATGCCATAGTGGTCAAAACAGGTGATGATAAGTGAAACATCTATAGCCCTGCTTCTGTAAATATACAAAGAATGGTTGATTAGAACCTCAGTGGGCCACAGGATTTCCAAGGTAGCTTTCTGTGTTGATGTAATATTAGTGGTGTGTGTTTTTAATTTAATTTCTTTTACTGTAGAGCAAAATAGTAAAATAATATACACTATGAAAAGATGAGGCAGAATTTTGTACCAGGAGTGCAATCTTTCTCCAACTGCTCTATTAACAGGTCAAGATAACAAGCATATTGTGATTAATAACCACAAAAGTTTCTGGGGATTAGGTACTTCACAAATAAATCTAAATAGCTCCATGCAGCAGGTTTCACGCTAATGCTATTTTGATCCCCATCTCCAGGAGCCATAAACTAGCTTCAGTCCATTGCCTTTTGTGAAATAACCCTGATTTATACTAGCTCAGAATACTTCCTTTGCGTTGTCGGAATTGTTACTGCCTGGTTTCACTGCACTAGCTGTGAAAAAAAACCAAGAAGAATCAACCAAGGCTTATTTATAGTTGTGTTAAAGCTGTAGCAGTGCAGCAGTGCAATGTGCTTTGGAATAAAGTGACCTGCAGGGGCTTACATTCCGTTTGCAGATGGGGCAGCATATTGGGGCTAGGGGTGTTTAGCAAACAGAGATCCTGCTACTGCAAATTAGCAGCCTAGTTCCTAGCAAACTTCCACTTCTCACTTTTCTCTGTTCATCAGGGCTTGATTTTTCTGGGGTATGGAAGAAAACATACGTAGAATAATAAGGAAATGGATTACTTCCTATTTCAGAGCTTCAGTGGGCTGTTAGAAGAAAGTGGCAGCACTTGTTTGGCCTTTGTTAGTATCACTGCTCTTTTGAAAATGAATTTCATACACTCAGACTTCTGCAGCCTTATATGATCCAGTGGTTATCCATAAAAAGGGACGCATGCATCCAGACTTTATGTCATTTTCCTTCTTGTAAAGCTAGATCAATTAGCCTCCTCCAAAGCATCAAACTCAACTGTGCGTATAATGGTATGTAATGGGTAGTGACAGGACACGATTTACTGCAGTGAAGTCAAACACAATTACCTGACTGAAACTAGCATGTGGTACTGCCCTGGACTGATGTAGTGAGCCACACAAATCAAATTTACTCCACTCCTTTGCTATTTTATAAAACTCCCCCAAACCATAAAAAAGTGTTAATAAAAATATCAACAGTGATGGAGCTCTGTAAACATTTAGAGAATGCTATCGTTCCTCATTCTTTCCTGAAATAGCATCTGGGTACCTATTCAACTCCCTGCCCTGTAGGACCGTTTTCAGTGTTCCAGCTCTCCCACTCTGCTGGTGCCTTCTCCATGCTGCTTCTCACGCAGCCCCACTCTCCAGCCAGAGCACCCCTGGAGGACTCAAGGACAAGAGAGAGGGTGTTCTTGACAAGCCTTGGTGTTCTCAAGCATGAACGTAACATCCATATGAGTGATACAGGATTATGTACAGATTGTATGTCCCAAGAGCTACTGAATTATCTTGCATTTTCACTGGGACAAAATAAGATCCTGACGCTGCTTCTAGTTTCACCTCCTTTTGTTTAGACCTTTACTGGCATGTCAGGTATAACAGGATCCCTTCTTGATATACAATATTGTCTTGGAGTTTGTATCTGGTCTCTCTGAGAGCTCCAGCCATTGGAGCACCATATTTATATTTTGTTTACACTGGGAAATTATTGTCACTTCTTAGTGTTAACCTGCTAAGGTTTCTGAACATCGTTACAAGAAATCAAGACAAAATGAAGACTAAAATGCTCTAAAACTGTTCCCCTCAGTTGCTTTGCCAGTGTTAAGCATTCTTTGGCTATTAAGCATCACTGTCTGAGGAGTCCTGCATTTGATTCTCCTGAAACACTGTCTCTTGTGCAGCCAATATTCTTATTTCTTCACTGATCCGATGCTAGATATAAACACACAGACCTATACTTCTCTTTTAAGCTCTCAATGGACTTGAGTCCTTCTGACTTTTTCTTAATCTGCCTTGACTGTGTTTTTCTGCAAACAGTTTGACTTGTGACAGCTGTGAATCCCAAAGAGGAGTCTCTGCAGGTAAATATAGGTTCCTCTATGCTGAGGCTTCCACCTGAATATGAGCTAGCAATGACTCCTGTTGTTCTGTCTCCAGGAGACGTTGAGGGATGGCTTGCACATTAACTATTTTTCTTTTTTCATTGAAATAGCACTGCCTTAATTGTGTAAGAATGGGCTAAAAATGTCCCGCGAATATGTTCTCAGTACAAAATGTAGTAACTTTTTAATGTATTTGTACTAACACATACCAAAAAATGAACTTTAGTAGCCAACCTGAATGAAAGGAATTGCAGATTCTTAAGGTAATTATCAAATATTAATGAAGTCTATAAATGTAGTTAAATCAAAGCTCATAAGTTTTAAGAACTTCTTGAGAGAACTGAGATATGTGAGATGCTACTTTTTGTTTTTCTTTTAACTCACAATTCATTGTGCCTAATTTAGTTATATTCGAGTCTTTATTTTGATAGAGATATACAAGTTTGAGATCTTTTCTGGGCTGGATGTTCATTGCCTGGTTCTTGTGTATTACATTATGGGCCTCTTTCATAATTATAAGGATTTATCTACTCTCAGAATTCTTCCAAAGCAGCTCTTCAGGCAGAGTTCCAACATAGGTTATACTAAATAGGAAAAAGACGCTTTAAAGCTGAATTAAAGAGCCTAGTGTGGTAATTATTCTTGACTAGCTATTTTGGTAAACTTCCAAATGCAGACAAATCCTAAGAGTTCAATTAAATAAAACCACTGAATACGTTTATTGGAGTTGCTCTGTTATAGTAACCACTGAACGCTTTTTTTTTGGAATTGCTCCATTAAAGTAATCATGGTTGTTGCTATTCAGGACTGTATCTGTCTTGTTTTATTTCTTATCTGTCAGTGAAACTTCAGTCTGAATTAGACCGGCCTTTCAGTATAGAAGGCAAGGCTGCTACAATGCGATCTAGAAGTAGGATGAGACCTACTTTGTGTCAAACCAGGCAGTTTTGTGGCTGTACGGAGACATAAAATGGGCTTATCTGTGAGGTCTGGGGCACTGGCACAGGGCTCAGCTCCAGTGCCTACAGGCCAGTCACTGCTTTTGTCTTTAGCACCTGGACTTCTCCTTGAGGGTTCCTGTTCACATGCTTTCCCAGGGATTAGTCACCCTGAAATCCTTGAGCAAGCAACGTGTGAAATAGACATAAAGACAAAGATCTGGATAGAATCTGTAAAATCATACTAGAAATCTCCTATGAATCTGAGAAAGATCGTTACAAGTTAAAGAAACAATTTGCCATTATATTGTCGGCTTGTATTCAGTCACATTCAGACATACAAAAATCACACTCACAGAAAGAGTGATGAAATGAGAGATGGTGGAGGATATTACCATCTAGTAGTACCACACTAGAGGTTATAAAACACTTTTCTGAGCCTTAGACATCTCCTGGAGCCCTGAATTGTACTTTTATAGGCTTTGAGTTTTGGTCATGACTGCATCTGTATCAAAAGTGGATTCACCAGTTTGCAGACAATAGTTTTCTGTTAAAAAAGCAAGAAATAGATTTTCAACTAAACAGAAACTTCTACATTTTGACTCTCTTCATTTTATTGGTTTCTAAATTAAACCATAGTTTTAATCTGAAAATAATATTATTTCATCTAGAAGACACTGAAACAGATCTTAGATTTTTTTAGAATTTATTACATTTTAATTTAATTATACGACAAACTGAGAGAATTCTGTGAAACTTTTAGCTCCACTTTTAATTTTGCAATATTTACCTTTCAAACTAAAAAATCTTAACAAAATGTTCTTAAACTGTCAGTCAGTGATGCCACTTCTTGGGCTTAGCATTTATTATGCCTACAAGCTGGGTACTGAGAGGGAATCTTGAGTCAGCTCTGATCATCCTGGCAGATGTGACTTGGATTCTAACTACAAGACAATTCCTAGTGCAGTGCGGTGCCACAACAAAATTTCCTAAAAAGCTGTGAAATCTCCCATCCATGGAGGTTTTTAAGATGTGGGTTAACAAAACTTTGGTTGACACCATCTGTTCTCTGCAAGGGTCTCATTTCTAGTGGAAGTTTGGACTAGATGATCTCCAGGGATCCTTTCTGATCAATATTTATATGATCTGAAAAGTAATAATGACTACTGCCTAACTTTCTCTCAGAGCATTTAATTCCATATAAACCTTCTCCACAGAGCGGTTCTCTGCCAGACTTTTCATTGTGCTCTCTGCTCATGAGTTTTCTCTACCTCCTTCACCAAGTCAGGCACTGTTTAGTTTACTAAAATTATTTTAAAGGTTACTAGAATAGTAATGTACTAATTTACATTAGTATGTTAATATATAGCCATCCCCCAGAATTGATAATCTCACCGCCAGCTGTTTCTGTCATAGGTGCTATTCCATTACAGCAATCTCTCTGATCACAGATTTAAATTTTTAGATTTTTCATGGGGGTTTTTTAGGACCCACAGGTCTTAAAAGGTTCTAAGAAGATAGACTTTGTTTCAACAAGAATTTGTCCTGAAAAAACGCCACTGAAGGATCTACCTTAGCAAGAAGCACAGGTTCTGCTCTCTAATAACAGTGCAAATTGATTTTTAAAATTTGGCTATCCTAGCAGGGATATGCTTCCACCTGCTGCAGAACACCGTGGAACTGTGGGACACAGCTGGAATATTGTGTGATAAACATGTCAGTTATTTCTTTTAAGGGCAAGGGAATCCCATTGGTAGGATTTCTTCACTGAAACTGTTGACCGAAATAAGAGTTTGCTAAATTTTGTTCCTCTTTTCACTGTAAAACAACAACAAAAAAGGGGGAAAGAACTCTATTTTGTTTTACTACTGTGGAAACAACACTTTGAAGTAACAGCCTCTCTATAACTCTTTAAACCTAGTGCAATAAAAGCTTGCCAAAGGAGATAGAGAATGTATTTCTTTAACTGCTGGCAGAAATGGAACAGTGCAAACCTGTGAAAAGTTCTTCTACTTACTCCAGCTGAAGAAATAAACCACATTAGACCTGTTCTCCCATGAAGGTTTGAAGAGAATCCACTGACTCTCAAGAGCAGCACCTGCAGGTAAATTGGGCAGCAGAGTTCTGCACATATAAAATTAAAATAGACGGCAAAGTGGCTTTTGGCTTGGAATCTGGCCGAATAAGTTTCCTAATGCATACAATAAAACACATTAGTGTTTAGTAGTATTTAATAAAACCATTAGTATGATCTAATATTAACCTCATTTGTGATTTTCAATGTAGTCTCCCAATATGACTTCATGTTGCTTTAGTTTAATTGATTTTGTCATGCTGAGTTTATTTGAGGAATAGAAGATGAGAGTCCAAAGAATTTGCCATATATTAAACAAACTGTGACTCTGATAACTCAGCTCATTTTATATGCAAGGGACAGAATTAATGATATTTTAGATGGGTCTGGAAAATTACATTTGCTAACCCTCTGACCCCATGATGGAAAACCCATCATTGCCATTAAGTTTTAAAAATGCAACGTCTGGAGCTGGTATGCTAAGGATTCAGAAATTATATTACCTCTATTAAAATGAAGTTTTAACGTCCTTCAACAATTAAAGCTCAAATATTATACGTCTGTTAATGAACTTCATAAATATTTATAAGGTGCTGTTAAAACGTACAGTCTAAAATGCGTAAGGAAAGACTTCAGCTGTCTTTTGCTTAATTTGAAAGGATTGTGTCATAACTTGGAGACTGCCTATCTGTTCCATGCAATTCTGTATCATAGAATCATAGAATCACCTGGGCTGGAAGGGACCTTCAAAGGTCATCTAGTCCGACCCCCCTGTAGTCAGCAGGGACACCCCCAACTAGACCAGGTTGCCCAGGACCTCATCGAGTCTCATCTTGAGTGTCTCCAGGGAAGGGGCCTCAACCACCTCCCTGGGCAACCTGTTCCAGTGCTCCACCACCCTCATTGTAAAGAATT
>JAOXNO010000002.1:34166670-34178350 GCA_028565335.1 Limnodromus scolopaceus
GAGGAAAGGGGTTGCCAGTGAAGACTGAGGCAAAAAAGTTGTTGAGAACTTCCACCTTCTCCTCATCCGTTGATACAAGTTCCCCACTGCTGCTCATTGGGCGGGGTACGTTTTCTTTAACCTTCCTTTTCTGGTTAATGTATCCTTTTACCATAGTAAATCAAAGGTAATTGCATTAATGTCAGTGAAATTATACCAATGTGGAAGCAGTGAATATGAAATGTCCTACTGTTACACAGTGTTTTTATTGGCTCCAATTGGTCTGCACTTTGGCACCAGAGAGGCTGGTATAGATACAAGGGTACAACAGGAGCGGAAATAGCAGATTGTACTGGCAAGTTTAAATCCCTACTTGTTCATGGATGGGCAGGAGGGTACTAGAATTTTCAATTTTTTATAGTTGTGGTTCAGTATTTAAGAGCTGCAGAGAGAAATCTTTTCAATGAGGCCTGTCTTATATTCGAATGCCAAGAAATTCTTCTTCCACTTAAACCAGGTCCACTGAAATTAATGAAACTTTACTAATATAAAACTGATATACCCCAGGGAAGGGAGATGGCACAGTGGTTTTAGCTCTGGTTATAGCTTTAGATCCTGTTAAATGCTTCTCTTTGTTAAAAAGCCTTATTGAAATAACCCCCTCTCTGACTGCAGTTGTATTGCCATAAATACTTAGATCGGATAGCTGGGATGCGGGTCTGGAGAGCTGGGATATGTTTCCTCTCTTCTCTGCCAAACCACAGAGCCCAATTATATTAGGAATTTATTAGTATTTATGAGTATTGAGGTATTTCTGCTTTTAGGAAGCTGTGGAAGTTGCTGATCAAAGTAACTTGAAAAAATATACTTGTATACAAGTTAGTTTAGCTACAGGCTCATTGCACGCACACTCACACAAAAAAACCTTTTATAAAAGCTGCCTTTGTTCTGCTTGTTTCCCCTTGTCTACATCTTAGTCTTTTCTTACAAGTTTTAATAAATTCCTTTCAAATCAATTAATTCCAACTCTTGAATTAAGACTGAAAGACAGAAACCAATTGCAGTGCATGTACTTCTGTAAGAGACTCATCTCCAGCCGTTGCCAACTTGGTGGCCCACCTCAGTCCACGGCCTAAAATTATTCGTTCTCCCTTCGATCTCTGTCTTGGGAAGCTCTTGGTTGGCATCACATGGCTCCATTCCCACATTAATGAGTTTTCATTGTCTTTAAATACTATTGATATTCACTCAAAACCTATTTTATTATTTCTGGGTTTTTTTAATTTCCCATGTTGGTTGCTTTGTCTTGAGTTTCCTGGATAGTAAATGACTTAGTTGATGAGTCTCCTTTTTGCTCTGTCAGTAGCTGGCTGCATCACTGCTGTTAAAGAGCAGACCATAACGCATCAGTAATTGCTTCCCAGATGAAAGTGAAATCCTTATAGTAAGTGTTTGGAAACATTAAGAGATTAACATAAGCAGCACCCTTTCAGACAGCACTCTGGTGTTTTTCACAAACTACAAGTCCTCTTCTAGACTGATAACAGGTGGAGTTTTCTGAGGAATATTTTTCCTCTTTGATTCTTTAGGTCTTGCTAAAAGATGCCTGAGATGCACAAAATATTCCCTTACTGGAGAAAGCAGAACAGGTTTGCTGATATGAGAGAAGTTCTACTTTGCTTCGATTACGTAAGAGATCAATAAGGAGCCAGTTTTATTCGTTTAAGCAAGGTCACTGTTTTAGCTTCCTGGAGCATTTACATAAGCAGAGAAGTACATTACATATTTTTTGACACTTGTGGCCAATGAGCACTGCATCTTTAACACAACTTGTATACAAGTTTCACATACTGTACCATAAGTAAAACTCTACAATCGCTGAGGTTTAAATCAGAGCTGACTGATCATGTTTAATTTAAATGTCTTAATGACTGTATTTTGAATAGAACATGGGCACATTAGCTAATCTGGGTTTTCTTTGCTCCAAAAAATGCATATAAAGTCATAGATTAATTTGGGCGAGTAACAATTCCACTGAAGTCAGTGATACTATTACTTTCTTGACGTTCTGTTTGCATTGAAAGGGATGATACATCAAGAGCTTAATCTTGCAGTATCTTTTTTCTTGCATCAGAAGAAGATTTTGATGGAATATGAATATTTCCCCAGCTTCTGATTCTCAGAGGACACAACAATCTGCCTTTTGCTTTTGCATCTGGCATAGTGTATTCAAAGATCCCAAATCACTTTTCAGGCTGTGCGGGAAGTAATTCCATCCAGAGCAAAGTAGGACATTATTACACTACTGGGGATAATGAAGTGACTGGATGTGTTTAAATCATAGTAAACGAGGGCAATTTTTGGCACTAATTTTGGATTTCATCTAACAGAATTTGTTTGTTTACTCCCCAGAATAAAGAAGTACCCAAATTTTAAGAAAGGGTTTTTGAAGGCATACAATGAACACCAAAAGGTTTTAGGGATAACGAAAAGTCAGGAATAATTACAAAGTATTTTGAATTGTGAATTTTTTCATCTCTTGTATATTTTGCCAAATCAGCAATTTTTGAGAGGAAAAAATGTTGAAAAATTGTGGAAATGCTTTTGTTTGAAGTCTCTTGCCTAAGGTGGTCCTTTTCTTATAATGACTCAGTGAATGGAAAACTGGAATGAAGTTTGTGAAATTGTCGGTGTGTAAAAATACATTTAAAGTTTGATAATGTACCTAGTTTTCAAATCATCTTTAGATTCAACAGTTCTTCCTCTTCAACGATATTATTACAGAGCTGCTGTTGAAAAAGGTGATCATTGGGCAGGGCTTTTTACGTGGTCAACATACATATTTATGGCTTCTCATTAAGCTGAGTTATGATATACTGTTTCAATACCTACTGCCTTTTATGGCTAATTTTTGAATTCCTGACTAAACAAGATTTTTAATGGAGTTCTGACATATTTTTTGATAATCACTACCAAACAGCAGCAGGAATGAGTCTAGTCTAATTAATGATTAGGGCTTTTAAATCCTAACTCATGTCTTTTTTCTGACTGGACTGTACTGAAAATCATGGGCATCAATAATTTTGAAATATAGCATAAATGAAATACAGAGAGAAAAATAAGTAGAGAAACCCTGTTAAATATATAGGAGAAGGAAAGTATGAAAACCAACTTGCTTTTATAAGCTCTAAGCCATATCTTTGGCTCCAGACCTCCCAAATAACAAGGTAATAAATCCATACACAAACTGAACTCGCCACATTTGCGCTGCCTTTCAGGCAGGCTTATTTCCTGTACTTCCAGGCAATGGCTCTCTTAGCTTCTTCTTCCTGAAGACATCTTAGAAATATCCATTTATAAATACAGGGAAAAGTCCATCTTTCAAAATTTCTATTTTCCTGTGACTTCACAGCTGTCCCTAAACATAGAAGGGGAAATAACTGCAGTTAATTTCTGTTATCTATCAGCAAATGTTGACTATATTAAGGAGATTAATTAGTCAGAGGTTAAGTAGATTAATTAGATGCTATGTTATTTTAATTTTCTGTATACTAATGAATATTTTATATTATTAATACACATATATTATAATTTTATGCACACTCTCTCCTTGATGTTTCTGTTTAAAATAATATTAACAGCTCACTGACACACACACCAGGCAGTATTTCGTGAATTCAGTTCCCTAACATACTATGAATGTCTATTAATCAATTATTTTTGCATGGGGTCTTTTCTTCTCCCCTATTTACAAAATAATATTCAGGCAATTTTTTTTCCAGACACCAAGAATTATTCAGGGGCTCTGTCCGTAGCTTTGCTCCAGTAAATTCAGTTTTGTTTAGAGAGGTGTTTGCATTCATGCAGATCTGATTCCCTGACCATAGGGGCCACAGAGTCATGCCTTTTTTTCTCAAACGAACTTTATTAGATCTTTGTTTTGAAGAGGTCTCTTCTCTTCAAAACATTTAGTACCTATGACTTTAAGTTGCATTCCTCACAGCAAATATTTAAGAACGTGTTACTAGCTGAAAACATAAAAAGCTTTATAGAATGTGACTAACCCCTGCAACGTTTAGAGATGATCTTTTAATAATAGTAATTTTAATCTTGATATTTAATTGACTTTATAACCCAGTTTTAAAAATTGTCATTGGACTGTTTTTTTCTTCTTTTTTTTTTTTTTAACTAAAAATCCTCATGATTTTCAGTGCATGAAATCATTCTACCAAAAACTGGTTTAATTGACAATTCAGTATTAAGGAAAATTTTATTTTTGATATAAAAAGGCTCTGGTTTTACCAGTAAGAAATTGAAAATCTTTCTTCCTTCTTTATCTGCAATACATTTCAATCTCTTTGATTGAATTTTTAAATAATTATGATAAAACATCTCTGCTTTATTAGAAAACACTGGTGGACTTGACAATATAATTTTTAAAGAAGCTATGTGTATATATATTTACTAGCTACTTCCAGTAATGGCATTCTTTTGAGCTCTTAATAGCTATTTCTACCTAAAAAAAACTTTTCAGAAACTTGTTTAAAGCAGTTTGTGCTTAATGAACTCCTCGTGAATTCAAAACAAGGTCCAAAAGATTCATCATAAAATGCCTCAGGGCACAGTTTTAAGCCAGTCTGCAGTGGGAGTGTTTTGTAGAAATCCCTGGAAATCCATTGCACATACTAAATTAAAATAATGCTCTCAAACATCAGGTTCACTGAGAGGCTGTGGGTTTTTCGACATTTCTAATTAAAATTGTTGGTTTGGATTCTGGAAAAAAGAGTAAGTTTTATTCTAGTAATAGAACTTTCCCTTAAGATGGCAACCTCTACTTTTTGATAAGCTTAGCTCCTAATGTTGAACTGGTGCTCCAGCAGAATTCTTTTTGCTTAGTTTAGACTAAATTAATAAGCAAGCTAAAAACCAAGACTAATGATTCTTGCAATATTCCTGGCTGTGAAAATAGCAATACACTAACACTAGAAACAGACAGACATAGAAAAACTGTACTGTGCAAGATGAAAAAGGAAGACGGATGACTAACTCACAGAAAAGGAAAAAGAAAATCCTCTTGGTTTATGTTTTTTAACATTTATAAATGACTGGTATTTTGTTCAATGAAATTGCAATTAATTCATTTGGGATTAAAAGCAATACCAAGTGTTATAACATTGTAATGCTCTTGGCACTGAATTCTAATACATTAACATCAGGATAAAATCGTGAGTATAGATTTTGTCAAGAACAGGTGAGTAAGCACAGTCCCTGGGAAAAAGGAGATGAGATATAGCCACAGGCAAGAGGACTCAAGGGACTGAACAGGGTATTTGCATTATTTCTGTTTCTTTTTCTTCCATCCTAGTATTTTGCTCTTTGTCCTTAATCATGCTTTGCTTTTACTTAATTGCTTTCCGTGACGAATATAAATTCAATCACCTCTTAACAGAGTCTTGCTGATCCAAAGCCAGAGATGTCTGTAAGTGGGTGCATTGCTAAGTAAAAGCTGAAAAAGCTGAGGTGACCCAAGAGAGATGCAAATCACAGCCAGATTAAATTGTACTTCTCAGAATTTTCAGAGCAAAGAAGATATCCAAATTTGTCACTAGCTACAGAACTGGGATTTTTTTGCATGTTTCTGTAACCTGTATTCCCCACTGGATTTTGAAATGTCAACCATATTCAGGAGAGCTTGCTATGAAAACTCCCTTTCCACAATCATTTTCAAATTTCATAAGATATTTATGACCCGGTGTGGCATGAAGTTTCACTTTGTACTGGATGTATAAATTAGCAGGAAATTAAGGGAGCTTCTACTGGTAACAAGACAGGAAAATTATTTCTGAAGATTTCCACCCAGTCTGAAGGCAGCAGCTAGAACAGCATTTCCACAGGATGCCTCGGTCCTTTAAGGATGTGGAAAGCTGATGGTGAAAGAAAGAGGTGATGGGAATCAAGAGCTTGAGACTTGGCCAAAAGAGCTAAGAGGTATCCCATGGAATAAGAGGAAAAGACCAGAGTGGAGGGGAGGAATTAATCATAGATATCTGTTTTGAGATTAAAGGGTACTGCTTTTTTTGTTACGAGGAACATGGTGGCATCTTTTTGGTTATACTTGGGTTGGGTTGTCTCATTCATTTGCCTGGTGAAGTACAAAAAGCATTTTGAAATAGATGCTTGATTTGCTGAGGCTCATATTGACTCACAGAGACAACGGAGGAGATAGTACATGCAGCTAAATCGCCAGTTACAGCACATGGACTCATCATGTCTCTCACTATGTGTGATTGTAATGGGTAGAAGGTTGTCACTGATTCTTTGTTGACAAGGTGGGAAAGCGTATAATTGGAGAGGAGGTACATTGCAAGGAGGATGGAGAATGACAAGGTGGGAGACACGAAAATATGGTACTGGATCCTGTTGCTCTTAGGAAAGGCAGTAATATTCTGCTTGAGGATGGGAAAATCTGAGATAAAGGGAGGGATGACATGCTCAGAGGTGTCAAAAAGGAGCTGAGGATTGATGCCTTGGTTAAGGTGGTTTGTAGGGTTGATGTGAGGATGCAATAATTTTCTAGCAGTCCTGTTCCAGCTGTGTATAGCATCTGGGAAAGAAGGGCAATTGAATGATAAGACTTGGAAAGAGAACTGGTGGCGTGAGAATAAAGGATCAGAACATGGGGAGAAAAAGCAGATGTGGTGTCCTAAAAAGCTGGAGGCAAGGGCTGATAGAAGCCCTGAGTCCTGGAGTTCCTGGGATCCCTGAGCAATGGCTGGAAGTGCATAAGTGAAAGTAAAAGCCAGCGATTTGGATGGGCAGCTGCCAATAGCTAGCTGGTACAGACCACAACCGAGGGAATATCATCGCTTTTGGTCTCTCTCTCTTAGCATTCAAGATTGTGAATACATAAGTAATTTTTTCTGTGTAGTTTACTGATTAATTATTGTAAAGGGACACTGGACCCTTTGCTTATGTGGCATATTTGTTAAAACACTTCTTGGAGGTGCGAGAGAAAGTCTTCCTATAATACAAATGAAAATAAGGCCTAAACTACATTCCTTGCCTCTCAGGAAAGTGCTCTCAAGGGTATAGGTAATCTTTGCAGAGGGCTTAATCTGCCATAGCTATAGGGTTTTGTAAAATTAAGTAAGTACTTGCTGGTTTGGAATGAAATAAAGATATCCACAATTGAGTTTACAGCCTATGGGTTGGTGTGCTCCCAGGGCAAGTAAGAGATTTGAGTTTGTGGTGCATCTCAAAGAGGCAGGGAGTATGGAATCAGATATACTATGGAACAGCTCCAGAAAAACAGACTCGAATAAACCTAAGTCACTCTAACCTTTCAATGTCCTAATGTCAGAGACTTTGGGTGAGATGAGGTAGAGGAGAAAACATGAGCCAAATGATGCCACTCATTTATTGCTGAAGCAATTGAAAAGACAGAGTCTTTGAAAGCCCTTGCAGATACTACCTCACTGCTGTGCTGTGCATTTAGATGCCACCAACACTCAGGTTTGCTTGTGAAGCTGGATTTTGTACAAAGCCTGTAGTTGGTAGGCTAAGAGCTACTGTCTTTGTTATAGGTGCTATTAATCTGACAAATTAACCTCAAAGCAAAATGTAATAAACTTCTCAGCCCAGTTTCTGATGATAGGAGATTTGCTGTTACAGAAAGTATCACAAAGGGAGACATATAAATGGCAATTTTGATGGCTGCTTCAAGAAAAATATGAGACCTCTGCCTCCTTCCTCATTTTTAGTCACACCAGATTGTACAGGTCTAGAGAGCAAAGACAATTCATTTGAGAATAGAAAAATTTACCATGTTCCAATCTGTATCATGGCCAAATGGAGACTTGAGGGATGCGAGTCATGTACTCCTCAGGACCCTCGCGGCATTGACCAAGAGGACTCTCCATCAGTCCAGGAGAAAGGAGTTCAGGAGGTCAGATTTGCTTTCTGCTGAGGGTTATTATCCTATCTGTTTTCTACAGTTTGAATTCCTCTGGGCAGCAATGAACTCATTCTTAAGGCAAAGGGGTTTGGTGTTTTACTGCTAATGCTTGTTGTCTCCCTATGCAGCTGTATAATTTTCAGGAATTTCTGCCCTGATGTACTCTCCTAAATCAGATTTGCTCATCAAGGGGGAACAGACCCCTTTTCCAAAAGGTTATGTTAAAAGGGAAGATGTGGAAAAGAAAAATAAAGAGAGAACTGATAGTTCCATAGACTGGAAATTTGTGCCAATTAAAAAAAAACCTCAGACTTCCTCATATACTACAAAAAAAGTCAATTAGTCAGCTAAAGGGGCATGTTAGATTGTTCTAGGTATTAGAAAATTTATACATTGATTCTGCCTATGTAATTTAGTATATACTTTCCTTATGATGGATGCAATGGAGTTAAACATTGTTATTATAAGTGGTTGAATTTTTATGAATTATGATCCACTAGTAGTAATACTAAATTCAATGAAATCAAATCCAGCCTGGAATTGATATACCATTGATTGCATTTCCATGCAGCTTCTCTTGTTTAAAATTACTGGACATACACTGAGGAGTCTCCAAGTTAGTCTACTTTGTCTGTTTCAGCAGTTTTAAAAACATGTCAGATAATAAGACGCTGATCAGATTCAAAACAGGCCCAGAACTCAAGGCATCTAAGAGCTATTTTAGAAAGCAGAGTTAGAAACATAATTATAAGAGAGACTAATGAAGGGCACCTCCTCAATTTCCCTGTGGCCCTGGCTAAGAAATTAAATCAAGTTTGTACTGCATAAGCATGACTAAACTGTTAGAAATGAGGGAGAGGAAAGATTAAAGTGTTATCTTCTAAACAATAAATACATAATGAACAAAAAATAGAAAAGCAAGCCATTATAATGAAAAGAAAAGAGACATTTAATGGATTGTATAAGACCCAGCAATTAGAACTGGTACTAGAAAGAGTCAGTCAAGAGTTTATTTCAGAGGAATAACTCCCAAATTTCAGAACTTCTGTGGGAATATGTTTCTCTGATATTTCAAGAGTAGTGTGTTGAAGCTGTTTCTTGAGCCACCATCTGCCAGAAGAGCAGGACAAGGTGTCTCTACGGATAGGTGCAATACAATACCTGTCAAAATCAAAATGGATCTTTCCATTGGTGCCATTAGGGTCTGCATGAGGCTTTAGCAAAAAATCCCCTCTGATTTGGGGATTAATTTCATGAGAAATCTCACCTCAGATTTCTAGAAGCCACAGGAGAAGAGAACTGTAAAGCTAAATCTAGCTGGTGGAATAACAATAGTGTGTTTTGCACAGCTGGGATTCCAAATCACAGCGAGATTGAAAATTCTAAACACCACCAACCTTCACATTCCGGAATTGTCCTGCTTACGCAGGGACTGAAGAGGAGGCTAAGAGCTAAAAAGATAATACAGAAGTTCTACCCGTAAAGAAAGAATTGTATGTTTTAATGAAGAAAATAAGAGAATCTGATTTTTGGAGTGTGAACAACTGAGATGACCCCAATTAATTATTTCAGCCTACCACAGCTGCTTGGGGTGATATCAAAGCATTTAACATGAGGGTGCAAACAGCTTCTGCCTTAATCAGGTTATCTCTACTGCCTTGTTGACTAAAAAGAGCAGGATGTGAGCCAAACTGAAGGGGTGTAGCTGAAGGTTTTTCAGCTACTGGCTAGTAAATCATGCCTGTATATGGTTTAGTGGGGCTTTACGTATTATCTGCAAGTTCTGCTAAAGAATAAATTTTCTTGCACAATAAAATGTTCATATTGGCTTGATCTTACAAGATACTTGCTGATTTTTTTTTTTATTTAATCATTGAAAGATACAATTTGAAATTTTGAAAATGTATTCATTTTCCCAAAGGCAAAAACCGAGCAGTATAGACAAGCAGTTTATATCCTGAGGGTATTTTATATCCTGAGGGTATCATCCTTGGTTTTGATGAGTAATTGATCACCCATATCCCACCTCATTCTTTCTGATGTCTAACTGGGTAACTGAAACCATTTAAATTATAAACATGAGAATGCAAAACAATAAGTAGATAATTCTTCTGTCTGCTTTTAAAATTTAAATTTGCCTGAAAATATGGGTGTTTGTATCAATGTTTATTCCCTGTTTTCTATAAAAAATGCAAAGAAGCACACGGATGTTTGAGCAAAGTAGTGGAATGTAAATCTTGTAGACATTTTTTTAGCATCGTTTAGTATCAAGGTCCCAAGACCTTGTTTTCCTGCAGCCTCAATCTCTGACACTCTGTGTTCTGTTTTGTTTTGCTAAATCAATTTACTTTCCAAATACAATGTTTGTCAGCACTCAGGTTACCTCTGTTTCTGGAATAAAAAGAGAAATCAGCAATCAGTTTGTGGAACTTTTGCAAATATGCCTAGAGGGCCCTCTTTAAAAGAGTATGAATCTTTGGCAAACAATGTGTTGTTGGATTAATTAATGCTAAAGACACGTTACACAAAATCAGAGGGAAGAAATAGCTGCAGCAGACATATTTTTTTAACAGACTGGGTCTGAATTTATATCATGGGCTGCTGGAACTCCCCAGACTTCAACTACTAAAGCCAGGTTCCTGTTACATTCTTTGCTTAATTTAGCAGTCTTAGAATAAATTACTTTTTTCCTACACAGCTTTTAACAACCCTTTTATAATGGGATTGCTGCAACTAACTCTCTTCTATTCTCCCTTGTGGGCAATTTTTAATAATTTTTTTTTTCCCTGAAAGCCTAAAGTTTTCTCTCTCTAGCTACTGCCCAGTGCCGCGTTTGGAACATGTTCTCTGTCTTCAGTAACAAGCTTATGATTATTAACACTCCAGCATTTATCACAAGTCACGGAAGCAAAGCTCTTAATCAAAGACACTTGGGCCTGTACGTGAAGGTTACCTAGTACATGATGACAGATGACCCTCCATGGATCCCATAGCTCACCTATTTTACCTATTTCACACCGTGATAAGCCTGCCCATCTTATAGATATTAATAATTTAGCCTGCTCCATTACAGTTAATATCTCTCTGAGAGATGTGTCTGTTGGGGAAAAATGATACACTTACGAACTTTTTGAAACAATAAAATTGATCAATTTTTGAGCCGGCTTTTCCTGTGAAGCTAGTTCCCAAGTAATTTATTTTCACTCATTAAATCTGCTGTCTGAAAGTAGGAGTTAGTACATCTGCATGAGGAAAGCACAATCAGCTGCATTTGCAGATGGAGCCCAAACTCTCTGTAGAATCTAATGGAATTTGCATCGAATGAGATAAATGGTATATGTGTTTGTGTTTACTTACAGAAAAACAGGGAATCAGTCTAATACTTAGGGAGTTCTTTGCATTGATTAACATGTTCTTCTGATGTTTTGCAGAATGCAGCCTTTCATAATGACAGGAACGTGATAATCAGTGAAATTACATTTGTATTGATTTTACTGATTTAGCTGGAGAAAGAAGGAGGCTACTCTTTCTGGGATGAAAAAAAGAAAATGTAGCTTTGCTGCTGTGAAAAGCAATTACACTGGGCATCAGCTCGGAGTTGCTCCACAGCTAAGGTTTGTCCAGTCTTCCGTAACTAGCTCATTAAGAATCTGTAAGTTAAGACTAAATTAAGCTCTACAGAGAGACTTAGATAGATTGGACCATTGGGCCAACATCAATGGGATGAGCTTCAACAAGGGCAAGTGC
>JAOXNO010000002.1:34205089-34225859 GCA_028565335.1 Limnodromus scolopaceus
CCCGGGGCGGCGGGGCGGGCTGTCGGCGGGCGGCGTGAGGCGACCGAGCCGCCCCGGGTGCCTCCGCCCCGCGCGGGGGAATGAGAGGCGGCGCCGCGGGGCTACCGGAGCCCGCCGGGACCCCACCATGCGGGAGCTGGCGATCGAGATCGGCATACGGGTCCTGCTCTTCGGGGTCTTCGTGTGAGTACCCGCCGGGCAGCGGGTAGGCGGGGAGGGGACGGGACGGTTCCTGGGGGTACCTCCGGCGGCGCCTCAACTTTCCTGCGGCGCCCGGGGCCGCTCCGGTGCCTTCGCACCCGAGCGCGGTGATGGGTCGCCGGGCCAGGGGACCGCGGGGTGGGGTTGGGGTACGGGGCTGGTCGCCCCTCGGCGCGGGCTGGTCGCCGCTGGTCGCCCCGCAGCCCCTGATGGAGAGGCACCCGGTAGCGGGCGGGGGAGCCCCCCCGGGCCGCCGCCGACCCTCCCGGGAGCCCCGAGCGAGGGGCAGCTCCCGCCGTTCCCCCCGTCGGGGAAGGGGAATTTTCCCCGTTGCGGGAGCAGCGGGGGGCTCTCCCTGCCCTGGGATTTTGCCCGACACCTGCGGGATTTCTTTCTTTGTTTTTTTGTTTGGTGTTTTTTTTTTTTTTTGGTCGGAGAAACTACTCTTTGTGAGAGAAGTGTGCAAAAGCCAACGAAATAAAAAAACAAAAAAAATCCAAAAAACCACCAAACCACCCATCCTGCGTCTGTTTTGGTTTGGGCCATTATAGTTTTTGCTGTAAGGTGTGATCAGCCGGGGCTGTAAACGCACCCGGAGGGCCGGCCGGCAGCAGCGGGAGCCCGCAGGGTGAGCTGCGGGGCAGGCGCCCCGAGCGGGAGAGCTACGGCGCCCGTGCCTGGAGCTGGGGAAGGACCTGGGGCTAAACGTGAGGTGCAAAATGGATTGTAGGGGGCTCTGGGATGCACATCCGCACGCTGCTGTGGAGGGAGGAAAGTCATGGAAATCTGGTTGCTGAAGGAAGCGTGGCTGTCGCTGCAGGAATGCTCTTTTTGCCTTCTGTAGGAGAAAGCAGTGTATGTGTTCTTTTTCATTGTATACTTCAGGAAAGCTTCCCCCTTTCTTCTCAGGGCTGTACCTTTTTCCTCTTTTGGGGTCTTTATGTTCTGCATGCGTTTGAACAACAGAAAGTTACGCGCTTTATATAAGTTTGCATTTCAGTTCATTAAAGATGGGTAGCCTCAATCTTTGTGATCTCTGAAGTATCGGAGAAACTAGATCAGATTCTGCTGCCGTTTACTCGCTTGTCTACTTAGCGATGGATGCTGTTGGTCACAGGTGCAGGCAGGAATAGTGCAGTGCATCTATTAAGCCGTGATCCTGACTTACAGCTGGTGATACCGGAACGCTTTGATGCGGTTCCTTTCTGAACCTCTCATGGTTAATGAATAACTTGCCCAATTTACTGGCATTTGAGTTTTTCCTCAGTGCTCATTTCTCTTGAATATTGATGCAAATCTTTTGATTTGCAACATGTTTGTTAAGTGTCATCCTCTTCCTTTTTAGGATAAGCTTTGATACCTTCAAAAACCTGTACCTTTGATACCTTTCTGTTCTGTTGCATCTTACTTGGGAAGTAGACCTATTCCTTTTGACAGAAGTCTTTTCTGGAGTATATGGAATTATAGGGTGAGGAAAGACCTCAGAAACTGATGCTACATCAGAACCTTTCCCTTCATTATGACTGCAAGTGTAATTAATCACTTAGACCATCCAGTAAGAGATCTCTTCATATAGCTTATTACCATGATGTATAAATCATGCCCCTTTCTATGTAGTAAGCTCTAGGTTATGTTTGTCCTCTGTCCTCATTTCCTCTCTGAAACGTTCTATAACTTTCATTATTCTTTATGCTGTGGTTCTAAAATCAACTGAGGGATAACTGAAAGAAATGCTTTTGGTAGAGCCACCACAGTGCTAAATAGAAAATGATTACACAAGCACTTTTCACGTTTTCATATAGCTCAAGATTCTTCCTTCTTGGAATTGTGGAGAGTAATTCTGACATTGTAAGAGGTCATTTGAAGCATTCATTGTCATCTACAAGTACCAAACGTGTAGCGTTCTAAATTCACATCCACGTTGGTGTTTAGTTTTATGAAGAACTGCACTTTGTAATGGCTGCAAAAATATAATCTCTAGCTAGACCAGAAAAAATAGTTTTAATATTCAGATAAACTTAACACCAATGTAATCTTTTGCTATTTAAATGGTATTCAGTATTTCTGTGTTTTTCCAAAGAGGCAGCTACTCATATTTTGGAACTTTAGTGTTACAGAGGTATAAATACTGTGTTTTCTCTGGCTTTGAAGACAGCCAGGGCAAGAATTTTTATGGACCGTTGAGTTCATTGAAATATCTCTTCAAGTTTGAACAATTACTAGTGAATTTGGAAGCCCCTGGACTGGAATTGAGGCAATAGCAATGTAAGCTCTAGTGCAGTAGCTGCTTCTAGGAATGCAAAGGCTCTACAGTTCCCACCTCCCTTCAAAAGGAATGCTGTTAATGACTTGAGGCTAGCTCTGAGATCATCTCTGATGTGAATGCCAGCTGCAAAATAGGTATTTGTCCACCAGAAACTGGCCTGAAGAGAATTAGTTCATTCTGAAAAGGTGTTGGTGACTTTGGGTCACTACCAACCTCTGTAGTGTTAGAAATCTGACCTTGAAGATAACGGTTCCATAGTTGTTTGCCAATTGTGAACCATCTGTGCCTCCCAGATGTCTTTTCAGCTTCAACCTACTGATTAATAGAACTCAGAGTAATATACTGGCACATTTTGTACCGTAAAATGCAAAAGAAAAAGGTGCGTATTCCATGTTGTAGTTTTGCTTGGTGATAAATGTCATTTCATAAAAATGGAGGTGTGAAAACTTATGTTGATGATTGCTGCAATTGAATGTATTGCCAATTTGAATGTATTTTACAGCAACAGCAGCCGTATCTTCTATACTTAAAAGACTGGCAACCTTCTTTTCTCTCAGTTGCCATAATTATCAAATTTAGTCATTCCACTAAAGCAAAAATCTATACTTATTATTTAAGTTCTCTTCTGTCATGCAAATGTACACTATTCCAAGTAATACACATTTTTGATGGTTGTTTATTGGTTTGGATGAATTCAACAGACAATTAGTGAGCATAATGGTAACAACTGACTCAGTTCTAGATGATGCGTTCTTAGCAGTTGCTGAGTGTTCACTTGGCAATTAAAGATGGGTTTAGGTATTGAAATGAAGCCTGTGCGTTTACAAAGATCTGTGCTGAAGGGCGTTTTAGCCCTCAGGATTTACTGCTATTGAAGGAAGGATTAATTAGGAGAGATTTATTAGAAGAACTACAGTTGCCTGAAATTCAGAACCAGGAGTGAAAAAAAAACCCAAAAAAGCCCAACAAACCCACAACCCAAACCAAACAGACTGTTTGCAGTCAAAAACATGCTTGCACGCTTTACTGGGAAGGTAAATAGTAGAGGGTCTTTGAGTACCTTCAGCAAAAGACCTCTCAAGCCACAAGTTACAAACTCAAAGGAGAGTAGTGATATTTCTGTTCTCTCCTACGGTTTTCCCCTGTTCCTTAACATTAACAAATTCATTTTAGTTTTCAAAATATTTAGACTTGCATCTTCTGACTGAGCTGAACTGATCCTGACGAGCGTAGATGGTTTGCTACTTACTAGGCAAAGAAAATTCTCGCGCTGTAATTTGACCATTACGTTGTTACTGCACTGTACGGTTTCAAGTATTTTTCAATGAAACCTTGACTTTAATCAAGGATCACCTCATACTTCTGTTTGTTTAGTTTTTTATTTATTAAAAAAATGTGTGAGTACAGAACTGGAGTGAAATTTTTGATGTAAAGTCTCACGTAGAAATGGTCTATTGCTTAATATAACAATTGTGAGCATGTGCTTTGTTTATAGAAAAAATCAAATGCTACTTTGAAGAATGATTGAATTAGAGTGTTACATCTCTGTTTTCTTCATTTTGTACTTATTCCTATGACCAGGAGCATCTTAAGATGCCTGATTAATGCTAAAACATGTTAAACATGGCCAGTCTTTCATCTTCTTCCATGTGGACACTGGCATTTGTCACTTAGGGAACACTTGATGAAAACAAACTGTTCTGACAGACAGACTTATTCAGTTAAGGCAATTGTAAAAAGATTTGTGAGCAGGTCTGCTATTTTTACACAGGAGTAATGCCCTTAAAACAATGTTCTTCATCTGTCCTAAAAAGGATTCATTGAGTGAGCCTGTAATTGCCAGTAGGGATGTCTTATTTTCTTAGCAAAATACATGTTGTTCTGTTTTAGGCATCCCCTACGAGGAAAACTTTTTCATCTGTTTTAGAAGACCACATTATTGTCTTGGTAGGAAGATAGGAGCCTTTGCGTGTGGTGTAGTATATTTAGCCCAATGACTTGTCAACAGCATATCGCTGACGTTTCTAGAGCTGTCTAATTGATTAAAAAGACAGTCTTTCAAGGATTGCTTCATCAAACCTCAAGCTCTTCAGTGAGTGTGATGTGATTAAAAGATAAATGTCATTCAGAGTAATTGGGTATCTTCCCTACAGCACAGTCTCATTAGCAGCCTCCCTTGGGAATAAATGTTTATCTGCGGGTTAACATGTATACATTACACACATGTGAGCATACGGTATTGACTAATGCTGACATCTTTCGTGTCTGTGCCACAGTCATACTCTGGTTTAAGTAAATAAAAGCTCATTCTGAGTGTTGGGTTTCTTACAAGTTTTCATAACTTGATTAAAATTAATATTGTATATGCATGAAATGATTTAGCATGGGAAGCTCTTTCAAGTAGCTTTCTTTGTCGTGGGTGGTGATCTTCTGGGTGTTCTGTGGATGTTGCCTTCCTAAATGATGCTGCATATTGTCTTGTTAACGCAGACAGAAAATCAATTAGCTGAGGAAATTCCATAATGCTGCAGCTTCGCTTTACTTTTCCCACAGTTTGCACTGCCTTTTCTCTGTCCTTCTGCTGGATTTTTGGAGGGTAGACTGAGCTGAGAGTCATGAGCAGTTAGAGAAGAAATCACCAGTCTGAGACATTAAGATTCGTTTCCTCATGCTGACCCAAACACTACCAAATTACACAAATCAGTTGGACCAAGATTTCAAAGCACCTTTTGAGCCCAGGCTCTCTGGCTCAATGTTTCAAAGCAAAGTAGGTATTTGGCCACATGAGCTGCTGCTTCTTTTTGCGTCCTTTGTTCTAGATTTGAGTATCCCATAATTCTGACTTTGTTTGGAACCTGGTATTTGGCTTCTGATCTTAAAAGTTTTGGACTTCATTTCTCTCTACCCTAATTTCTCATCAAGAAAGTGAGAGTAATGCTTCTTTTTCTTACCCTTTGTTCATTTAATTGATACATTCTTTGTCATGAGGTATATGGGCAATAGCCAAACCCACTGAAGATGCTTGGGGCTTTTTCAGTATTAGTTTCACAAATAGTAATGGTAGTAGGAAGCGAGAACATCAACATGTTTGGTTAATAACCCACTAAAAATAGGTACTGTATTGTAAATTGTAATTTAGATGAAACTAAAATGAGGGGAAGATTTAGTTTCGTGGCCTGGGTTGAAGTGTAGTTCGCTGACTAGGGTTAATGAACAGTTAAGGGAGAGACCTGCTGTAAAAAAGGCCTTAGACTCTCTGGTGCTTAGGATCTGAGAACATATATCAAAGGTTGCATATTGAGCTCCAGCGGGAAGCAACAGACTTGTTCCAGTGCTCAGCAGAGTCTGTTACACCTTTGAAGTGATGGAAGAATTAGAATGCCATGGAGCTTCTGTCACTTGCTGAATGCAGCTGATCTTTCACAAAGTGACCCGAATCTTAACTCTGCTCAGCTCTGTGTCCTTGAGAGGTTACTGTAAAAACAAAAGGCCATAAATACTTATTATACCTAGTGTAATATGAAACACACAACAAAATGACCGTGTGCTTGTCCCGATATCTATGAAATATCACCAAGCTAACAGAGACGCTTGGTACTTGGCATTCCTCTGACCCGACGCTTCTGTTCCCATTGCTTTCTTATTTTATTTATTGAAACTAGGGTAGGTTTTTACTGACTTTGGTAACAGCTATTCAGGAGAAAACGTACCTATCTTTCTTTGCAGGCTTTGGTCTGTCAAAAGATAGACTTTCACAGACTGCTGTGTCAATGCTTTTAGGTTGTGGAACTAAGCTTATTTCATTTGTCTTCCCTGAGTCTTGAGTTGGGGGGAGAAAAAGGGGATTTATCAGTAGGAATTCTAATTGTCCTCTTAATAGGATGGGATTTACAGTTGATGTCCATGGCTAAACTCGCAGCTGAATACATGCTGAAAAAGGATGCTATTGTAAATGCCAAAACACCTGCTCCAGATTTTTGAGGAGTAAATGGTGACTTTGTGTCTCTTCTTGTTGAATCCTGTTTACTCACTGACTTTGGCACTTCGTGTTTATTTGCTCCCAGCCCTAATTGAGGACGTTTTACAGTGAGACTGCTACTAAGACTGACAGGGTTTCTGTAAGGGGAACTTTTCTTTTAAAAAATTGACTTTTATTCTTTGATCTAAGCACAGTCAAGCTGGGGCACAACTGTGTGTCTTATGGCAAAGACTTTAATAAAAAGCACGGTCCGATTACTGAGAATGCATTCGTACCTGGCACAGTAAATGAATTTCTTTATAGTCTCCCAATCTGCTGGTGACTTTGGAAAGCAAGTACTTGGAAATTGTTGGCACAATTATTGATGCTAAGAGATTACATTTAGTTGTAACTTTTTTTGTGTAGTAAGCACTGTACTGATACTGAACAGGGGATGTCTGAGTGCGGCATCTGTACTGGCAAGGATTAGTGGACAAAGAGAGAAAGCTAGAGAAAAACACGTGTCCCTGGTTAAAGTATTGGTTGTGATCCACTAATGAACATCAGGAACCAATGAATAATTAAGGAAAACTTCACTGATCTCTGAAGAACTGTTTTACAGGTGATCCTCCTCATAGAAGAGACAAGGTTGTTGTCAGCTGTGGCACTTGAGCTAAGCTTTTCAGAGGTACTTGGTTTTTAAGATACTTTCCATTCATGTTTGTCTTTTGCCTTGTAAATGGTAAATTTGTCATCATTGGACCCCAAGGAATTGCTATGCAAGAAACTCTGACTGATCTATATGATTCTGCAGAAAACTACGTTAGGAATGTTTCTTTGTTGTAAAGCAGATTGCTACAGTCACTGCGTATTGCATTTGTTTATTTCTCTGCATTACAAAACACTTTTAGCTTTTACTATCCAAATTGCTAAATATTTTCCTTGTTGAAATGCCACTGAATTTTAATTAAAATGGCATATAGATAAAATGGACTAAGTGGGATTTTTTTTTTTTACTGTAGGCTAAAGTAACAGGTTTTACGACTAGTGTTTTCATATTAAGTGGTGGACTAAGGTTACTTATGGAGGTGAATTTCAGAGAATTGGGGAGGAGTGAGAAAGGTGGTAAGAGGGGTACGGAAAACACCTTTTCTGGGAAAAAAATAGAAGCAATTGAACTATTTAATCTAGAAATCTGAGGAGACGTGGCAGTAATCTTCATGTATAAGCAGGTGCTATAAAGAAGTCTGAGGAAGGCAAACTGGTCTTCCTGTCCTTTGGGAATTGTACAAGGAAGGAAAGATTTAAAACTTGTAGCAAGAGAAACTTAGAGTGAGCGTGGGGAAGTACAAACTGACTGTAAGGACTTCTGAGCGCTGTGATAGATTGCCTGAGGCGTGTGTAGAATCTTTACCACTGGAAATTTTAAAAAGCCTTACATTAAAGTGCCTTGGGAGTATTTTACATGAAGTTTTGCTTTGCTGCGTGGCTGTGAGGGGACAGACGAGGTGGCCTTGTAGACTGGCATGGATCATCTCAGTGGACTGAGGTCTGTACCGCCTGAGAGTGTCCCAGTGTGTGGGGAAAAGCGGAAAGACATTAAGGCCAAATTTCTTTTAAGAGACTTTTGGCTCACGTTGATGGGCAGAAAAGGAGATGGGTGTTACCAATTTAAAGTTCCGTAGGGAATGCTTTAGCAAAGACTGGGAGGAAGCTGATGGTTCCTTCTGTCTGGAGGGCAGTGCTGTGCCAGATCTCACACTCAAAATATTCTGCATTGACGAGTTCATGGGGAAAATGAAATCCTAGATTAGGTGAAATGTTTCACTCTGCAGTCTTGCAGTTTAACATTTTACTCTATTCTGCGTGAGAAGTTTTACTACTACTTTAGAATTTATAATGGAGGTGTAAAATGTCAGCGCAGAGGTATTTCAGCTTTGAAGGATTTGTAGCACCCTGCCAAGTGTTGTGAAGCCTTGCAAATCGAAAACAACAGAGGAGAGTATCATTTGATATAAACGGTTATATTTTCATTAGCTGCCAATTTTCACTAATGGGAGAACAGATCTAATAGCCAGACTACTCTCATAGCCTGCAGAGAGGTCATTAATAATTCCATTCATCTAGAGTCCAAGGTGCTTTATGGGAGTGTAACTATTGCAATCGGACTTTAGTGAGTGCTACGAAATGCTAAAAGTGATGTTCCTATTCCCCATTACTATATCTTTATATCTCTTTTTTTTTTTTCCCCCCAATCATTATTAATGCTCTGGAACATGTAGTTATTCACACAAGTGTTTTTGGATTGAGTGATTTTAATATAGTTGGATTGGATTGTGAATATCATTAGAGAGGTCTCTCTTTTTTCCCAGAGAAAAATGAAGTATCGCATACAGCAACTGTGAAGGAAAAACTGGAACAAAGCAACTTGTAAACTTGTATTACATTTATTGAATGATTAGGCCAAAAAAGTGCATCTTTATTAATACAGAAGTGTTTTATTTTAAAATTTAGTTTTTAAACACGTTGTTTATTAAAATGAGTTTAATGGATACCCCCCCCCCCAATATTTCATTTTGGTTAAAATGGTGTGTTCTGCTTAACAAAAACTTAATGTTTTAATTTCACAAAAAGAAACTCTTGATCAAACTTTGTAGATTTGTCTGTAGTACTTATCTCTCTCGCTTCCTTACCAGCTCCTGAGTTTTTGGTCTGAAAAAAACGACCTGAGAATGTGTTTTGGCACTTAGCTCTAGCTGTGGACAATTTGTTTGATATAACTTAATCCTCACTTTTGTTCGGCCTATGCCCCTCAGGTCCAGCGTTGTGTGGGAAGAGGCTTCACTGTCATACAGGTCCTCTTTCAAGGTCACATCTCTGTTTATCCATTGTATGTTTAAAGGGAACAGTGGTGCAGAGTGAATGGGGTACAAATCATAAACATTCATATAATAAATGTATTCTAGATTAAAAATAACTTGGCAGCATCATGTCATGTTCATATTATTAAAATTCAGGTTATGGCAAAAAGCTGGGTGAGCGAGACAGAAACTTTCTTGCCTAGAAGTGGCAGTAGGTTTTTGACGTGGGGCTTTCAAAGAGATTGGGTGGGGGGCAGCAGCTGAGTGGGTGGCAGTGAGATCCTGCAGCATGGAGGAACGTGTTGGTGTGTTTCCGAGATTGCTCCTGAGTAAGCTGCCAGGGCCAAGCTGTCCCTTCCAACCAATTAAACCTTGTTCTGAGCAAAATATTAAAGAGCGATTGAAGGAGAGAGAAACATTGAAGTAACTGAGCTACAAAAGGAGTTTTGGAGGAGGAACAAAAATAACCGAGAGGGAAAGCTTTGGTTATTAAGAGAACTCAGCATCTCTGTGAGTTTAACCCCCAACTTTGATTTCAGGTCCAAACCTATAGTCAATAGGAGTGTGGCATGCAAGTATGAGAACAGAAGAACCTTCATCGGTCTACTCGGCTCTGTCACATTGCTGTGAAGCTGGGATCGTTGTCCAAGGAACTGTTGAGAGTTGTTTAGCCGAAAACAGTTTGAGATGTAATAAAGACTAGCATTAAAAAACATCCAAAGCAAAATTTTGACTGTCTGTAGTGTGCTTTGGTTCTGCATTCAGATAAATGGTTAGGTGATTTAAGCCCATAATATGAATTCTGTATTTCACTTTAGAATAATGTGCAACTGCCAGCTTTGAAACGTCTAACGGCTACAGCAGTGTTCATATCCTGATGATTTCCTTTCTATCTACTCCCTTCTCCCCAGATGCACACACTGGAATGGCTTTTGTGAAATACCTTCCAACATAGGGTATATTTAATAAAAATAGAGCATAAAGGCAACAATAAATACCATAAATCATGCTTTTTATTAACTAAAAAGAGAGAAAAGGCAATGAAAACAGTAGCCAATAGTTTTCACTTTGTTGGTGTCTGTTATTTCTGTAAGGCTACCACTTCTTCTTATCTCTGTTATGGTGGTGCAGCTGTACTGGATTGCCTGAAGTGTTGTCCATTGACATAATAAGTAGGAGCTCTGACCTGCTTGCCTTCTGCTTGGAGTGCTGCGACACTGCTCCCTGTGAGCAGGGATCACAAGAACTGAAGGGTTTTTTCACCTCGGGAGCAGCTAAATGCTGAAGCAAATAAATTTTTGCTTCAGAATGGTTTATTTTATATTCTGCTGACCAGCAAGCAAAAGATCACTTTCAGTATTGGGTCAAAGCAAGTTTTAAAAGTGTAAAAAGAAAAAGCCAAAATATGTCAATTTGACTCATTTTGCAGTGGTTTTTTTTCCTGTTTTGGTATAGCCACTCTTGTCTCCTGCTCTTCTGTTCAAGGCTGCAATGCAGTATGGCCAACTGTTCCAGCCTCCTTCCTTTCACGTTGCTCATTTCCAAATATTCCATTTCTGCATGAAAGAAATGATGGTGAAAAGTTTGTGTCTGAGCTAGTTAAGTAGTTTAATGCCTGGATACCCATTTTTATTCTCGTTGAATGGGAGTTTTCTAGATTCAGTCACTTCATACTGCCAATAATGATACTCAGCAATATTCAGTGCTACATACATTGAGTGCTCAGCCCATCAGCAAGGAGAATGTTGAAGACTGGAAGTTCTTGGATTCTTTCAGGCACACAAGAACAACTGTCTGGCTGTGTTAATTGCTTGTTCTTTTGCTGTTCGTGCATGGTCAGATAATCCTTTCCCTTCCCTCTTAGGTTTAGTATGACTGGAGTTATATCACAGAGAGAAAATCGTTTACCCAGAGAGAGTTCATGTGCCAGGGATTGAGAAAGCAGCAGAGGTATAATTTAGGTACTAAGGAAATTAACTTTAGATTCTAAAACTCCAGGCTATTCTCTTTTTTTCAGTATTGTGAAAAGCTTGCTGGTTCACTATTTCATATTAGGTATTCTAGGAACATTTAGATATCATTTATATATTATTTCATAAGCTGCAGGATTCCTGTTGTGAATCTATATTGCTCTTAGTTCAAGATCTGAGCTTTTAGCTGAGCCCAGCCTCCCCAGCTGTTGCCTACTTGCTGATTCATTTAATTCATATTGTTTCTTGAATTTGGACCAAGCAAGGAAGAGAAAACTTGAGCAGAGGGGTTTGGTCTGGTTTTAACCTGTTTCTGCCCGTATATTCAGTGGTGGGTACACGTGGCTCAAGTCACAAGCTGTAGGAGATCACAGCTGATGAAACCTTTATAAATACAGCCCCAGATGCTGTGCCAGAGGAAGGTCCAGTGGCTCAATAATCAATCAGAGACACTGACTGGCACAGGCTCTATCATGTTGTTAGACACACTCTGGTTGAAGAACCTGTCTTGCATCATGGTTGACTCTGTTGGCCAGCCAAGTAACAGTAAAGCTCGCCCTGGCTGGGGTACGGTGCTAGCTGTGGGGAGGAGAGTGCAGAGGGTGGCCATTCATCTTTAGAAGTCACACCTAGAGATATATCTATGAAATCAGGGGATATACCAGGCAAATCTAGGAAACCTGCTAGTGAGACTGAAGAAAGATAGGGGAAATTCTCCCCTTTCAGCACATCTGGGTAATATGTATATTTTTAAAACTGCATCCGAATTTATTTTCAAGGCCTTCTCAATCAAAATGATTTCTTGTATATCTGAAGGGCTAATGTGGGTGTATGTGCTAATTAAACGTATCACTGCAATTGCTAGCTAATTTAAAATATTCAGAAATCTTTTAAATCAAGTGATAGTGACTCATCTGAAGCCAAACCTACCCTTGAGAACCAGTTGTCTACTTGCCAGTGGCATTAAATAAAAATAAAATAAAAAAAAATACTGCCCCTTCCTTTTGTCCTTATGAGTCTTGGGATCTAATTCCATTGACTTCTGAATCTTCCCTACATAAAAGTGCCCCCACAGAATTAAGTGGAGAAAGCTGTATACATTCGGATTAGAATATCAAATGATATCAGGAAGTGGTGTGAAGGCTTTGTTTCTACCTTCTCAAAACTACAGAAGTTTAAAAAAATGCTATCAGCTTGCACTATTCCCAGAGCTGTATTGGGCACTGAATAGGGACTGAAAGAAAGAAGCCTCTTTTTTTCTTATCATTTACTTTCTGCCAATACTCCTCTCAGTCTTTGTAAATGCTTGCCTACAAACAGAAGGTTACTGCAAATGAAGAGGGGCATCAGATCTTCTAAATTCTGTGGCAATAAAAACAGCTTCTGAATTATCTTTGTAGGATGTTCCTGGTGAATGTTAACTACCCTGTGTCCTGCAGGACACGCAAATCCAATAAAGCTCCATATTAGGATTCTAGATTGTTAATCAGAAGTGGTAGGTGTATACACTGCATGGCATTGTTTTGACTAATAAAAGTTTTTAGCTGTTAAAAAGGTAGAGATAATTTATTGATACAGCTGCCTCTTTATCTCTTGGTGTGAATGTAAATTACTTAATGAGTTGGTTTTAGTGCAGTTACAAGATGTTGGTTATAATAACTCATTTCTATCAAAGCTGGTGAAGAACCAATAAAATATTAATTTCTGTTCTCATGTACATGCTTCTTAAGCAGTCAGTAGCTACTGCAATATAAATTCTAATATATTTTTGAATTTCACTCTTTACTTCTGATTTCCATGGAGAAGTTGAAGCTGTTGCTTTTCTACTTGAATGCTTTTCAGCAGTGCGTACTTGGCCTATATAATACCAGTCCAGTTACTGATCAGACGACAGCATTAGGAGTCCTGCTTTGATACTGATAGTCACGCTTCTTGCTGGAATGAATTCCCCTACCTTGCATTCTACAACAGTGTCAGAAAACATCAAACCTCTTGGTACTCAGTCTTGTGCCTTAACTAGAGGGAAAGTTTCTTTTTCTATCAAAGCTAGAGTTTGTTATTGAAGTTATATTTTTCATTCATGTCAGCTTCTTCCTTGGTAAAATTGCAGTTGGTCAATAACAATTGGGCCATGGTCATATTCTTTGTACCCCAACACATAATTCCCTTCTCGATGGCTGAGGAACTGTGGATTTCCCAAATTACTATAGAAATTAAATGGCTCGGATCTCTTTCCTTTTGCTAACTTCTGTGCTAACACAAAGCTATCTCATCATGATAACACACGCAGACAGTAGCATTTCAGAAACTAAACTCCTTCAGTGTTCGTGTGGTGAGTAGAATGGTGATAAACTACAATCATTGTTTCTTATCTCACCTCATCGCTATCTTGTCTGCTTCAGCTCTGTTAATTTTGCATTCCAGCCACAGACCACTTCAAGCTTTTCATATTTTGTATGTCGTTGCAGGAGTTCCTAAAATAACCACTAAGAAGTTTTTTTTTTTTTTTTTTTTCCTTGGTATTACCTATAGGGAATAAACAAGGCTAGGTCTTCTCATGGCATGAAAATAATTTATTCTCTCTAGGTATATCAAATGACATGACATGAATGCTTTTCCTACTATTAGTACATTTCAGAATGGATAAGTCAAAGTTTTGGATTCAAATGCAAACAAAGGCAACATGAACAAACAGTGTTCAATGTGATGTACCCAGCCAGTGTAAACACTGGGCTCTTTCTGTTTAGCCCCGGTCACTTGTTGGAAACCCCTAAAGCAAGTTCTGTCTTTCAGAATATAATTTTCTTATCTCCACAGCTGTTGTGCCCTGTGATGTGTTCTACTTACAGCTCTTCGGTCAAAATGCTGGGGCTGTGTATCTGTTGTGTGAGACTCTCTCATTTAGTTATGTATTGTGTGTGGGCCCTGTAATTAGGCCAACCTGTACAGATGCTGCTCATAATTATGCAGTTGTAGTATCAGGACAACCAATTGCACAATTTAACATGGCAGGTACACTATAAAAGCTTTTACTACTAGGTTTGAGACCTGGTTTGGGGAATACTCAAGGAAATATCCATGTAAGAAAGTGCAGGATGGAGTTCCAGCAGCACAGTCACAACTGCCCTGTTTCTGTGGAAGAGGCAGGGCTGAGTCTGCTCACAGGGAGTTCTGCAGTCAGGGAATGGTGGTCAGAGCCAAACTTTTTTTTCCACAGACCCTCAGAGGTGATTTATACGAGAGGTTCATGAACACCTGCTATCTCCTCATTACTTGCTCCAATGAGGAATTGCATGCAAAGCCACCTTAGGATCAAATCTGCCTGTCAGCAGATGAAGCTCAGGAGAGAGGAGGGTTGGTCGTTAGGTATCTGGTATGAAAGATTGAGTATCACAATCATGAGTTCATGTCCATTCTCTTCTGGTGCTTTGTCATGCCATATGTACTTCTCTGTTCTCTCCTTTCTTAGTTATTGTTACTTGAAAAAACCCAGACCTGCATCTATGAAGAAGAAAAAGTCTTCGGAGATGAGGCAGAAGGAAAACAACCCCATCCTCCCAAAGAAATCAAACCAACCCCTCATGCTACATCCTTTACTTGATGCTCAAAACCAGGAAGCATTCCCTAACCCTCCAGTGTGCCATGAACACTTTTCATGGAGCAGATATCTAGGTCCCCCAAATCACCAGGGTGAAAGCTCCTATGTTTTCTCCTGTGTGATTTCATATTGTTACTCTCTGAAAATTGAGATGATGTGCTTGCATGGATATTATCTTAAAGGGGTACAGCTGTTAAATGGTAATAAAGTTACCTGGATGTGCCTGTGTCCTCAAAAAAGAACATTTTTATTTAGTGTAGTGTTGCTTTGAATATCCCAACATTACTACCTACAACCTCAGGCACTTAGGCACCTGTTCCTCACTGACGTATTTAACGGAATTAGGGCTCTTGTTTCCCTTAGGTTGCTTTGAAAGTCACAGTTAAAGGCTCTTGAAGTTAATGGAAGTCCTTTTATGCCTTAAATATATGTTAACAGGCTGAAGCGTTCAAAATCTTGCTTGTTAAACTGTTAAAAACGTTAGATTGAGTATGTAAACATGCAGAAAGTGTAAGGTCAAAAAGCTAATACTGAAATTTAATGTACTAATACGAAGTAAGCTTCCCAAGTTGCCCACCTCCTACCAGGGGATATTATATGATTGAGTTTGCATTTTCAGCCATGATAGAAAATGTCTAGAAACCAGTTTTCTTTATCCAAGGATTACATTCATTTCTAATAACATGTGGTCATTTAAACAAGCTTGTGCTGGCTTATGAATAGTAATAGACTGTACTTTGGTTTGGATGAAGGAACATAAATCACCAAGTGTCAGGCAGCTTAGAAACCGGTATGTCCTCATGATTGTTTAATAGAGTACAAAGGTAATTGCCTTCAAGCTTGTGAAATCTCGTTTCAATTCGCCAATTGGTGATGCTTAAAAAAAAAAAAAAAAAAAAAAAATTGTTCTCTTATGAGTCCTGGCATAAAAATGTAATTAGCAGATGAGCTTTTTCTGAAGATAAAAAAATGATTTTATATAGTCATGTTCCCTTAACTTTGTATTTCTTTATCATTCGCACAGGCAAGACCTGCCTCCTTCTACATCTATTTTTATTTTCCTCCTTCAATAGTGATTTTACCAGGTTTCAGCAATTTTGTTTGTTTCTTTTTTTGCATTATGTTTCAGCATATTTGAACACAGTTCTGGGAAGAATTCAGAACCCAAGTCAGGGGAAGAAATGGATACATAATGAGATTTAATATGTAGTGGATACAAAACTGCTGTTGTTAAATAAAATAATAATTATAATAGTTATTGATGTCATAGATTCATTAAAAAAAAAAAGTATCATTCTTTAGAAGAGTTAAAATATAATGACTAATCAGAAAATCAGTCCTCAATAAGAATCAGATGTTATTTATGTTATTTATTAGAGTTTCATCTCTTTAGCAGATGTTTAAAGGAATTAAATATTATGACTTAGTATGTATTTGCAGTGTCATAGTATGATTCCTGTGAGAACTATGAATTTTATTTTTGTTTAGTTTCTCAGATTTAAACAACTATACTTCAATCTTAGTTTTCTTAGATAACAAGGAGACAGGAGACAAAAGAACAAGAAGAGCCCCAAACCTTCAACCTTGTTGGCATTTGCTCATAATGTCAAATGTCTTAATGTCAAATTAATTATATCTCTGGTTTAATGTGACACATTTTCCAAAACTGCACTGGTGCACAGATATACTGTGATGACCTCGAACCATAAATGTTAGTGTATTGTTTGTTTTTTGCAGTTAGTGGAGATGCTTCAAGGCCTAGAAATGTTGAAGAACGTGTCTCTGCTTCAAGGCATTCCTTGGCATATCCGTCAGTCTCAGTGCTTTGAGAACTGCCTCAAAACAGTCATCAGAGCAGCAGATACCCGAGGGAGCATGTCAGAAAAGATGTGACTGGCTGAAAGATGTAAACTCAGCTAGCTTCTTTAATTTCTTGTATGCCCAGGGATGCTTGTGCTTATCTATTTATTTATGTTTAGATGACAGCGATGAAGTACCTCCTGGCTGCGGATCCTGTATTACTTCTCCATAACAAATGTTAAGTCCTGGCCAGTATAGCTGTGAACTTTGCTATTCAAATCTCCCAGGTGACACGTGTTAGATGTCATAGCCAGGCCTGTGACTTGACTTGGCTACAGAACTCTTTCAACCAGCAGTTTCTTGCTTCTAGCTGCTGTCAATGTCTTTAAAGACTGAAAGTAAAAGTAATATACTTGAAGACTCTCAGTTGAAATTTGGAAACAAAGTTGATGTGTAGAAATTGCCTAGTTGATTGTCTAGAAATCAACTATTATTTTTCTAGTTGAAGAGAAAAATTGTAAAATGAATTTTTCATATATGAGGTGTTTTATTTCATGGGAATGGTCTTTAGAAACGTTTCCCTGTCTTATGTCTTGCACAAGCCCCAGGGACATGGGAGACTGTAGCTAATGCAGAGATTATAGACTACAGTCTAAAAACAAAGAACAGCTGGTTTCCTGAGAAACGATGAAAATAAGGCTTTCCTAAGAGCCAGAAGACTGGATATGGCTTGCTGTTGTTAAGGAAATTATTGACCTGGCTAGATTTGATAGCTCGTCCTCACAGGGGGAGGTTGTATAAGTATGGTTTAATTTTCCTCTGCTTTACAAATGGCTTTGAGCTTTTTCTATTTACAAAGCCAATTGCTGTAGCTGTTACTTATATAAAACCTGGTTTTGGAGGGGTTTAAAGGCCTTGGCTTTGGGAAATTTACAGTTAAAAATACTTTGGGCCACTGCACCTTTGTTCTGGCTCCATGGGCTTATTAGGTGAAGCCAACCTGCAGAGAACTGGTCCCTGTGTCTTCTCTCAGCAGCCATTCTTTGAGCCCTAGTAAACTGGCCCTGATGTGAGTAATATAAAGGGAAAACTTCCCAGGAAGTCTGATACGACTTCAAAGCTAAGAAAAGTTAAAGGACAGTGAAGGGCTCTGTGGAAAAAGGAGTGTGGTTTAGAGGAAGAGAGACAATATACGTAGTCCTAAAAGGCTTCCGAAACTTCTTACTACAGTTAAAGATCACAGTTCCTGCTTCCTCTTTCAGTGCTGGACAAAAGTTACCCACAGAAATAATTTGCTTTTTATATAACAGTGTAACCTCAATGTTTTATTTTGATGCTCTTCATTTCAAAATAACATTATTACAAAACTATGGGTTTGGGTTTTTCTTGCTTGCTTGATTGATTGTAGGTTGGTTTGTTTGTTTTAAGAGAGCTAAATGATATGAGAGTGAAATTAAAACAGAATGAGACATTTCTGACAGAGCTAGATTTTTTTTGGTTTGACAGCAAAATCAAAATACTGGGAACCTGAAAAACGAAAAAATGTGTTTCTATGACCCCATCCTGTTTTGGGAGTAAGTCTCTCTTGGAGATGTTCTGTAAAGTTATCTGTTCTATTAGTAGAAGGAATTTCTGGGGCTGCTTCTTTCTCCCTGCTTTGTGATCCTGCAAATACCTCAAAGGTGATTGTGATCCTGTCATACCTCAAAGATTGGATCTTGATGTTTGAAAGACACATTTTGTGTTCGATATGTGGTATAATTTCTTCAGTGTAAAACATCTGCTACATGTGACTTTTCTGATTCCACAATATTCTTTGCACACTTTTCCCACAAAAATAAAACGGTGATTTGTTCTCCACGTTAAAGTTTATGGAAAGTTTATAAAGTTGTAGAATATAGACTTTAAAAAATCATTTTACTAAGCATATTCTTATGAAGGTTGTATTACTAAAAAGCAGTGAGGTAGAATAGCAATGTATTATAAGGATAATTTATGCATAATATACCATAATTAACTTTGGGGGAAGTTTTAAATCAGCAGGACTCTTCTGGGGTTTTTGGTCATGATTTCAAATTGGGAAAAAATTGTATCTTTAATTTTTATTTTCAGTTTTACAGAATTTTTGGATCCATTCCAGCGGGTTATCCAGCCAGAGGAGATCTGGCTGTATAAAAATCCTTTGGTGCAATCAGACAACATACCTACACGTCTTATGTTTGTAAGTAGTAAAGGATTATTGGTCATTGGTGGCAGTAAACTAAGTACACTTTCATTTGATAAGCAGTAAGAAACCTTTCAAGACTATAGGATGTTCCTTTAATTCTAGTGACATTTGTTTTCTAAACCAAAGATGTCCAAAATGGCAAAATGTAGGAAATCATGGGGAGTTTCTAAAAAACCAGAATTACTTGGTGACGCAATAGATGAATGTTGATTTTACTGTTAAAGATTTAAGCTAGTGTTAACGTAGAGGGATGCTAGAGAAATGATTAGAGAAACTTTTTGAATTAGCCGGTTGAGTGACCTGACATAACCTTGCCATGCTCTTGTTAGGTTAAGTGCTTAAATTTTTAAATCCTATTTGTTTTAGGCTTGTTAAGCACCAAGGTATTTGCCTCCAAATACTTTTTTTTTTTTTTTTCCCTTCATGTAGACAAAAATCTTTGTTTATCTTCTGCTGACAAGTATACTAAATATATCGTAGAGGTGCTCTGCTGTCACTGTTCTTGCAGATCTCCCCAGTACAGCTCACATTGACATGCAGACTGGCTGTCTGATTTTGATGGTTTGTCTGGTTATCAAAACCCATCATTTTGATAACCTTCACTAGCAACAATAGTAATAATCTACATATATAAGAGTGCAGTAAGATACACAATACAGAAATGCAAAGAAATTACCTGTGTAGTTCAGACAATTAACTCAAGTAGGTCAGTCTTTGTAAAAACTTCATCAAAGTTGAAATTTTGCAGGAACGGGCATGGCAGACGAGGTCAAATCCTAGTACTTTTACGTCAAAGCAACTTTTCCTGTGTCTTCAGTGGAGCCAGGATTTTACTTTTCCGGATTAAGGCTTGAATTCAGAATAAGTGCAAATCAGCTTTGTCATTTGCCTTCAGTGTTTTTCTTTTTTTTTTTTTTCTTTTTTTTTTTTTTTTAAAGACTCAGGCCGTTGGTTACTGAAAATTTTTAATTAAATAAGGAACAACTTGAAGATGCTTCTTATTTACAAGGCGACAATATATCCCAGCATTCTAAGTCAGAGGCTGAAGGCTTGGGTTTAAATTCAACAATGTATTGTTTGTATTGCATTAAGAAGCTCTATTAAGTACTTTTTCAGCCTGGGTAGGTAAAAATATATGATTTTCCTGAAATGCAAAACAGCTGTGTAAAAACACAAACCATTAAATTAAAACAACATTAAACTGTTATGCTAGGAAAACTGAGCTTAGTTCTTCCAGTTTTCCTTATGCTGAGCATTACCTTGCTACATGGTTTTCTCATCTCTGTTCATAACTGAAAAGTTGAAGGACCAATAGTGAATCGTTGTACAGGGGTCTGCTGCAGGGCTGAAACTGTTTTTGAAACCATTTGGGACCATCGTTGGTCCTTCCTCTCTAGGCAGTATCCATGGGGAAGCACAATTTTGGGATGTCAGTGTAGTGCATTTCCCTGTCAACCACTTCCCACAGAGCCAGCTTTTGGCATAACTTTAAGCAGGTGGAACTTCCAGGCAGCTCTGAGTCAGTAACGTTTGTATTGTCTGCGTTCTCTTTTTGGCTCAGACAGTTGACAACTCAGTAACTCACTGAACAGCTTATTAAATGAAGAAACATAGATAATTTCTAAATGTTTTACTTATTTCTTTAAAAAGAATCACAGAATCACCTAGGTTGGAAGGGACCTTTTAAGATCATCTAGTCCAACCAATGAAAAAAAACCAACCAACCAACCAAACAAAAAAACCACACACCACACACACACCCACCCACACCACACCCAAAACAACACCAACCCAACACTAATCCATATCCCCAGCACCATGTCAACTCGTCTCTTGAATACCTCCAGGGATGGTGCCTCCACCACCTCCCTGGGCAGCCCATTCCAATG
>JAOXNO010000002.1:34225959-34258625 GCA_028565335.1 Limnodromus scolopaceus
AGTGCCCACTGCCTGCTCATGTCCAGCTTCTCGTCCATCAGCACCCCCAAGTCCCTTTCCTCAGGGCTGCTTTCTAACATCTCATCCCCCATATTGAAACATTGCAATGGCTGACCAGAAGGCAATCTCTAAGAGTTTATGAACTGCTGGATTATTTTATAGGCTGTGAGCTTTGAATTCAAGAGAAATGTTGTGAATACTCCAGATCCAAATTGGACAAAGCTGACCTCTGCATGGGCAGCAATCAAGCCCCCAGGACTGGAAAGGCCTGAGCCTCCTTGTGTCTCTCTGTCAGTAGATATTCCTTGTCTTGCAAAGTGTAAGGTACTGGCAGCTTCTCTTGAATGCATGGAAATATGTGGGAGTCACTATAATTTTAGTATATCTCTGGCTTGCCAGGATGAATAATGAATGAGAGATTTTGTCCATGTTTCACAAAAGCAAGGCAGTGTTGGAGTATTTCACTGCTGGAAAAGAAAACATCGCTGAGATGCGTCTGAGGAGAGTGTTGCTCATTAGACTGTTGCCAAATCTGTTCTGGATATGAGCCATACAGAATCTTTTCACAAAATAAAGAAAAAGGAGCCTTTAGAAAGCCAAACTTTCTTTATGTGTGCATTTTGCCGCAGAATAAAAAACACCTTCCAGTTAATGCTTTTGTGTAAGGAACAGCAATGTACTGCAAACACGAAGAGTTCTTCCTCTCCCTCAAAAATCCATGTGCTTGTGAAATATGAGGAAATCTGCAGTTTTACCGGATTTCTGAAGACTGATTGTGAAGTGGTTTGGAACAAGCTGCCACTTGAATTCTATTCTTTATTGATACTTTCTGCTGTTCCTACTTGTTCAAAAGATTTCTGACTCCATCAAACCATCACTATAAGCCTGTCAGCCTGCCTATATTTCTACATGTTCTTCAACAATGGAATGCAGATATCATTCTTCTTTTCTGGTAGCAATCTTTACTTTTTCGAGTGAAAAATAATAATTTTAAATTTTGCTTTAACCATTTTTTATTTTTTTTATTTCACTCTCTGTCTCTGAAAGCAGAAATTAAACTATTGCTGAGGACAGAGAGAAGCGAACATTTCTGGCGCAGTAACATGGCACTGGAATCCGCTGGAGACAGAAGGGAGTTTTTAAGTGAAAATGGTGCACCTTTTTGCACGAAATCTAATGCCTGCCTTTCTAAATGTAAAAAAGGGGAGCAGATTCTGGACTGTGTTTTAATCTATGTGACTCACTGTGTTAGGTAATATATTGCAAATGCTGGTGAGGGGAATCTGGTCCAAGATGCTCTACCAAAACAGGTAATACAGTGCATTTTCATGTTGTTGCCTTCTCAGGTATTCTAAAAGCATAAAATGAGGACTGGCATTAATCTGTATTATGAAAAGAAGGGAGTCATACTTTTTTGGACATAACATGTCTATCCTGCCTTTTTTTTTTTATTTCAGTGGGACTGTTTAAGAAGTAAGGCACTGTTCAGCCTCAATAAAGACAGCATAATCTTATTTACGCCCTGGTACCCTTTTTTAAGCCATATACAGCTTGATTTTCACCTTGTTTAAATTAAGCTGGTCATTTTCACTTTTGTTCAAGAAAATAAATACTTTTGAAAGACCTTTATTTGGTTTTGAACAAATGTGGTTGTGGAGAGGTTTGTATATATTACAGGAATGAATTGGTTAACTTGGTTGAAGGTCTGAGACAGAAAGGATGATGGAAGGACCAGTTGGGAACAAAACCATAGTTTCCATGGCAAGTTACAAATGAAAAACTCCCTGGTATTGTGCTTGGGAGAGACTGATATGTCTCTGTGGAGAAAGACAGTAACTACCTGCTCTGGAAGGACAGACTGCGCTATACGGGACACTGCAGGATGCTTTTGGGAGAAGTGGCACATTTACAGTGAATCATCAACCATAATCCAAATAGCTCCATGATAATGGAGATGCTGTTCGTGCAAATCAAGTCTGTGCATTCAGGTGCAGGTGCCATTTCAGGTTCCTTGTAGGAGGAATCCTGCCCTACAAGCACTGGCAATAAAGGAATATGGCTCTGCTTAACCAGTGAGAAGCATGAAGGAGTTCAGGTGTTGTTTTCCTGGTTTTGAACAAAATCTAGCAGTGGGCTCCACAACCAAACACTTGTAAATGAAGGAATCATAAAGACACGATCTTCTCAATGCATCCCAGAATGAGAATTAAGAAGAAAAAAAAAAAGTAAAATAAAAAGCATTTTTAAAATGTTAGGAAGTCAGTGCTGGTGTCTTTTATGTTTAATGGGCTCTCACTGAGAGCAGAGCCTGGATGGGCTGCCTTCTGAACAATGCTTAGGGTGGAAAAAGTGTATATGATCTGTCTGCATCAGTGCATGAATTTGGTGAGATTTATAGACTGTTGCTTTTTCATTTATGAAGCTGACATTTTAAATGCAGCTCCAGGCAATTACAAATCAATTATAACCCACAGTAATATTACAATTTTAATGTATTCGTTGCCCTGTAGTTGCAAAGACAAATCATCCCACTTTGCTTAAGGTCAGGAGTTTGATAAAGATCATTCAGCCTTCCAGTTTAAATGGAGCTAACTGGAACTAATTATTAATCAGCTGGACTGAAAAGGAATTGATGCTCTCATACATGATATTTGTTATCTCTTACAGGCAATTTCGTTCCTTACGCCACTTGCAGTCATTTTTGTGGTGAAAATAATCCGGCGAACAGACAAGACTGAAATTAAAGAGGCTTTCTTAGGTAATGTATGTCATACTTCAAGATGGAAAATGTGTGATAGCTCTCAGAGATAGATTCCAATTACAATTGGTCTAAGCCTTGAAGAAAACCTGTCTCCATTTCAGTCCATTGCAGTAGTTTAGTTGCAAGCCATCTCACAAAAGCTTTTGTTTTTGTGTATGTTTCTAGATGTATAAATTCTGTGCCTTAATTTCACAATCCAGCTAGAAAGGGCCAGAATTTGATCAACAAAGACAAGACCATCTGAGAGACCATTCAGATGTATATTTTTCTGTCACAGCCAATCTATTACTAACCTCTTATTTATACCTGCATCTATTCTCCATTAAGGGTTTGACTGGAAAGTCCTGTGAGATTCAGCTGCTTAGTGTAGGAAATTACTCCTCTGATTGTTGCCTCTGACCTTCGCCTGGAGTTTACTGTGCCCCATTGCAAAATCCCTGCTCGTGGCTCAGTTTTTCTAATCACAAGCTGATGTTTCGTCTTAAACTGCCAGTGGAGTTAGATGTGTCACAGTTCCTGGGCTGTGAACTGCTGTGGCTGTGCTATGGGTGAAGTCTGGTTACAGTTGTAGGCAGCAGCTTTGAGCAGAGGAGCAGATAGACAACGGAGATGGTAAGTCTAAAACTGTTCCAGCTAATTCTGGCTGCGCCTGCCTTCTAAAATCTTTTAGTGATATATGCCCAGATCCTTTTTACATAGATATTGCCAGAGACCAAAGCTGACTGAAGCGCTTTCACTGGCAGAGGATTCTTTGAAGCATTAAGAATTGCAAATGTTTGTGTTAGCAGTATGTTTGAAATATGCCCAATTCTGAAATTCTGTTTTACTGGCTAATTTCCACTTTAATTTGTTGGCCCTTATATTGCAGGGTCAAACTGATACTTGGCCTTGCCCTAGCTGGGGAGGGTATAAATGGCACTATGTATCTGCCTTTGAAATTTTTTTTTTAGACAAGGCTGTGTTCCCAGAGCTTGGTCTTTCTCCAGGTGCTTTAACAAAAGTGTGAAAAGATCCTAGTTTTGTTTTGGTTGCTGCCAGTCATTTGTAGCAAGCTCTGAAATGTCTTATGGTGATATTTTACTGAGAAATCCATTCAGTAGAAGTACCTCTGATTCATAAAATGCATACAGGCACAGTTCTGAATTTCATTTTCTGTTGTTTAAGAAGGAAAGGAGCTTTGGTTTAGTTTCTCACTTTTTTGTTCTAAAGAGACATTATTGTTTTCTGCTGTTCTTGCCTTCTGTTATGATTCCCTCTATTAATGCCCAGGAGAAAACTTGCCAGCTTCCCCATAATTCTCCTTAATACCCAGACTGTAAGGAAACCCCAGCCTTGATGTTCTGTTCTGCAGGGTTTCCCTGTTCAGTGCATGCCATAAGTGTGGAACTTCTTGCAGCTTAATTACATTCAAGTGTATTGTACATTAATCATAGAATCATAGAATCTTCTAGGTTGGAAGGGACCTTCAAGATCATTTTGTCCAACCGTCAACCTAACTCTGACAAAAATAAACACCCACACAACAAACAAAATTCAATATGTTAATGCATCTGGTGATGTGAAGCTGATGTGAAGATTTATTAGTGGTGGAGGAGCTTTACTGATTTGCTGAGATCTGGCATATAATGTTCATCAGGAATGATCAGGAAGTCCCCCAAAAGGTGAATTTCATTAGGCATCATATGTAGAAGAGATCAGAGGTTAAAAGCATGTGAAAATGTTTTGCCCCTCATATAGCAATTAATATATAGGTGATTCAGTGCCTACATCTCTCCACTGACCGGACTCTATGACTTTTGGTGGGCAGTATGAATCTTTCCCAAAGGGAAACAAATGAGAGCAAATACAATTTGTTTATCAACTTCCATCCCCACTGTCACTTGATACTTGGATTGCTGTTGTAGGGAACATACGGCAGTGAAATGCGGGTATGCAATGAACAGTCAAGGCAAAGCTCAACGAAAAGAGTAAACTTTGCCGCATGGCTCAGAAAGCAGATATCTCTACAGTTCCCATTTCTTAAAAAGGGGAATGTAGTGCTGTGACATTGCTGGTCATAGTGTTTGGCACTGTGGGAAACACTGTGCAATCACCATAAATAACTGAGAGAAAACAATTGAGAGGAAAAAGAGAGCGTGGGATTGAGTGGTCACTGTGGTCATAGCTGTTGAAAGTGGAAAACTTTTTTGAACAATATCAGTGTCTCTAGGATTGACTTGTTCTTTTACTTTTGCTGGCAGCTATTGCTATAGTCTGAGAAAAAACCCTTGTTTTTGCTTTGATGGAGGACCTCCCTTTACTTTTTTAAGTTAAAGAAAAATGGGTCCTATAACACACACATTTTTATGATCTATTATATCCTTAGGCAAAAAATTTATGGAGACATGATGAGCGCTGCCGAAGTGCAGCATCGGGGGCAGGAGTCCAATGAGAAAATAGCTTGTGTGGCTGTCATAGTCAAGAGTTATATTACTGTAACTGTTCTGCTGGAAATCAGAGATTTGCCTGATTGTTGTGTGGTTTTTTTTCCGACAGGAAATAAAATTCAGTGGTTCCTATGTTGTAACAGGTAGCTACGGTGTAGACTGCAACATTAAATCAGTTTTAATCTAAAAGGAGTGTATGCACTGGATCCAAGTGCCACAGAAATCAAGGCAGAGATCCCCACGGGCTTTAGATGAGGTTCTTTGGAAAGTCTATGGACTCAGTGTGCAAGTACAAATAAAAACGATGATTCAGACATACCTACTATGACAGTTCCTGTTTATTACTGCATTTTTTTTAGGAAAAATGATTAATCCTGGGAGCAAATGTAAGGGGGAAAATGTCAAGATTTTTAGTCAAATCATCCACATCCTTTTGACAGAAAAATTAAAAAATCACCCAGTTCTAGGTTTAGCCAAAGGCAATTATTTAGCCTGAAAGTAGACTGTTTAATTGCATCATACATACACATACATACATTAAGACACACGCACATGCCTGTATAGACCTATTTTAGGTACAGGTCCATACAGAAAATCTCCTTGACCCAAAGAGCATAAGATTTTCATCTAGTAAATTGCAAAACTGATAAACACAGTACTTGCTTCCTTAATAATTGTTTCCATCTGATGATTTATGGCTGTGAAAATGGCATGATAGGAAAACCGGCTTTGCATAAGGAAATAAGATTTCTCAAGAGTAAAAGCAGAAGTCAGTCAGTCATGTGGTTGTTATGATGCTCTGAGGTCTGTCCTTAGTCTGGGTAATACAAGAAACAGTAGGCTGCAAAGATCATTCAGTTTTCAGTCCAGAAAAGGTTTCAGTCTCTAAATTAAATGCTGTAATGCTGCAATTTATAGCTTGGTATTTAGGTTATTATTGTTCTGTTTGTTCATTCTGTTTTGTAGCTGTTTCCTTGGCTCTAGCTCTGAATGGCGTCTGCACAAATACTATTAAATTAATAGTGGGAAGGTAAGTCTTGTCATGTTATAAATTATAGTTTTAACTGTTAAGAGAAATGAAGACAGATTGATAACTACAATACATCTTAATAAAAAGATAGCTGCTGCTCCAAAGCAAGTTGAATTAGAGCGGGCCCATGGGAAGCTGTCCTTTCCCTGGTGCAGGTGTTGTACAACTTCATTATCTGACATCCAACTATGGTTGGAATCTTATGTTTTGTTATTTGTCTGACCAGTTGGTGGATCCAGACAAATGAGGAGTTTGAAAGGAAAGGTGTGAGCTGAAATCAGTTCATTAAATTGGCAACACAGAAGAGTCACAGCTGTGGGAGTTTAGATGCCAGTCCCACCAGTCTGATTAAATAGGAATCAGTTGAGTCTCTAGATAACCCAGTGCCTGCATTTTCTGTGAAGCATAGTACTGAATGTGGTATTTCCAGTTAAGGTCAAGATGTATGCAGAACAAACCTTGGAGGTGAGCAATAAAAGAAGTCCTAGGTAGGCCATTTTTTAGGGAAACATAAATTTCAATGGAGGGTTCAGAAAAAGATGAGCAAACAAAACTCTCTGAAAAATATTTTTTTTAAGTATTTTTGGCTCTTTATCAAAATTTTGAATAATTTCAGCTGAAAAAAATATATTTTACTTGAATCCATACTCTATTAATAGAATCCAATGCTGTGTTTGTCATTCAATCTAACCTGTTTTGAGGAAGCTGTATTTGTGCTTGGTTTCTGATGAACCCTCTCTGCTGCACTGCTGATGCCCTGACAATGACGGTACTTGGCACTTTTATTTTAAGAGTGCTCTTGAAATATAATTAAGAATGTCTGTACCATCTTCTCCAGGCAGACATGAGCTCATTTCGCCCGCAGTCCAAGCCAACTAGTTGCTCTGTCAACTTGTCTCTGAACCTGTGGTTGTTGGCTTTGCTTCTCTACGTGGTTTATGAGCTCAGGATCAGTATGACACCAGTCAAACCTACGTGCCAGCATTCAGCTCAGAGCAGGGTGTAAAGGACTCAGAGGTTTGTTCAATGCAGTTGGAGAGTCAGCATCAAGGCTGGCATTGGAAGTTGGTGGTGGTTTTGGTGCCAGTCTTGTAGCTGAAGTTGTAGTCCTGTTCTCAGCTCGGTGTGTCGGCAAAACTTGTGCAACTTTCTGGGGTTGTTGTGCTGCTTTGCTCTGTCCCTGGAAGTGCTGTGCAAGATTGATTGCTGCGGGCAAGAGCAGCCCTGCATGTTCCTTTTCAGAGACATCTACTTCCATGCTGCACTGGATCCTCCTCTGAGAGAGCCTCCCTGCAAAAAAAAAAAGTGACCTTGAATTGATTATTCAAGAAAAACAAAACATTTCTGTTGCTGTGTTAAGGCAGGAGGGAATGAACTCTGTATGTACTAAGCGGTAAATGTAATAATCACTTTGAGGTTTATTTGTTACTACAGCTTTTGTATTTTTAATATCCATGGTGTTTTTTGTAGACCGCGTCCCGATTTCTTTTACCGCTGCTTTCCAGATGGAGTAATGAACTCTGAAATGCACTGCACAGGTGATCCAGATCTGGTGTCTGAAGGCAGAAAAAGCTTTCCGAGTATCCACTCTTCCTGTAAGTTCATTTAAATGCAGTTCCCCTCTTATAAAAAGCTTACCTATAAGTCTTATAAAAGTCTTACCTATATTTCAAAAGTGCTCTTGTTTTGTTAGATCATGGACCTGATTTTTGCTGAAGGGTCCTGCAATTCTGTCTTAGGTCACCCCTGCCAGAAGATTCCTTCTGGAAATAAAGTTGTGAACCTGTGACCCTCACTTACCTTGAGAACCATCTGATTTCACTGAGAGCCATTGGTAGACTGAAGAACTTTTCAAGGTTAAAGAAAACAGCGTGGTTCTGAGGGGTATCTGTTCCCTAATGCAGACCTCTGCGTGCAACCTTTGTCTATATAATAAATATTTATTTTGTTATATTCCATTGAAATAGGAAATGTGACAGGGCACGTTTGAACTGCATAGTGTTGACAAGATTTAGTTGAGGTCTTTCAAGTACAAGATGTATTAAACCAAAGTTTAAGTCACAAAGCCAGTTCGACAGCTTTTATCTTTAAAGGTTTCATTAGAAAAAGACCAAATGTCCTTAAGTACTTAGGGAACTTTTTTTTTTTTGTGGTAGGATGTATGATTGAAGATGGAAAGGGTAGGAAGAAACACACAGTGATCATGCTGCATCATTTGCTGTCCATCCTAATGAACTGGGTGCAAAGTCAGGTTTGAGAAGACCTTATAGCAGTAGAAGCTATCTTAATAAGGATGAGTCTTTCATTCCCTGTTTTCTTACTCTTTTGGCAGCACCCACTGCCCGCTGTGGCTAAAGAAGGGATTGTTGTCTGTGTGGGTCTTTGTTCTGAGGAGTTCTTGTATGTCCATGTTCAGATGGCTGCTGCCACTGGACTGCATTGCAAGGGCACAGGCAGGAGTAAATGGTAGCTCTGGTCCCAGCTCAAGCAAGCAGAGGAGGACAGGTGGCATGTCCTGACTCTTGTCGGTGTGACGGCTCAGGGGTAGCATGTAATGAGGGAGCAGGGGTATCAATAGTATCTTATGTAGAGGAGCAAGTGGGCAGGAAGCAGAGGTAAGTTGGGCACAGTTTGCATCCCTCTGGTTTCTTGGCTGCTCCTCAGACAGCACAGTCACTTGTCACTCCATTTGGCTTTGAGTTCAATTGAGGGCTGATGGGTCTGATCGGTTACTCCTAGCTAATGCTGTATCCTGACAGACATTTAGGTGGCTTTATGAAAACTTGTATGTCTGATTTAATTAGTTGTATTAACTCAGATGTTTACAAAGGTTCCTTTCTCTGTCTCGAGGAGCTGCTTTCTAGAGTGTTTTATGTCAGGTATCTGATAAAACTTGTTTTCATCTGTAGAATAACCTGATTGCTGTGAGATTTTTGGTTTTCTTTGCCGGTATTTTTTGTTGCCTTGTGCTGTTCTGTTTCCAAGAACTGCCAGTTGAGTACCAGTAAGTTGTATCTCTGGAATTTGCTTTTCTGATCTTATTTTAAAGTAATAACTTCAGAATGTCTAATTATGCAGAAGTATATATTGCAAACAAGTTGGGTAATGAGACAAATGGAATTTGGAGCTGATTTTGCCCCCTTTTTCTTGTTTGAATCCCAGAAGCAGATAAGGGAGTAGCAGATGTTTGTGGATTTGTTGTAAGCTTTATAGTTCTAAACAGTAAACCGACTTATCTGTCTCAAATTCTCTTTATAAGCTTTAATTACATTAGAGAAACAATAGCAGAATATTATTCTATGCTGTTTAGAAAAAGTGGTATTTATTGCTATTTGTAGTCTGTCCTCAGATCTAGTTGTCACACTTAATTGCAATCCTCTCAGTTAAGTATTTTGTCAACGTATAACAAAGGCTTAAAATAAGTATGTTTACACTGAAGTACTAGAATTTACAGATTAGCCCCCAGCAAGTGTTATAGTTGGTCACTATCCTCTACCAAAATGCAGCAGTTTACTCCAGGGCTGCAAAGTGTGAGCTGTAGAAGACACCCAACGTGGTTTTTGTTTTTATGCAGGCTAGAAACACTGTACGTGTAGCGGGCTCTACTTAGCTCTGGCAGACATCCGAGTTCTCTTACCGAGACTGCTTGTCTCCCAGTGACGTGCTTTGTCCCTGTGCCAGTGGGGCAGCCATACGATGCATACTGGGGTTTTACTTTTAACTGGTACCGGTTTCATAAGCACTGAGTTACGTTACTGCAGCTCACACGGAATTCAGTTGGAGTGGAATGATGGCCCTGTGTATTTAGATCAAAATTACAGGAACAGCTTTCTCCTTCACTGACGTAGGTGGCTGAGTTGACTCTATTTCCCACCACAAAGCCTTTTATTACAATGTGATAAGAATGAAAAGATATATACGCAGTTATTTTTATCTGTTGGTAAGTGTATGCTTGAGTGAGGCAATTCTGCAGCTGCTTGAAGCACTTAGCTGTTTGAAGCCTGATGTTATAACATCCAACTCTCTGACAAGACTCTGTGTTTTGAAGCATTAAAATCCGTGTGTATTTTAGTCTCATAATGGAGAAAGAAACCATTTTAATTTTATAATCTTACGATGCTAACCTCAGCTCCTTCTGTGTAGCAAAATTATTTTTGGTAACTGGGATTTTCAGTGTTATTTTGTCAAGAATAGTTTATAGTTGTGATAATAAATTTCATTTCTTGCTGTTACTTCACCCCCCACTAGATTGAAGAATGAAAAGCAAAAAATATTATGGTAAACACACCATTATACGACCTTCCTGGACCTATGAAGCAATGAGGATGTTGAAGATACAATAATTCATGTTCAGAAATTTTGCTATAGTTCTACATTTTCGGTACTTTGTTTTGTGCAATGTATGAACTATTCCTCCTCTACCTCCCACTCCCTGTGAAAAATTATTCTTTTATCTCAGTTTTAAAAAGCTGTTCTTCCTGCCTTCTTAACATATAGGTGATTTCAAATTTTCCTTCCAGAAACTCAGTCCAAGATTTTTTCTTGTCTTCTTTCTCCCTTCCTTCAGCATAAGATCACTGCTAGGTAAAATGAAGTTCCATTCTTCAGATTCCTGTCATCCTTTCTCTGTTTGTTGTGGAATTTGTGAGTCAACACCAGAAAAAGGTTTTTAGTTTCTATTACCGTTTGTGGGGTTTTTTTTTTCTGTTTTCATGGCTGCAGAAACATGAGTTGGGAGAGTGAGAGCTGATATAAACTATGGTACCTCTGTTGGAATGATAGTTACAAGTAGCCCACTACAGTTTCATATTTTCTACTTCACATGAACACATGAAGAAAATAAATCAGAAGTAAAAGCTGCCAGGCAGCTCGTAAAGAGAGGTTAGAAGCTTCAGTCAGGAGCTGTTTTCAGCTTCAAAACAGTGTTTCTTAGAGCATTCCTTGGACAGGCTGTCAGTCAAAAGCTTTGTTATACCAGGATCTGAAACCTCATCCATGCAAAATGAGGCCTTGAACAAGAAAGTCTGTGGTGCTGTGAAAGTTGTCCTCTAAGAATGTAGAGCAGGGATGTATGACAAGAGTGACAGTGCTGACACCCCCAGATGGCCTGACCTTGCGTACTCAATAAAAATGTTGTGAACTACCTGTCTTCCACTTTGAGAGCCAGCTTGTGCCCTGAAGGAGAGGGTGTTATCCTTATTAGAGCACAGATGATTTTTCTTGGCTTACATTACCAAGTCTTTCATCTCCCTGAGCCAAGGAGTGCATGTTATACAACTAAGAAAAAGAAATTATGGAACACAAACTGTTTTGTAAAGCCAAAGAGTGACTTGCAAATAGATGCAAACTATAGCTACCTGAAACAACTGAGGCATTTTGTACCAAATTGGAGAAGGAGGTTGACCCATGTGAAGACAGTGGCGTTGTTACTGCCTTCTCTCAATGAGGAGCCGAGCTCTGCCCACTGAGACTGCTGAAAATGTGCCTTGAGGTGGCGTCACTCATTCAAGGCTGCTGTCTCCTAGCACTGTCTTGTGCTGTCCTTTTCTGGAAAGGCTGTTGAAGTTAGGCAATTCCTTCTCTTGATAACTTTTTATAACAGCAGCTCGAGTTCACAGTCTACACAAGCACAACCTAACTTTGAAGGACTCCATTGAAATTCACCCAGTAGTGCATATTCTACTAGATCAAGGAAGTCCCTGGACCTTCTGGATTGTTGGTAGCATCTTTTGCCTCTTTTCCAGTTAAGCTGCCAGTATATCTTGTTTGAGGGAACCAACACTGGGGAGTAGGGAGCCAAGACTCTTTCCTGTGTCCAGTAGCTCAGTGGTGTTCCTGAGCCCCAGGTTTATATGTAGCTCTTCTGACCAAAATGCTTCCAAAGATGTAGGTCCTTTTCCCATATTTAGTATTTACATGCCTCTATAATTCATTGATTTTTTTTAATGCCATTTAAAGCTTGTGAAAATAACATGAAGCTTCTCCGTGTCCATACCCCATGGAAAGAATTGTGCAACTAAAGGGGTGAATTCTTCTTTCACTTTATGGTCCTGGTAATGTCACAAATACAAATTAGTTCTGTCAAGTATTGTGGTTTGGTTTTGGGTTTTTCTCCCCTTCTGTTTTGAAGGGTAGAGCTCAGTTAAACTCTTGAACCCTTAATGTGCAAAAAATGTTCAGAGTTTGCATATGAAGTTTGGGAATATCTGCTATTCTCTATCTGTTTTTGGAAGCTTGTCCTTGGAAGCCATGTATGCTGAAATCTTATGGAATTTAGTCTGAAAACAGACTTTGTCTTTCAGATCCTTACATAGGTTCATAGACACTGAAGATGGAAAAGCCTTCTCATATCATTTACGGTACATCAGTTCATTGCTATTTGCATATTATTCCTGAAAAATTAAGTTCTTCTCTTATATTAATTTTAAGCATCTTACATAGTGGGATTTTCCTGGAGCTTAAACTTAGGCTGGTTATTATACAGTTTGTGAGTTCACTCTAGGATAAACACTGCTCTTTGATCTAATCTTGGGCCACCTAATTGGGTATTTTTGAGCTTGGTGTCTCATTTCAAATTGCTCTGAATTCATCATGTCAGTGTGTTTCTCCTCTATTTAGCTACAGTTTAATATTACAGTTTAGTATGTGTTCCAATAATTTGCTGCATAATTTGTTTTTCTGCTGTCATGTTAACTTCATTTTCTGTATTTGCGTATATCATTGGTAGCACGCTTTCTTGTTTTTCCTCATCAAGTGCACTAATAAGGAGTTTGGGAGATAATTCTTTGGAAATTTGTGGAACTATCCAGATGTTGAAATTCGTAGACGGTCAGATGTCTTATATGCTGACATGACTGTAGTAATGAAGTCCTTGTACAAGCAAATGTGGGTAAATAATAGTAACACAACACATTTTATTTAGAAACACCAAAAATCCTGTGTGAATGAAATGCCAAATTCTTGACCCTGTTTGCTTTCTTAGAGGAAGTGATTAATTCATCATGATAACTCCCTTTAGGCTCTTATTTTACTCAAAACATTTGCAAGCAGATTGCAATTTGCAGTTTTGGCCTCAGCTTTATTTAGGGACTATTTTTAAATGTGTTATTTCTGAATTAGTCAGAACTATTTAAACTATGTTTTTCAGCTAAGGAAATGCTCTCATAGATGTGAGAAAGTTGCATGAAACTGGTTTTGATACCTGTGTACTGAAGGAAAAAAGAATAGCTTGGTGAGTGTTTAACCTCTTTGGAGCCTGTACTGCTTCGTGTCGGTAGTCAATGGAAGACGGAGCTTGTGATTATCATGAATACCTACATATGTGTCTTAAAATTGATGTATCTGCTATGAATAAATGAGTAGTCACTTGCTAGCCTGGTTTGTATCAACTCAGACTTCGATTCACATAATTGCTAGGCTGAAGGTAGCTCTGGAAATCATCCAGCGGGGTTGGTGAGAGTGGGTTCCTCAGGAGGGCGTCCAGTTGAGTTTTGACTTTTGACTTTTGCATTTCTCTGAATATGGAGGTTCCACAGCCTTCCTCACAGGGTAACCTCTTCTAGTGCTCAACCACTCTCACAGTGAAAATGGCATTTCTTATCTTAAAATGCAATTTGCTGTAATACAGTTGTCTCTTCTCCTTTTACTGGGTAATGCTGGGAAGGGTCTCGTTTTACTTCTCCCAGTAAAAGGGGACTTTGCAGTGCCCTATGTTGAGCTTCAAGAGGTTCACATCAGTTATTGATCTCAGATAGAAAGATCCCAATTGGTGCTAGCGGATTTCACAGTAACTGACTGAAAAAAAAACTTGATAAAAATTAAAGTCAATTGAATAAGCCAGTAGCTGCAGAGATAATTAAACTTACAATTGGATTGATCAATTAAAAACATTTTCTGTATAAAAGTGCTGTAATAGCAGAAAAATAAATAAAATAGTTATGTGATTTTATCTTTGTAGCTGCAATTTAGTTACTTAAATTTGTTTGAAAAGTTGACTTCTGGTTAAATTGTGCCATTGATTTTTTTTTCTTTTTTTTTTTAAATAGAAATCTTTATTGATATCAGAGGTCCCTTTTTGTAAGGAAAAATCAAGGTTTGAAGAAATTATTTTGTCGTAACGATTTGATTTGTACCACTTCCAAAGTGAGCGTTAACATAGCTGAAACAGAGTTACTTTGATTACTGTTGAATAGAGCTGAAGAAATTAGAGAATTTAATCAGAAATCTGAAATGAAGTATGTAATCAGAGTATTTGGTTGCGAGGACGATATAACAGTGGCTGTTATGTCACATGTTTTTTAATTACCTCCTTTATGTATGAAGGTGTCTTGATATGTTTAAGAGAATAATGGCCTTTTAGAAGCAAAGAAGAAAATTATTTTCGCTACCTTTTGAACTATAGCATACACTCACCTCACAGTCTTCATAGACAAGATTGCAAATAATATGCAAATACTCAACTTTTATGCATTGGTTGACCCTGTTTTTATAAGGAATTTATGTTTTTTAAAGAAACGGTTCCTTTCACTGTATTTTTTTAATAACTTGCACTTTTTATACAAATAAAACCCAGTTAGCAATATGTCACTACTAATGTAACTAATGTTAGCAGAGGCCAGATTGCAAGGTTGTGACTGGTCGTAACATCATGAAGAATTGATTTTTCACAGTTTCATTATTTGGGATGAGCCTTTGCAGGTATAAACTCATTGCAAATCAAGATAAACATCAATTTCCAACACAGGGCATAGTCTTGCTCTGATCAAAATCAATGCCAGAACTGAATTGCCTGGAGAATTCTATTATTTTAATAGCGATCATTACTACATCAAAGGAGTAATAAGCAAACAGGGTTAATGGGAGCAGTGACCAAGGAATGAGGATGTTAATACCTACTGTGCATTTTAATATAGTTTTAAGAAAAAATTACCAGTGGAACATGTTATACATTGTATATATTAAAAGTAGGATGTGCATATTATAAGAGTACGGGGTATGAGGTCATCTGTGCTTCGGTTTGGAGAAAGAGCAGCGTCTCTAAGAAAGGAAGTACAAACAACAATAGGAGAAAAAGTAATTGGCTACCCTTTGCTGCTGGCATAATAAATGAGATTAACTTCAGACCGGTCCTGAGTAGTAATTTCCTACCTTAAGTAGCCAGATTCCATAATGAATGACTGCAGTAATTGCTCAATCTGTTGTAACAAGCTTAAGAGTATATAGGGAAGATTCTTCTACAGAGATGTCCCAGCTCTGTCTTTGAATCAGGGGAGAGGAATCCCAGCTGACTTTTTTTCCCCGGGTTACTTTTTCTTCCTTTGTGAGCGAGGTCAGCCCCCACATCCTGCAGGTATTTGGAATATGCTTACCTTTCCCTCCAGCATTGACATGTTTCCCAGAAGTGGAGTTCTTGTGTTGGTGTAGCTTCTTGGGCCTGCTCTTTAGTAAGGCTCCTAAAGAGAAGAATGAAAGGGACTATACTGTAATTTGCATTTGGTGATTGTCATTGAGTGCAGGTGGCAGGAGGGAAAATGGCCATGTGCATCACCAGTGTTATCCCTTAGAAGAGCCCATCGTGTTCAGGACTGGCAGCGCACACAGCTGTAGAGGCAGTACTCAGGAGAGAGTTCCCTTATCCATAATAGACAAGGTGAATGCTGAAGGTCTGTGCTGCCTCATTTTCTAGGAAGAATCAACAATTAATTTCCAAAAGCTATCAAGAGTTTGAGTATAAACTGGCTCATATGCCAGTTTATACAGTTTATACTCAGTTTAGCAAGCAGCTATAATGTATATTATTGGGATAAAAAAGATAGCTGCTTACTCTATTTTCTTTATGAAAAGATATAGCCATGCAAGTATGCTATTCATTTTTTTCAATGCTTATCACTGAGAATATACCAAATTTTAAGGTGAAAGGGCATGTCCTTATCTCTCCAGCAGTTTCTCTGCAAACAACAGGCTTGCTTCCGAGCCACATAAGAGGTCTTTGCTTCTCACCAGCACCCAGCCTTTTTCATTAAAATGACTAAAAGAACAGAAGCGTGAGGTGTTGTATCTCTCTGCTGCCTAGCAAAATTCAGCAGACCTTCTTGAAGAAGAGCTGAAAGTAATGTGATTCTTCATGGTAGCATATTTTTTAGCAATACCAAGGACTGCATGAAAAAGCAGAAATTGTACCAGTTGAGCCTGTTGCTTTCTTGATCTCAAGACTGTGATTTGCTCACTTGCAGTCCTCTGTAATCTGTGGGTCACATAGGATACCAGAGGGGTGGAAGGGGGGCTTTTTGTTTGATTTTTGCTTTTCCGAATGTAGAGACTAAATCATGCAGCAAACGTAAGAGTACAGTGAGACTTCAGAGGAGAGTAAGCAAAAACACGGAATCATCTTGAATCCTGGGTCGTTAATGAGGAATAGAATGAATGACTGTGAGTCAACATGGTTCTTCCTCAAGTGCTGGAGAGACGAAATTAAAAAGTGAGCTGGAAGTATGAGTAAATTTCTGAGCTTAGCTTCAATAAACCAGTTTTCCCATCAGCTATTGCTGTTTCTTGGTTATTACAGCCATTCAGTTTGCTTTTGTGTGTGTAGGGAAGAAGCTTAGTTACCTTTCAGTCTAATTTTTCTTTTTCTCTTGCCTAACTTTAACTTTTCAGGTAACATTAGTAAGCTAAGGTTAGGGTATATGCTTGATTTAACATCAAGCAGAAGACTTAATTGTGATGTTGTAGACTAAAGCTGTATGTAAAGCCAGGACCACTCTTCTTCTGACTGATCTTTTCAGTTCAAAGGACTTTGAGTTATACTAGAGATCTAAAGATCAATTTTCATCTGTGAACTGCAATGACAGCCCTTCTCTGGAGCAAAATGGGTCAGAAAGCTCAAGCCTAATTTGAAAATGGATGGCAGTCAACTCAACTCAGAGTCATTTTCTGACTGTCTTTAAGAAGGAAGTCTCCACTGGCAAATACTGAGATTCCTTGAAATTGCCATTGCAGCATGGGGCTGACATCATGCTCTGAAATCCATTCGATATGGTTTTATGTAGCATCTGTGTAAGAGCAAACCAAAAGTAGAGATGTTCCTGAAATAGGTGGTGTTAGTTCTTCCTTAGTAATATATCCTTCAGTGTGGAGTTCTCTTTAAGGTAGGTAAACTCAATAGTGGGCTGTTCCAGGCAGCACTTGGAAGGTAAGAGAAGCTTGGCTACTGTGCTGAACACAAGAAGCAGGTAAATAGCTCAAGCCCAACCATGACTTGGTTGCATGTTCATTGTATCGACTGCGTAAACTTGTTCCTTTCTTCTCTTCTAACTTTAATTTCAGGTCAAACCCTGGTCTTGTGAAGGATATGCCTTCGTCCTTCTCTGCCAAGAGGAGAATGGAGAATCATAAGTCTGGTCAGAATAACTGTTTTGAGCACTAGAAGCTGATATTTGTGAATTTGGCCTCTGTCCCATCAGCTGTGAAACACTGATTAAGTTCAATCAGGAGTGACTGCTAGAAGCAATCCTTGCTCTTAATCTTGATAGGGTAATTTTCTATGTTTGTAGAGACTAAGGATAAGACTTTCTGTGGCAGCATTTTTATTCTGATCAGACGGACTTTAAGACAGTGTTATGACAGTCACCTCTTATAGCACCGTGTTTCACATGACAGTGTGGTCTTGGTGCCCATGATAAGAATAAACCAGAATATGTATGAGAGCGTTCTGCCTAGATTAGAGCTGCTTGGAAGTAAACCCAACCTTTCTGTTTCCATGGGGACTTTAAATCTGTTCACAGGGTGGTCACCTTCATGAGCTGGGGTGTGTGTTTTCCCCACTACTAGGTGGTACTGGTTGACTCAAAGCCCTTTTGACCTGTAAGAGTGATAGAGCTGACTCACATAAGTACATGTTCTTGTAATACAAATAACCCTGAGTCAATCCAGAATTATTTCAGTAAAGATAAAGAATATCAACTACAATTCTGCTGTAAGAAAAAAAAAAATTAAAAAATAATCAATAAACTCTTTGAAATGGAATTATAAATTTAAAACGCTAGGCACCTTTCTTTAGAGGTGGCTGACTGATTTATCCAATTGCAGAAATCTCAGTCATAAAGGTTTCTGAAAACATTAATTTAGGTCTCTTGAAAACAAGGGGATATTAAAAGTCTCTTGAGATAAAAGCTATGAGATAAATGCAGGAAATCAAGCATATTATTTATGCCAGAAAGAGAAAAGTACAGAACATCTGCAGAAAGCCTCATTTGGATTTTGCTATTACTGTCAGTTCTACATAGAAAACACCAGCTATTACAGATAAGTAAGTAATTTTGGTTTTCCTTCCCTCTGCAGAGGACTGAGCAAATAACGAAGTCAGTGTTCTAACTAGCAAAACAGATACAAAAAAGCTTGTGCTAAATATTCTTAAAACTAATAATTCTTTGTTGCAATCAACTGATTTATCTGGTGATTTTTCTCTTGAGACTTTTAGTTTTTGCTTGTTTCAGTCTGAACTAAGACAATGGTTTTGGAAGTCTCTCTGTTTGGGGTTCCTGCGTTCGGTTTAAACAACCAGAACATTTTGGGAAATGATTAGGTTGGAAGATTCTGATCATGTTGGAAGGCAATGTAGGTTGGACTCGTGGTTGAAACTGCTGGTGGATAATAGCATGGGAGATCTCTTTAAAAAAATTCTCTTGTGGGGAAGAAGGGGGGAAGAAGAAAAATCTTTGAATGATTTTACTGAAGGAATTAATCAGAGACTAGAAATCAGAATGCTTGACTAGATGTTTTTAATATCATAACATTTGCACAGACCCTCAGGACTAGATATAGTGTGAACTGGTGAGGACTGCTCAGTGATGCAAAAACTTCTCTATCATGACATTTTTAAACTGAAGGAGAATAGGTTTAGATTAGATGCCAGAAAGAAATTCTTTTCTGTGACGGTGGTGAGAGCCTGGCTCAGGTTGCCCAGAGAAGCTGTGGCTGCCCCATCCCTGGAGGGGTTCAAGGCCAGGCTGGATGGGGCTTTGAGCAACCTGCTCCAGTGGGAGGTGTCCCTGCCCAGGGCAGGGGTGTTGGAACTGGATGATCTTTAAGGCCCCTTCCAACCCAAACCATTCTATGATTCCATTATATGATTAGCCATTTTATTCTTCATTGTATTAGCCCGTCTTCTTTGCTGATCCCTTCTCCCTGATATTCAGTGATAGGACGTGTTGGGAATGGTCCAAAGCTGCACCAGGGGAGGTTTAGACGGGACATTAGGAAGCATTTCTTTACTGAGAGGGTGGTCAAACACTGGAACAGGCTTGCTAGAGAGGTGGTCAGTGCCCTGAGCCTGTCAGTGTCCAAGAGGCATTTAGACAATCCTCTTAATAACATGCTTTAACTTTTGGACAGCCCTGCAGTGGTCAGGCACTTGGAATAAATGATCATTGTAGGTCCTTTCAAACTGAAAATATTCTCTGCTGTGCTCTGGCTGTTTTCCTTCATTACTTCTTTGAAATCAGTAAGTTTGTGTGGGTTAATACAGCAAGATCCTGTCTAGAAAAAATGGAACTACTAGTTGCTGTAAAAAAAAAACAAAAACAAAAAACAAACAAACAAGTCTAAAGGCTTTAAAGATGTTGTCAAGCAATAGAACGGTATATCGTTTTCTGGTATTGTTTAATATGGCAAGAAGGCTAGAGTCTGAATGAAAAAGAGAGTTTCACTGTATCCAGCAAATGGCTGTAGCAGTAGGGTAGGGAATGGGTAGAAGTTAAATATGAGGAGCAGGAGTATAATTTGGATGTGCCTATTCATGGATCTGGCCTTGATTCTGGTACCAAAAACTGTTATATGGCATTCTTTGGAAATGCCTTTTTATCTCTAGCAGTGACAGCCTCGATAACTAGTTCACATACCAGTGCCTGCATTTGTTTGGATCTGTCCCATTCCTCCTAGCTAAACTCTGCCTATTTGGGCAGAAAGCGTTCTTAGGATTACTCCTAAATTATTACTATTTTTTTATTCCACTCCTTATCTTTGGGGGAAGGAGAGAGAAATCTCTTCATTTTTTTCCTTTTCTGAAACAGTTTTAAAGTCTCTGACAGTCAGACTAGGAGTCTCCTTGGTGTAAGTTGTCATCTTAGATAGGTAAGGACTATTACTGCAGTTCTTAAAAGAAGTGGCACCTTTGCTGTTGACTGGTTGATTGGTTAATATTTTATTTTCTCTTATCTCCACAATTAACTGTTCCACTCAATGTTGTTTGTCAGTGTATAGTGCATTACCATTGTATTACTCCCAAGGAGCTGCCTTCTCTGATGATATCAAAGCTGATTATGCGGTTCATGCTTGCACCAGACTTGCTTGATGAAGCACTAATTAAATGAATGTAGTATTTGTGGTGTGTCTTGCTGGGTCACTAAAAAGGAAAGAGGAGACTAGAAAATATGAAGTCTTTAGAGTGAAAGGACAACTAGCTGCTCCTCCCGTTTTTCACTAAATAATGGAAATCAGTCAGTTGTAAAAGTGAAAAGATTTTTACATTTTAAAAGCTATTCATTTGTTTGAAAAATGAAAATGATTTATGTATTTCAGAGTGAAGAAATTATTGAATTTCAATAGAAATGTTTGCTATCCTGTGATAATTTATATAAAATATTACTGCAGTACATGTAATTATAGTTGGGTATCTAAATTTGAACTGTTAATTATCTTTAGCTAGCAATTTCATGGAGGATAATCATATTTCCTTCAGTTGAAAGGGAACATTTTAAGTAACAGATGAGCTACAAGCCACAGGTTTTTGGCAGTAATTGCTGCTACTCCCCTATTTTCAAGATAAATCTTTTAATTAACAGCTGTATGGCAGTGTCTCTCTGAAATATTTCATCCTCTTAAAGAAGAATCCAGGGAAATAAGTAATGGATTTCTTAGATATGCAAGGAGAAAAAAAATCTCCTGTGGGTTTTATTGGCTTCTTAATTCAAACTATAAGTATACTCAGGAATGGTTGTGTTTAATGCTTTTACCTCTTCTCTGACATATTTACCTCTCAGTACTCAATAACAAAGGCTGTTTGAATTCATCAGGGGCTCGTGAGATGAACTCTTTAAAGTTTAGTTTTCCAGCTCTAATAATAAACCAACTTCTGCTAGTCTGAGGTTCAGAATACGTATATGTCTCCAGCATGGTGTTTAGCTTGCCTAGCAAACATGTTCTATGTATTGTCTCTTACAATGTAGCATTTAACACAATTTTATTTCTTTTTTTTTTTTAACAGTAGTATATGATAATATACTTTCTTATTTTCTTTGCATGATTAAAGAGATTTCTCTATCTTCAGACGATCTAGGCTGAATTGGAAATGAAGATACCCGCTTTCCAGTCCCTGATTCTCTCAAGAGAGTTATTTAAAAGTTTCTCGAGAGAGAGTTATTTACAAGTTTGGAGCCCAGCATTGAGTTCAGTGATGGTATAATGTAGCTGTGCAGCCACTCGTCTCTTGGTGTCCTGGTTCACTTTGCTACTTAAAGTGTGGTTGAAAAAGGCTTCAGATCACTTGCCTTTTTTTTCCACCAAAGTCTTTTCCCCAGTGATAAGCTCATCTTGCAAATGGTGGATAGATCAGGCTTCATCACTTTGCAGTGTAGCAGGAAAAAATAACATTTTCCTGTTCCTGCTGGGTCTCACAGCATGAAAAGAAAAGCAGAGATCTTCTATAAAACCCTTACTGCTGCAGCTGTGCGTAGTCTTGGGGTTTCCCTGGTTTCTTTTGGAAGTGTTTAGGGTGGTTATTTGCAGGCAGTACTAATGCTGGTATAATCCAGCAAACTCTTTGACACTGCCTGCCACGCTGCATCCCGTGTTTGACAGAAGCGTTCTGATCCTCCACTGTAAAAAGTTTCTATCCATCAAGGTATTCTTCGAGACGTCTCTTAACTGTATTTTACATGCTAATCTGTATGCTTGTGCCAGTTCACTTCAGAGAAATTTTATATTAAATGCACATCCTTGAAAATTCGATACACGTGCCTGTCGTGGTGAATGGGGAGGACAAGTAGTTGAGCGGGATGTGATCCGTTATCAAATGGAAAAGCAGGAAGCAAGAAGTTACCCTGATCCCAAGTGTGGGACTGGGTATATTCCAGTGTTGAACAAGAAATAATCTGGAGTCAGGAGAGCTGATGATCTAAAGCTTATGGATAGATACTGTATTTATGTTAAGGTCTAGCTGAAAGAGAAATTTATTCTCTGGTTATTGATAATTGATGGGGTAGTAGCTCTTTAATTAGTACTGATCTGTTAGAATTAACCTGCCAACTCTTATCTCAGTTTTAACAAATTTTCTCAATAAACTAGAGGTATACTATAGTACCTTTGTTTCATAAAGGGATTGCACATCTGATCTAACAAAAAAAAATTCAGTCAGCACTTGATATTCTTGATACCTGTAAGAAGAATAGTGCATTGTCCAGGCACCACACTAGAGCAGCACCATCATGGGTGTGTTCAAGGACCAGTTGCATCCTGATGCCATTCTGTCCTAGGTTTAAATCTGATACAAGCTTATTAGTTGGACCTGATTATACCAACTGTAATTGAGAAGCATTGAGATTTTGGCAATGAGAAAAGAGTAAAAAACATACCTTGCAGAGAAAGATGCCTTTCCAGTCTGATACAGCTGTAAGATTAGGGCTGAGTTTACAAGACAGTCTCTTGTAGCTTATATTAATGCTAAGGCTGCTTTGATTAAGTGCCTGAGTGCTGACCCCTTCTCTTCAGAGTAATTCCAGAATCTGAGCCTTTTTAGGCTTTTCTTTACTGTGTTCTCAGAGAAAGGTGATTTCTTCAAGGTTTCTGACAACAGAAATGGCAAAGCAGGCTATGGAACTGCTTCACTTATGGCATCATTAATTGAACAAATCAGAACTTAGTTCTCATTTTTGGTAGCACTGAGATGCACCCTGAAACCAGTTCAGATATTTCAGGTGTAATGAAGTATCCTGAAAGGTGCATGAAAATAAATTCTAGAAAAAAACAAAAAAGGTTCATGAGACTTTACTGTTGACAGTCCTGCAAAAACAACCTAATAACTAATACCCTAGTTACTTGCTTTTCAGATAATATAGGTCTATTTGTGTTCCAACATGTCTCTGTCTCTGATATCTCCTTTTTGTTTCCCAAGTCCTTGCATACATTTGTGTTTTGTGATGTGCTTTTCATGTTGCTTCTGCTGAACTGTCTTTCTTTGTGGAAAGAAATTAATAAAGCTAAGCCAAGGGGAAGGTGATTGACTGTCCCACTTAGGAAAAAAAAAAAAATATTTTGCCTGTGATAATAAGCTCAAAACGTTCTCTGGGAATTGTACTTCTAGAAAATCCTCTTTGAGTTGAATTTCAGCATTAAAATTTATGCAGCCATTTGGTATCATACTTTTTCCTTCAGGAAAGATAAATATTTCAGTCTTTGAGCAGTGTGAAACTGAAAACATTCGCCAGTAGCCCCAGCTAAAATTGCAGTAGGCAATCCCAGTGATGAATAGTATGTGTTTGCATTTGGAAAATATACAGTAAACACTGCAAGTATAAAGCATTACAGACAAAGAGATGGATCATTTTCTCTGATTGTTACCCAGGCCATTTGAATGGTTGTTTTGCAGTTTCATAATTTGTTGCCACTTAAATAAGTCGAGCATTTTTTCTTTAGCTCAAAAACTGCTTAGTGTAAGGAAGACACGTATTGCTTGCTTAGCAAAGCATCCATTAAAACTTGAGAAGCTGAAGAACCTCATGGGGTAGTTTAATTTCCAGAAAACACCCACAAAAGCAATTACATTTTTTAATGAATAATTTATTTGGGGTGCTTTAGATCAGATTCTTGTTCACAGTTTCTCACTTTATGCATTTCAACTTGGTAATCAGTTTGGTTCATGCAGATAGGTTTTAAAACCCACTTAGATCTCCTGTCTGGAGAGAATCAGATGTCAGGATGGGGTCTGCTCTGTCTCTAGATGCTGTCATAGTCTTTATTTCCTCTGTGAGTTTTGTTTGTTTGTTTTTTTAAGGAAGGTGATAGAAACAAACTGAAAGATTGAGTCTAATGTAGTTTTACTTATTCCAATAATGGTAATGCCCAAGAAGGGGCTGGTTTATAACAAGCTTCAAGTACCATTATGGTATAGTTTTAAAATGTGCCTTTCAATCGCAGTTCCAGATACCCCACCTACACAGAACAAGGTGAAAGGCACTCTCTTAAGTCAGTAGTTCCTAAACCATTAGGATGTAAAGGTCAAAACACCACTTTCTTGTCTTCACAGAGAAGTCTACAGCTATCCATTTAGTTCTAAAAACCTATTCAGTTGGGTTTTTTGGTCTCCCATTTTCTACCCTCTACTGATTGCTCATTCATCAGACCTGCCCGGCTTGGACCTGGTACCTCTACAGAGTGCCATTATCCCCTTCAAGGTTTTCCATGGTGACAAGGTTCTGCAACCTTTCATCTATTGCAGGATGAGAGCTTAGTACATGAACTCTATGGGCAGAAGGCATGCCAGGTTTTGGGGGGTTTCTATGAAGTATTTTGCTCATGTACAGCTCAATCATTGCTATAACAGTAAATAACCATACTCATATAAGTAACTTCGTTTCGCTTATACCTCAATAGGTGCTTGTAACAGAGAGTTTGCGTGAATTTTGCAAGTACTTGATTATTGTGAAGTGGGAGCAGCACTTCTTGTAGGAAGGCTGTTGGAGAGCCTTACTGACTTTCCCTCTATGTGGCGGTGTTTATATTTCTCTTCCTATTGTGTTTTACTGATTCAGGTGTTTGGATGAAGATGGCCCATCATGATGGTGGTTTACAGTTTGATCATGGTTTTGTCAGTAAGAACTTCACCAAGTGGCTGATGTTACAAGTCCTCTTGCATCCGAGATAGCTCTTTCTCTGTCTTCAGATTATTTCTCTGAAAATTATACTTTATCCAAACTAACATTGTGGGGCTAACTGGATCATACTTAATGGTGTGATATATAGGAGGTCAGAAAGATCAGCTGGTCCCTTTGGGCTGCCAACTCTGCGAACTTTGGAATAGTCCTTATTCAGCAAACAAAATAAGCAGTGTTATCTGCAGAGAGAAACCCCAGTAGGCTTTGTGAACTGGACTGGCTTAAAGTGGTGACTTCAAGTTCATCTACCCTCTCTGTGACTGGTATTCAAAAGTCTCATTTTGAGAATGGGAGTAAGGAATTAACTTTGATGAGCAGAGAGAGACAACGTACTTGCAGTACGGTCTCTGAATGGTTTATAGCCATGTTGCAAACAAAATCAATTAGACACCTTTGACAGGTAGGTCTACATAACCAGTAGGTCTACATTATGAAAAAGCAAAATAGGTAGAACAGCTATAAAAAGGAATGGAAATTGACTTAATTTTCCACAAACTAAAGTTTATTCACGACTGAAAGACTGTCCATGTACCATTAATATTACCTGGAGAGTGCATATGTGTTATTAAAGATTCTTCATAGATAATAGTTATCAATACTATAACTTACGATTTGTGAGCTCAAGTTTGCTGGCATGGCAAAGTAAGCTTATATGACTCTCAAAGGTCTGTACACAAGGAGGTAACCCAGTCTGCAAGAAATCTTTTATTTATCTGAGATTGTTTGTTATATTTTAAAGTTTGCCTTCCACTGTCTTCTGACAAGCACAGAATCAGCACTGGTTGAAAAAGTTTCTAGGAAACATTACATTTGGTATACTGGCTTGATGACTAATCAGCAGGCCACCCTGCTCTGCCACATGTAAACATTTGTGTGTTTGAAGATGAAACGCAAAACTTCAGTAATTGCATTCGAACAGCTGTGTAGTATAAACTTCTGAAACCACTCCATTGTAGTGCCAGCTAAAACTGACCGTCCCATAGATTTATCAGCAGAACACAAAGTAAATACTTTGTCACATCTAGTCTTTCGGAACACGAGAAGGACATTTGAAAAGCCCTAGCAGGAGATTTGAAAAAAGATGCATCTCTGACCCAGCACTGATGATGATTTTACCATTAAATTCACTGAAGCAGAATCAGAACAGGATTTTGTATTATAACCATGACCTATTACCTCTTATAGAGGTGCTGAGATATCACAAAGGTAAAAAGCATAAAGGTAGTCGCAAAAATGTTTGGATAAATATTTATAGTCTTGCTGTCTGTGCTTTACATGCTGATATTCTATTTTGATCTCTGCAGTCAGGAGCAAAATTGAGTATGACATTTGTGGAGGAAAGAGAAGATGTGTTTCACAGAACTACCTGTTCAGCTGCACCACTAATTTTCCTACACCAAAAAAAAAAAAAGTTTGTGTTTTTTTTTTTATAATGCATATTCTGAAAAATAAAATAAAATCCATCCAGCATCTCTCTGGAAGGTGAACAGCTGCAAGAGAAAAGAAGTTTAGTACAGAAACTTGGTGCCTGAGTTCTGTCGTCACTGCCAGTTGATCATGTTCTATAGAAACAGGTTAATGGAACCTAAAAATACCATTTAAATGTAATTCAATTGTAGTGCAAACTGACTGAATCCTTTTCTGCTTTGAACTGCAACTTTTTAGAATAGGTCTAATATCAGGAAAGTCATGCTGAAGGTTAAGCATGAAAGAGCTTTTGTGACTCAAGTTAAAAATTTGCCTAAATGTTTAATTTAATGTGCAAATAAAATCAGGGATTCTTTCCACAGCTGATGGTTTCCCTGGAGGAAAAAGGTAAATTGCTGAAGGAAAAAAAATTCAATTGCTATTGGATAGATGAATGTCTAGAGGTACCACAGTATTTGCAGACATGTCAGATTATGTGAGAATTGAGTATCTATAAGAAGGAAATAGATTAGCTTTGCAGTGTTTACTTGCCTGATTGCTTGCATTGCTATAGAGATAGCACCACTGCCGTGGAGAGCATATGTACATCATGGATCCTGTGGGAGACTGCCTTTTTCCATTCAGCCCCCAAAGTACTGGGATTTTTTTTAAGTTTGTGAGGTCATGATTGCTTTATTCAAGCAAAAACAAAACTGCAGAAAAGCTCTCTACCGAGGCAATTTGCTGTGTCCCTTTAAAATACTAAGTTATAACAGCATCATTCATATGGTTACATAGGAATCTCCATTCAAATAATGAAACTTCCTCAGTTTTCTGCATATGGGTCTTCTTACCTTAACTCCTTATATCGCCCTAGAAAGTCCAAGACTTCTCTGCAGTAGAAGGGTCTTACTGTCAGATCTTAAGGGATAATACCATACAAGGTTAGTGACAAATATTGTAATTCTGCGTTTTTCTTTATCAGTTGCATTTTCAGGCCTTGGCTTTACCACCTTCTACTTAGCTGGAAAGTTACACTGCTTCACGGAAAACGGCCGGGGGAAGAGCTGGCGGCTTTGTGCAGCCATTCTCCCGCTCTACTGCGCCATGATGATTGCCCTGTCACGTATGTGTGATTACAAGCATCACTGGCAAGGTGAGCCATAGAGATACCTTTTTTCTACTTTTTTTTTTTTTTTTAATAAGCCTTGTATTTCTTTGATTTCTTTTTTATTAAATAACATGAGGTACAACACAATAGCATGCTATGTGTTTTCCTTGCTCCTGGATTGATGCTGAGGGTTTCAATGTCTGAAAATGCTGCAGGGGCCCTTTACCATTGTGCATTTTTATATGTACAATGTACACCTTCATATTTATAGACGAATCCACATCAGTGTATTTTTTTACATCACCATTTTTTACAAATGTACATCAGTGCCATAGTTGGCATGGATGGATCCAGCTGTGGGCTGGATCTGGCTCATCAGAGTAGCTCTGGAAAAGCCCACTGCTTTTCCAGGTACCTGTTGGGTGCGTGAGTGTTTGCTAATATGGGGTTGCACGTGCATTAGGCCAGACTGAAGCATCTGTGTGTAGCTGGTCATTGCAAAGGTGCCCTCAGTCATTTGATGCACATGATGTAATACGTTGCTTTTCATTCAAATCAATGTATATTGGGTATGAGGTGGGTTCATGGCCCCTCCCGGAGAAGTATAGAGACATTGCATACTAAGCTAAATAGCAGATTGTAACGGATTATCCCCACGCGGAAATTCTTGCTGCAAAGTTTGATATTTTCTGTTCTCTTAGTTTGGCCAAAGTTGTAATTGATCCCATGGTGTCAATTCCACACTATCCAAAGTTGGGTCCTACTTAAGAAGGATGAATGTTTCATCTTCTTGTTACTTCCTATTAAAAATGACTTTCCCTAGCTTTGGGCTGCAAATATTTCAAGGCTGGTATTTCATTATACTGACTGGATGTTAGCATGATGGATTCAGTGTGGTACTATATATGTGGTACCAATGTGTGTTCATTAGTTTGTAACTGCAAATAAATGCTGAATGTGTTCAATAGGGATGAGTAGGTTAGTGAAGCAGCATGCGGTATCTTTCTTGATCATAAAGTATATCCACAACGTTAAAGAAACATGTCACACAATCTTAAGTCTTACCTTTGGGAGGGAACGGCAGTTATTGACAGAAAGGGAGGTGGCTCGTAAGACTCTTCACAGCAGCATTTGATATGTGGGTATGTATAAAATATCTACTCCTGGATGAACCTGCATCCTTGAAAGTCTTCATATAATGAACCACAGGGGATATTCTTAACTGAAGCACCGCCGGTCTGAAGGATGCTTAATCCTAATCTGTTTTCCATTTACTTCTTATTGTTTCTAGTGGAAACTTTGGATCTTCATATTATGTGAGCATTCTCATGTAAATGAGGCATTGTTATAATACAATGTAACTAGAGCAGATACTTTTCGGGGGTTTCTTAGCGAGGTTGAATTAATTGGCATTGTACTTCATAGCTTCAGGGCTACGCTGCAGCATCCTCTCTTCCCTCAGGGCAGGCACTTCTGGAGCGTGACACCATTCAGACCAGCTGCATCTGTCACAGCAAGACTTGTCTCAGAGTCCTTTAAAATTCAGGTGTAATCTGTGAGACGTAACAGATACAGAAGGCTATGATGTTTATTAATGACATATTTATATCTCTAAATTACAATTCTATGACTTCAGCCTGTTAAGTCAGAATTATACCAGACTTTACCCTCCCACACTGAGTCTTTCAGACATGGAGCTGTTGGAGATTCTGGCAGGTTGTCCACATGGCTTCCCTCTACCATCCACGGGTCAGCTTGCTCCTGTCCATCAGCATCTACATTTTCACTGTCAGAAAATCGTACCATCTATTATTTCTTTTACCATTTCTTGACCCTCTTTTTCACCGCCTTTGTACCTGCCTTTCTCCACTCATGTCTCCTCCTTAGTGAACCAGACTGTAATTACTTTTTACCTATTTATTCCCATATTCCTATGAGAAGTACTGGACTTAGTATTTCTAATACTGTTATGTAGGTCATCTTGGCTTCATGTGGTATTGGTGGTATGGTACTGCTGGCCTTGCAAATTATACTGCTCTCAAGGTCCTGAGCACTCCTTTCAGTTATCTGCTTCATACTGCTTACGTGTTGTTTATGTTTTCTAATACATAATTCTGTTGGTTTCTGTATATCGTTTCAATTAAGTACAGCATATCTCTGTCCCACTGAGCATTTCTTATCTCATCCTACAGTCAGCATGCCAGAGCAAGACTCATCCATGCTTTTTCTTGCTCTGTTTCCTGTGCAGCATCCTGTTCTCCCATAGCTGCTTAATGACCAACTATTAGCCTTGACATGTTCTTTAAGGAGTCTCCTGGTTTCCTGTGGAGTTCCTCGTCTTGTTACAAGGCTCGTTACTCTTATTTGCTCACTGAGTTGGAGAGAGCCTCCAGCACAAAGCTGCTGAAGGTGAGGTCTGTGCCTGACCAGAGAGAGAGGAGCGTGAATGAATGTGAATGGGAGTACACAGGTTTACTCTCAAGTTTTGAACACTTTTGCAGTTTGTACTGTCTCTTGCCAAGGGTAAGAATTATTTATGTACTGAAACACGAGCCACTAGGCAGATTATTATGGTGTATTTCGTACATGATAGAAGAAAACTACACCCACGGGGTTGTGACTGTGTCCATTAGAGCCGCTCGTATTTTTGTCTTTGAAGTTTAAGGAGATGGTGCTGAAAACTCAGCTCTTCCCAAGCTAAAAACAGAGATGGCAGACATTGTCCTGCAGGTGACCTATGTTTTACCTGAAAGAACTGAATTCTCAAGGGGTAGACTAGTTCACTCTGTAATATACAGCACAGAAGCTCATCTTTTATGTTCAGCAAAGTCAACTGATGGTGTTAAATTATTTCTGATGGCTTTGTGATGGAGTCTTAACTATGCTGTGGGGAATGAACAAAGACCATCAGTATAGTGTCCAAGACTGAGCATGTCAAAGATGGAGTGGAGTATCCTTACATTAAAAAGCCATTGGGTGGTCTCAGAACATTAATATTATAAGTACTTCATGAGCTCCCTTCAGTTTCACTGGAAAATGGAGTATCCAAGTTCTTAGTGTTGGTGAATATTAGGATATTTCACTATGAATCATGAATGTACTGACTGCTTTTAAGTCCCTAGTTCTCTGTCTAGGCTTATAACTCTGAAAATGTTAATTTACTCATGAAGTAAGTGTAAATTTTATATGGAAAAAAAAAAAAGTAAAGATAAATACTGAGACTGAAAGAATATTATTTTTCCTTTCTGGGCAAAGGGAAAAAAAAGAAAAGAAAAAAAAGGAAGATGTGGCTACCGTGAGCTCAAACAAAACACAGAATTGTTGTCTTCAAAAACAGGAGTCAAAATATCTGCCTGTGTGTTTGCTCAGTGCCCCCAGTCAAGGTCAGCAAGCTGGAAATCTTTGGCATAAATCGTGTGGTGAATTTGTACTACTGTGGTGCCCAAACTGAGGCCCAGAGTTGCATGTAAGTGTTCTGATAGAAATTATTTAGGCAGGTTTTCAGCAAGTCTTGAAATACTGGGGAACTTGTAGAGGATTGGCAGAAATCTGGTATTTCTCCATAATTAAAAATCGTAATTGGACTTGACCTCATTGTTAAGCAAAATAAAAAAGTAGCTGGAACAGGATTCAAATGACCACAGTTAAAGGAGGGTAATCTGAGAATTGCAAACAACACAGATTTATAGAAAATGAATCTAGTCACAATAACTAAATATTTTACAAGTTGATCGATCCTGTAATAGTATACTATAGTGAAAATTCTTGCCGTTGATATCTTTAGTACCGTGACAGTTCGACAGGGACAGTCTGAATGGCACAAAATCAGGCAGCTGCCAGTATGTGTAGGATAAGCTTCTGTCTGCTTGCAAGTACTGTGTGCACACAATCACCTTTTAAAATCTTACTTGATTCTCTATTACATTTGTGGTAGATTTATTATGTCCCTTTGTGTGTAGGAAGAGAACATAGGATGAGAAGGGACCTCCTAGGCCATACAGTCTAGCCCTCTTCCTCAACAGGCAACTGTGAGCTGTAATCACAGTTCTTAAACTTATCCATCTCAGATTTTTCAGGTTTTCTTGCCCTAGTTATTCCTGTTAAAAGGCTCTTCAGAATCTCACTCCTCCAACGATTACAAGCCATTTATTAGCCACTGAAAATTGAACATGTCCTTTGTCCCAATATATACTAGACTGACAAACTAGGGAATTTAATCCATATCTACCTACGTTAGACAAAAATAATTGGTATTGACTAACACTTCCTTGTCATTAAACTCAACAATTTGTTTTTTTATTACACTGTGGTTTCTTTGTAACTCAAAGTAAAATAGAGAAACACAGGTATACACAGATGATACAGTGCTTAGTAAGCCTTGTTAAAATAAAGCATGGTGTCAAGACATATTCTAGCCAGTGTCTTTTGTCCCACTTTCATTATTGTTTGTGTTCAAATCTGGGGCTTTCAAAGTCAGTGTGTGTTTTCAGTGAAGTTTTGCTCTGGTTGCTTGAAAATGAAACGCAGGAGCAGGCAAGTATACTACCAAGAAGCAGGGAGAACCTGACAGAACAAATCCTCTTGCCCTTCAGGTACAATGCGGTTCCCATGGAAAATTTAAAATTGCCCATATGTGAGAGCTGCAAATAACTGATTAAATGGCCATATTTTGTTTTATCTTCTTTTATTTTCTGTTAGGAGTATGAGATAGTAAATAGCATCAAAGAAAGTTACTCAAAAGGTATTAAATCAGTGAACAGGCATGCTTAGTCTTTGACCTTTCAGGTACTTTTAGGAGGAATTGTGTGGCCAGCAGGTCATGGGGGGTGATTCTGCCCCTCTACTCTGCGCTCGTGAGACCCCACCTGGAGTTCTGTGTCCAGCTTTGGAGTCCTCAACACAGGAAGGACATGGATCTGTTGGGACGTGTCCAGCGGAGGGCCATGAAGATGATCAGAGGGATGGAGCACCTCCCCTGTGAGGACAGGCTGAGAGAGCTGGGGTT
>JAOXNO010000002.1:34258725-34269258 GCA_028565335.1 Limnodromus scolopaceus
GGAAGTGCAGTGACAGGACAAGGGGCAATGGTTTTAAATTGGAAGAGGGGAGATTTAGATTAGATACTAGAAAGAAACTCTTTCCTGTGAGGGTGGTGAGGCACTGGAACAGGTTGCCCAGGGAAGTCGTGGATGCCCATCCCTGGAAGTGTTCGAGACCAGGCTGGATGGGGCTTTGAGCAACCTGGTCTGGTGGTAGGTGTCCCTGCCCATGGCAGGGGGGTTGGAACTAGATGAGCTTTAAGGTCCTTTCCAATCCAAACCATTCTATGATTCTATGAATTCACCCAGCTTGGAATTGTTCTTGACAGCTGTCTTTCTCAGGGACCTTTCAGGAGCTGCAAGTGAATTGCTGAAGTGAATTATTGTAGCTACAGTGGCCCACTTCCTGAAGGAAGACAATTTTCCATCCTACATCCTACCTGCTCCCTGTCTGCACTGGAGAATGCCTTTGAGAGCACAAACCAGTCAAAAGTAGATCTGGCATTTTAGCTGCTGTCTTCCTTGGGGGTACGTAGGCAGAGACAAGGAGCAGACTGTAGTCAGTGCAATAGTTTGAAGTGTACCCGTCAGCGGGAGAGCTCCGGATGCTGTAAACAGCACAGTTCAACTGTATTGTTCATAAATGGAAAACCTGGTGGTGGTCATTGTAAATCATGGCAAACTGAAAGAAGATATGTGGGTTGCCTAACCTTAAAGGCTGGTCAGTGGTGAGCTGGAACATCATGAATGTTTAATACCCCATGGAAACCATTCTGTTTCCCCTTTTCACCTCCTGAAACATAACCAGCCACCTACATTTTGGGTATTTAAAATGTTGGAGATGTCCCCCAAAACTACTGATTTTATGTGTTCTGCATGATTTGGCTCCAAATTCTTTATGAAAAATTTCAGGTTTGCATTTTCTAGATTAAACACTTCCAGATCAACCAAAGGTCTTTTATTTACAGTTGTCACTACTGGCTGTCCTTTCCATGCTAACATACTTCTGGTGTTGTTGTTTTTCTTACCTAGATGCCTTCGTTGGAGGGGTCATTGGCCTCATTTTTGCTTATATTTGCTACAGACAACACTACCCTCCTTTGGGTAATACAGCTTGTCATAAATCTTACGTCAGCCTGCTAGATCAGAACTCTGTGAAGAAAGAAGAGAGACCTACAGCAGATAATGCTACTGGCCTGCCTCTAGAGGGAATAACTGAAGGTCCTGTATGACTTTAAGAAGTGTGCAGGATGAACTTTTAGCCTTCTCACATTTCCTCCAAACTGGTCTCTTAATACAGTGTTTCTTACTGTATGTGTTTTTCCATTTGTTTCTTTCCTTTTTGTAAAGAAAAATGAAATATTTTATTTTTAATGCCATAATATCATCATACTTTAAAATTTTCAGTTCATATTGACTTACCGAATTACCTGTTTTCAGCCCACTACAAACAGACTACTTGAGGGAAGGGGAAAGAACATTAATAAAAACAATCCCATGTGGAGAATGGTTAAATGAGTAATTTTAAGAAGATGTTGTTGAGGATATAGTAGATCTGGAAACAGATTTTCTGAAGTACTGAGTGTCTCCTAGAAAGTTCTGGTTGTCTTCAGCACTCATTGATTTTGATGGGTGATGAGTACACACAGCACTTTTCACCAGATGTTCAGCATCTGTTGCAGCCAGCCATTTCTTTATATAATTTTTTAAGTTGGGCATCATCCTTATGTTTATCTTGTTGTCTTCTAACGTAAAAATCTCCACATGCTGGTAGAACTTTGTGTTAATTGTCAAGTTCTGACAAGGTCATTTCGAGCTACTAATGATCAAGCAACCTAAAGGTATGAATGGGTAAGTGTTTGTAAGAGCCAAACCTTGCGCATTAGTAGTCCCACAGGATGATGCTGACACTCAAGAAATTCCACACTGTTAAAATTACCAGTTTGCAATAACATATATGTTCATAGGATGGATTAGAAACTTGGTATTACATCATTAGCAATTTTTTGAGAGCTCTTGCAGTTATTACCATCAAAACAAAATGAAAGAAAAGAACACCCATGACATTCAACAAGCTGAAGTCTTTAAAACAATTTTTAAAAATATCCTAAAACTATGAGAATAAAGAAACACAACGTTTTTTGTGAATCTCGGTGTGCCATGTTCATTCTTGTGTAGTTACTCACTGCAGCATTGGTGATCTAAAGAAATGCAAAGATTTTCCTTTGTGACTCTGGGCGCACAACCATGAATGCTTGTGGTGGTCTCCAGCACTGTAACATATCCAGAGGAATGCTGGAGACAGTTTTCCGCTAGACCCATTCCACATTTTCAGCTCATCATGTTCTTGAGCATGGTGTTTGCGACGGTTGGCTTGGTACCTGAATTGAAACTCACCTGAATCAAAACACTGTTGGGATGGAGAAGTTTATTAAGTGTATGACTTTAGTTAATTTATTATTGATAGGATCCTGTTTTGTTATGTATGCACTATGCAGTATACATCACATTCCTGTGAAATGATGTACCTTTGGATGGCAAAATGTCAGATTCCAGAATTTTTTTCCGTAGATACCCTGTGAAAATGCAGGCAAATGTTCCAGCCCACACCTTGGTGGTTGAACATTTCTTAGCCAGAGCTGCTGGTTACAGCGATCGAGGTAGCGTTGATCAACGACCATTATTACGGTGCTTTAGACTGGAGGAGACTGCTGCCATAATTATACTTTATGTGTTCCTGTTGGAATATGTATTGGCCTTGTAGGCATTTTGTGATTCAAACAGCTCAATGTCTTTATGTAAGGCTTGTCATTTAGTTTTCTCAAAGGTAAGCTTTGTAGATTTTTTTGAGAAGAGCTACTTCCTGATTGGCAACACTTGAATTTTTATAGAAAGAAAGTAAATTAGAATCCCTTTTAAAATAAATGTAATAATTGTGTATAAGAGGATGAAACCATACTATATATAAACTTATATGATATTTGGAAATAACTATAAATAGGAAATGACATTAAGAAACAGAATGTAATAGAAATGAACCCACGACAGTTCTGCAGAAATTAAGCCTGATCTACTTGTAAAACTGATACCAGTTTGACTGCATCAGTTAGAGGTAGGATTTTTTACTGGGAGTTACATTATTCCAAGCTCCAGAATAGGGACCGTTACCCAAACGCAACTGTGGTTTTACTGGTGTATATATGCTAGTTCACAAAACTAGCATCAGCAAAGCAAAATTATTCTGGCATCACATTTGCACTGGATTTGACAGAACACTTCTCTGGTGTACCTGAGGTCTTATTCTAGAAATCCACCCAGTTTAACGGAGGCTTAATCTTTCTATAAAGTTTTTAAACCATCCTACAGAATTCTGTAACAGGGATATCATTTTCTATTACTTCATATGGGAGGATAAATGAAAGCCCTAGAGTAAGGGTATCATGTCTTTACATTGTATAGGGATTAGCCATTTGCTTTTTCTTTCAGCAGGAACCCTAGTCTTCCAGGTTATATGCAAATGTTAAAAAAAAAATCTTAAAATTAGAAGTTTAATACTGATGCATAGAGCATTTTGCATGTATTTTATATAGATCTGGCTTATTCTCAAAAATGAGTGGGGCCTCCTAACTGTGCTGTACACATTCCCAGTCTTTTAATGGCTTTTGATACAAACAAGTTATCTTCTTTGGGATGGGGAAAGCTTATACAGTCCTCAAATGAGTAGTGGCTGTTAAAAGATTGGAATATGAAGTGTAATGCAGCATAAATACTTACATTGCAAGAGTAATTGGTGAACTTTGCAAAGCAGTAAAGAATAACATCTCTTAATGGGAATAATTAAATTGAAAGTCATAAAATAGACAGTGTAAAAGCTTTGATTAAAATGTTATTAAAATTATGAAAGACTTAATGACGTGAAACTTGTGGATGGATCTCTGGGGGCTGTAATTACGAGTGCAAAGTCAGTGTAGCTAGGAGGGCATTTTTGTGGATCAATGTATTTTAATCTCATGCTTTCTCAATGTGAAGGAAATGCAATGTTGTAACGCACCAATAAAACAACACATGAATGTGGGTTTGTACATCTGTGTGCTATCATTATTTTGAGACGAATAAAAGTTACCAAGTTAGCTTCATCAATAAACCACGTGGAGTATTACAAAAAAATCAAGCCCTAATGTGACTGCATTATTGATAAACAGCAACAGTTCCAAAAGTCATTACTGTTACCATTAAAATGGAACAGCCTTTCTCCTTTACCCAAAATATTCTGTCCAACTTTCATCAAAGAAAATGTACAGTGTAAGTCTGCAGGGTTGAAATTTTGAAATATTCACCCAGCTAAACTGCAACAGGTCTCTTTCATCTGTCAAGTCCTGTATCTCAAATAAGACTAGGAGTCCCACAATAACAAATGTGATTAGACTAGAAAGGAATAATAAAAAAATCTAATAGAACATAGCAGAAATATCCTGAAACCGAGAGCAGCATGAGATTGCGAACCAGTCAGCAAAATGTCGCTGTGGTGAGAACACGTCCCGGGCAACGTGTTAGGAATAGAGCCGGGGCGTTTATGCTGATTCATTCTCAGCTTTTGCTGTGTGCAATTTAGACTGAGTTGGCCCTCTGTTCTTCCCTCGTGCATACAGCAGGTTCTTTTTATTTAATGTGAAAAAAAGAACCTCGTTTTCCTTCTTTCTTTCCATAACTAAAATATACTGTTCTATGGATTTTTTAAAAAAAGCCTTATTTTTGGTTTATGGTACTAAAATTTCATTGACTTCAGTGGAACTGCTCTGGGTCACTAAGCACACCACATCCAGGAGGTGGCATAAGGCCTTCACAATGTTTTTGCTCAGACTCACATTTCTAGGAGTATAATTAGCGAAATACTGCAACTAATTTGTTTGCAATTGTGTTTGCTTTTGATAACGTATATCCCTCCTGAGTTAGAAAACTGTTGGGTTGCTCTGATCTAACGGAAGGGGAAGAGTCTTGAACACATCAGCATCGGGATGATGGGAGTGAAAAGGTTAGACACGTGTTTCTGTTGCTTTTGATGTTCAGAATTGCCACAAGCAGTAGGTAACAATGGCATCTACCAGGGTTTTATTCCCGGAGTTTAAAATGTATCTTAAAATTGTTAAGCAGGGCCATATTGTTGAACAGTTTGGGTTAACACCCACCCTGTAGGCATTTTCCATATTACTCTTTCCCATCTTAACAAGGTATATACTCTTAAGAAGAGTACACCCCATACTCGTCTGGTAAGCAGAATTTCTACATTGCTCTCCTAAGAGGCTAAAATTAAATTAGAAGTTTCCAGTAGGATGCACCCAGTTTCATACAGTATATTATACAGAGAACTCCTGGTCCTCAGGTGTGCAAATCATTCCCTGCTCCAGAACATGTTCTGAACAGAGAAAACATTATTTTGCCGTTAAGGTAAAAATTGCTCAACATGTGTAAAATGTATAAAATTAAAATGACAAGTCTGGGTGGATAATTCCTGATAGACTGAACTGAACTGAGATTCCTTTTACAGATGCCTGGCACATTGGCTGAGATCTACAGAATTTTTGCTTAAACTTGCAGAGGTAGCCAAGAAGTCAGCATCCAGACCATTCAGGCCAGATTAGGATCATGTTTGAACCCAGATAACTATGCTAAAGGCTTCTGAACTGCAATAGATCTCTGAAGTTACAGAAGTAAAGACCTGCATGTTGTTATTTTGCTGCCAGCTTCTGAGAAAACTTCCCAAAGGGAAAACCAAGAGGCATTCAGGGGTAGTCCCCATTATGCAGTCTGTGTAGCAAGCTATGAATGGGACATGAAATAATAGAAAGTCCTTGCTCGGTGCTTTGACTTGATGAAAACAACACAGCGATGCATCCCGTCAGCTCCTGAGTATTGCAGAATGTCAAGCATAAAAGACAATCCAGCCAGCTCTGCAAACCTCAAACCTTTGGACTGAGTTCCTCTGTTAGTTCGCCAAAAAAGCTCTTAATTTCACTGGCAGCTTTCCAGCTGTCATCTGGTGTTCTGTCGACTCACTAGAATTTAACACTTGATATGAATACTCAGTTCACATGACCTGAAATATGTTTATTTGCAGGAGTAGGTGGGGCTGGGCACAAGGAGGCACTGTTTTATTATTCTAATGTTTATATACAGTTTCTTTTTATTTGGCCTCTTGTTCACAGGTGTAACTGTGTTTTTTAATTACTCCCCATGTCATGAAGGGACTTCAGGTCCCTTCTTTTCATCTCCAGAGCAGCTATGCTACTGGTGAAGGGAACGGGAAGATAAGTGCTTGCTGACATCTGCAGATACCTTTTGGATGGTGTCTGTCTCCCTCCTCTCCTTCTTCCGTCCTCTCCACATTAGAGGACTTTAAAGTGGTCTTCCCTGTTGTTTTGCTGTCTATTCTCTTGTTCCTGTTTGCAAATTGCCTTTTTCTGAAGTCACAGCTTTAGCCACCTTGATATACACGACAGACACCCCTTCTTTGAGGCACTGATTTAATTCATAGGCTAGAATGGTTTGACCTAACATTTGCAACTGTTATTTCCACACCCAGGGAGAGCAGCCAGCAGGTACTTTAGGATCAACTGTTTGGGTTAACTTTCATTCCTGGATGTAAATGAAATAAATAGGCTGACAGTAAGGGATCTGAACACGTAGATCAATGGCAGGGAAATAGCTCACGGGATCACAAATGCTGCCACTTGAAAAGAGTCAGCCCTGCCCTTCCCTGCCCCTCCTGGGTTAAGCAATTCGGTGCTGCTCTCCAGGACCCAGCATGTGGAATGGAAAGATCTGCCCAAGCCGCGTGAAACCCATTCCAGACCTGCTCTGTCAGCAGGAAAACAGTCTCTCCCTCATCAGCTCCTGCCCCAAGCAAGCCCCTGTGAGGAAACGGTATGTTTATTGCTGCACGTTGGAAATCACAGGGATGGAAAAATCTGGAGTGGTTGATCTTCCTGTGAATAACAAATGGAGAAAACGAGACCTTTGAGTAGCAGTAGTCATACCGGGGCTAAACATAAATTAATAATGGGAAACCACTGAAATAAAATAGCTTGGAACATTAAGAATTAAATACATACGTATAATAACCTGTCCCGGCTTAATCCTTTACACAGACAACTTAGTCTTTGGGGTTAACAGAAGCATCAATATCTACAAGCTTCCAAGTCTAATTAATGCACTTATATATTATAAACAACAATTAACCACAACACAGAATACAACTCTTAAGAGACTAACGTTCATTACAGAACTGCCCGGCTGAATGAAAACAAGCTCCAGCAGGAGGACTCAGGTTGCCATTGATACACAAAACCTCTCACTCTTAAGCCACAGGACACTTTTTAAAAGTGACTTTTACAATTTTTAGTATTGCAGTGAGAAAGGGCAATGAGTAAAGAGAAGTGTCCAAATGCACTTTCGCTCTCAAATTTAAGGGAATTCTTACCCTGACTCACAGCTGGAGCAGAGGCAGATTCCTGCTCTCCACATTTTTGATGCTACAGGTTGAGCAAACGCACATCTGATCTGCAGGACGCTATTCGGGACTGGTGAGGGCACTTTCACATGGGCTTTGGAGACAGCAATTCAGAGAAATTCTTACTTCTTTCACGATGCCGTCAGAAGGCTGTCTGCCAGCACAGCTACACTCACAGCGGGCTAATGTTTCACTTTTAAGAACCTTCTAAGACACTACAAACTTTGTCGAGCCTGTCATCAAACATCCTCAGCCTGGCACAGGTATCAGTTTATCATCCATTTTAGACAGCATGAATCCTGATGTGGTTACCTCAAGAAGAGACAGAGCATATCTAATAAAGCTGCTCTTCTTCAGACCACTGTATAATGAAACTACGTTTCTGTGAAATACGAAAGCTTTGTAAAATAGTATTTTTTGATTCCCCTTGTTGGGCATTTCCAGCACTGTGATGCTACCACCATTAGAAGCCTCTTTCCTCCAGCTTTCTAACATCTGGTCACCCCAGGGAAATGGAAACAACCTGGGAAATAAAGACAACACTGGTCTGCCATCACAGGGACCATTGGTATGAAAACCGCAGCTAAGGCCAATTTTGCCATTATTCTAGTTAGCATCACTCTCTGACACCAGGCAGAAGATGAAGAGATGCTAATTAAGGTACATGCCCATTACATAATTCCTGGAAGAGATCTAAACCAAAGAATATTTGATTAATGAGTCCCAACAGCCTTGCCTGTTGCCCCTTGCTGGACACACGGAGTAGGTGACTCTCGCTGAAGGCTCCCAGGAGTCATATTATTGTTAAAATTCTCCTTGAGCTTTGTATTCAATTCCTTGTGTAAGGGTCATTAGGCAAAAGGAATCCCCACTTTATTGAGGGCAATATTTACAAATGATTTGTTATTACTCAACAGACTGTTGAATAACCATCTCCTTTAGCAAACAGGCTGAATATACAATCCTATTGTATTAGTCTGTATTCTCTGCACATCATTCTTATCAGCACAACAGAGCATTTGTGTATACAAAACTGCATTTCATCTTCATTTCCAGTCCAAAGGATTGAAGTCACAATAAAAGAATCAGATGCGAGTTCTTATTGAAACCAATATAACACTGTGAAAAAGGAAGCGGAAAAGAACATTACGGCAATGCCACAATGTCACTCTAATCTAAAAGAGGTGTAAACCTGTCTATGGAGTGAACGTGCTGGAATTCATATCTGCAGCATTGTCCCACAAAGATAAAACAGTTTGAAACATCCTCTGCACCAGTGGGTGTGAAAAAGCCTGGAGCTGGCCTTTTCAAACAAATCAGTTCCTAAAACAAAGGCTAGAAATCATGTTTCCAAGGGTTGTTGGGAAAACAGGAATTCTCTTTCACGAGCATGTGATTAAAAAAAAAAAATTGAAAATAGTTTTAATTCCACATTTTAATAAAACTCAGAATTTTAGGAATATTTTAATTGAAAAAGCTTCAGTGATTGATCTCACCATACAGCTCAGTGTATAAAGCCCTCCGCCAGATGGACAGAATGATTCCCACCCTTGCTCTTTCGAGGCTTCCAACCCACTCGTGTCAAGCAAATGCCCATAGTAACAGGGCTATTCTCAAGTAGGCGCTTTGTTCCTTCCTAATTTGACCGTATATTCTATTCTGGGCTGAGAAACCTCCCCCAAAATGTCAGTGCAACTATTCTGTTCTTGTGAATTGTTCTGGTGGGAAATAGTTTCATTTTAATTTTTGACCAATTTATTTTTAGCATCACCTGGAGTCCCCTCTGTTTTAATACTGAAAGAAAACACCTGTGCTACTAACCCCCAGAGAGGGGAGCACAGCTGATCTGAGTTTTCAGTTCGGGCTAATGGAGAACAAGCACAATCAAAGATAAACCCAGCCTCCTGCAGCAACACCTCTAAGTAAGAGCTGGGAAGCTCAGGGAGAGGACGTGGCTTACGGTGCAAGAGGAGGTGCTACAGGAACTCATTACTAGTAGGTGGATTTACATCCTCCATGAAGAGATGAAAACAGCCTCTATTCTATGTGGGACTTCCCGAGGTAAATGGAAATAAGTTAGTTGTGAGTGTATTTCAGCTGGGAATTTGTGAAGTTTAAACACTGCACGGTTTAATGCAGTGAAATTGTAGAACAGCTTCTTGCTATGGATAAAGAGGGGGGTGAAAGAATTCACCTGGATTCCTTAGTTTGTGGAGGGTTTCTGCAGCAGGGGGAGTTGGAGCTGATCACTCAATGAACGTTTTCAGCTTCATGGTCTTTTTTCCCTAATTGTTAATAAATGGAGAAGCACCAGGTTTTGTGTTTTTAAGTGTATTCCTTTCTGCCATTAAATAAAGCCTGGCTTCTAACTTGAAGTGTACTAGTTTACAGCCAAGCACAACTGTTCATCTCTTCTAGTTTTATGGAAGGATTATTCTGAAGAAGTTGACTAGTTTTCTGAACCTGTGTCTGTTTAATGCTTACAGTAGTTTCTAAGGAGAAACTGTTAGAACTGTTAGGCAATATTTTGCCATTATGTTGTCCTTGGTAAAAGTAAGAGGGAAACTTGATGTTACTTCTACTACTATCTTCCTGTAAAACTGTAGTCATGACAGCATGGTTTATTGAGTTTAATGGCACTGGTAATAGCTATACAATAAGAAGAATTTATAATGTAGTTAATGCAACGATGAAGTAAGGTGCTTATAAATTAAATCATAGGAAGACTGCCTCGTTATGTTGTGATAATCCACTAAATAACTAGAGTCACTGCTGTAATTAGTACTAATGTTCAGAATCATATGTGAGGTGTTAACACCCTCAGAGCCTACTGAAGTCAACCATACTTTAAGGAGTGTAAGCTTACTTTTCTTCTACTAATTCTTTGCTGGTAGCACTGCTGACATTCACCTGGTGCATCAAGATTGTGAGGAATCTGTTTAAACACCAGAACTAACAGGCACAATATGATCTAAAACAATCCTGTGACCTGAATTTCAATGCTTTGCTAGGAGAGACTGGGGGGGGGGGGGGGGTGGGGGAAC
>JAOXNO010000002.1:34269358-34297274 GCA_028565335.1 Limnodromus scolopaceus
CCCCCCCCCCCCCCCCCCCCCCCCCCCCCCCCCCCCCCCCCCCAACCACATCTGATTGTCTGTTGAACTCACCTAAAAGCTTTTTTGTCACTTCCCCATCATACTGAATTTTCACTTAGTTTCAAAGGAGGAGGAGAGGTATAATTTACTCTTCTCAGTGTGTTAAAGGAATAAAGGTTAGATTCAAAGGGGGGACCTAATAATACAATGTTCAGGTAAGTAGAAAAAGATTCACAGATACTTTCCTCTTCTCACCCTGCCCTCCACGTAACATCACAACTGATATTTTGTGGTCCAGTGATGTGCTTTCATACAACACACCCTGTCGATCTTCAGGCTAAATTGCATGTTTATGTTTTAGGTCACTTCTAAATGCCTACATTAGTGCTCCCACTGACTTTTCTGAGCTAATCCTAGCAAAGAGGAGAAATGGCTAAAAGCTGAGGTTTTAGTTCTGGGGGTGTTTGTTTGTTTTTTAATGGGCTCTCAGTATCTTTTACGTGCAGTGATTTCTCGCTGTTATTAAACAGTGATTCCCAAAGGTGACTATTTAAGAAACTGAGATTCTCCTGCAAAACCCTAGCTATTACTATTTCAGTTAAATGATGGATGGATTCTTTTTTGCTTTTGACAGGGGCAGGTACACAGCTGAGCAGTTCAGATTTTACCCAAGAGAAGCTGGAACTGGCTCATATGAATGGGCTCTGAACCAGGCTCCACCTCATATTGGGTGGTGACTTCACGGTTCTGGGCTTTCTCTACAGCCAACAGATCATTCAGTACTTAGGCTGCTCTAGGGAAGGTTTAAACCTGCAACTGAATCCCTGACTCTGTTTAGGACAAATACAGACATCTGTCTATGCACTTTATAAGCAAAAGAGGCTAAATATACTTGGGGTGTAATAGCATTCTATTGTGCATTAATTTCTCTAATTTTGTCTGTGATAAGGTGAGCTGGCAGGCATGCTTAGGCTCTTAAGCAAGTCATCATAAAATCAAATTAGTTCTTTACATGAGAGATACTTCCCTGAAATCTAAAAGTGGGTCAGTAAAACTGTTCCATTTCAACAAACCTTTAATATCAGTTATTCATATTGATACTCAAGCTCTGATACAGTCTTTTACTCTTTCCTGCTACACAGCAAATGCAGACAGTGGGATGGATAGCTGTCTGGGGTACACGTGGGTTGAAGCACTTCTAATCACCTACAGTGGTTACTTTTATTTATTTTTTTTAAAATTCCTGATAACATCCAATGAAGGACGTTAAAGGACTTGAGGGATAAAAGTTGCTCTCATCTTTCCTTTTGCTCTTCTGCCTGTAAAATCCACTAGGCAGGAGCTGTTTTTCCCTTCAGCCTTTGTTCAGCGCTTGTAACAAGGAAGATCTTTGATGCTACAGGAGCAAGTTGCCATCTTGGTACTCTCAGGTCCCTCCTGGTTCTGTGACATCTGAGCTCCTCGTCTGAAGGAGTGTTATTGCCAAAGCAAATGAATCTTTTCAGGTAACTCCTTCCAGGGTTGCAGTAACCAGATGTCAGAACAGTGACTCGAAATTTAATATTTAAGTTATTGACTTGCAGGTTTTGTTCAATGAAATGTGAACTCATTTCGATGTGAGAGGGTTTGTGGCTTTAGGCAACAAATCTTTTTAGAGGCCACACCATCAGCAAAGGTTTGCTCACTGCTTAAGTCTGACAGAAATAATTTCTAATGTTTGGGGCTACTCATCCCCACAAAAGTGATGTCCCAGAAGGAAATGGTTTGATGACACTTTTTTTCTATTTATTTAAGGTTAAATAAGTCCAGTGAAAATGCCTTTCTCCTTCGCACACTGTGTTCCTAAAGAAAATATACATGTCATACTGGATTCATGGCAATATTTCAAACAACCCTATTTTGAGTTGCAGTAATACCATCAACTTAAAGAGCCACTGAGCATAATAGTGCCCTGTTATGCTACAGGAAAAGCCTGAAAGAGCTGGCCTGAGCCAGAGGAACAAGGTCAGGAGCTGACTGAGATGCTTTGAGCTGAGCATTTTGCTTTTGTGCTGGCAGAAAGCAGTGGCTGCCTTCGCTTTGACTCCCTTATTGCTGAGCAGAAAAGGCAGCTTCAGGCAATCCTTTCAAGGCAAAGGTTTGTTGTTTTGTTGGGGTTTATTTGTTGGTTTGGGGTTGGTTCCTTTCTTTTTTTTTTTGAAAGTTTGATCTGTGGAATGGCTGAGGCGATCCCTGGAGGCTTCCTCAATGAAGGGCTATTTTATCCCTTGTGTGAGGGCACGCTCCAAGAGCCTCTCTCTGAAGCAGATGGAGATTAATGTCATTCACCTGGTGGGGCATAGACACTTTATTCTGGATATGCTAGGCACGTAGGAGAAATGGTTTGCATCAACTCTTTTCTTCATTCCAATTCTTGTGACTCGCAAGACTATAATGTGGAAGTAGGTCTGGTTTTTCTTCTCAATCTCAGTGACCTTCCTTCGCTTGCTGAGTAGTTTTGTCATAGACTTTATATGGCTATATGCAGTCCCTTGTTTCCATTTTAATGTGAGAAGCCACGGAGTATGGAAAAGAGCTATGTGCTGTGCACTGTAAACCTCGAGCCTGGGACTACAAAACAGATGTTCCTTCTCAGGAGAGAAAGGAACAAAGGCAACTTGCACTTGAGCATGCATGCTGTAAAGAAATAACTGGAAACATTTCCATTTCCTCCACAGCAATCACTAATGACTTTCTGCATTTCTGTACAGCCCAAATTAATGTCAGCTAATTGTTTTACAACTTAGCAAGTCAGGAAATTTGTTACCTGTGATTGAAGGAGAAGATTGATTTGCCACGGGACTACAATGAACTCCAGAGGCTTCTTGCTTGGATTTGTCAGTTCCATAGGCTGGGTTTTTAATATAAGACTAAATTAGCTTGTTCCATCTACCATTGCAAATTAACTGTGAAATCCACAGAAATGTGGTTTTGTGCACAAAGATGAAATATTGTGAGTGTTAGTGACCCATATGAGAGATTACCAGTGTCTCAGCTGGGGTGCCATCCCCTGGGTGGATGTCCATGGTGTGCACGTTCATTAAGTGGGTGAAGGACAACAGTGACAGCATGATCAGCCACGAGCATTATTAAACAAAGTCCTGTGAATGGAATCCTGCGAGACAAAGTGTTACCAACGTGGTGTGTGAGACTGGGAAACTGATATCTTCCCTGGGATACTGTTTGGGCATTCAGGAAGGTATCCCTCCTCCTATGGGAAAGCTTTTATAATCTTCTTTACATGTAATAGTGATTAGAGACCCGTTCTACCTTGATATAAGCTGTAAGGACTGCAGTGGTGTTTCTCCCTGCATCTGGCCTTGATCCAAATTCATTAATTAATTAAAGTCACTTTTGGAGAACATCTTTAATTTTTCAGGCTTTCTGCCTCCTAGAAGAAAAATGTCTCAAAACTGCTTTATTGATATATTTGGGATTTTCTCCTTTGTGTATGTTCCAGGGAAGAACATCTGGAAAGTTGCAGACAATGACACTAACAAATTATCCTGCAAACTTTTTCAAACCCTAAAACCATGCAGTCTGAATTTGGGTCACTCATTTGCAAATGAATCTGTCTATCCCTGGTTAGATAGATGTACTGTAATGACTCCCTGGCGCCTAGCTGCAGGCCATTTAGGATATGGTTAAGCTGGCTTCTTTTTGTGTCTCTAGCTGTTGGCCAAAATTAAAATCAGAGCAGTGCGTAAAGTGCAGTGGTGTTATACAATGCGACTGCAGCAAGAGATCAGACCCTGGACCTTAAGAATATTTGGGAAGTCTGAAATGGAGAGAAAATGCAAAACCAGGAAATAAGGCAGGGCAGCATGGATTGCCTGTCAGAGTTCATCTGCACTAGGAAAGTGGTGGTTTCCTTCAAAATTCCAGTGTAATTTTCTAAAAATAGCCCAAAATGTCCATGTTCTACTCGTGTAAAAAAAAAAAAAAAAACCACAGAGAGAGGTAAAAAAAAAAAAAAGGCAGTGAGGATTATTTCCATCACACATGACAAGAAAGAAAATATTTCAAGGACTTCCATTTAATATTGGGCTTGATTTTCAGCAAAATGACGATGAACGTGTGAGATTAGTTACATTTATTCTGAAGATCATAAATCTTTAACTTGAAGATCATAATGATCATGAAGAACCACTGTAGAATACTTTATTTCTGAAACAGTATGCCAAATGCATCATTATTGCAGGACCTTTTGGTTCCTAAAAAACCCAAGTTTTTTACCCCCGAATAATTGTCTGTAGTATAGCTTTCAGTTTTCTATCTGGGGACTCTGTCCCATTCCTGGGTGTCAAGAAACTGCACGCCTTTTTGAATGTGCTTGAAGAGCCATGTGGGGTGTGATGGTGACATTCAGCTTATTCTTCACCACAGAATCAAAACTTGGCTCTACTTTATCCACACCCCAAAAGTGTTTTGGAGTAGGACTTCAAGCAACCTGCCCACTGACTGTAGTACAAGTGAGGGCCTTAGAATAATCCATATTCTGAAGATTTGAAGCAGTTTAAGGCCAGGGTTTCAGGCAATGACAGTCCTCAAATCCAGAGCTTTGCTTGAGGTTTGTACAAGCTCTCAAACAACAAGTGACCAGGAGTTTTGCAAGGACCCAATCTCTTTTGTTATGCCTTGTTACAGCCAAGACTCAAAAAGATGTTTAGGGCATTTGGAAGATGCCCTTGCACATCTTGAAGCCAAAAGTCCACTGCAATTCAGCAGTGAATTTGTCATTCTTAGGTGACCATCCAATTTGTTATTAATTTATTCTGGGAAGTTATCTATCACTCTGACTTTTCTATGATGATTATCTATAATAACATATAGATGTAGGATAAAAATACATATCCTATTATGTCCTGTTAAATATTACATGAATCTATATTTTTGTATGATAGAAAACACTGCAGAAACTCATAAGGTATATAATTTTGTCAAGACAAAGTGCTGTTTACCTTGTGTATAAGAGGGGGAAGCTATTGCCAGTATATAAGCAAATAACTATTAAAGGTGAGAACACTTATCAGTTAATATTAATTACAAAATAGGGATTAGATATCCTGGAAAGAAGAATTTGCTACCCCAGCTCAGTCAATTTTAAGCCTTTGATATTCTACTCTGGAAACTTTTCTTTTTTTTTTTTATTAGCTCACCTACTTTAATAAAGATCCACTGTTTGTAATGTGCATCTCTAATTTGTTTTTAGCTTGTATATTGAATTGCATAGAACATAGGCTTAATTTATCCAGTTAACCCTCTTCGTTAACATCACTAGTGCTTTGTACATCAGAACAGTGTAGTTTAAAGAGAATTTTGCTTCATAAAACCAGAATTAACTGTTCAAGGACAGACTTTCATGGGGCAGAAAAATTTTGTAACTTGCTTATGTAAGTTCTACTATTCAGTGAAAGCCTTAATGATGCTATTAAAATAAATCATTCCTGTGTCTCTGGAGAAGGAAGGTTTTGCAAAACTGAAGACCCCTGAAGCGGGGGGTCAGGCGTTTGCCTGCACCCCCAAGTGCTGTGTGGTGCAGACTGGCTGTGCTTGTCCTCTGCAAGGATGCTGCCTCTTGATCAGCAAATAGCGTCAGATGAGTTCTGGCAGGAGCTCTCAATTTTGGCTTCCTGAATGGTACTTCCATACCTCTTGAGGTTTTTATCAACAGTTTATGTATGAACGGCTTTTATTTCCTCTACGTTAATTTGTCATGAATTAACCATTATAGATGATAGACTAAATTTTAAATCCACCACGGGACGTGTCTGGAAATACCCAAGACAGACTATGGATCAATTACATGGAAAGTTGGCTAAATAGCACACATTTATCTTTACTAATGAATTTTACTCGCTGGTGACAAACCAATCACTGTAAAAGTGCAGCTCTTGAGTTCCAGAGCAGGTTAAGCAACAGCTTAGCTGCAGTTAAGTACCAATGCAGAAAGCTGGCAGGAAAATCTTGGCACACCACGCAGTGACACCTACCTAAGTGCTATGAAGGACAGACCTACCTGGCCACAGGCTTAAACGGAAAAAAAAAAGTCATAAAAATTAAATCAAGGCTGATATTTAACCCTTTGCGAAGGTCCTACAGCCTGTTATTACACTGAAGGTAGGATCTCTAAAGTAAAAATCAAAGCTTGGAACAAGAAGTGGTGGCAAAAAGCCGCAGACAGAAATAAGCAGACTGGAAATAAGATATCACTTTTCTAAGCAAAGAGATGTATTCCTAATCCTTTCCAATAGCGATATTACAACTAGCTATAATTAACAATTTGAAGACCATGCATCAGATCTGTGTGTCTTTCTAAAAGGTATGCTCTAATTAAATCTCAGGTTAATGGGAAGTCAGACTAAAGAAACGGCATCTTTTTTTTTTTTTTTTTTCTGGTTTAAAATCCACTGATCAATGAAAGTGGGTGATTAAATTTGCAACCAAGAAAAAAAATCTCTGGCTTTAAGATTTAGACTCTGGCTGTGACAAGTGAAAAGATCCAAAGGAAAAATTTCAGAGATGTCCCTTAGGGTGGAATTGGTTCTTTTTCATCATTTTGCAAGAGAAGTTAGGTCACATCTTCAGGATTTGCTAGAAGAACAAAGATCTTAAATACATATCATAGTTTTACTTTTAGCAGTTTCAAATTTTTTCCCCCCTCTCACCTTACAGTCTTCTTAAATTGAGAAATGCACATTTAATTTCCCAAACATCTATTGCCAAAGCTGTCAGAAAGAATTTTATTGTGGTTTGTTGTTGGTTTTTTTTTTTTTTTCTACTTAGGAGGTAATGTTTTTCAGTTTGGGGATCCTTTAAGAAGGTACAGTCCCCTTATCTTCCTTTTCAGGCAAAATACTGCAATAAACTTCATAAAACCCAAAATAAGAGGTTAGTCTTTATATTAACCCTTTTGATGACCAACTATGCAGCATTTTTTCTGTTTTAGGGATTCGTGCTTTAACTCTTGTCAAGTTCTTGTGTTTCTAGTGCTGTCAGTTGCTGCCTTTTTTTGTTGTTGTTTCTTCTGCCGTTATTAATGAGCTCTTTCCCCTGTGTGCCTGTTCAGCTTAGACCTCTTCACTGAGTAATTTTGATTTTTCTGTTGCATTTATAGTCCCCGGTCTGCTGAAGCTGGCTGGGTCCGTTTGCCTTGCGGTCTTAGTTGCCTTATTGGGGATAATCCTAGGCCAATTGCATTTCTGTGTGGCTTTTTTAATTTCTCATACCAGTCAGGGTAAGGTCCTAGAAAGGACTTGCTTAGCCAAAGTTGTAAGACTTTTCGGTTTAATTGGTGAAACTGAAGAAAATATCAGTCCTTTCAGGTCTCTTTAAAGCACATATTTAGTATGCTTCATGTGAGTGCACGGCTCCTCAAACTCCTGGAACAGAATTTCTTTATTTAAACTCACCTTCCTGAGTTAACTGAACACCATTAAAACAGCAAGTGCCTCGAAACCAGATGTTGTCAGAAACAGGTTGTCTTCTGACCAGATTTGTTCGTGTCTGTAGATGATGGGGGTAGGGTACTTGCACCTTCTGCTATTTACTGCTCTTTCCTTCCATTCTTCTGAGGTTTTAACTACCATCCTGCTACTTCTGTTGCCTTCTACTCAAGGTGGTTTTGTTAATTTGCTTTGCTTCCGCTAGCTGTGTTATTTGGGAATTGCCAAAGGACACTGACAGACAGAGGTTTCCATGCTAAAGGCATGAATTCCAGCTGCTGGGCTGAGGTGAATAAGGTGCTTTGCAGAAGGCATTTGCAGTTTCTGACTTGTTTGCTTGACAAGGTGTTTCTCCAGAGCTATCAGGTCTTTTTGCTTGAGGATTGACTGACTGATCTTGTTACCAATAGAAAAATAGAGTTAATGAATCCCTAACAAAAAATCCTTACGTGGACATCGTACCTCAGAAAAGTCTACTCCAGCAAGAGAAAAATTGGCTCTTTGTTAAAGTCCTATTTCTTCCTGATTAATACCAACTTGAGGTTGCTAATTGTCTCAGAAAATTTATGTACTGCAGTAATTGTGTGCCTGGCCTTTCTGACCGTATCCAACTGCAAGAATATGTTTGGATTACCTGATGGTTGAGTGAAGTTTAATAGATATCGTTACTATCCCGGTCAATAAAGAAATGAGCAGAAAAGCTTACTGCAAATCGTATGCTTGAGGAGAGTCAACTCATTATTCTAATTGTCTACAAGCTCTCTAAAAACGTCTTATTGACTGTGGTTGTTGAAGCACCAACTCAAATACTAGGGATTGCACAGCACTGAGCCCCAAACCCACTCTCCATTCAGGCAGTGCAGCCCTATTGCAAATTCTCGTGGCCAGCCGGCGCTGAGCAAGGGGGACGTGCTGCCCCTCGCTGCTCTGTGTGTGAACACAACAGCAGCACACAGCCACGTGTTTCTGAAGCGAATGATGAATGATAACAGGGTAAAGAAAGCATCCACCTCAAAGAATAGTTATTTTGGCTTAGCAGCCTGTATGTAAAATGTTTGGTGATATTGTTAGCCTAATACAGTCAACTGTGAAGCCTACACTGACTAGCAAACGTTGCGTACGTGGCTTTAGTGCATCATAATATAAAATACTAGGTAAGAAGGCAAATAGCAGGGCCTGTTGCAATAGGACAGGTGGTAACAGTTTTAAACTAGATTTAGACTAGATAGAAGGAAGAAATCTTTTAAAATTAGGATGGTGAAACACTGGCCCAGGTTACCCAGAGAGGTGATAATGCCCCATCCTTGGAAACATTCAAGGTCAGGTTGGATGGGTGTCTGAGCAACCTGATCTAGTTGAAGATGTCCTTGCTCCTGGCAGGGAGTTGGACTAGATGGCCTTTAAAGGGCCCTTCTAACCCAAACTATTCTATTCCATTCCAACTCACACTTATTCTATAAGCCAACCCTACTGGCTTTTAACCACAAAGTTGTCCATGTACCCGGCTCCCTACACAATTTGTGTTGTCCTGTTTGGAGGAGTAAGTTTGGAGGAGTTTCTCAGGGCAGAGAAGTGACCTTCACTCGAAGGATGAAGCTTGGAGAAGCTCCTCAGGAAAAGCAGGCACCAGCCAACATTTGATTTCAATCAGCCCGAGACCTAAGGCTGCTTTGAGCTTGATAAAAATGCATGACAATTTTGGCTGTGGGTCTATGCACAGCTGAAGAAGAGCAAGAGCACAAAGCCCAGTGGGAGGTGTGTCGGGTTTACTGGCAGACAGGCTGATTGCTCAGCACTCGGGAGACTCCTTTAAAGCAAGTTTTGCTGATGTTTTCAGTAGGGCTCAATAAAGAGTTGCCACAGAACAGACCAATAAATCAGTAGCCCATGTGAAAATGTGGGCTTTTCAGTATTAGGATTTAAAAGTAACCCCAAGAAAGATGGATGTTTGTTTCTTCTAGAGAAGAAAACACAAAAGGTTATTAGCTTACTGGGAACTTTATAAAAGGAACTAAATATAAATGAACATGAAATTAAAATTTTATATAAATGCATTGAATAATTAGTTTTATAATGACTGAATTAGAACAAATCCTTTCCCCTTGCCAATAATAGTAATTATAAAGGTCTTGATGCTTTAATAAATACACTCAATAAGGAGAAGTTGGACTTCAGGAATATTGAAGTATTATCATAAAATGAGGAAATGAGTTGTTTGGGGAAAATGGTCTCGGGGAGAGCTCTAAGCCATTATAGAATAGTTCACAGAAGTGGCATCAAGTGAGCTATGGTGTCTTGCCCAGCAAGTCCAAGCGTATCTCAAGCTAATATGTGTAGCCCGAAATAAACACAAACTTCTTTAATGTTCTATGAGAACATATTTAAAATTGGAAAAGGGAAATGACAAAGTGCTGAAAACCATTTTCATAATGGAGCTTTAAAAATGTACCTGAAGTTCTTGTGAGTGTGTGTTAGGCTCTTGTAACCTTCCTCTTACATGTACTAAATGGATAATTTTACCTCTAATGACTTGCTTATATTCAAACAGACAGTTAAATCCTTCTCAGCTGTTTGGGACTTGCAGATATGGACTCCAGTACAAAACAAACAGATGAACCTTCAATTTTCAGGCTATTGAAAATTTGAACTGAGTAGTTATTTCACCTCTAATTTCTTACCGTCTATAAAAGTTCTGCATTGAATTGTTCTGTTAGCAGGAGGGGAAAAAATTAACTGACACTGTACTGTTTTCCAGTTTGAGAGAGATCAGAATTAGGAATATTTTCTAATATTTTATATGAAATTAAAACTTGGAGAAGTTTTAAAAAAAAAAGTCTTATGGAATAACTTGTTTAGTTCAGATCTGTTCTCGTTCTCTTGCTATCTTGTATATACAGAAATTGAAAAATATTCTGTTCTCTCATCATTATCTAAGGGACATGTAGTTCTTCTACAGTTATATCTAATGATTTTTATTTTTTTTTAAATCCATCATTTAGGAAGGCACAATCATTTCCTGTCATCAATTCTGTGATGTCAATTGCTGTAGTTGGATGTAAACAGTATTTTTGACAGCTTTTACAGTTTGTCTCCTATTACCTTATCCTAATAACCTGTGCGGTACAGAGCTACGTACATAACTTTTTTACTACCTTTTAAACAAGGATCTGACTATTGTGGCTCAAAGCCTTGCACCTACAAGTTTATTTTGAAAGTAGTGACAAGCAACAGCCAAATCCTGAAACTCCTGTTGAAGTCAATAGGAAATTTGGAGTGGCCTAGCATAGCTCAGAATATCTGGGTGAGCCAATTTGTGTTGGAAATGCAGATTTGATCTTCGCTCATGTTGAAAGACTGAACTAACCTTGCCCTCTGTCATTTTAAAATAAGCTGTGGCTTTGTATCGGGTAATTTGATTAAAAATTTAAAACCTGTCAAGTGGAGATGGCTACTTGCAACACCAAGTTTGGTGTTATGAATAGTATATTCACCAGCACATACGAAATGAAATGAGATCGCAGGAATTCACTCAAATATGTCAATAAGTCTACAAATGAGAGTATCATTCTGATTTTTTTCCAACCTGCATAGGCTGTGCTACTTCACTGTAAGGGAGATAAGAGGAACTTGCAGAGCTTTAATCTGGACACCAAAACAGCAGTTTTGTAGCACAGAAGGTTAATGAAAGGGAAAATGGAAAGTGTTTAGATAATACCACCACATCTTTTTGCTCTGAAAGCGCTTCTGTTTATACTGCCTTTATTTTGGTCTTTAAATAGATACAGAAAAAAATCCCAGAGTATTAAAAAAAGTTTATGGAATAGAAAGCTAACCAATGAATGGAGAACTGTTATAAATGTTTATGTAATGTGTAATGAAGACCACATGGGAGAAAGGAATTTATTGATCTAGAGTGGGGAGGGGGGAGAAGGGCTTTTCATTAAGAATATACTAATTTGATGAGATGAAGACTGAAATTTAGGCACAGAAAGGCGGACAGACTCACCCGAGGCCATGCAGCAAGTCGGTGGTTAAATATGGAATACAGCCCCCAGCTCCTCAGGCTGTAGGTGCCTTCTACTCTATAAAGGATCTCCACAGGCAGAAACACTCAGCAAATTCACAGGCAGTTCCGTGCTCCAGGCTGGGATTCCTCGAATCATTTACATCCATCACTTGCAATTTGTTGTACTAATTCTACCAGCTCAGCACAAAACCATGAGATTTATCACAGGACTAACGCTATCGTTCATCTCATGATCTCTCCAGTCAGAGCTGCCACCAACTTAATTGCGCTGTAAGGAGCTGCGGATGAAAAATTACATTCTGCAGAGAAGGGACAAGTTAATACCAAAACTCTGAGTGATTTCATTTTGTATAAATATCATAAGGTCTAATTGCTTATATGGAGTCTTTTGAGTCTGAACAGCTGCAAGGCAATAGAAATGAATGTCTTTTGGCATAAACTTTTAGATGCCGAAGTGTGGAGAGGAGAGACCGAGGGATGCAGATCTCTCAATCACCCTGTCATGTAGTTGCATTTGATTCCTCAGTTAGATGGGGTCAACTGAGTCCAGTTCTGTGGTATTTTTTTTCGATATTTTCTGAAACCTAGCCACGCTCAAAACCCTACAAACAATTCTCCAAACAAAGACTTTTAACTTTTTTTTCTTTTTTAATTTTTGGTATTTGTTTGGCTGCGTTCAAAGTTTTACAGAGCTAGATACCTCATTCTTTAACTTAGGTCTGCATCTTCTCTTGTGTATGCGACACATATATCACTGTACCCTTAAAATCTGTGCATCAGTGAATTTCAGGCATTATTTAAACGTACAACTTATAGCAGCAATTTTGTAATTACTGTCTATTCTTTGAGGGATCCGACATGAGCAGGTAGATACCTTGAGTAAGTAAGAACTAAATTTTGTTCCCTTTACAGGTAGGGAGAGGGGGCCGTGGTCTCAGCATGCTTTGCTGACAGCTCTCCTTCATGGTTTTTTCCAGGTGTTGAACAATGTGGCTTTTGAGAGGAATTTTGTTACTGAATTCCAAGCCCTGTCTGGTTTCCAGCTGTACTGGTTTTGTTTGCCCACAGCGTGGAGGTACCTCAGCTGTCTGTCTGCCAGCGTGCCCTTCTGATTGATTCTTGCATGGTTATCCATCTATGCAAATGGCTTTTCACAAGTTATATTGTCTTTTCACAGCATTTTAGTTCACTTTGGCTTCAGCTAATTAATTACATTGCTTGATTTCATTTTGATATTAGCAAAGTACCCCTGGGTTTTGAGACTTTCCATCTCTACAGGATTTATCTCAAATTTTGCTGCAATGGGCACTGGCAAAAAAGCCTGCAAATAAATTTCTATCACAATGGCTTTTGAACCAAAAGATCTTTAAACTGAAATATTTCAATTTTTATTAAAATATTAACAAGGGTTGATAAATCAAAAGCTATAAATTTTAAAAAATGGACATATATTTCGATGTTGGTTACATTGTTCGCAGGAGAAATACAATTCTCAGCTATGATGCACAGATGAAAAATACTCTTCCACTTGAATTTAAAAGCCCCGAAGCCCCAAAGTATCACATGACCTAAAATCCCAATCTAATTTGCCTTACCAGGTCTCCCTTCAGTGAAAATTTGGGACTATTTATAACTTACACAATTAACAAAACAGTTCTAATACCTTCGGGCTTACCATGTGCTCAGCACGTCCTGTGATGATGGAGACTTACACTGTGTCTATTCCTCCTTCCCATAAGGTCACTTACTATCTCTGATGTCTAATAAATTAACTTTTTGGTGAATGGCAATGAGGAGAGTATCCTTTTCTGTACCTATTTTTTTTAACGTTTAGTGTGTTGGCTTTTTGCTTTTTGTTGCTCCATGTGTTTTTAAAAGTTTCTCAGCATATTCTGTCCTCAAATGGCAAGCATTCCCAAACTTAAATTAAATATAGGTGGTTCTTCCGATATGCACAGTTAAATGCTGAAAGTGAAGGCTTACATGACCTGACAGAGGGAATTGCTGCTTTGATTTAACAGATACTGATTAGCCTAAAAATATTCACTTAGGATCAAACTAAAAGTAAATGGGAGGAAAATTGGGTAATCATGATCTCATAATACTGCAGGATGAGCATGGACTGAATAACAAGTTTGGTAATCTCTGCGAGCAAGTTGAAAAATTGACACTGAGGTTATTCAGTGAATGGTTATTAATTAGTAATTAGGTGTGATAATATATTTAGCCTGTACAGTACAGAAAATTGAGACAAGCTATTTCTAGAGGTTAGGGCCAAAATATGTAATTTTTATTAAATGATTATTTGTGAAGGGTCTGATTTCCCTTGTATGTTTCTGTGCTTTTAAAAAATATTTTCTTCAGCTGTTTCCTGTCTTAAACTGTAACTCCCAGAATAGCTGGACACAAACACTTTAAACAGGCTATTTGAAAAAGTAAAAAGTATTTTACAAGTGAAAAGAGGGATGTAAAAGAACAGGAGGGGAAAAGTTGCTTTCAGTGCAATAATTTAATCATGACAGAAATGTGTGTACCAGAGAGAGGCATCAAAAGGAAAAGTATTTCTACGGTGATCGGTGCTCTATAATAAAAACAGTACACTTCTACCTATTTTTTTTTATGGAAGTTTAATTCTCTCCTTCCTTGGAAGGTGCCTGAGATTGCTAATAATGAAACTTCATTTTACTCTTAACAGCTCTTATATTATTAAGCTGGGTATGGGTAAAATTCCTGATTTTTCGTGTGGCCTTGAACTTGACATTCTGCTAACAAGCCGGATTCTGTGCTGATTAGCGAGGCCGTGCTTCGTGCTAAAGCTGTGCTATAGCTTCCAGTGAAAACTGACATAACTTTAAATTCTGGAAATAGAAGAGGATTTCATGATGGAAAAGTTGTTCATAGATCCATAACATTGGAATCTAATCTTATTTAAGTTCCTCTGTTATTGCCAATTTCTGATGGATCTATTCTGAACATTCCTCTCTGTTACTTCTAGGGAAAAAAAACAAACCCACAAGCAAAGCAAAAGAACTATTCTTCCTCAGTTTATCCTTACTCTCTCTCACCTTTCACTTTAACACCAAGTATAACAAACTGCTGGATCCACATTGTTTCTTTCAGGCTGAGTGGAATCCCTTTAATTTGTGGGTTAGGGCTGTGAGGTTCTGCAAGGGTAAAATGAAGCTAGGGGAGGAATGGGAGAGTAGCATGTATGTATTATATAGTGTATGCAAAGTCCAGAGAGTCGCAAATTTAAGAAGTAGGGACACCTTTACGGTCCAGAGGGAGCTGGTAACTAGTCCTCCTGATTTGCTGTTTTGTTTCTGAAGTATTTGTGTGCTCATTAAATGACATAGACTGTGCAGCCCCCGGTCAGAGAAGAGAAATGGGGATGGAAACCACTGATGGATGTTAAAAGCAGAACAAGACGAATGGGACTCGATAGCAAGATTTGAGTGTGCTTCTGTTACTGTTGCTTTCATAGCTGTGTCCCCTACATCCTGGGACCTCCTGGTATACCACTAATATAGAAGGCTGTGACCTACTGAAACAGAGGAGACCTGCCCTATGCTCTATCCCTTGACCCTACCCCAAGTCTGAATGTCATTTTCACAATCACAAGCTTTCAGTTCGTTTTTATCCTTTTGGCCTCCCCTTGAAGGCTGCTCGGCAACCTCCACCCCTTCACCTGAATCTGATCACAATTTGTTGAGCTCCCAGAGTTCAGGTGATTACTTTTAGAGGTTGGTTCTGCAGGCTGTCCTTTAATTCTCCTTTTCCTTCCATTCTGGTCCAAACATCATGTTCATCAGCTCATCAGTGTTTCAACTTTCATCTGCCTCTATCTTCTCTTCAAAAGTTACAGCTAAAAGCTTTGATAAATCCCCGATTACTCTTGCAAAGGCTCCCTATAGCACAATTATCTCTTTAAGCCATCCTTTTTACTTAGAAAAGCAGAAGTCAGTCTCTTTATTGCTGCTGTTTCTTTTCTACTTTTATTTTTTTAACAAGTTACTTCTGGGCCTATCAGTTTTGGTCCTAATTATAGTCCTTTTCTTCCAAAGTATTCATGGCAATTTCCTTCTCCCAGTCAGGACCTGGTTGCCACAAGCAAATGCATGTGTGCTTTTACGCCTTAAATTTCGTCTAGGCAGGTCCACCCTATTGGTCATATAAGACAGTATGTGTAAAATATGTATAAGTTAGTGACGTGTAAATACAAGATGAATCCGTTGTTAACTTCAGAATCTACACGTGTGAAATGACGTGGAATCCAGGGACACCTTGAAGGGTGGAAGCGTGTTCAGTCTGAATTTAGATACAAAGCTTTCACCCTCTCTGAACTGATGGGTGTGTTTACGACTGGGTGTCATGCCAAAAAGGTACAGTGAAGGGGATCATCCAAATGGGACGCTGTTGAGTGGGAATCCTCAAGGTGCCTGAGAAACCCATTTATGTAAGAGTCAAGGGTGTAAGGTTTAAGATTGAAAATATGAAGTTTCCAGTTAGTCTAACATGCTCTCCCCCTTTGAAGAAGACACTTGATTGGCACACTTAAAGCAAAATAAGTTTTTCTGCATGATAATTAATGAGGCAAAACTCCATTAATCTCCCCAGACACACAGATAATTGCATTAACTCTGCCTTTTCTTTTAAGTACAATAAAACTTGCTTTCTCTTATCCTTGACTTTATAACCTGTTCTTTGGGTTAAACTTACTTTGAAGTGGTTTTGTGGTTGTTGAAGTAAAAACCAGTAAATCTGGTGCATGAGAAAATAAATCACTGCTGTTACGTGAGCCATGTGTTCAAGAAAAGATACTGCAAAAGAAGCGGTTTACTCCCTGAAGCTCCCTGATTAATCTTAGGTGGTGGAATACCAGGTGTAACCAGCAGATGCATCTGGCCATCTCAGATATGCTCATGAAGCCTTTTTCAGAAGTAAGTTCCCATAATTTGAATTCATGAAATTAAGTACTATTTTGAGTGAAGCTATTAAGGAAGTGCAGTGCTTTGAAGGTACGTCCATTTTTTTATTGCAGTGCAGCACACAGTGTAGTTGCACCATGAAGTTTAAGAGCACCTCATTGAAGGTCAGGGTGTTTATTGCGATTGGAGGAGAGGGGGACATTGATTAGGACAATGGATTATTACCAAAATATGGGAAGAATTTATTTTGGTGTACAAATACTGAATTGTAAATTGGAATTATAGGTTAGGTCATGCCTGGAACACAAGAAGGAAGGCTGGACTCCTGCTTGTGATAGTGGGATCCCCAAATAGAGTGAGAAATACTCGATAAGCAGTGCCATGAATTTGAATCAGCTGTTCACTGCCTCTTCAGTAAGTGCTTTCTGCAGGGATCAACAAGTATATTTTCAATATGAAGGTCATAACCTGCAGGTGGTGGCTGTAATGGTGGCACTGTTGTGGCATCGCTTTTGCCCTCTGCTGCTGTACAGGAAAGCCAGACTTGCTGCTGGGTTAGAGCAGATCTGTCACACCATCAGCACGGAGGATACTGAAAGTATTGCTCCGACTTGGCCACCCGGTTGGTCTGGCAGCCTTTGAAACGCTGGATGGGAAATAGTGCGTTGCTCAATTGGATCTGTTTGATTTGTATCTGAAAAACATTAGGCCTTTGTACTTGTCAGTTTTAATCGTTTCTGCTTTACAGCATCTGATTCCATGACAACATGGATTTTAATTCATGCAAAGACAGCTGAGAAGCAGGGTAGCCTTGCGCGATTTCAGACTGTACTTGGCAAGTGAGCTGGTATTATACTTCTGTTTGGATAACAGGGTAATGAGCCAAAGACCACAGGAAAACCTATTTGATCCTACTTCAATTTTAAAAAGAAGATACTTAGAACTCTTGTTGAGTTTCTCTGCATCACGGATATGTGTTCGTTGATTTATGCATGACAATTGCTCCTTCAAGGAAGATTTGTGTCGCTGTGTGCAAATTTGTTTTATATAAAGCATTTCAGGCATACGTCAACTCAGAATACTTGATAGAATTGACCAATATAATTGAGGAGCAATAATAATTGCTTTTTTCCTTCTGTTATTTTTGTGCAAATAGAAGAAAGAGATGGCAATTTACATCTGTGCATTAAAAATAAAAAAAAAATTGGGAGGAAAATAAGTGAGTTGAAGAGATTCTAGAGGGATTCCCTGGAGTCCAAACTCACTGATGTAAGAAAACTCTTCTTCTGACTGCCAGGGCTGCTGGCCATGGAAGGGAATGGTAAATGAGCAGGCTGGGTGTGCCCCTGGGACAGAGGGAGAAGAAATTTGGGGGAAGGAGGAGAAAATTCCAGAAATGGCTTTGTAAGAAGTGTGCTTGTAAATGGGTTCCTCTGCAAGCAGCACCCTTTCTAGCTGCAGAAAGCTGGCTTCTGGAGCTTTCACAAAATCCTGCTCACACTGATACATAACTTCTAGGAGCCTGGAAAAGTGTGAAGACTCAGTGGCGTGATTCTAATTTATATCTTATTGTTATATTTTAAGGTAAACTTCTTCCCTTTAAGCAAACTAACCAAGTTAGCCTCAGTTGTTATTCGCTTTTTTATAAATCACTTTGAACTCTACTGGTGTGAAATATTGTGCAAGAGTTATGTATTATGATTATTCATGAAAGTAAAATTCTGTATTCAGGCACAATATATTACCCAGTGGTGATATGGTTTAGAGCTAACCCTGCTACTTTATTTCTGAACCACTAGTTATTGCCCTTCCTGCATCCTGCTTAAAGATTGAGAAAATGAGGTTTTGGGGGATTAAAGCCAAATGAACCAAACTTTTTACTTAGCACAAACTCCGTGGAGCTGGATTTATGGTAATAATAGCAGAATGTTAGCCTTATCTACTGGCTATCCCTTACTAATTACAGCTGTAACTACATCTTTAGAAAGATGATGCTGAAACTCCAGAAGGGGGATGCTGAGTTAAAGTTAGACCTGTTTTAGGAGGCAGGGGCAATGCTGGTCTGGGAGACAGAATTTGAGATTTCCAGTCCATAATGAGTCAAGAGATGTCATGGAACAATTTTCCTCTTCCTTTTTTGTCATCTGAGGAGAGATGTAATTTGTTTCTCCTTCATCCTAGCTGTTTGGCAAGGGGAAGGAATGAGTCAGTGAAAAGCATCTGCTCCTTTGCCTCAGGACCCAAAGTGAGCTGGAGGTGGAAAAACAAGGACAGAGGTGTCATTTTCCACCTTTTCCTTCCTTTTATGATTTGCAATCCATTAGCCTCAGTCATTCTCCAGGTCCCTGATTCTCCCTGTGTGCAAATCAGGACGCAGAAGTATAGTAACATAGGTTGGAAGAAAGAGCTTGTAGTCTCATGTGGATAGGAAAGAAAGTGCAATCTGTGCATCTGTAACCCTGTGGATAAAGCGTCGTTCTTAGGACAGTCTGGAGAAGGGAAGTCTGATATTGATGCAGCTGAGAAGGGTTGTTTGGGGTTTTTCACCTCAAGCTTTGGAAAGCCATTGTTGTACCCGGGTACATGTATTATGGACTTACAATCCAACTGATCCAAGGTGTATGGTTACAAGTGAATGTTCTCCAGATCAGACTAAAGGAAATTCCTGCAGCTTCCTACCTGAAAGCTTTAACTTTTTGTTCAAAGGGTGCTGGGTGAAAAAGTGAGGTCTCAAAATGCTCTCCTCTGGTCATAAACCCCCTGGTAAGAGGGATACTTCTCACATCCAAAGTTTACCATTTCAGGGGCTGCTTGGACCTCAGCTTGGTTGACTTAGACGAATCTCTGCTCAAAGTCTCAGCTCTGCAATCTCTAGCACCTAAATTTTGTTGGGGCACTGTTACTCAAGGTCAAAGCATCTAATTTAGGACTAATGATTCCTCTCTGCAGTACGTATGAAAAATTAGGTTTTGCAGTACTTGATGTAAAGCCTCCATGCCCCTTGAAAGGTTAGGACTTGAAGTGTCTCTGTACATAATTGCAAGCAAACTTGAGCTTTGATCTACCTGTGCTACAAGCACACACGAGTAAGCTGTGACATGATGGGCTTTGAGTGCAGGCAGAACAAGCTCATATTTGTCCAAGAATAAACCACGTAGATATATTGTGTATCTCAGTTCTCCATTAACAAGTTGTTTAATAGTAGGAGCCTGATTGTTGGTGTACTGTGAAGAAAAATGTAATAAAATACCCAAAAAGACTAGCATACTGCATTAATGAAGTCAGATATACAGTCTGCTTCACAGGAGATAAATAGCCAGCTGTATGGTATTTGGGTTAAGCTTTTTTTAGTTTACTTAGTGCTTCAGAACAACAGACTGCTGGAATAGTAGCTAGGTTTCATCCCTAGAATAAACTTATTTATTCTTCATTGAAAATAAGAAGAAATACTTACTTTTTCTGCAATGGCTCAGGATTCCTGATAATTGATAGCAGCTGAGAAAACAGGCGCGGTTTATCTAACTGGAAAATAAAGAGCAGAAAAGAGCATTACATAGTCTTAATTATTGATAGAACCTCACTTGGGCTCAGCCACAGAGCTTAGCCAGAGATAAGTGTGAAAAGCCTAGATCTGTCCGTCTGTATTTGGGAAAATAACTCTTATCCCTGTTACTGTACTGTATTAGTACGAACCCCCACCAGAGCTGACTATCATGTAGAAAGAACTGCAGGACAGGCCCTAATGCCAAACCCCTGTGCTTACAGATTGGACTCAAATAAATGGTCAAGTTACTGAAGCTTAAATTCTCACTCATCGTTTGAGACACGTTGACTGTGTAGGCGTGAAGTTTTGTAGCCTGTGATAAGTGACCCGGCTTTCATCTGCTTCTTGGACAATTATCACAGCTCACCTGATATATGTAACTTGTTAATCTTCAGCTGGTTGTATGTGCCCAAACAATTTTGGTACTAGGTGAATTAAATCCTCTTGTGGGTGTCTGAGTGTCAGGAATCTAAAAAAAAAAAAATCTTACGCAATAATACAACTATCTTGAAATCAGAATAAAAAGTTTCTGACTACTGGCAGTGCTGATACAGATACTTCTAAGCAAGTTTCTCTTTTACACTCCCTTTGAAATAATGGATTTTGCTTCCTTTTACACGCAGCCATGAGCTATTACAGGATGGGGATATTAGTTTATGAGCACTTTCCAAATCATTAAAAATACATATATTGGGCTACCCAGTGCTCTAAAACATAGATCAATGAGTCACCATGCAGCTCATGAAAAGAATTCTGAAGGCTATAAAAAGTACTACTTTTTACATTTTTAATTAGCTTCTTTTGTGCTTAAGTGGCTATTACAATAAGAAGGCGGCAAGTACATTTTCTTTTTGCATGCAGGCAGAATGCGACATACAGCATTAATAAGACAGAGCCTGTTCCCGAACCAGAGAGTCTTTAACTCTGTATTGCAGATGTCTCTGCAAGCTATCTGTATGCTTATGCAAAACAAACTCCCTCCTAAGCCACCCTGGTTAAAGGTGAAATGCAAATTAGAGTGTAAAAGACAACTTTAACTGATTGTTGGAGGCCCAAGTAAAATTGTTTTCTGAAGAAAAATTGTAAGACCTTTTTTTTTCTTCCTCATCATGACATGGAAGAAGGAAAGATAAATCACTGCAATTCTTGTAGCAGAATCAGTTGCAGATCCCCGAACACAGACATAATCACGAGAAGAATACAGAATTAGCATCCAAGACACCAGAAACCAATAAAAAAGTGATGACAAAATGCTGTAGCCTATCAACTTGTTTTGATATATTTGAGAACAATGATATTATTTTAAAGCTCAGATGAAAGCTCCAAACAAAATACCATATCCATTCTTGCATTTAAGTAGTTTATTGAAAAAGTATTTCTATGACAAGTTAAAAAAAAAATCAAAAACTGCTTAAGAGTTTATTGGACCTTTTAATTACCAATGTACTGGCTATATCTAGCAGCCAGGCCAATCAAATTTTCTGGTGTACACCTGATAAATATTCTTACTGAAGAAACGCCATATAAATAAAAATAGTCCCTTTCAGTATTTTGTTATTGACAATGTTCCTCTGGGATGTCAGAGGACTTGGTACATAGTGCATCAATTTTGCAAACAATCTTGGTTGATCTGAACATACAGTACTGTAGGAAAATAAAAAATTGTCCCCGAATTCCTGGGCCAAGTCTGATCATAAGCAGTGAAGGTGTGACTCTACAGGGTGTTTAACAGCTCCCATGCCTGCTGCCTCTACCTTGCTGCCTGGATTTTCAAAGCAAGGATCTAGTGATTCTGGTGTTATTTTCTAGTTCTAACTTGCTCCACCCTGTATATCTTCTGTCTCTATTTTAGAAATATAATGTTTGGTTTAGTTTTTGCAGGAAACGTTCTTGTTAGAATGTCAAGAATTAAGAGTTGATGGGCTTTCCTGAGGACTTCTGCATGCACCAGTAAATATTAAGCATCTATTGGTGAATGTAATCTCTCTAGTAAATGTTTGCCCATCCATTTCTGAGCAGCACAAAATTGTATTGCCAAATTATTTAGACAGGCCAATTAACTTTGCTTCAAGCATTTAGTGAGGAAAATAACCCGATTATAACCCTCCAGGTTATTTTAAATTTCATGTACTCGCAAGGATTTCCATATCACAGCACATCCCATATGGTGATTTTTATATCTCCACTCAAGCTTTCCCACATTCAGCAAATTCAGCTGAAGAATGAGGTGACAGAATGGAGGGAAGTAGATTTGGTCCACTATCACAAGTTCACTACGTTGAAGTGTGTGATGAAGAGGAGGTAAATTAAGTTGGTTCTGATATTTGCCAGTAAAGGCAAAAACCATGCAATGAAAAGGAGTGGGTGCTGTATTACCTGTTACGAGCTTTGAAGTACTGGGATTTAGAGGTATGTTGTTCAGGCACATCTCCCATTTGTGTGGCTACCCTAAATGAGATGGCCCAGGTTGTGGAGAGAATTGCCTGATCTATATCCTTGCCAGTGACGATAAATCAGGTTCCAGCAAAGCTGGGCTCTGTGCTTTAGTGGAAGATGCAGTTGAGCTCAGACTTGGCACTTGGCATCCCTTGCACTTACTGGCCAACAGATGCAGCGCGTTTACGCCTTGGTCCTGAGTAGCTTATTAAAAGGCATTGGGAAATAAATGACAATGAGAGTATCTGGCAGGGGAACCTGTTCAAAGAGTGGCTAAACAGACATCCAGCTACTCCTGCACAGCACTGAGCACGCGGCAAAGGTATAGCTAGGAGCTTGTACGTAGCTATGATACTGTGCTTTCCTCCATATTATATGTGTTTTAAACAACTTTGGACTATGATAACTAATGTCAGAAGACATACCCTGCCCTCTTTGCTGCAGACTGGGTTTCCTCAGACTCATCTCCATGCATACCATGGCCAGTACTTATGTGCCTGCACTGTATTAATACTGTAACTAGCTGATACGTTTGATCCATCTTTCCATTTCCTGGTATATTCACAGAGAGCTGGAAAAAAGATGGGAGCAAGTACTTTGGAGGCAGCAGCCCTTTGATTTGACAGATATCAACTTCTAGATTGTGGTGAGGTCCCCTGCCTTGGTAAAAAGCCAGAGGAGCAGGCTGACCCTCTCTCCAGCCTCAGCTGGAACATCAGGAGCAGCAGAGACAAATCCTAAGAGCAATCGCATAATAAGAGACCCTATAAGATAGAAAATTTCATGTCAGTTGAGAATATCAGAATATCAGTTTGATGGAAATCCCACAGTGTTTTCCTTTCCCAAATGATTATTATAGAACTATGGCTGAGTAGAGCCCTTTAAGAAAGAAAAACATTTACACAAAAATACTTGAAAGATAATTTTTAAAATTGTTGGATTGTTTTTGTAAAAACTGAAAAAAAAATATGGGCTGCAAACTTTATTTAACTAAATATTGACAAAGGTAGGTGGCTAAAATAATTAATATCAGGAATAAAAAATTGATTTGGAGAGAAAATGCTTCCATTTTGCTTATTTTACTCTCACTGGTGCTGGTGCGAAAATCTGGGCAAGATATTGGCATTAGTGGAGCTGCTCTTCGATTTTCTGTAAAAAAAAGTATAACATTTTTATTCAATGGTGAGTCAGGATGTGCCTGTAAATAAAACCTGATCCTGGAAATCAATGCCTAAGATAGGTGTACACACCTTCCAAACTCTGTTTTTATCAACTTTGCCTGTTTGTTTAGTCTCACTATGAACGTTTTAATGAACTCTGATTTTTTTCAGAGTTGAAAACTCTGAAAACTCTTCTTTCCTTCTTAATGTTTGTGAGAGAAGCTCTTTAAGATATATCTCTGGAGATTCTTTCCTTTGTGACGTTATTCCATTTTGTTCTTCACAGAAATCAGGTTATATCCTTCCTAATTAGATTTTGGTAACTTTTTTTTTTTTACTTGAATATAAAATTTTGAAAGGTTAGACTTTTGCTAAAAGCCTATTTTGAGAAACAGTCCCTCTGGAGCCTTATAGAGCTTAATCTCCCAGTTTGTTATCTTCTGGTCTTCGTTCTCCTCCTCCTCACTATGCTTATTAGTCCATCAGGGTACAATATAAAAAAGTAAAAAATTTCTATACGTCCCACTGTTTAAAGAAATCAACTGAAAAGCCAGAATTCTAGTATTATTTTCTTGACTCTTGTAATTCTTGAACCCTCAAGATATAGCTCACTACTAAAATGTTGTCACGTTACAGCCGATATCGTACCTCAGCCTAGCTTTGAGCTGCTTCCTTCCTCTTCAGCTTCCATTTCTTTATAGTTCCAGCAGTGACTGACTTTGTCATTAGATGGGCCTTGTACTCGGTTCTCCAAAATATGTAGACACATCTCCCAGTTTCAATGGAGTAATTTCAGACCTGTATCGCAGGATCAGAGACAAATTTAGGTTGAAATGAACATCTGGAGGACATATGTTTCCGGCCCCCCCTACCCAGGACAAAGCCAAATTTGAAGTTAGATCCATTTTCAAGCTTGTTCCAGTAGCTCAGGTCCTTGTCCGGCCAAGCTTTTGGTATTTCAAAGGCTGGAGATTTCACAGCCTCTCAGGTCCATTCCAATGCTAAATCACTCATACTGTGAAGAATTTTACCCCAATGTCTGAAGCAATTTTCCTTGTTTCAACGTGTGTCCATTGACTCCAACCATTTCACTGTCATCTGTGAGCACAACCTGGCTCCATTTCCCTGCACAGATTTCCTCTTGACCCCTATTGCTCCATTTCAGACTTTGAAGACTTTGGTCTCCAGCCTACACAGACCTTCTGTAAGACACTCAGTATCTTGGTGGCCACATCAGAAATTATGATCTTGCCCCATTTTGTCAGATCTTCTATTCTCTATCTAGTTATTTGCAATTTCTTTACTCCTTCCTCTTCCTAGAAAATACCTGAACATCATTTTCCAATTTTCCTTCCATTAGGGAGATGAACAGATCGATTCCCCACATCGTATAGCAATAGGGTACAGATCAGTCAGGGATTTTTATTCTGCAGACTTTGCACAGGCAGAAGAAAGTTTTAAGAAGTGGCAGATTTTTTTTTCTAGAGCACAGTTATTCCTTGTGGATTGATAGAGTAAGAAAACGTAATTAATCATGGGTCCTTATCAACAAAATATTTGTTGTTCAAGTTCAGAGATGCTGAACATCTCTCTTGGTTGTTTTCCCTCATGTCTCTTCTCCTGTGTTTTAATAATCCATACTATTTTTATTCATCGTGAACAACTAGTCTCAGACTAAATTAAACAAACCACTAGGACCTTAATTTGCCAAGCATTACCTGGGGTTTTTTTGTTTAATTAAAAATAGTTGAAAGATTCTAACTAAAAAGGCCAGAGAATATTAATCAAAGGAAATGCTATCTGAAAAAGTAATTGCTTGTTCAATGTGGGAAGTTCAGGTTAAATATCTCAAAGAGGTGGCCACAATTTGAAATCTTGAAATTTCAGATAAACTACTGTTTCTAAAAGGAAGAAGGATTTTTCAGTAATTGGATTCAGTAAGATCTAAATACATTATGCATGTTGCTTTACCTGAGGTGCAATTACCACACTACCTTTTTTGTTTATACAAGCTATTACCTAAGTATGCTTTAAGCCAAAGACTGCACACAAATGTTTCCGGATTTATTTTTTTCAGTTATGAATTTAGACTGCTGATAATTAAAATTAATACTTAGGGGAAAGTCTGAACATTCTGAAGTTCTAGTTTATGAAGTGACAAGCAAGCAAAATGGTTTATATCAATATATCAGATCTTCTCCCAGAAGTGTCCAAAATACTCAAGAAAATATTTAAATGCGTGTATAAAGATTTTGTGTCTGTGCATATTGTATAACAATTACTAGAGCTCTTAATAAATTATAACCATCCCTGGTGTTGAATGAATTGCCTGTTTAACGAGGCACAGAACACCATGCTGCAGTTTAGGGTGGAAAGTAAAGGAGACTGTCAGCTCATCTGAAACTTCAGGGAAAGGTAGGAAGAAGAGATGTCATTCTCTGAACAGAAATCAAAGGCAAGATGAATATTGACATGGATATTTTTGCAAAGGAAGTTCCATGATTCCAAAGGGTTTGCCTTTTTCTGTTGTTTTTCACCTCTTTCAAAACAAAAGCGTCTCTACTAACTTAAAGCCTCAAAATACCAGTGACACCAGGGTTATTTGGCAGGGACTCAAAGGCAATAAATGAAGTTAAAAATCTTGTAGACAGTACATGGTAGGTATCCTCACAAAAGCAAACTTCAAAGTACTCCAGATCTGTTACTTAACACTCAGACTGTTTACATTTTTTTGTTGTTTTGTCCACACACTTAATTCCAACCTATCACTTTTTAAAATGCCACACATGAAAGTGAACAGGGACTAGTGTTCCCCATGTAAACTGGCATTCCCTTGGCCTTACCTTTTGCCCATATGGACCTTTTATAGCAAGAATTGTGAGCATAACAAAGAGCACAAAAGCATTCAGATCATCACCCCATGCCCCGTCCCTGCTGACCAAGATCAAATACACAAACTTCTTGCGGTGGTTGTTCCGATTTCAGAACCAGCAGATAAATTGTGCGACACCCATTCTGTGACCGTTTGCCTGTGGGACAAGGAAACACACGGATACTGTTACACAGAAGAAATGAAGTCCAGGTAGGTGATAATGTCAGTTTTCAATATAGACAATATTTCTGCTTTATCTACTTTGAAAATGCTTAGCTCTTCGTAGAGCTATTAATTGTACAAGAAACACTACACTACCACAGTAGTGAAAAGTCAAGGATCCCCAGCAGGTGATGTGAACAACTTCCAAAGCAGAGAGTTCAGCTGTAACATGGCCTGCTCAACAGTGATGCTTTTAGAAACAAAAGATAATGTTCAGAATAGCTAAATATCTTATTGTATAATTGGTTATCCATTCACCATGGTATATATTATTGTACCTGACTGGAGGCTCTTGCTTCCATAAATTATTGTGGTGACCAAAACCCAAGTTATAGTAGAACTGTGCAAAAGTTGTCCTTTATATAGATACCTGTTGTAATTGTAACCTTATTCAAAAGTACGGATCTTAATTGTTATTACAGTTACAAATGCAGGATGATTCATTAATTTGGATTGGTTAATTTTTAGACAAGAATGGAAAATTCTGAATGTTTTATTATTCAATTTTATATTAGTCTCTGTTTAGTTCACCCATTATATCTTGATTTATAACCCATCAGATATAAATTCATTTTTAATGACAAACAAATAAAAAACAATTTTAGCTACAGATCTGAAAACTGATACAAATAAGCACAAAGAAATATGATGTGATATGATTACCATTTACTTTCTCAGTGTTCACGGAAAACCCACAGAAGGATTATATTTTCTTACATCTTCTTAAGAGATTCTGACCTTATTATTTGCACTCATATTTAGGATTAGAAATTTTTTCCACGTGATGGTGGTTACCTTGTGATATAAATAATGAAATTCCACAGGTTACTACTGCTATTATGGTGCAGAACGTAGCTGCCTTCAGCAATTGCTCATTGAGCTCAGAAAAGTGGTAGAATTTCTGCAAGCATCCTGTCCTAGCACACATCAGCCACCCCAGATAAAGAGCACACCACCGAAGTCAAGGAATCCAGGAGGGGGTCTGGGTGAGCAGCTCAATGATGCTGCGGTATGGACTGGAGCTACCAGGGGGTTCAGTGCCACAGTTCCACCTGGCAAAACTGAATCTCCTCTTCAGCCCTTAAAACGGGAGCCACATTGACTTTCCTAGAGTCACAGCAGATGTTGTGTCTAACTTTGGAGTCCTCAACACAGGAAGGACATGGATCTGTTGGAACAGGTCCAGCGGAGGGCCATGAAGATGATCAGAGGGATGGAGCACCTCCCCTATGAGGACAGGCTG
>JAOXNO010000002.1:34297374-34327609 GCA_028565335.1 Limnodromus scolopaceus
GCTGGATGGGGCTTTGAGCAACCTGGTCTGGTGGGAGGTGTCCTTGCCCAGGGCAGGGGGGTTGGAACTAGATGATCCCTGGATCATTTAGATTTAAGGTCCCTTCCAACCCAAACCATTCTATGATTCTATGTTTATCTGATTGCTGCTGGCCCATATCTTCATTCCCGCAGCAGAATTGACTGTTATGTAAACCTTTCCTGACAGATCATTATCTTCTTGGAAACCCTCAGTGACACAGCCACCACAGCCACCTCTGGTAACCTCTTCCCATGCTCCACTATTATTAGTCTTTTTCTTTTACCCTACCTCAACTTCCTCATCACAATTTAAAGCTTCTGCTTCTTGTCTTCTAGGGTGCTAAGGGACAATCACCTCTTCTCCTTTCAATAATGTCTTTTTATATTTGAAAATCTATCATGTTTACCCTCACTGAACTAAAGAAATGAAAAGTAATTCCAGTTTGACAGCCAGCAAGTAAAAACATATGATGCAATCAGTTAACAGAGACTTCACAGGAAAACTACCCATAAGTGAGAATGTGACCACCTCTGAGTTTTATAGACAATTATGGTTCAAATTCCCATATGGAACTCTCGAATCACTTTCTGCAGAAACCTTAAGTACATCCAAAATCTGATATTCAACAGTCTAAAATATAGTTTTGAAATAATGAAAGCTTTCTGTGATACTTCTAGAGCTTTTCCTTTAGTTTCACAAGCACAGTGCCATGCTACCTCAATCCATAGTCTTGATACCAAAGGAAACTAGAGAATACTTGGTCAAACCTCAGGAAGTGCAGGGTTTGCATTGGGGAACAAGTGGTGCCTTTAAATCCATTGCTTGGCCACTCTAGTTTGGTCTTACTTATTACTGGATCTGACATGTTGCTGTGAGAAGGGACCTTTCTTTTTTGTACTTTCCCACTTCCGTGTGTCTATTAAAGCCAAAAGTTTTTACAGTTTCCTGACAGTTTATATATTCCTTCAATATAACACACTGCAACATAGCACTCTCCAGCTAAGGCTGAAGTAGCGTTATCAGCCCTGTCTGTTACTCTTCAAAATAGATTTCACAGTTGTCATATGTACACGTGACAGACTTTAAAAGTCAAAGATAAGCAAGTATTGAGTGGAAACAGAAAATGGCTCAAATGTGATATTCCCTCAGCAGCGTGCGGTGCTAAGCTCTATTTAAAACTGCCATGCAATTGCATCTGTTCAACAAACTGGTACCGAGAACACGTCGTTTGGCAAAGTAAACGAGAAAAAGATAAATTACAGAGATTATTCCCCCTGTAGATTCCGTTTGATAAGTAATAGTATATTTAAGTAGGACAAAAGAAATAAAACTTCAATTGTAAGAAGTGAATGGAGGAATCCAGCTTTGCCATCTGCATCTCCTCTGATCCATCCCTACAGCAGCCCCCCTTGGCGAGCGCATAATCTCTCAGGAAACATTGCAGGATTGCTTCTCAGCGATGGTAGGGTCCGACTTGCCAGCCTCTTTGTTCTGCTTGTGCCTTCTCGCAATGCCAGACTTATAATACCATATATATTCAATGAAAAAGAATAACGGCAGATAAAGAAAACTGCGTCACCCCAGGTGAGTCAGGGTGACCATAAGCACTTTCTCCATCAGCTTGTCCTAATGGTTAACCTGGAATAACAGGTTAATGCTACCGTTCTGGCAGTGATAACAGGTGCAGACTTATTTACTAGACACTAAGAACAGTGATTCATTTTACACAGGTCTTCAAATGGATGTCAAAGAGTTTAGGTCACTAAAAGCGTATCTAGAAGTGATGTATGATGCCGTGTATAAATACCAATTTCTTGAGCTGTCAGGTCCAGGGAGAGAGAAAGATCAGCAGAAGAGCCTGAGGGGGAAGCTGAGGAGTAGGCGGAAAACAGGAAAAATGACACTAAAACACAACCAGCTCTGGGCTGGTGACAGGCTAGAAGAGCAGTTCTTGGTGGGGACAGTGATCACGGTCCCCGTACCTCCCTTCCCCATGGGTGCTTCTGCACTGCTCCCTCCACCCTTCCTTCTGCAGCCTCTGCTCACACAGCTCCCTTCAGGTCTGGCAGCTCCCCATATCTGTGGACCTAGAGAAGAATAAGCAGGCTAAGTAAGGTAAGTGTTTACTGTTTTAAAAAATAATTAGCCTGTGTGATTAATGCTCCTTGATTTTTCTTGTTCCTTGTCAGTGCCTTTTAAACAATTATCATATTAATAAAGAATCAACGATATGTCAGTGACTAAAATAGCGTTTGAAGAAATGAGGGCAATGTACTAATCAGAACTCCATTACATTGACAGTGAAAAATTATGACCAGATATAGGCCTTGAACACTTGACTTTTTCTTCTTCTGGTTTACTTTAATTGGAAATGTAAAAAGATGGTTTTGCCTTTAAATAACACCGCTTAGGTTATTTTCAGCTCTGTTTTGAGTGCCAGGTTATTATTATTTATCCATAGATTATTATTATTTATCCGTAAGAGCCACAAGATACCCTAAGATTACAGGAAATGAGGGTCTGACCAGTTTCTTCAAAGACTACTTAATCAGATTAATGATGCTATATGGAAAATTCTTGGATGGGGAACAGTATAAAAATTTGGGACAACAGACAGAATATGTATAAACCAGAAAATAACTACTCACATAGAAGCTCACAGTTCTCGGAGCTGTAACTCTTCTCAAAGAAGAATGTCTTAAATGCTAATTCTCTGTTAATACTGTGTTATCCTGAAATCATTTGCAAAGGCCATGCACTATTATTCAAAGAATTAGATATTTTTTGAATTTATAGTTAATTTAAGTTGTCTGCACATAGTCTCTTTTTTAAAAATACCCTTGAACAGCATCAGGGGTGGAAGCTGATGGTTTACAAGGCAGCTGAGCAGCGGGGTTGCATGGAACACTGCTGGCTGGGAAACTAGACTTGCTGTTGTGGTGAGCCCAGTTTTCTCAGGGCTGCCCCTCAGAGGGACGTAGGTCCCTCTCTCAATTTTTTTTTTTTTTTATTGTATAGTGGATCACCAGGCAATTATGCTTGTTGCCTCCACTATTTATTTCTCTGGAGTGTTGTTTAGGAAAGTTGAACTTACCTTTTTGACACATAGCAACTACCAGTCATGAAAATGCTCACGTGCCATGACATACTTGGAGAGAAAAGGCCACCATCATCTCTAAGGAGTACTCCTCTAACCAAAACACACAAGAAATGTGTACCTGTGAGTGTGACAGATGTGCAGAGGAGCACACAGAGGAATGCAGAGACTCCTGTTGCCAGCTTGAAAAGCGGTTGGTGTACTGCTTGACACATCATTTAAAAACAGATAGAAGAGATCTAAGGGGTCATCCAATTTACCTTCCTATCTTCTCCTGTCTACACTGCCTGACCATTTTTTCATTCATCTTCTCTAAGCAACTTTCAACAATACGGATCCTGCCTTCATTTATTTTGCCTTTTTTTTTTTTATTTCCATCTACAACCACCCTCCAACCACTGGGCAACACGTTCTATTCTTCACCTTTGGCATGCCAGGGGATTGAAGGCTGAAAGAGGTCCCTAGGTCACCTCGCCCAATCTCCTTGCGCATCATACATTGCAAATTACAGCACTTTTTTACTCTGCAGCTGTGCAACAAATCTGGGCCTGGAAAGACCAAACCTCACCTGATCCCATCACAAACCTGAGGGGAAAGATAATGTTCTGTTTGGCAGCTGGACACTAACATTCACAAAATGCATTAAAACATAGCTGAGCCATTGCGTTTATTTCTCTTTAGAGCATTTAACCTTTTAAATATGCTAAAGTGCTATTGTAAAGAAAACATTCAGAACCTATATTCTTTAGGCACAGCAATATAGCTGTTTCAAGTATGGCCTGTGAGCTGGCATATTGCCCAGGAGAACAGCTCATAACTGCTCTCACAATGAGTTTTGTTCACAAAGTAAGTCTTTTTACAGCTTTTCAGGAAATGTCCAGCGTCAGTATAGGCAGCCCAAGTAAATAGTTTCTGATTAATCACAGTTCCTTTGCTCCATTCGTTGCCTCTCTCCCTGAACTCTTTCCTTGGCATTTCAGTGTTTACTTCATCAGCGGACTTGATAGGATGCACTTTGTGTTTCTAACTGGAACCTATTAAGCAGAAGTGCTAAACAGCAGTAATAATTTAGAAGACAGGGAGGCAGTGGTGACAAGACTTTCTGAGCAAGTGCAATATTAAACCAAGCAAAGGTTTCACCTGGAGAAAAATATTCCGCAGCTCTGAGCTGCTGCAGACTTGTGTGTCGTTTCAGGTCAACATCAGGTTTTTTTCATTAGAGTCATATGCAGTATGTAATTAGTCTTGGAGAACTTGGGCTTGGTTCTTGGTGATGGCTTTCCTTTTAGACCACACAGTATTATTCCCATTGTAAGCGTATGGTTGCTTTTTGTATACAGGGAAAATACCACACACCTCTTGTGCATCCGATGAGGTCAAACAAGGCTAATTTAAATCATGAATTAACACTATGCAAAGGTGAAATTTATTTGCATGTTTAAATTAATAGCCCGATATTCAAATATACAGCTCAGAGTGTTATCAAACAAATGTTAATGTCTCGGTCACTCAACTGTCTATTTTATATCAAGTGGTAAAACGTCCTGTTGCTCTTTATCCTTGCAAAACCTAAATGCTTATGCGAAGGTAAGCTTGCTTATTTTCCTGTCCTGTGTATCTTCAAAGTTGAGAACTATAAAAACAACAGCAAAACCAAACCCAAGAGTTTTTGCAGCAAAACTTGCAGAAATCCAACTTAAAACCAAATGCATTTTAAAAAATGATCTCTTTGCTGTTTTACACTGGCTCATTAGAGTATAACTTCCAATATCTTTATACGGTGGCAGTTATGTATGCTTTTTAAATTTCAGCAACTTTTGCACGAGATGGTTTTTACAGCCAAGGTGCTCCTCTTGATATTTGATTTGACATAAATGTGTCAGGCAGACTGGAACAATTGACAGGTGCCACTTCAAAACTCTAGTTTGCCAAAAACTTGATGGGGAGTACGTTTTGTTTGGAAGGAAATGAGCACTTCATTTTTAGCCACTTGGTAGTCAAAACCACTTCTTAATTGCTGATTTCGTAATGTTCCCTGTTATTCCATATAACTGAGGATTCAGAAACTTGCTGAAAATCACGCATTTATAAGAGTATGGCTTCTCTTCATATTTGGTAAATTGCTTGTGCGATTCTGAGGTTTACCTTTTATTAGTGATGTCTGGAGGCTGTTTTGTAACAAGTTTTGAGTTGTGCTGACAAATAAATCAGATTTGTTGAATTCATGCAACAGAATGAATTTTCAAATCTACTGTAATGCACCCACCAAAATAAGGATTGTGGCCAGAGCTGCTGCATTCTTAAAACCTACATGTTTCCTTCTTGCTCAGTCCTTGCGTGTCTCTGATGGTGATGGTGGGTTGTAGGCTACTTGTGTAGGGCAAGATGTGTGCGAAAGGGATTTTGAGAAGGTCTCCCCTGACTGTTGATGTGGTGGTACGGCCTTGAAGAAGAGGATGACTTGGGAGCAAAAGTCTTCTTTGTTTTTTTGGAAGCAAGGAAGAATCTTTCTCACTCTCAGATTGAATTCTTTAAAAAATTACTCTTTTATTCATTCCTTATGCTGAGAGAGAACTCTTTCTCTAGGTCTTTGCATGGCTGGTGTGGTGCTAATGCAGGAGTAAACCAGCCACTGATCTGTAGCCACCTTCCCTCTCCTCATCTCTGTGGCCCCATGTTTTACCATCTCTCCTGCACCGGCGCGGTACGGTTGTGTCACTGCATGTTTAAGTGATGCCAGTGCCCCAGCCAGGCTGCTAAGGCTGTGAGAGATGCCTCATCCTGATTCCAAAATTTTGACAAGCAAGAAATGTTTACGACGAACCTGGAACATCTTTCCTTCATCCCAGATCAAAGCACATCCTGGATTTGCTACTCCCACGGGTAAGCCACAAAAATGATGGGTTTAGTGAGAGGGTTTTGCTTTGTAAGAAGTAGAAAACAACTTTGCAACTGGGGTGGCTGAGTTAGAATAGATTTGTTAAAGATCCCTGAACACTCAGAGAATTTAATAGACTTTCCTGAAGCTATTGCTTATGTGGAATACAGGCATGGCCTTTCTCCACCATCTAAAGCTGGAATAAGTTTAGTAAAGCTCAGACTCATTTGTATGTAGAGGTTTGTTCATCTGTGAATCCCCTAAATTCCTGCTCTAATAAAACTCAGTCATGTGGCTGTTTGCAGATACCAGCAAACAAAAACAAGTTGCAAGAGGGGGTCAGCCCAGGATTTGGAATTTTGCAACACAATCGTGCATAATTTATCCTCAATTGATAGAGGCAGCTGATTAGCATTGAATAAAACCCTTTCCCGATTTGAAATTATACCCTGCTTATATTATTAGCTATTTAAGCTATTGGCCATGCCATATTGTGATTGTTCACCCCACAATTAGACATGGCTTTATTTTCTCCTTTGTGCTATCGCCTCACTGCAGATGCAGCCTTACAATGAGCTAGTCTGGGGTGCTCTCGGAGTTCTTGTTTCTGCTTAACATCTCGGAAAACTAAACAAACAAAATCTGTCCCTGTAAACCCCTCAAGGCTGACAGGCAAGCTGAGTATGAAATTTGCTACGTCCTAGCAGTTGTGCTGTCTGGTGATGAGGAATGCTGTCTGTCAGCTTTCCTTTGCAGCTAATTTCTTAAAAATTATCCCCATGCTGCAAGGAGGAGGTACGGAAGCTTTACCAGAAAGAAAGGCAAAAAGCCTATTTGGAAAACATCCTGCCATTTCTGCTCTTGTTCTATTTCACCTGGGAAAAAAATAAAAGTACCCCCCAACTTTGAAAGAAGTTGGGGGAAAAAAACCTGAGCAGGCATCAAATCTGCCCCATGCTGGTAAGATCATCGCTTTTCTTCCCTTTGTGTCCTTTACTGAAGCACGTAAAAAACAGTGCATCTCCTGAAAGGACAAAGAAATTTCACTGACAAGTATAATTTTCAGCAATTTTCAGTAGACAGTGGCTTCTCTTTATCTGTTTCTGTTTAGCACAAGAACAGAGCAGCATAATCTGACCCTTCTTCTTCAGCCTTTTCCATACTTAGTTATCTTTGGGTATGTTTGCAGCATTGATTTTAAAATTCATCTTAATCACAGTATTTGCAACTCTTTCAATCAGTTATTGAGAAGCGAAAAATGGGGATGAACTTCCAAATGTCCGTGTCTTCTTGGCAGACACCAGTGAAACATCCCAGTGCTCTATGGGCAGCCCACTGCTGGAATGGCCCATAGCTGGGGGCAAAAGGCAAGTCCTGATCACACGGAGGCACGTGGACCCTCCTGGCCTCACAGCAATGTTGCTCCCAGAGTTATGGTATCTTCACCCTTATGTTTTTCTGTCATGGATGTTTGCTGTTACCATGGGATGCCTCGTTTAAACATAGATTAGGGAGGCTGTACTGCGCTCAGCTAAAGCACCTCATGGAACAACATTTTCCAGATGAAGGTGTACCATCAGGTTATTCTTCTCATCACTTCCTCCATCTCTTAATCTCATACCATCATCTTTGCTGCCCCCTGCATGCTACCTTGTCTTCCAGTGTGGAAAATGAGTGGGATGTGATAGGCACCCCTCCTTTAGTCCCCATCCACCTTTGTATGTGTGTTATTTTTGGACCTCACTGGAGACTCTTGAATTTATTCTGTTAGGCTGCCACTTATTCTTCTCCCTCTTTGACTGATGATCTTCCATTATATGTGCAATCTCTGTTTTTATTACCAAACCGTGGTATTTTACGTTGTCACATTTGGAGTGATTATATATCTTGACTATGTGCTTTCCTGATTACGAGCTTCCATTGTGAAGAGCTCCATTAGCACCTTGATTTTCTTTCTGATTTTTTTCTAACCATCTCAAAATCTTAGCACTTTACTGGGATTTTGTTAGAAGTGAACTTGATCTTGAGATGGTACTCTAATATGAGCTTAGTTTTTTTTGGTATACATCGGTTGGTCAGTAGTCTACATTTTTCAGTAGTAGAAAATAAAATACTTCAATTGAAGTCAAAGGAAGAAACTACAAAGCAGACAGAATTTTTTAAAACTGAATTCAAAAGCAGCTTTTACAGTTAATTCAGTGCTCCCCGTCTTTCCTGATCTCAGCCACTGGAGGAAGACTGCTCCTAATTAGATTCTGACTCCAGAACTGAACACTTAATTTTTAATCTCTGTTCCCAATGTAGACAATGTAGATATAGTCTGTGTTATATGGTGCCAGTTTTGAACATTCTGGACTCAAGCAAGTCCATACCACCTGGCCCAGGAGGGTGATAAATCCAAATACATTCATGTTGCAGAAAAGGTCCAAGTTGGGGAGAAAAGACTCTGCATCTTAAGATATCTCTGAGACCCCAGGGATTGCAGTGTATTTCTCACGGGGCTGTGAGAGCCTGTTTAGGTCTTAGTGTCCTCATGGAGCGATTTCCCAGCACTCCTTTGAGAAGGGGCAGAAAGACCTGAGGCAGCCCACAGCCAGGGAATAAAACACACGCAGCAAAGTCATTGTACTAAATAGATTATTGTTGGAAAATATGATTTCAGAGTGAGGGGTATTTGTTGCAAACACACAACTAGTGTAGACAATAGCTCTAACAAAGATGAAAATGGAAATATCATTTTCAAGTTAAGATACTTTCAGTTTTTAACTTAAAGAAAGAAATTTAACCAAAAAAAATTATGAGGGTTAAAACAGTTGCTCTAAATCAAAGCAACGTGGTTTTGCTCAGCTTTTGTACCATGTAATGATCCCCTTCTTTCGTATGCAGCTCAAGGAACAGTTGGCATTTTTAATTTCTTGGGCAACTGAAGGAGGTGTGCCTACAGATTTTTGCTTTCATTTCTGGCAGTCCCAGTATAGAGATTCTCTAATGCATTTCAAGCATGTAATTATTCTGGGGAACCTACTGAGTCTAGAAATGGAAAAGCCTAAGGTATGGGGGACCTGCTGGGCTGACATTACATGCCCAGCATGCGTCCAGCGTCGGGGAGACTGTGGCATTGTGGCCAGCGCGGAGAGCCCCATGGCTGCTGGCTGGAGCTCATACATGTGCATCAGGAAAGGAACAGCTGCTGCTCAGAGAAGGAAATTATTTCTAGGGCTGCCTTATAGGGTGTTTATTCAGCCCTGCTTGTAAAGTCTGTGCTGGTTGCACTGGCTGTGACAGGAAATGAATGAGCACTGGCAAGGAAGGCCTTGATCGTGGGAAGTGACAGTGTTAAATTAACCTATCAATATTAATTTTATTCTTGGTAAATGCCCTGCTCCTCTCCAAGCATTGGGAACGACTTTGGGAGGTGGGATTTTAAAACTTCTTTCTCAAAAGCTTGTAATACAGTTAGTTAAACCCCCCCCCCTCCAACATTAGTGAAAGTAATAATAATAAAAATCTTTCCTCTTTTTTTTAGTGATATTTGCACTTCCTTGTAATACTGCTCACAAACAGCTTCTGTTCTGTTTGCCATGGATTTACAAATGCGTATGTCATCCATAGGCACAGGCAAAGATCCAGATTGATGAAGGAAAAACACGAGCCTGTGGGATTCTGTCTTCCCATATCTGCATTGTCTGTGATCTCAGCATCTCAAATTTTAATTGCTAGACTACCAAGAGCGCTTCATGATGCTTTTTTTTTTCTTTCTCTTATTTTCCAACTGATGAAGAAACCTGCATGTATCCAGCCATGTAAAGTATAAAGTTGAGGAGATCCTGATGTCTTATGGCAGGCAGCGGTGAAACCTCATTTGAAGTTCCCTGTGCAAATCTGGGCATTCAAATGAGGAAAGCAAGATGAATGCGAGGTGGAACAGGGGCAGGAATAAGGAGCTTGATTTATGGGGGAAGCCTAAAAGAGTTTTCCCTTTTAAGCATAACAAAAATTAGTTTTGTGAGGGAAACCAGCTTCTCACTCTAAGCTAGGTAGGATGGAACCAGTACAGGAGACAGGGGACCGGCACATGAACACCAGGGCACAAGGACAGGTAGGAAACACCATGCCTGAATCTGAAGGACTGCAAGACTATTGGTGTTTTCATCCAGCCTCTCCAGCAGGGGGGTTGGAACTAGGTAATCTTTAAAGTCCCTTCCAACCTAAACCATTCTATGATTCTGTGACTTGTGCGGTTAAAGGGGGGAGCCTGGCACAGAGTCAGTTGGTGTTGGAACCTGCTTCTCCAGGAATGGGACTTGGCAGCTCCTTCTTATCACAGCCCACGCTGCTGAGAGGTGCTGGCTGTAGCCTTGAGCAGAGATCTGGAGGGTTGGACAGGATTTTTTCGTTTATAAGCCATGACACCAGAGCGCTGAAATTGAGAAGCGCTGGTAATAAACATGTTGAAGCTCCCAGCTGCTGATTTTTGTCAGACAAGAGCCAAGAAAAGGGAGATGAGAGAGATCATAAGCGAGGGAATCCTGTTGTGAGAAGAAAGATGTTGTCGTATCCCATTTAATCCTACATGCTCGGTCCTGTTAATGTGTTTCCATTGCCTTCAGAGATCAAAGTCATCATTACAGGGACAGGAGCTGAAAAATACTTAGCAAGACCTTATTTATATTCTACTATATATATTCACACTTGTGTAGCAAAGTCATGTCGGCACGTAAGCGTGTTTTCAGCAATGCATTTTGGGAAAATCCAAGTAGCTTTCCCATATTGCTCCAGTGAGAAAGTGGGAAAGAAAGTTGTGCGTATCCAGAGACAAGGGAATGGAAGAGCAGCACCCAGGGGGTCCCTGAGACTGGCTCCCAGCCAGTTTTGTGGGAAGCGTTAAGGGTTATTCAGGTCTTCTGAAAATGAAAAATCTCAGCCAACCATAATATACAGAAACATTTCAATGATCCCTGGCAGGCTACAGAGAAGCACGTTGCAACCTAGTTCAGAAGACAGCATCAAATCTAGGCAGGATGGTTCGTGATTAGCTGCTGCATTTACTCACGTAAACCATGTTGTGCACGAGCTTAAACTGTCTAGGTCCTGCTCTCTCGATGGGTTCCTTATTGTTTGTGGATATGGACAGAGACACCCATCATTTAACTTTCGAGTTCACAATTCCCACACCTGTCCTAGTATTTGAGTCTTCTCAGGCGAACAAAAGCTCTTCTTCTGGAGGGAGAGGGCCAATAGACATTTAGTTAGGTTAATTAAATCCAACAGCGCTGCCAGTGTTGCTGCTGTCAGAAATTACAAAAGACCCAGACTTGTGTAAGCCTAGGGAATCAGTGAAGTATTTTATGGCTTATACAAACCTTTGCAAGCAGGTAAAAAAAAAAAAAGAAAGAAAGAAAGGAAGAAATATCAAAACAGGGGAACGGAGGAGCCACAGTGTCAAAATCAAAGAACTTTTTCTGGCTGAATCTTTCCAACATCTTGGATGTGAACCTGGTGGACATTGTTCTCCCCAGCAAAGTTGTACTGAACGTAATATCTTACAGTACTTAGGAGCAGACTGAGAAAAACTCATAGAAAACCATTTGAAAATTCCCAGTCTCTTTGATGAGATGATGCTTAATACACTTAATGATGCTAGTGTTAAGTAGCAAAATCCTTTACTGTCCTGAGGCCAAGCTGCCTTAATAAAGGAGAGAGAAGAGGAAAAATATGTTGAGCCATGTCTCTGCTGTCAGCCTGTCTATTTAATTAACACTGAATATTAACTAAAGTGTTAAGTAATCTTCTCCAGTAAGTGATATGGAAATAAGTATGCTTCAGCTAGACAAAATTCATTGACATACAGTAATATATTCATATTACACAGTAATGCTCTAGTGGCTTCATGTTTTCTAGCTTCTTTCCTTTCTTTTTCTATTCATACTGACAAAACTTTATTCCTGAACATTATGAGTTCATTATTACAATAGCTCTAATCCTAATAAATGTCCTGTGTAATATTCACACTATGTGAGAGGTGGGTATTCTTTTGATAAAATATCTTTCTATTATTGAGCTTTCCCTTTGTCAGTTCTGGTATTACTTATTTTGTATTTAAAAAATAATCTTGAGAAATAATTTGAAAATAGAATTTTGTTGGTTTCAACCCAAAACCTCAGATTAGAGGTGTGTTAAGTTTTGAGTTGTATCTAAATACTCCAATCGTAAATAATATTTGCACAATTTTATAAGGCATGGAGACAAATTAATACAAAATGCTTCTTCGGCTTTTGGCATATGTTAAAAAGTTTCAATATTTTAGATACAATTAAATGCTTTTGTACTTAATTGGACATGAATTTAATTCACAAAATTTTATTTCTTGAGTAAACACTCAGAAGTAATTTGTAATGAATTATTAGAGTTGTGGAGCTGAAGCTGAACTTTCCTCAATTTATCTAGTGTTTATTTCTATATCTTAACTCCTATCCTATTAAACTTTGGTATTCAATGATATTGTGCTATTTTGGAGGGAGAGTAGTGCAGTTTTTTCTTTTATTTTTTATTGAAAAACAGCAGGCATATTAACCTGAGATGAATTGCTAATGTTCTTCCATGCCATATTCATCCATGCTTTAATGTCCGTGACCGGAGACAAGGAATTTGCAAGTCTGCTTGGTTTTGATGTGAATTGCATTTTCTCAGAAGTGCTTGAGAGGAGGGGGCTGTTCCAGAGAATATTCATGTTATCGCTTTTCTCCAGGTGTCTGATTTTTAATGTTTGTAGAAGAAACAAGAATACCATTTTTCTGGATAGACATGGGGATTCAAAAAGTCTTAATGTCTGTATTTGTTATCAATGGTATTTCTGCCCAATTATTCCTGTAGACTTGAGGGAGGATGTTATGAGGCGAAGCACTGGAAATCCCATGGAATGACAAAATGATGAAAGATAGATGCAGTATGGGGCTACCTTTACCTTTTCTATCCTGGAATTTCACAGCAAAAGGCAAAGAGAGAAGCGATTGCAGTTACATCAGGGCAGAGAGAGAAGTCAAGCATGAAAAATCCAAGCTCTCTTTGAGCCTAATGTAGGAAAATAACAGAAAAGATAAGTGAAACGTTTAAAAGTCAAAGGCATAACAACTTGTTCTTCAAAAAGGAACGATTTAATCAGAATCTCCTGGAAATCCCTATATGACTCCTAGGCAGACGAGGAGAAATATTTATAGCTATTCAATACAAGGAAGAGGTGTGGTAATGTTTTAGCGTCCTGCCTTGTACTAACCCTTTCTGCATTCAGAACTGTGTGGTAATGGACTCCTTAAGTCTGGGCTCCGTATAGACGAAAAAGAGATATATAAATAGAAATTTGAAATCCAGGTCGTTAGAAATCGCTTGCATCCATGGTGGTAGCATCTACAGCCCTGTATTGTGTTTTCAGCATAAACAAAACAATTCCGGAGCAGAAGTTAACTCAGTCTATATACGTGTCTTTCAGAATGGTCAGCAATAAATGCCCAGCTAATAGGTCAAAAAAAGCCTTTGGCACTGCCGTGTTACAGCCATGCCTTTGACCAAACTGAGCTCCGTTCAGTTGGGTGTGCACGTTGCCAGCAGGCTCCTGAAAAAGTTTCAAGATCCTTTATCTCCCTGTCAGTTCAGCGGGGAATAAAAAAGTGCTCAGACCTTTGCAAGATCAATTAAATTAACTCTCTGCCTGCATGCAAGTATTACAGGGTATTGAAAATGTTTGCTGCAATTTCTTTTTATTGCATAAAAATTGATGAATTTTCAAAAGTCATTATCTTCATCAAAACCAACCTGTTCTAATTAGGCATACTTCACTTCAAGAATAGTTGATGTTCATTTGTTTCTGGTGCCATCTGCTTTTACTGCTACAATAGGCATTTCTGGGAAATTGGATATGGTAATGCTTTTTTTTTACCTCTTGCGTAACAAGAACTTATTTTAACATGTCTCTATCCAAAAAGCAGGCCAAAATAAAGGAGAAAATGAAAGAAAATGAAAAAAAAAATTATCTAGCTTTCACTGATAACTGGCTACTCTAAGCAGTTTGAACTTGTTTTGTATTTTATTTCCCAAGTACTTTGTAGCAGCCAAAGATCCATGAAAAATATCAAGTTTTTATTACTTCTAGAGAGTAAAGGCTCTACTCTCTGTGTACACTGTCAGCTTTCCTCTTTAGACTGATGAGGATCAAACGGCCTTTATGGGAATGCAATTTAAGAGTGAAACTTCTTGTCTACTTCCACTTGAATTCAGATTCAGGCTGTTTCAGCTGAACATCAAAAATTTTATTATAAACTTTCATTTGGGTTATTAAATGGGGTATCTGTTTGTCCTTTCTATTTAAAGGTATCATAATGAAGCAGCACAGCCCTATTCAGTACAGCTGAACTGTACTAACTTCTTGCAGCCAAGGTGGTCAGAAGAATAATCTAACCCTTACTTATTATCATTTTCCTTTTGCTAGCTGGGTAGATTGTGTGCTGTCTCCTCTAATGAGAACCAGCTCTTTTCCATCTTCATGGCCACACTCTTTTCCCTGTTTTTATCTTTTCTCAGTTTTTATCACTGTTTTCATTCTTGTGTTAAAAAGAAAACTGAACAAAGGCAAAATGTCATTGGTTTAATATACCGTAGTGTCAAAAGTTATGATCAATAACAGATAAGGGGGCAGACTGATTATTTTGGAAACAGTTTCCTATATTCTTATGGGCAAGGTGAATAATGCAAACTAAATAACTGCCTTAAAGCCTGAATAGGGCTATCTTACTTCCCGTGGCATGGCAAAATGATTATATCCGAAAATTAACTTAGTTTTAAGACAGGTTTCTGCTGGTACATGCTAAGTTGAGCTAAACTACAGCTTGGCTCAGCCAGGCCTAGGGACTTGGAAAAACAGCTTCTCAATCCTTGTCTACATCAGGTCAGATGGTGATTGTTGACTAACAGCCCAATCTGATGTCCTCTCAAGTCAAAGGTAGCCTATATAGCCAGTGCCCATTTGGAAATTACCTTACTGCAGTTAATTGGAGCTGCATGCTCCTGTTACAATAGCCACATTCACTTTTATATCTAGCATTAGGTGCCAAAAGACTGGAAGTCACAGATGAATAAACTAGTTTTTCATTCAGTCATGAAGGTGTTCCTCACAGGTCTACATCAAGATGATGTAACCAACGGGGTTAGTGACCTGCTGTTGATTCTACCCTGCTGAAGATAGATGGAGGGTACCGCAACACAGAGTCACTGAACTCCCAGCTAGCATCAGGTACTCATCAGCAATTCCATCAACTTCTAAAAATATTATGTTTCTGTTAATTTTATCTGTCTGATAATAAATGTTTACATATACATTGCTTAAAACCTGATAACTGCAGAATGAAAAGAACATGAAAGTTCTTTTTTCCCCTTTGTAACAGCATCCTTGAAAAGATGAAAATATACATAGCCATGCCAAATGTCAGGTTTTTCCTTTGCTCAAAGATGCATTAAAGTTCAGTGTAGGGTAGTAACTTTACTACATTAATGAAATCCTTTGAGGAACTTACTTTTATCTCTTATAATAAAAGCAGTAATTTAAATCTTTGAGTTTAGGGAGGTTTTTGTTCATCACAGAACAAGAACTTAGGATGTTTTTTAAAATTAGAGGTTTAGCTTTATTAGGTTCTTCTTACAAATGGAAACCAAAATTCCAAACAGTTCTTTTCAAATACCATGTAAACTTTGAAATCCATGTTTAGACACATAAATGGCTTGGTTTCAAAGATGATTCCAGTAGACATCTGGTGCACATGTTTTAGTATTTAATGATTTTTACTTAATTACCAAAAATGCAATCAGCAGTCTTACAGATTAGTTTTGGAAACTTTACCGAAGTTGTTTCAAGACCTTTGCCTGCAGTATGCATGCAACTATGTCTGATATCTTCCAATCACTTTCCACGAATCATAGAATAATTTTGTTTAGAAGAGACCTTTAAGATCTTCAAGTCCAACTGTTAACCCAGGACTGACAAAACCACTGCTAAACTGTATCCCTTGGTACTACATCTATACATCTTTTAAATACCTCTAGGGATGGTTGACTCGACCAATTCCCTCGGCAGCATGTTCTAATGCTTGAACGTACTTTTTTTCTCTAAACCACTGCATGATTTAAAATAATCAGAGCCAAACTCTCAGTTCTCAGTCTTACATTTAGAACCTGAAATTGTATAGGTTTTGAAATCTCTGTGACTTCTCTCTCTAGAAAGCCAGAACCAAGGTTCAGAGCAGCTGTGTTCTGTTCTGAAGGAATCATTGTGATTTGTACTTTTGCTTTTTTTCTCACAGAAATAAATTTTCTATGGTTTTGTTGCAGCTGGTGCTGGGGCTGAATCAAATGGCATGTACTCTGCTGCTCCAGGGTTAGCATCCTCTCTCCCCTCACTCCCCTGTGCTGGTGCATCTTCTTTTGAGGAAGCACAGTCGTTCTACCCTCCCCGCCCTCCTCACCATGGGAGTAGAGTTGGGGTTTTTTTTAAGCAAATAGTGGCAAGATAATTTTCTTTTCCTGGTTGGTAGAACAAGGTTTAGCAAGCTCAGGTTGCAAATTAATTCCTCTTGCTGTCAATTGCTGCCAAATCTTTTTATTTTTTCAAACACTTTGTAGCAACTCAGGATGCACAATCAGTTACATCCCATTTCTGACTCGTTCTATACTTCTCTTTTTTCTCTGTTAGTCAGGCTTGGCAGTGATGGGATTTAATAATGCTGATGAACATGCTTTGCGCTCTTTTCTTAGTGTATCTGACTTTTTAGTGCAAATATTATTAACATCATCCTGAAATCCTCCCTGTCTCTTCCATCAATTTCAACTTCTGACACAGATATCTACTAAAAGTAATTAACAGTGTGTAGAGAAGAGAGGTGTCTTAAACATATGCACATGATCAAAAACTACATCTCCATCCAAGGGAGATCTTGTCGCCGAGAGGTTGAATCGTTTGAGATGAATTTAATTTAATTTTTCCATAGCTGTTTCACAGCTGCAAAATAGGAACTAAGACCTTGTTTTGTCTACTATTTGCAGCTACTATTGTATATTTCTATATGTTTGTATATTTAGATGCTGCCTTCATACAAATTCTTTTCCTGAGCCTAGAACAACTTATTAGGATTATCATGTTCTTTTGATGTTGAGCTTTATGAGCAGAAAACCAATTATATGGGCATTCTGGAGTGATTCAGAACAGAATCTCTGTCACTGAAAGAAAAAATATAAGGGCTTTCAGCTAAATTTCAATCATTAATAAAATGCCTAAATGCATACTTTTATTTCAGGAAATAGAGGTTCTTGGTAGTCATCCTTTTAGCCACTAATACTTTTCTTGACATTCAGAGTGAATTATTACAAATCATGAGGTTTTGCCCAGGTTCTGGGCTGCCCCACAAGGAAGGGAAGCTGAATGGTAGCTAAAGGATATATTGTGTTAATATTAATAAGGATGATGTGTTGTGCTAAAATCTAAGAATCCCAGTCATGGATCAAGGAACATTTGTGCTAAGTACTCTTAAAAATTGAAAGGTAACAAGTTAGATAAGTTTTGCAACTACAAAACACAAATGAAAATACCCACTGCTTGGATCTAAGGTGCCGTGACTCTATTATTACGTATTTGTATAATCAGGTGCTGCCTTAATACAACAACAAAAAAAAGTGCAAGGTAACAAGGAAAATCTTCTGAAAGTTAGACTCCGTTTCCCTCAAACAGCTCTTGAACTCAGTGCACAGATTTGTCTGGAACAGTTCATGTTAGAATTGGTGAAGTATGTTAAATATTGGATTAAAACAATTAAATTAGAATAATACTCCAGTAAAACCCCTTCTTGCTTTACTACTTGCATTGGAAGGTTTCATTTTTTTTGAGAAAATTGGTTCAGTCAGGTCAGTTCTCCAGCAACTGATAATCTTGCACCTTTATAGTTAATGAAAAGTTCTGGGCTTTGCTTCAGCACCAGTTTTCAGTAAGAGTGAGGAAGAAAAGAGGAGACATTACACCTCCACCCCCTCCAAAGGAAAACAACCCAACAACAACCTTTTGTTGATTGAACCTGTTACCTGTCTGTGTTTGTGTTTCTGAGCCCTTGTATAAAGGCCACCCTGAACACCTCAAGGCTGCTGGAGTTTGTCAAGGTGCAATAGAGCTTCAGCCTGAGCTCCCAGAGCTGTGTTGAACATCTCAGGAAGCACTCAGCGATTCAGGGCACGCAGGAGCCTGTGATGATGATATTTGTGCAGAGTAAAACCAGCATTGTTAATTATTGCTTGGCACAGCAGCGCTGCTAGATTAAGCCAAGGGAGGTTTCTGGCTTGGACTTCGGATTTGAATTTGTCATTGGATGGTATTAACCAGCTCTCACTGCTGAACTCTGGAAGTAGCTTTTTTGTTTGTCTTTTTTTTCTCTACCCTCTTTCATATCTAAAACTTTACTTTTCTCTCCCTGTTAATTTATCTGCTAGCAGCTTCCTGCGCCACGAGTGGTTTTAATCTTCTCGAAAGTAGTGGATAATTTGTGAGACTTTGTAAAAGACCACGTTATTTTTAATAGCTTCTGTTGAATGCAGAAGGCAACACTGCCAGAATTTTGCCAACCTTACAATAAAACTTTATAATAAAAATCCGTTGGCTTAAATTTGTTATAACTGAGAGGCTTAAATTTGTTATAACCCAGTGAGGAATCCACTGGTCAGACTGACTATAACATGCATTGTTGGTAGTTTTACTTTCGGGTGAGGTTTATTATTCAAAGGTGACTTGGATGCATCTAATATCCATAGGCACATGAGGAAACCATAGTTCCAGTTAAGAATAAACACAGTCTGATTTCCTGAAAAAAAAATAAGCCACCAAAGAGGTTTGGGGATCAGACCACAAAGGAGAGAGGCGTTCATTTACCAGCTGTTTACTGTTCAGCTCCACTGCCATCTCTCCGCATCGATTTTCTTTCGCAGTCACATACTCCTCATCATTGACAAGTCAATTCCAAACAGCAAATCCTCCCTCCCCAGTGTTCAGCCCGTGCGCCTCTTGGGCTTCAGAAATGCCTGGTCCCGTTTAATATGAGGAACTCAGAGTTTCTCCCTGACAGACCTGTCTGATTTGCTGATTATCTGGGATGCTTTCTTAACCACCAGGAGAAAAATTAACTCCCCGCTTTGACATAATACTCGATGAAATAAATGTGGGCTAAAATTAAAATGAGTTAGCTCTAAGATTTCCTGTTTCAAGGTCGATCATGAAAATACTGGCTTTCTTGTACTGCCAATGACAGTGTAAATTCTTCCAAAATTTTTGGTCAGGTTTTTCAATTCCATATCCAAACAAAATGACAAAAATGCAAAAAATAATTATGCAGTTTGTGTCAAGTGGGAAATCATTAAATACTTTTTTTTTTGAAGACCACTCCTGGATCTGGAATATTATAATATCCAGATTTTGGAGGTGGAGGAAGTTTTGCTTATTTCTATTTAAATAGGATTGTCGGCAAACAAGCTATGTTTTTCTGGTGATCATTTTTACTCTTGAGTCTTTTAAATAAGTGTGGCTCCAGGAAAACTCTAAAGCGTGGCTCCACTGGATCTGAGTTCAATGCAATAGCTGCAATGGATTTTGAGATGCCCATTTAACTTCAACATGTGCTTAGGTGCAGAATTGTTTCGTTTTCTTGACCTACAGCTTCAGTTTGCAGTCTCCAGGCTAGCTCAGTGTAGAGCCACATCTGAGCCACCAGCATCTGAAACAGATGTGGATTGCTGAGTAATTCACTCCCACCTCAGCACAGCTGTTTTTTAGGACACAAAGCTTCTGAATCTGAAGCATAAAGATGGTGTGATGTATTTTGTTTAAATAAGGACTCCAGATTGTGTCCTTAAGGTGTGTTTTGTGACTAAGTGAGTCACAAGAATGCAGAATTGCATATTTCCCCAGGTGTATTCAGGGCTATCCTCAGATTAAATCACCGTGTGACTTTGGATGGGTATCCAGTAGAAGGATGGGTAGGGACTGAGTGCAAGACTGCCCGGATATCCCTTTGTTTAATCAAAAGCTGTGGTTTCTCATTGTATGAAAAAGCAGTGTAATGCTTCATCCCGTGAGAGTGCCTTCTCATGAACACAATCCTTTCTTTGTTAATGTCACGAGAACTTCTCTTCCCATTCCCTTCTGCTTTACTCTGTAATCTCAGAGAGGTTCCTCTTGGTATCATGGGGGAAGACCAGCAAGAAACAGCAGGCCTTGGTGCTGGTGGCTGGGGGAAGAGCCATCCACTTCCCAAACCATTCAACAGGGGAGCTGTCAGGAGCTTTCACAAGTGAAGCGCTAACCCTGGTAGGTCTGTCACTGACCATCACAGGCATTTTCTTTCCACCAGACAGACACACTGTGGTTCTTCAATAGCTAGAACAATTTGGGTAATTGTTTCCACATCCCAAATATTTAAGTTGGATTTTCAGTATTAGAAAGTGATTGTCACACTGAAAGCCCTTGATGACTGCCATTAGGGGACTTTTGAATGAAAAGACCCTCTCAGACCTAAGCCTTGTTAAAGGCTGGAAATGCCAAGCACTCCTTCCAGCTCAAGAGAAAGAGCAATCAGGGCCCATTCTGTAGGGAAAAACAGCTGTGGATTGCAAGAGTGGGTCAAAGTTAAACTCTATATCTTCACAAACCAAACTTTTGTTGTTCAAAATGGGCAAGAAGGAACCATGCAGGGTCTGACCCACCAAGCTGCACAGCAACTAGTGTCAGAGGACAGGTTGTGGCTGCTATTTGCTTTACCCAACATAGTTGCAATCGTAAGGTGTGTGAGAACACCCTCAGTTGTCCATCTGAGATATCAAGTGGTGGCTGCGGTGGGCTGGAAGCTGGTAGAGCACTTGGTGATGCAGCTGCAAGAATAGGTCTCCTGGTACCAAACATACTGGAACCCCTTGGGGTTTTTAAGATAGAATTTTAGTTCCTACTGTGTTTGAGGTCAGAGGACATTGTGAAGGGGAGATAATTACTTAAACTCACACGACATTGACTCTCAATTTAGACAGAAAAATGCCATAATAATATACATATTTTGAGAACTCAAAAATTATTAGTAGAACTGTGCAATGGGAAAAAATAAATCTTAATTTTCCTGAAGATGTCAGTGCCTTGAAAGAAGAAATTTGTTTTTATATAAATTTAGGTTTTGGAAACTTCATCCCAAGCAAACAAGATGTTCTGGCAATGATTTATGGCCACAGAACACTTGGTCTTTGGTTAGGATAAGAAAAAAAGCAGTGTTTCTCAATTCTCTATAGCAGTTACAGGAAGATGTCACTTGCTCATTTATCGTGATTCAGCCCGGACTAATGGAGAAATGAAGACTGGTACGTGCTGATAAACCTTGCTCTCTGTGTCTCATCCCAGTGACACCGGCCAGACAGTTTTGGTGCACACCTTTTTGTGCTTGTGAATACATGCATACAAGAGAAGTGTGATAGCTGAGTTTGAATTAAACTAAGTATTATCTTCACTTTTCATAAAGTTTTGCAGTGGATTTTGTTACATCAGTTTCCTACAGCACATGAAAAATTAGCAAGTTGTGGTTTAAAACAAAGTAGGTGTTTTGCTCCTATTAAATTTTGGTGCATTAGCAGTTAAATCCTGTTTGACCAGACATCAATAGTCTTGGGTTTTCTGGTGTCAGACTATTTTACCTTTTCGTTTCGTCTTTCCTATCTACTCCATCCTGGATCTGGAAAACCTTAATGAAAAAATGTTTCATCAAAATTGGTTTAATCTCTAGGAAAAAGTTTTGTCTAGCTCTAGTGCAAAATGTGACAAAAATCAAAACCAACTTCTCACCGTTTTGCTTTTCCAAACAGAAATGATTCATTACCTGTGTCGGTGAAAAAGATTTCTGATGGCAATCTGGAGCTGTTTGGAGCAGCAAAACAGAAGAAGTGATGTTCCAAACCATCGTGGCTGGAGATGTCTGAGAAGCCAACGTTCACCTCAGGTAGCCCCACGGAGCCAGCAGCAACGTGACTTCTACAGGAGCACCTGCCAAAGGTTTATCCTTGCTCAAAGCCAGAGGTGACAGCCCTGAGTATATTCCCTATGCTTCTCTATTTATTTCAGAATAAATGGGGATTCAATGCCTTTGAACTCTGAAAGATGGGAGGGGGGTTGCACCAGAGCAAGCAGTGTTAATTTGTCACCACTGTGAGAATAAAGGAATTTGGTGAGAACAAGTTCCTTATATCCCTGCCTCCTGCAAGTCAGAGGAAAATGTGGCACACGATTTTCTTGAAAACACCACAGGAACTTAGGAGGATCAGTTAACATAAATGAAACAAAATAGTGCAACTTCGGAGGTGTCTGCTGTGGGCATAAGCAGGAACAAATAGATATTAAAGAATCGCTGATATGACTTAAGATCTGCTAGGGAGGTGGCTGATGGAGATCAGTCTGCACTAGTGGGGACCAGAGCTCTCCATCACGGGAAAAAACTTGAATATTCTGAAAGTGTTGACAGAGCCAGTAATGAAACAAGCATTAACAACAACATAGTACTGCCAGCAGGTGACTTTCATTCAGGCAGGCTACAAAAGAGACTGGAAACAAACAAATATGATGGGAACATAATCCTTTCAGAAGCCATTTTTTCGCCCCAAATTAAACTTTTTCAAATTACCACCGATACAAAAATATCTGTGTGTATGGTGGAAGTGAGAGGAACTGCTTTTAGCCTAGAACCACAGCTCGCAGCACTATTTGACTCTCATAGAGTAGGGCAATTGCATAAAAGCCAAGGAAGCTGTAGTGACCTGTTCTTACCTGGCAGAGAACAGAGGGAAGCAGATCTTTCAAAGCACACATTCCTTCTGCTGGCTTACGAGGGAATCACAGACCCTTAATGAGCTGGAAGGACTCTATGAACATCAGCTAAGCACTCTGGTTATTTAAAGATCTGGCAGAGCTGATGAAATGAAGTATCACAGAGTGAGCTGTATGCCTTTCCTCTTCAGCCCTAAAGGTTTATTGCACACAAAGGTATGGACTGTAGCTCTCTGTGATGAGTGGTAGAGTGCTGAAAGACAAAAACCACATCCGGGAAAATTAAAAAGTCCCAGAGGCAGGCAGACGGAAGAAAATTGAATCAGATAGCAGTGGCTGAGAGGGGATATTTGTTAAATACAAAAGCCTCCCAGAGATACTGGCTGTGCCCTGGAGGAGCAGCCATATGTGTGCTAAGCACGAGCTATACATGTGACAACTGGCCAGCGATCTTTTTAGAATCATAGAATGGTTCGGGTTGGAAGGGACCTTAAAGATCATCTAGTTCTAACCCCCCTGCCCTGGGCAGGGACACCTCCCACCAGACCAGGTTGCTCAAAGCCCCATCCAACCTGGTCTTTTTCATGGAGGTGAAAATTTTACTGTGTTCAGTGGAAGGTCCTCTAGACAATTAGCTTTAAAATAAATTTTAGTTAATCACAGACTTGGCTCTTTCTAGACAAACTGGTGCATTGACCCACTAAATACATGCTAATCTTGGTGTGTCATTAAATAAATAGCCACAAAAACTGTGGCTATTTATTAGCGCACTACACCTTTATACCACCCTTGACAGGAAATACTTACTAAAACAAATCTAGTCTAAATAAAAAGTGAACTCCCTGTGGCCTAGACACGCACTGGAGAACTCCAGATAATCTACTAATCTACATCTAAAGCTATATGGCTTTGCCAGATTCTTTTTAAAAAATTGCAATGCTGTCTCTTGTTCTCCTAATCCATCCACACTCAGTGCCTCTGATTCCTTTGGAAAAGCAGGAAGCACAGGGATAATTTATACCCATATTTATGCAAGCTGGAAAGTTTTCTGTATTAGGTTGATGGCTTTTGGGTTCTGGCTACACAGCACAAAGTGTGCATAGAAAGCTACATCTAGGATTTCATCTTTTTTCCCCTCAGGGTTTCTTAAAAATGTCTCTATTTACCATAAACAAACATTTTCTCAGTAGAGTACCTAATCCTGAAATAGGAAGCCTTTTGCAGTCCTTGGCAGGAGTCCTGATGCCGCTGGTTTGAGGAATAGACTTAAAAGGAACTCGCTCTCTGCTGCAGCAAAAGCAGAATTTCAGCCACAGACCCACTGCAGACCATGAACTGTGCAATGCTTCAGGTCAGCGTCTGATTTAAACCCCATCTGCACCGAGCTGCTGTCAATGCTTTGCCACGGAGCATTTCTGGTCACCTCCCCTCTCTCTTTCTGCACTGCAACCCCAGGACACCTTAGCATGGATATTTGCCTGACACCATGGCCGAGCTCACAGAGCTCATAGACCACGTCCAGGAAGGGGGGGGATAAACCCCAAAGCAGAGGCACAATGGAAATGCAGAGCTCAGGGAACAGCTGCTGGGAAAATGGGCTCCTGAAGTCAGTAAGAACCCACCTGTGTTCAAGAGCACGTAGAACAGGGCTATAAAGACCTTTTCAGCAGGCATTGCTCCTATTTCAGAGGCATAGTTCACACAAAAGAAGTTTTTGGCTGTACTTACTTGTCTGTTTCAGATGGTTTTTTGCGTGTGCATGCTCTTTTTCTTTTAATCAGAGCATTTTAGTTTAGTTTTGTTTTGTTTTTCTATATTAAGTTCTTTTGAATAGCTTTAGTACTATTCTTGTTTATTTTGAAACCAGAACAATAGCACATCCTCCAGCTTCCTCTAAGACTGTGTCCAACACCACATGTTTGATGCAGTAGTAGAAAACATGTAAGTTCATTTTAATTCCATATATACATAATCTGAAAGCACCAGGGATGGTATTTGCTTTTCTTCTGAGCTCTGCATGTGTTAAAAAAATATTCTTTTCTTTTTTAATAAGGGAAAGAATTTATCTCAATGGTTTTAATATTGTATATGTTGATGCTAGCTTAAAAAAATACTGCCTTTCTGCAACTCCTTTTCCAGAAACTTGTGAATTTTCTAGGGGAAAGAAAAGTTCTGTCAGGGCAAAGGGAATTAAATTTTATAAGCTAGTTATTAATTTTTAAGTGTTATACTTCTGTCTTGTGTAAGAACTGAGCAGAAAAAAGGAAATAGTTTCTTTTTTCTTTATATAAATTCTACAGACTTGTAGAAGCAAGTGCTCATGCTGCTTTTCCCCATACTCTTCACCTCCACACTTCTATCCATCCCTCCCCCGCCCACTGAGTTTCTATTTTCTTCAAATCAAGAAATTCTGACTTATCCTGTAACTTTTGGGTTGCTCATCATGTGTACTGGTGTCAGCAGATACTGAATGTGATTTAATTCTGCAGCACTTGTGACTGATAAGATCAGAAGCTGTGGAGTAAAATGGGGAAAAGCTAAAGTGAAAACATGAGCTTGCTCAATGATGAATGAAGCTCTTCCAGGAATCTTAAGGAACAGAAAGCAGTGGAAAATTTAATTTTCTAGTTGGAAAACTAGCCCTAGTTAAGCATATTTTTTTAATTTTGTATCTCTGCATATTTTTCCCTTGGAGTAAATTTAACATTTGGCTGCAGATCCTTCACATTTCCAGGGTTTTAAGGGTTTGAGTAAATGTAACTGTTTTCTGTGTGTGTGTATGTTTAAAGTTCCTGAGAGGTAATATGTGTGTAGCTGTTACTATCTATTGTGTGCTTAAAATCTTAGTTTCCACTCAGTATGATGAACATATTGGAAGCTTGTGAGCTCAGGTTGATGACAGATTTGTCTGAGATTTAATATAATCAGGAAATATTATGCTCAGTTGCACGTCTTATGAGTGGGTTTGGCAATCCCTTTTAGAAATAGGCAGAGAGGTGTATGATTTGGTCAGAGATTACCTGTTCTGGATATAAAATGGAAAAAGAAATTGTTAGAAGAAGCAACCTTTGGCAATCCTAAATTTTTGTTCGTATTGGTTCACATACATATGAAGCATGTTATGTCAAGCAAGTGATCGTTGCTTATGGATGCATTGCCTGTGTGCAGCTGTCCTGGAGGTGTGCCTTTGTCACAGGAATGGTTTTAGTGTCAGGAATGTCTAGATGGCCTGTCTCTTACTGTAAGGTATTGCGAAGTTCCCCCCATCAACATACAGACAGCAGATTTATGCCTTATGCTGTGGCTTTTGTGTTGGGTGGGTGAGCAAGATTCCACCACAGAGCTCCTGAGAAACCTCTTCTATGTGTCTCACTAACCTGCTCTCGTCCACAAACTGGGAGGCTAAGGGAATGTTTCTGCTTGCTTCTGTATTCCTTGAACACTCTGGAGGAGTCAGATGCTTCCTAATGCTTGCTCTGGGATGCAGCTCCTGCCCCTCGATGGTAGAGCAGAGCGAAAATAGGGACATCTGCCACAGCAGAGATCAGAGCCTGGAGCCTATTGTTTCTCTCTGATAAACCATTTTCATTTAATCAATGTTTGCTGGCAATGGCTAGTGCTGAGGTCTGCTGTGGCACGTTAAATAAGAGATTGGAAAGTGAGGTAAACATTTTTAATTAGTAGTTGATCACTGAGAGCTTCGGCAACAGGAGCAAGCTTGTGTACAATGCAAGAGCTAGTACGTGCCTGGTGAAACATAGCGGCACCAATGCAATGAGCTGCCTCACATCTCTTATTTCTAGTGTCAAAACCTGTAAAACACCAGTGCACTTCAGGGGATTATTCTGAGTAGTAAAATACTCTCTTTCTCGGTCCTAGATGTCTTCCTAATACCTCAGAGCTCAATGTGACTCTTGGGGACTTGGATTCAAAATTCCACCCCTTGGTCGTTGGGTGTTTTCTTTGGAGGTTTTTTACTCCTGAACATACACGTTCTGCAGTTTCTTTGCCGTTGCATTTTTTACTATATTGGGAGGGGGAGAAACAGTCATAGCTATTTCCTTCATCAGCCTTCAGTCACCTGGGCTTTTTGTAACTTAAAAAACAACAAAACCCTAATATCAGGCTCATGATGGACATACCCATAGCTGGATGCAGTATGGGCAGAGCTTCATCACTTTTACAGGGAGGTAGAGAGAGGTTACCACTTGTCCTTGTGGGAGGACTCTGCTGTTGTCCCTTGTGGGATTCCTCCCCTTTAGGAGGGGGACCAGTGTCCAGAAAGATATCCATGATATCCATGCTATCCTTGACAGAGGCCACTTGGCCTCAGCTAGGGAAATAAATACCTGGTCTTCAGCTGCCATGCTCAGGGTTATGTGTGTTTCTTTTGGATGTACCAGTTGAGGTAATAAAAGTTATTGCATTTTCTTACAAACCGTGCTTTGCTTTCATATTCTAACATCTGAAGAGGAAAATAATAATAATAATAAAAAAGTTAGCTCTTTATGTCTTTAATTAACAAACATCTTCAGGCACTACACCAAGAAATACAGCATCCTCTTGCTTTATTCTTGATATGCCTGTTTGAATAGAAATTACTGTAATTAACTCCAGATTTCAAAATATCAACATGTAGAAGAGTTTGTGTATCCTCTAAGTGAGCGTTGCTGGAAGAATACAGTCATTACAGGATGCTGAGATAATTCCCATTTCACTAGGCAAAGGAAAATATTAAGGAACTGAAAATAAATGGAAAGCTAGATCTGTAAAATTATCTTAAATGGGGGAAGTCTGAAAGTAAAATGAAACCATTATACTGAAATGCAAACAATTCAGCTCAACGGGGACAGCCTTATTTGATTAAAGAACAAGCTAAGCCCTGTTATTCATTATTACATATACTATTATGGTAGCAGTGAGTGTATTTACCTTGACTGCAGGCAAAGTAATGGATCAAGAAACTGGCCAGATCGAAAGGATTGCTGGGCTCACCTCGATGGAAAGATGTGATTCTATATCTGCTGTACGTGTGGATATGATGAATCAATATTTGGCTGGACAGTACTATGGCAAGGGGAACAGAGATCCCAAAATCCCGCAAAGTCATCAGCCAGGTCAGGCTGGTCAGAAAAGGGCTCATGTTTAGTGGCTTCATTATTTTCTTTCTCTTCTCTTTCACCCTTCTGGACTCTCAAAATTGACCCTATGATTTCTCACCCTATTGACCAGCCCCAGATCTGCAGTGTCTCCTATCTTATAAAAAAAACCGTAGGCTCAGGGGCTTGTACAGAAATTTTGCCATCTGAGTACAGCTCACAGTGTCTTGGACACCAAAATCCTGAATCCTGGCCATGGCAGTCACCAATAATTATAGTAGAAAATGTAATAATAGCTGTTACATAGTTGTTTTGACTCTAATCAAAATATCAGCACAGATGAAATGAAATACTGAAGGAGAAATGGTGGGCTGAGAACATACAGTTGGCTTCCATCATTGGACTTAATGGAGAACATATTTTATTAGAAACAAAAGTTAAAGCTATCTAATATTATGTGTGCTACTCATGATTGGGCATAAGGATTCCTCTGGTTTAAAGCCAAGTATCAATTAGAGGAGCACACAACCAGCTCTGCTGTTAATGATCTGGCTAGAGTCACTGGCATGGGACTGAGGAGCTCCGTACCTGAAAGGCAGCAGATGATGGCTGGATTAGCTGTCACTTGGAAGGAAAAGAAAATAACACAACTGAGCCTCATTCTGTTTTCACACTGCATTCTCTTCTGGAAGGGTAAAACCCACCACATAGAGCTGTTTTATCAACAGAGGTATCTGAAATCTTTGTAATGGCAAACAGAGCAGTTTAGGACAATTACTAGAATGAAAGATGCAAAACAAACACTCCATACCTTCATGCATCTGCTCTCCTTGGATTACTTTTGAGCCTCCCAACTGATTCAGCAGACATTCTCACAGGTGTCCTTCTCATGCTGATTTTCCTACTAGAGGCTTCTTCTATTGTCCTGCTAGATGCTTCTATTTCCTTTCTCACTGGGAAGTTTCTCACTTTCCTGTGTGTTCTGACTATCTAATCCAGCAATCTGCCAGGCTAATTAAGAGGAGTGCCATGCCCATCTGAGGCCACCTGATCTCACAGTGTAGTGCCTCAGATGGGAACCAATTTATCAACTGAGCCACCACTGGCAGCTACCTAATTCTCATCAGTCACCTCTGAGATGAGTATACAGGAATTCAATACTGAAGGAGGAGATTTTGGATGCAATACAAGGGAATTACACAATTTGCTTCAGTGGTAGAGGGCAGCAGATGGCTGCGATGCTTGCACTGCATTGCATGGGAAGTTCAACCTGTGTGCCTTTTCTGTTGAGGATGCCCAATGTAATGATGATGGAACCCAAGGGACACCTGGGTACAAGGAGGAGGAAGACCATATGTCTGTGTGACATGGGATGGAGTCACCCGATTGTCCTGCCAGTGTCTTTTGGGCCCATCAGAGAGACCTGGGAATGCAGGAGACCCAGGAACTGCAGATCTGAGTCCTTGCTCTGCCACTGGGATGCCATAGCACCTTACTTTGCTGCTGCTGGACACAGAAAACGGAGCCACCTTAATAATACTGTAATGGGTTAAAAGCATAAGTGATAAGAAGGACTTTGCCATGCAAAGTAATAAACTGAAAACCTGTGAGAACCTAGGTTGCACTTTGATATCTTCATAAATAATGGCCTAGGTTACTTTTTCTTGATACAAAATAAACATAAGGGCAAAGCAAAGCGGCTTATGTTTTATGTTAAGGTGGAAGATCTGGCAGATAGGCCACATAGTTTCAGTCCTTCTGTGAAAAAGGTGAGAAAGGATTTGCTAAAGAAATCTCCATCCAAACTGAAGGGTCAGAGAAATGTGATGTTACAGCTCAGCGTCACTGTCTGAAGTACATGTGAGAAAGAATAACCAGGATGTTTGTTTAATTGATAGCATTAAGCACACAAGAGAATAAGTAAATTTACTGCATGATAAACTTTATACCTTTACAAGAAATAAACAGAAAAGCTTTACTGTTACATATTCCTCTTGCAGCAGCTATTGCTTGTCATTAGAGCGGGTTTAAGCAGCGCTGGCTGTGACTCCGGGTAGGTTCCCACAAATCCTCCAGGAACCCTTGTCCAGAGCAAGTGATGGCATCTCTGCAAACCTTGCTCCCAAGCTGAGAATCAACAAAATGAGGAGTGGACAGTGAAAAAGTGTGTATGATTCGCCCAGCTTAACCTGGGAACTCTGTGGCAGAGGTGCTTGGTGGAACACAAAAATGGAACAAGCTGGGGGGGGGAGGGGGGGGGGGGAACCTAG
>JAOXNO010000002.1:34327709-34352742 GCA_028565335.1 Limnodromus scolopaceus
CCCCCCCCCCCCCCCCCCCCCCCCCCCCCCCCCCCCCCCCCCCCCCCCCCCCCACCCTAGTTCTTCATAATTTATTTAAATGTTTTGGGTAGTGTTTGTCATGGGAAGTTACTCTGAATGCAGAGGGGAAAATATTATTCTTCTAGCCATGTTAAAGAGATTAAGTTTTAGGGTATGAAAATGCAGACCAAGCACTTTTAGCCTCTTAAATGAAGCTGTGCTAACACGATTTTTGGAGACAGTGTTTGTGTACCATCTGCCCAGCTACTATCAACAGGCAGTGTTCTACATGTATCAAGAAAGAACTGAGTATTAAAGAATGAGACTTAGCCTGGATAATCCTGTTTGAACTTCTTTTGAAGTTTTATTCTTCAGCTCACATGCATAAGTTTGGTGAAAACTTCAGGGTTTTAACATCCATAAAAACTAAAACAACCCTAAAAAAGGAAGATGCAGAGTTTGTTTGTTTACAGCTCTGCATCTAATCTTCTTAATTAACAGATATCTTAGAAAATTAAATTTCTTCAGTGGTTTTCTGGGTTTAATGAGTTTTCTTTTACTTGCTACAAGTGTCTCTCTATTGCTGTAGATGTTGCGGATACTTGATTAGACAGTCTAAAAGTCATGGTCTAATTAGGACAATTGCATTTAAAAATGTTGCCAGAAGTGGCGGGCTCAAGGGCACATAAAAAGCTCAAGACAGAAGTGGGAAATGAGTACAGATTTCCAAGCATTTTGCCTTCTGCTTTTCGGACAGAGAATCCTTCCCTTCTTGAAATAAAAACAAAAGGTCTGTATCCAAACTATTCATATCTTTTCTGTTGCCACCCAAGTTTTGGTCAGTGTTCTTCACCAGGTATTTTTTTTTATCTGAACCATTTTACTCTACCTTATTCTTCTCCATTTTAATGTCCAGTCTTTCTTCCATCCTTTTTCATCATGCCAAAAAGTCCTCTTTAGCTTTCAGCCAAGCACTTTATCTGCTCTTGTTTCATACCCATCTCCATAGTTAAAAAGCTGGACTCTTCTGTTATTCAAGTTCTCCAGTTGCTGTTCCGATCTTTTCTTCTTCCACACCAGCTCTTCTCTAAACTCAGTATTAATTTTCTAAATCTCCAGTATTTAGCACTAGAGCTCTAAAAGGACAAGCTTTAATTCCACCTGCTGCTGCTTTCCTCAATTAAATTTCATTCTTGGTGATGATGAGGAAAGATGCCAAGTTTTATGGTAATTCCTGTCAACTACTAATTTGAACCTGTCAGTATAGCACCGCGTGTCGCATAGATGTACATAGATGGGAAAATCTTTGTCTGCTTATGTACCAGCGACAAGAGATGACAAACAATAATGAAATGTATTCTGTTGTCAAGAGCAGTCATGGAAGATCATCTGTTAATTGTCTCCTTTCAGTACCTTCCGGAAAGCATTTTTATTTTTTGTCAGACAAAACAACTGATTCTAATTGGCTGCTGGATGGAAACAACAGCCTCATATCTGTACAAAAAAGACCCTGATTAGAAAAATTAATATTTAAATATATTAGGGACACCCAGGTGAATGGGAAGTGCAGTGAAGTTTAAAAAAAAACCAAAAAACAAGATTGTTTTCTATTCTGTTTTTTGACCTCTTCAACTGGCCAAAAGGTTATATTAACTTTTCCAACAACGTTGCCTAATATAGCCATGAGCTGTGGCAGGAGATCTAGGTAGGCAAGACAAAAGAAGGGAATGTCAGGGCAGCTTTCCTTTACTGCCAAAGTGCTTCTCCTGCAGTATAACGGCAATCGTGAGCTGTGGGAGGTGCTACAGCAAATATGAATGCTCAGAGCAGCTGTATAGGAAAAGCTATAAAATACCCGACTGTACCAAGAGCTACAACAATGGTTTCCTTTTCAATCAAAATAATTAGTAGCAAAAGAAAAGCCCCAAACCGCTGCTGCACAAAGTTTTTCATCTGCCTTAATTACTTTCATAGGGAAGAAATTAAAAATCCAAATGGTCCGTGTCAGAGGGTTACAAAATGATGGCACGAGAGCCCCAGGCAGGGATATGTGAATGGTTTTTCAAACAAACACAGACTGATACATTGAGATGGGGCTTTGTGTCTCAAGCATTTTTCGTTTTCCGTAGATAGGTGTGTGCTGTTGGATTTCATCCATGAAGCGCCCCAGCGTTTGCTTTCTGTGACAGGCAGCTTGTAATGAATTGCGTCGGTACCTAAGAACTGAAACTCTCACTTTGTTTAAAGTGAAAGCCCATCATCATTAACAAAAGCTATAGCTTGGAGAAAATGAACCATAGAAATATATATTCTGATGAGGAGCAATCAAACAATATTCTGTAAGTCTCTGAGGTGGTTATGAGCGTTGCGTATGAAACACTGAATTTGGCTTGTTCGGTGCTGTTCAAAAAGGACAAAGCTCTTTGTTGGTGATTCTCAGGGATCCAGACAAACCTGCCTTTTTCTGAAAAGCATATTCTGCTGCACAATGACAAGGAGCAAGTAAATGCATTAATTAGCCATTGGAATGGCTTCACTGCCACAGTCAGAGTGCATTGGCAGGGAAATCTTCCAAATGCAATTAAAATATCAAAGTTTCTTATAGTGAGTTTATAGCTTTCCAAAGCCAAGTAACTAGGGGACAGCAGGGAGGGGGTAGGATTAAATTTTGTGTTGCATCTAAATTGGGGAACTGTGGCTGCTTGAAGCAGAGAAGGGCAATGAAGAGTGCAGGCTAGTAAGACGCTGGTAGTTATAATCAGAGAAAGTAGTTTTACGTGAACTTTGAAAAATGTCTGTGGTGGCATCCTTCTCGTGGGGCTATCTGAGAGCAAAGCAAAGGCCAGAGGCAGCCCTTGTGCTCCCACCCCCAATATTTCCTTGATGATGGAGTAATGATGCCCAAAAGTCAGGGAGGGGATATTTACTAATCCGTTCTGTCTCCCTGGAAGAATGGGGTTAAAGTACAGAGGAAATGCTGCTGCTTATCCATTTTAAATTGTAGAAGTAGTTAAGATTACAGAACCATGCACTGCTAAAACCACTTTACTGTTAAACTCCTTCCCACGTCCCCCAGCACGAGCTCTGAACATTGGGTTGGAATCTCTGAAGTCCAGGAGAGAATTCTCCTAGAGTAAATGAGCCATCACAGGAAAATCTGTGATAGAGGATAAATAAACCAAAGCCCTAATCACACATCTTACAAGATATTTTTTTAATAATAATAATAAAAAAGGGATGGCTGCAGGAGATTCAGGAGGTACTAAAAGCTTTAACTCTGCCATTAACCCCTACTATGGCCACCCTTCTTTTCTTTATTTTTTTCCTGATAAAGAATCAAGTGAATCATATTTCTTATGAACAATATCTTAGATGCAGTTTGTTGGCTTAGATGGATTTAAACTAAGATTAAAAAAAAAAAAAAAGGAAAGAAAAACCCAGGAACCCTATTCATAATGAGCCTACAACCATCTGTGGGTTATTTTTGTGTGTGTTGTTAATGATTCCATTTATCTAGTAGTCCAAAATATCTCCTTGCAGAGGTGTGTTAAAGTGTCTGAGGACTGTGAAGATGGCAAACAATTTCTTTGACATCGGATGCTATGCAAGCTTGAACAGAAAATATATTTCTGTTTTATATCACTTATTGGATCTGTTGTGTGTTGCAGCTATAAAGCAGCTCGTGCATTCTTTTGATATCAATTTTAACAAGTAAATGAGTTATGAAATAATTATATGTACAGTTCTGAGTCTAGAAAATCTTCTAAAATTCTTATTAAATCCCTCAGCAGAGCACTCCTATATCTGCTTGTGTCAAATTTGGCTTCCGTCGGACTTCAGCATGTTTAAATTCAAGATATGCTGCAAAGCTTCTCTATTTTTCGTTGAAGAAATACAAACTGATAATGACCAGTGATTGCTAATTAAAACACAGCTTCTTCCTTGTCTTGGTACTACTATTTGATCACCTCAGGGTTAATATCTATCTCTGCACATTATTGCTCTGAGAAAGACTGCTGTTTTTATTTGCTTGAAGAATAGAAGAAAATAGTGAAAAAGAATATTTGAAATAAGCAAAGATATGCCTTTAAAAATAAATAAAGTACCTTTTTAAATCTAAAGGCAAATTATTTTCGCATGTCCTTGGCACTGTGTGTGGTAGCCAAGAACAAATGGCATGTGACTCCTGCTTCCAATTACTATTTGATATTGGAATAACAGCACTGCAGCAACACCTGATTCTTATTAGCACCAGTGAAGGCTGAAATTTGGGGTTTTAAATTTTATTTATTGCTTAATTACAGTGACTCCACACATTAATTTTAAAATAAAATCATGCATATACTTTATTGTTTAAAGGGTAGAAACCTAATTGAAGGTAGTAAAATGAGATCTGCAGCAAGTGGTGCTGGGAGTCAGGCAAGAAATAGGTATTCTTCTAACAACGCTATTTTGGCTATGCTTTATCTTTGCTATTGCCCACAAAGATGCTGTGAACAGGTGCCGGTGTTAGGAAGTCAGCTGCTTTGGGATTATCAGGGAGCTGGTTTTCAGGTGATGGAAAGGGGAAACATCTGAAAACAGGAAAACAAACAGGAGAAATGACATCCTTGTAAAATAGGAGTCCATGATCAGGCTCCAGGAAACTGCTTGTCTTGAGTTTAGTTTAAATCTTTTTCAGACTAAGAAAGTGGAAAACCTTGAAAATGGTAAGTGTGTTACATCCTTTCATAAAATAGAGTATCACACACTCTGTTGTCCCCATCCATGTTTTTATTCTTTTTTTTTTCGTGCTCGAACACTTTCTGTTGTTTTACTTTCCAATTTTCTTTTTCAGTCTAATTTCCCCCTCAGGCTATTTCTGTTCTTATGTACGTTCTACTATTTCATCCTCTCTTTTCATGATCTTTCAAGTACATATGATTTCTCCTGTGATTTTCATCTCCTTTTAGCAGCTATTTTTCCTTTCAAGTATTTCCTCTTCATTCTTTAAGAAGATTTTTTTTTTTAATGGTCATTTTTAGGCTTCCAGTCTAGATCCCTTCCTTTTTCCTCTCTGCACTCTACTAAACATGCTTTTGTCCATGTAACTTATATTTCTCTTGCCCCCAAACTCTAGCATCTCCCTTTTGTCCTTCTCTTCCCATTCAATAATCAAAAAATTATTTTGGATGCCAGCTCCTTTTTCTACTCTCTGTCCTTATATTTATCCTATGCTATGATTATTGAGGAGAATAACTATTTTCTAGCTAAAGGATACTTTGGTGTGCTTATCTAAAGCGTGCATTGTCTCTGTCTCTCTCAGCCTCAAACCCAGCCATGAGTTCTGCAGCACTTAGTTCAGACCATTTGTGAGAGTAAGGCTTTTGAGAATCTGAATTATTCTGGAGGGTGGGGGAAAAAAAAAAAAAAAAAGGGAAGAACAAACTGTGGAAGCAGTAGCAAAATGACAGCTCTCTTGTCTTTTGTAAACCAGTTAAAGATTGTTCAGCCCAACAGCCTGAAGCGTAATGTTGCAGGTGCAGAGTGTGGGAGAAGAAATCTATTGCATTCAATATGTTAGCCTTAATTGTAGGGAAAAAAAATAGTGTGTCTGTCGTCGAGCTAAATGCAGGTTTCTTCTGGCTGCTGTAAAATGGGGCTGATGAACAAGGGTGGTTTGATATGTAACAAAGGGAGCTTAAGGATCCAGATGCAAAGTTGATACTCTAAAATCAAAGAAACAGTTTTGGTTTAATCTCTAAGAACTGATGACATTATTTTGGTTTTCATTCAATGTGTCAACATCTGATCAAAGTTCTGATCTTGGCTTTACTGTAAACAATGGAAAAGTGGCTTTGAGCAAGTTTCCAATATGGAGCATCTGTGGATTGGTTCCTTGTGATATGGCATGAGTCAGTGATGTGAATACCTCTAGTAGATGCCAGTTTGTGGTGTGTGGTGGTTTTTCATTTGGTTGTTTGGGTTTTTTGTGTGGTTTTGTTGGTTTTTTTTCTCTGAAAATGTCATGATCAGATTCTTCTGTGGAGAGCTCTAGCTGCTTTATAAGTGTCATGTTAGGCTGTGAGACATCTATGGTGATCAATTTTCCTTAGTTACCTTGTGTGGATATTACTACATGATGAGAAAAGCTATTCTAGCTCGTTCTTTCTCTTTAATTTAAGTAATTTAGGTATCAGTCAGCCTGTCCTTCACTGTCTTAATGGAAATGCGACATGGTTGTGTCTTTACTGATGTGGCCAGACTGTTGTGGTTGAAAAAATGCCACAGATATTCCCTGCTTAGTCCAAAGATGAACCCAGAACTTAAGCATACAGAGACTGATGAGATCCAAAGCTTATGGCTATCTGTGTGAAAATCTTTATCCTTGAGCATCTTGACACCTTCTACACTGGAAGTTCAAACTAAGCCACACTGTATTTTTCTGTGGGGACTTCTTCTGACAAAAAAACCCAACCTATTTCAAGTGTATTCCTCAGGAATGTTTTCATGATCAAAGGAAAAATGATGGTGAACTGGTTATGCTGCTCCCTACTGTGTAACTACCAATATATGGTCCATATGGAAAGTGCCCCCTTCTGAAAGGTTTGAGACTGGGCGAGTGCTGTAATAGAAATAGCTCCAAATTTTTTTTTTTTTTTTTTTTTTTTTACACGAGAAGGGCAACACCCACACTTTTGACTTCAGTGATCAGTAAATGAAGAAGGATTCTTGTCTGCTGGCAGACAGACAATCTGTGTTGGTTTGTTACACTGCTCGGGAGTCAAGGATTTCTCAAGGAGAGCAAATATAGCAGCTCTCTTCACTATAGAATTGGAGTACAAGATCCTTGAACAATGCAGAATTGTACTTCCCACTAAGAGGTTCAATGTCACATTAAGTGTAATTGGGCTGAAATGAGGATTGAGAATATTTTTTTTTTGCACAAAAGTCCATTTGCAATTAGGTAAACATGAAGGTGCCCTATTGTGCTTTTCTCTCTCTCTTTTTTTTTTTTTTTTTACTACTTCAGTGAAAATTACTGAAAACATTTTCAAACACAACAATTGGGGATTTAACTGAAAGGAACTTTAAAATTGTCTGGTTCTGTCAATGAAACGTAGTGGGATCTGAAAGTCCTCCATCCTAATCAGCTCTATGAAGCTCTTCTGAACAGCAATTTCTTCTTTGATTATTCTTTGCTATATAGCGAGCATTTCAGCACTTTTAGTAATTACTCTTCTGTGTCAATGGTGAAAGTGTAGCTTTTATATTACCTTGCGATTTTTCTTTAATATTCATATCGCTATGATATCTGCTTGTCAGGGATTTTAGCAGAAAGCTAAGGTTGTAGTTAGATAAGTATTATTACCACTTTCTTAAAAGGAAAGAAAATAAAGATACAGTCAGTGCTGGTTTCTCCAAGGTCAGGGAGAAAGTGAGCATATTGGGGGTGGGGAAGTACTTCAGAAATTTAAAAAAAATAAATAAATCGCTACAGCTGGAGTTATATTGTCCTGTTAAAATTACAAATCTGCAGCATTGCTCATGCCATTCAGCCTCTATGAAAAAGGCCACTAATGGTATCACTGACTGAAAGCTGGCAGTTACCCTTTGAGCCTGACCTTTTGTTAAACCAATTCTCCCTGACTTGGACTGTAATGCATCACATTTCTCATTTCAGAGAGGCTGATGTAGAGTAAATAGTCCAGAAAATTAGTAACAGTGGAAGAATCTCCACCAGCAAAAGGAAAACTTTCCATGGTTGCTGTTCAATTTTTTTATGGGCAGGTCAATATTACCATCTTAATTCAGGCCAGGAGTGAGTTTTGGAGTAAGTCAGACTTATCCCTCCTCACCATTTTTAAGTTTGTGTTGTGGAGTGGTCTTAGAGTTCACAGCTGGATCCTTTTTGAAAAAGAAAAATCAGAAGATGCATTATTACCACTAATGGGTGTCCAGTCCATTGGACCAGACCAGTCCAAAGCACATAGTGAAGTATGTAGAGTAAGAACATCAGATCTTCAGACCATTCTGCTCTGGTGACCATCTCCCACTTCATGATACACTATTCACTAATGAAAACACAGACTCTGTGCGAAAAGAAAGCAGCTGACCTGAATCAGATTTTGAGTTTACAAGTGAATGGTGTTCCTCAGGCTTCCTGCTTCAGTCTGATCTGAATTTGAACATGGTCAATGCCTTACACAGCTTGTTGGGCTGCATGGATAGTTATGTAAAGAGCGGTTGCCAGTCAAAGCTATTTCCTTAGCAACACATTTTTCTCCACAAAATAGCGGCTGAAAACCCTTATAGGCTGGGCTTGAAGTCTCCATACTGTGTTAAGGAGAAGCCAGCTCAGGATATCTATTAGGTGCAAGGCTTTGCACTTGTTCATCATCTGGCCTGAACAGGTTGTATGAGAGTGTGCAGCTGCCCCAGGAGACCGCCAAATTCTCCCTTCTAGAAAGTTTGCAGGCTCAGTTTGTCCCGTGTACTTCCTATATCTGGTAACAAGTAGTATTTGGCTCAAGAAAGAGTTTAAACTTCCATTTAAATGATTGTAGACGTTGTCTTATTAAAGACTCTCTAGTGAAGCTATTAAGTAAAGTTGGTATGCAAGAAATATTTTGATTCAAGGAAGACAGAAATAGAGGAGCCTGCCAGTATTGTTGTGACCTTCTACAAATCCACATTCGTCCTTTGGGCTATATCTTTGAAAAACTAATCTGACATATCTACTGGAGTTAGGCGAGAAGGACTGGTGGGGTCATCTGCTTGCCCTTCCACAGCAAACTACAACAAACCTCCCCACTGGGCCTTTTCTGTCTCTGAACCCTGCTGCCAGGAAGGTTGGCTGGCCATCAGGAGCTGGCCGCAGCTTTGCAGTCCTGACTGAAATAACAACAGATACAGGGCATTGAGGTTGTCAACAGGTTGGTACCTTCAAGCTCTCATCACGGTAGTTCTGGATTTTTAAGAGTTTTTACCTGAAAAAAACCTTTCTATCTGGAAACTGCTTTACAGCCACATAATCCCCCATGAACCTGTAATTCAGGGAATTGTATTATAAAAATACTAGATTTCATAATGATATGATGAAACGGGAAGCTCAAGCAATAAATTCCTATGGGTAACCTGTTCTACATTCAGTACTGCAAAGCACAGAATATTAAAAAATGTCTTGGGTGCTATTTGGAACTGCATAAATAATAGCAATAATGGAGATTATAGGAAACTATAGTAGTAAAGTGCACCCTCAGTCAGTTTGCAGATGACACCACGTTGGGTTGGGAGTGTTGATCTGCTTGAGGGTAGGAAGGCTCTGCAGAGGGATCTGGACCAGCTGGATCAATGGGTCAAGGTCAATGGTGTAAGGTTCAACAAGGCCAAGTGCCTGGTCCTGCACTTGGGTCACAACAACCCTATGGAATGCTACAGGTCTGGGGAAGAGTGGCTGGAAAGCTGCCTGGTGGAAAAGGACCTGGGGGTGCTGGTCAATGGCTGGCTGAATATGAGCCAGCAGTGTGCCCAGGTGGCCAAGGCAGCCAACAGCATCCTGGCTTGTACCAGGAATAGTGTGGCCAGCAGGACTGGGACAGTGACCATCCCCCTGTGCTGGGCACTGGTGAGGCCCCACCTTGAGTGCTGTGTTCAGTTTTGGGCCCCTCACTACAAGAAAGACACTGAGGTGCTGGAGCAAGTCCAGAGAAGGGCAACGGAGCTGGTGAGGGGTCTGGAGAATAAGTCTTGTGTGGAGCGGCTGAGGGAGCTGGGGGTGTTTATCCTGGAGAAAATGAGGCTGAGAGGAGACCGTCTCATTCTCTACAACTACCTGAAAGGAGCTTCTAGCAAGGTGGGCTTCGGTCTCTTCTCCCAGGTAACAAGTGACAGGACAAGAAGAAATGACCTCAAGTTGCTCCAGGGGAGGCTTAAGGATGGATATTAAGAAAAATTTCTTCACTGAAAGAGTCGTCAAACATTGAGTGCCCGGGGATGTGGTGGAGTCACCATTCTCGGAGATATTTACAAGATGGGTGGATGTGGTGCTGAGGGACATTATTTAGTGGTGGACTTGGCAGTGCTAGGTTAATGGTTGGACTCAATCTTAAAGGTCTTTTCCAACCTAAATGATTGTGTGATTCTATAAAGGTCACGTGTGTCTGAAATTACAAGGTAATACATCAACCTGCAGAGCAAGACAATGTTTTAAGTTCGAAAGAATATATTGTTTTAAGCAAATTGCCTTGGAGGAAATGACAAAAATAGATCATTTATGAATAACTAGTGGTATTTATAATAGATCTTGTATGTAAAAGAGCTGTAGCATGCTAAAATATTACAACAATCACAAAGTTTGATGGAGTAAGGGTACTTGTAGCCAGCATTCCATTGTGTGGGTCCTGATTTCTGGATGCAGATGTCTATTTTTTATTTTTTCCCTGTTCACTAAATAAGGATTTCCCATATCTTTTATGTATGTTTACAAGGTGGTCTAAATCACTCCAGAGTCAATGGAATGTTCAGTAGGTGTTACATGAGACTCACTTGAGATGGGTACTCAGCTAATATCATTTGGGGATAAAAGTATGATACTTTTGTGTGTTAGATTCTAAGTGGGGCTTACTGTGCAAGCCAGACTTAGGAAATCAGCCTAATTTAAAACACCAAGTGCTTAACTCAACTGAGATTTACAAGTCCAACACCACGTGCTTTGCTCTCCTTACAGCCAGCAAGGCTGACTCCAGGCATGGCCGATGGCTGCAGTATGGGCTCCCGAGTGCTCGTACATCAGCAGCTCAATAGGCTTTTAGATATTGGGCATGACTAGTTTGCCAGCTGTCAAAGTCATGTAAAAAAATCATCCCTGCAGTCAAGAAGCAGATGAACCGCAGAGCACCTGGTGCTTTATGAGCACTTTTAAGCCCACTCATCAGTACAGTGTTATTGACATCCACCACCCAGCAGACATGAAAGGTAGAGCTGCGAGGGCAAGGTTAATCATCTCAGTTAAGCATCGTGTTAATAGATATTAAAATAGACAGAGAAGGGGTGGAAATGTATGTGTTTTCTACCGTTCTGCTACATAACTCAATATTTAATTTCTGCCAATTCTCAGATGTCCTATGCTCATTCCTCACTGTCCGTAGCAATCCTGAATGCAGATGTTTTCACATGGATGTCTTCAAAGTTTGATTGTGTTGAAAGTGTCAGAATTTCTTCCCTCTCCTGGGGAAAAGCAATGTGCTGGTCAGTGTTTACCTCTGCAGAGAGTATATATTCAATATTCTGTTAGGCAGAATTCCACCAAAGATATTATTGGCACAAGCTGTGTTAATTAGAAAATGCATTAAATGTTGACCTGGCTGACAAATGATATCGACTTCTAATGTGGTTGGAAGCAAGAAATTTCGCTAAGTACTAACAGTTAGTGATTTGAATAATTGACTTGAGAGAGGAAAAGAAAGATCAGTGTTGATACACAGAGAACTGTGCTGGTGTTAACCCTGTAAAGATGACAGCAAATAAAGCAAGTCTTTCGGAAAAAGTCTGACCAAGGCAGGCTGTGGGGACGGTTCCTAGGTAACAGAAAATGTACCTGTCTGCTTGAAACATGAAAATATTTTGGAATATTCTGATCACTACTGTTAAATGTCAAATTTTGTCCAAACAGACAGGTCAGGAAATCCCAACACCGTCATGAATGTTCTCTTCCTTTTCTTTAACTAGCTGTGGCTGTAACTCACATCAGTGAAGTTTTTAAATACAAATTTTGACTAAAATTACTGAAATGAGTACGAGTTAAGGTGGTAGATAATCTTCCCAGGTTATCATATACTACCAGTAGTTACTCTGACTCCTACCATAAAAGCAGTGCTGCCCCCTGTGCTAGCTAACCAATGCTGAGATTCCAACCCTTCATTATTACACACGTATACAGAAAAAATAAATCAGCAACACTCTGGAGCAATCACCACAGAGAACCCAGGACTGGAAGCAGAATTACTTACTCATTTTACATAGTCCCTTTACATGACTGCTGAGGTTTATCAGAGGAAAAATGGGATGGGTTTCACTATTAGTAGCTGTTTTGTACTTGTCTTGGGGCTACCAAATTCTTACTTCAAAACTCACAGTCCAGTGCCTTTTACTAGTGATACCTCCGTGGAGTTACTTCTTAATACAAGAGGCATTCTGGAGACCTGAGATCTGTAACAATCTGAGTAATTTCCTGCATGAATAACTTTGTGTAGCTTATTATAGTCACATGGATATTTGCTAAGAAATGGTCAGAATCTTCACAAGTTTTACTGCTCCATATTAAACACTTGCATACTGAACAGTGAGCATTGATTTATTTTTTTTTTCCTGTAACATCTCATTTTAGATTGTTCATCATATTACAAAATGTAATACTATGCTTATCAGAAGTCCTGAACCTTTAAGTATATTTTTCACTGTCTTTGTCTAGTTTATCATTCTTTTTAATGTTTTTATATTACTATTTTGCAGTCCACGCATACTCAGAAACTTATGTCTGAAGAACACTTATATTCTTTTAATCTGCCAAGCATAAGAAGTTGATTTAAAAAATCTTCTTTCAGTCCAAAAAATCTTATCAATTATTAAATCTTTCCAAATCTCTCTGCTTCATAATGAAATCAACAGAGTTTAAGTTATGCTTTTATAAGTCTATTCAACTGAAGGCTATAGTTCTTGTGGGAAAAAAGCTATTAACACAGGCAATTTATTATGGAGTCTAAGAAGTAACTGACTTCTCTGTGAGTAGTTATAAATACAGATTTTCAGACTGTGTAAAAAGGCAGCCAGTTTGGAAACATTAAAAAAACCTGAGGAGTCAAGGGCAGACAAGAGGTGCCCAGGAGGTCATGTAGGCACCAGGTTCAGCTTTGCTGTGCTGTTCTGCAGTGGGTTTCTCTCTGCGTAGGACTCTCCTCCTGCACAGAGAAAGGAGAAGAGACCTCCAGCCTGGTGTTTCTGTAAATGGTGAGAATACAGACTAACAAAGCATATAGATATGTGTATGGCTTTTCCACTAAAATAGAGAAAAAAGCTCACCAGCTTCCTCTTTTCCAAAAGCTGTCTCAAATTTTCTTCGTGCTATTCACTGTCCTTTTAGATTGTACGGCAGGAAAGCTTCCACCTTCTCCCAACATCTCCAAGTAACCCTTCTTGGGTACTCCCTGATATCCCTGGTTCCCTCCCCTCTCTCAGACCAGTTTGGTTTAGAGCTTCATCTTTGTCCAGTTGCCTCCCCACCTCTTGGGACAGATGTCAAGTCCTGGTCTAATTGTTGGTAAGGGCTGGGCTCCACCTTCCTTATCTGCATGAGGCTCTAACAGGGTCTCTCTGCTTTTCAGATGCTGGATTTGCTGCCATTTGTCCTGGCACCTATTTAGACTTGAGTTCCCTATCCCTGTGTCACAAGCAATGGGAAAGACAACTGACCAAGAGTATATCAGCTGGTTTGGGTGCCTCAGCTTTTTTAGATGGAGAGATATCAAAAGGGCCTGAAGGTGCAGAAAATTCATCTGCTGCAAATCAAGCTTTTTAGGTAACTTCAAGCTGGATAATCAGTAATGTCATTTCCGTCTCCAAATGGCAATTTGGAGACCTTGGGTATAGCCCCTGCCCTGGGTCTTTACAGTCATAAAGGAACAGATCTGTGTTCTGGATTTTTCTGGGCTGGAAAGGGAAAAGCAATAGTGCCTCAGTGCACAGCACAAGGATGTAAGTCTTCTGCAATTTACCAGCCCTTCAGCTCTTCTCCTGCAGCTGCTGTTGCTCCAGCAGGTTCTCCTGCTTCTTCAAGCCTTTCTGCAACCCTTCTGCATGTCTTTCACCTGTGGTTCTTCATTTCTTCCACACCTCCGCTCTTCGATTCCTGTTATCGATCAGGAGACATAACTTTCCATTAACTGGATCACACTTCAACAGCATCCATGTTCCCAACGTCAAAGACATCCCAGGGCAGACTTTGAATCATATGACAAAGTGTGGCAAACTTTAAAAACACCCTGCCAGGGGAAATTCTTAGCACCTTTTATTTACTATACAGATATTAATCTTTAAGATGCATTTTTGTTGAGAGAGATTTAAGGACTCAGCTTCCTGCCATAGCTGGATCCCATTAAAGAGGGGCTACATAGAAAAAGCATCCAGGCAGCAAGGGCTTGTATTTAGTGTGTCTCACAGCAGAGAAAAGCCAGTGTTTAGAGTAATGTGTGGTTTCAGCTACTTAGGTTATTTTCTCTTTTCCCATTGTGCAGTGTAATTTTGTTTGGTTGAGATGTATTTTATTTCATACTCCACATGGTCAGAGCTAACAATGTACATCTTTACTCCATTCTGTCCTTTGCATTTTCAGCTTTAATTCTAAAAATTTGGCTTATAAGCTTCAAGACAGATAAAGATTCCCCAAGATCAAAGAGGTGGTAGTAGATGAAAGGAGACTGGAGAATGCCTTTAGGGATTAAGAAGGAGTCTTGAGGAAAAGGCACCAAAGATCCAGGCAGTCTCACCACCAAACTGTGGAGAACAATCTTCTCTGGAAAAAAGCAAAGTTATATGAAGAAAGATGATTACTGTTATTTAGGCAAAAGCTGAATTTCTGATGGTGGTGTGAGAGAGAGAATACATAAGAAGAAAAATGGGTTTTGCCATCATCCTACAGTGAAAAACAGAAATAGCAGTGACCCTGTGTTAGAGGATTCATTATTTATAACTCTCTTGAGACAAAATGTAAAATAGTTCATGTTCTTCATTCACCCCTGTGATTTGAAGCATAGGAAATGAGCTTCCTTTTCTGATATGTTCGGGTTCTGCTAAGAAAATTTAATATTTCTGCAAGAAATCAGTAGTTGCATGATCGTATGTTTCACTTAAGTACGGAAGAAACAACCCATGCTGCAAATACATAAGAATAAGCAAATACTGACATGTAATAAATCATTTTTCCAAACAGTGCATTTAGATAATGAGCATATGAAAATCGTAATATGGAGCCTATTACTTAATGGAAATTCTCCCTGCTGAATTTAGTTAGCTTTTGTACAGGCTATGGAAGAGGAATAAATATCTCCTACCAATTTCTAGGTCATAATTGCATCTTTTCCTGACATATAATTAGAGAAACTACCCACAGGAGTCAATAGCAATAACCTGTCCTGCTTTGTTGGAAATGTGGAGTCAAACAACATTGCCATGTGGCAGCTGAGAGCATCCTTTGGCTCACTGAACACACCGAGTCAATAAAAGCTGAGTAAGAGCTAAAATTGGCTCATATTGCATGAATGACTTTGACCATCTTAAACCGTTCATATTTATGTTTGTCCTTTCCTTGAACCATGCCAGAATTCTCATGTCTAGATTACTCAGTTGCTTTTTAAAATATAAGTTAGTTCATGCAATTAAGGACTCTCTTCAAACAGTGAATGCATTCAAAGTACTCAGCCTACCTGAAAAAATCCAGCTACTATTTTTAATAGTTCTTAATTATTTGTGAAGTTCGATGTCCTGTGACCCTTGTGAAGGGTACATGAATAATTCATTGTTGCATATGCCTTGAATCACAGAAAATGTTTTACTTGTTTTATTCTATCTAACTCTAATAACTAACTGTTATCTACAGCTCAGAGTCAAGACATCCAAAGGGGAGGATATGTACCTAAGTTTGTAAATAAAGTTTTTGATATAAAACTGTCATGGAACAAGCCGAGCCTGCATCCAGTCAAACTTGGGTATGTGAAAAGATTCAGCGTGGGCCAGGCTGTTCTGCTAAGTGGGTAGTTAGTGGGATGAGAAAAAGGCAGGAGGAAGCTATAGTGACACTGTCTGCCTAACATTTTGTCTGGTTTGGTAACAAAGGGAAACAAAAGTCTGTTGAATATCAGAAAAGCTTAAAGGAAGCTTTGGCAGAGAGTATGAAGAGGTTGGTAGTTGGGGCAGTTGTCCTGTCTCGGTCCCTGCAGCTCAGGTTGCTTCTCTCCTTGGCTCTCCTTTACTTCAGAGGGAGTCAGGAAAGACCTAGGCTTGACATCAATGGAGACCATCCAGCCTCTGGAAGGGCTGAGGAAAGCTAAGGATTATGGTAGGATGACTTTCTCATGTTTCTGGAGTGTACTCTGTTTTTTCCACCCCTACCCATGGTCCCAAGATGCTGTGAAAACTCTGTGTTGCCCCATCTCTAATAGCTCAGGAAATTGTTGACTTTCAGCATCTCACAGGGGCCAGTTCTACTGCAGCTTGTAAAGCCCACACATAACTGGTGTGGGAAGTTACACAAAAAAAAGCCTCAGGCTTTTGAAAAATGGACAAGGTTTACTACCATAAATGTCATCCCAACCAGGTATTTATCAAAGCACAGTGCAGTGCACACTGGAAAGGCAACACGTTACGGTACCTGCTTTTGCTGGGCATCCTGGGAGAAGAAAATAGCCTGGCAAAAATCAAAGCGCTTTAGAAATTATTTAAAGGAAATCACAAAGTGATCCAAAATATACTCTTCTTGGGTTATTAAATTACAGTAAAAACATTAGCCCTGCACAGATCATTATTTTATCATTAGCTTAATGTCATCAGTTAATGAAGTCTTTCAAGAAACATTCATGCAGCCATTGTATATGGTTTGTTAGGCTACACACACCCATGGATAACAGAGGCAATTAAAATGCTGCCAAAGTCATCATCTTTGCAACAAAGTGTCTATCAGTGCTCTAAGAGCATGCTTTTTGATAGGGGGAAATATTTTTAATTTTACCCATACAGATGTTTGTTTCCCACTAGCCCTGATTTTGACCATAGCATCAAGATAGGAAGTTTTCTGTTATGAGTTGCTGTTCTTGCAATACCACCCTCTCCTCCTTCCACACATCAGGAATGTGTACGTTTAACACGTCACTGATAAGGACGAAATGAAATCATTAGAAAAGGAACAAGCATCTAAATGATGATAGCCCTCTAGCAAAATTGTGTCCATTTTTATTTTTTTTTTTCCACTTTGTAACCTCTTAGGACTACAATTTGCTTCAACAGCAGCTGTATCAGATTTAGCATCTTGCTACTAATACTATATGTTTTTAGCAAAGAATTAAGGCATAGTTTAATCATATTAAATTTTATTATAGGGAAGTTAAAACTCACAGTGGAAAAGATACAAATTAATTAAGCAGAGCTGTCTGTGTTTCCTCCTTGGGACTACTTCAGTAGATATAAAAGAGCGTCTTTCATAATTTAAAGAAAGGGTAATACCAGTGAACTGGTTAACATATTGTACTATTAACAAGTACAGTATATGGCATTGCTACAGCGTACCTGGAAAATACTGTACATTAACTCAGCTTCTAGATGTCTGCTACCGTTTCAGGCACCATGGGGTCTTTATACAGAACTGCTAGCTGCCATAAATCCCCTTGCCACCCCTGCCTTCCCTCCCAATCCCATGAATTCTTGCCTAGCTAGTAGAATAAAAAAATGTTTAAGCATAAAAAAAGTTGCTGCTCAGTTTGAATCTGAATTGTTTCAGAACTCTAAATCTGTTGTTTGTTTTTTGAAGTGAACTTCTCTGGAATATTTAGGTTGAGATGAAATTACAGTGGATACAAACTCAAGATATCTGTACATCACCCGTGGGTTTTAGCCAATATTTGAATGATATTTTCACCTGTTAATCTTTTTCCTGCTGTTGTCCCTTCTGCAAAGAAGTTAATGATTTCGCATTGGTGCTTATGGATGATGTTCTACAAATAGGTCAGTCTACCTTTCAAAAGCATTTGCAAATGTTTTCAGAAAATAAGTTTCCTGGAGACCCACTGGACATCATGGAATGAAATTAGAGGTTTTAAATTCATATTCTTTATATGCAAATTATTTTGAGTCACTATTTTAAAACTGAATCCTTGATGATTGTTTAGCAAAAAACTAGCACTATACACTGTGTGTTGTGTTCAGCTTGTTGAGATTAAACAGAAGACCTCTCCCATCTCTACCAGTGTTTCCAGCACAAAGCTGAGACAGGGCAGAGCAGAGAAGCACAAGGTCACTGGCCAGATTGTCAGTGCAGCACCTTTAGGAGGAGTAAATTGATTTTTCAAAAATTCAACCAAGCAATTTAATAAGGAACATGTGCTGCTTGGGGATGTACAACTGTTCTTTTGCTGAAAGGTTATGAAGCATTTCTAGAGAGCCTAAAGATTGATTTGCACACTGTTGCTGCTCTATCCAAAACCAAAATGCTGGGTTTTGGAGCTGTCAGTTTAGAGAGCTGTTGCGTGAACTGTGCCGTCTATTTGCTGGAGAGGAATGAGATGGGGGCTTCATATGCCCACCCCTACGCAGAGTGTGCATTTCTGTTCACAGATAATTCATCAGCATCATTTCTTGCTCCTGTGTTCCCTGTTTGCACAGACCTTGAGTAAGGGAAACTGTAGGCTGTCGCTGTTACCTTTTCCACATTTCCTGCCTTCAGTGCAGAAGTGGGATCCTGGAGAGTGAGGCCACTGATTGCTTTGAGCATCAGAAGTGGCAGAAGACAAACCGCAGAGGCAGCCAGCCGAGAGTGGCTGTCGTTCATTCTCCCTGCTGCCTGGGAGTCTGTGGTCTGATAGTGACAAAGAGAGGAAATCTCAGCCAGCTCACCTGAATTACCCTCTGTGTCTCACAAGTAACGTCCTGTGACTTTCAGCAGCTCAGCTCAGAAAGAAAAAGAGAGGATTTTTCCTTGAAATCCTTCTTATAATAAAATAACTTTTTTCCAAATGTTCTTCCTAATTTAAATTGTTGGCTTTTATGTCTTTAATGCCACATGGCCAGGACTACAGAATTGTGCTCTCAAGATTGGCAGATGCTTCTCATAATTAACCCAGTTTCCAGCCAAGGAAGGAAGCCAACATTTTTCAGACTTGTGTATTGAAGACCTATAAATACACAGCATGTCAGGATGGTTTGTTTTCCAAAGGCACTAAGCAAACTCAGTATCTGTTAATGTGTGGGAAAATTAAACTTGGGAATCAGGTTCGGACTCGAGCACCAGGCAAACCAGCCTGAGGAGCTGCTGTTTTAGGTGGTAGCAAAGGGTAGAGGAAGAGCTAAAGCAGCAATAAAATCACCTGGGCACACGCTGCAGCAGCACAGGGGTCAGTGGGAATGTGGTCATCCTTATTCAACCTTTGTTGAAATGAAACACTGAACACAGTTTTCTTTTTTTCCTCTAGATTTTAAATTCAGCAAATTACATGGACTAGGGGCTAATACGCTGCTAGAAAGTTTATGCTTGATGTGTTCAAAAATCACAACGAGAAAAAAGCATTGTGCACCAGCTGGATTTCTGTTAGCATATTAAAACAAACTTGATTAACTACAGCAATGTATTTTGATTTAGGTCAACTTAGTTTCTGAACCAAAATTCTGTATTCTACCAACGTCTCCAAGGGGATTTTTATTGGGGGATTGCAACTGGGGAGCAACTACTACTCAGGAATAGTAATAAATGCAAATGCAGCACAAAATACCTCCAAGAATCTTTAAATTAGTTAGTTTTCTGAGATTATTAAAATCTGCAGTAGGACTCCTGTTTTTATTTATTGTTTTGGAGGAGTTTAAGATCTTCAGCTGTAAGAGAAGCTTGCAAGGTTTTGGTGCCAATTTATGGCAGTTCTTAGCGCTTGCTGTAATTTATTCCTCAATGTAATACAATTTCAGCAGTCTGAGGAGAGAACTGGGTTCTTGGAAGAAAAGTGGGATGTTTCAACTGAATTTGCCAGACAGACATGTGGAGTTGTTGTTCAGCTCTGTGGTGAAAGTTAAAATATTTTGCACAACATAAATGAAGATAAAGGCAATGTTGCCCTGGTGATCATATTTGTATACCTTAAGAGAGCCAGGGAAGATGGACATTTTAATAAAATAATTTGTAAATTAGAGTAAACATGAGGATTTAGGTAAGACTTATCTAAAAATAAAATCCAGTTGATGTCACACCTCATTACAGGTGTTTAACAAATGCCAAATACAAGCACAAGTGCCAAGACTGCTCTTTCACAGGGGATTCTTTTAGGCAAGTAAGGAAGTTTGGGAACACCTGGAAATGAAAAAGAAGATTTCCATTCAGTTCCAGTCAGGGGGGGAACAGTACAAGTTTTCGTTGTGTCTCACAACAGTGGGAAATTCAGGTTTTTACCTACAAGGGGTTAGAGGGCTGGCTGTAGTCCTCATTAGCACCGTGAGCTCTGCCTGCAGAAAAGAAGAGGATGCAAGCAGAGAGGATGTCTCACTGAGCAAATGTCCTTGAAAGGTATTTGCTTTCTAGGCAAAAAAATGTGTTTTTAAAGATATCCTGTGCTTCCTAAGCTTGTACTTCTTACAGGTCTCCAGTAGTGCCCAGTGATGCCTAACTGAGAAGGCTATAAACACTCCTACTTAAAGACAGTCTTAACCCCCAAAATGTTATTTGCCAGGCAGAGTGAGGCATTTGCAGCCAGTTTCTGAAGTGAAAATGCAATGAGTGACTTCTGGGGAAATATATTGTAATTAATATTGGGATCAGGTCTGGGGCAGCACCCTTGACTCTTTCTCACTCTGAGGGAATGATATAATGTGATTTAGAAATGTTCTTTGTTTCTGTGAGGCATCAGTCAAGCTCATGGGGGGCTGTGGTTAAGAAAGATTGGTTTTCACTTTTTGCACATGCCCAAATCTTAAACTTAGCATCCCTCAAATTGGAGCAATCTCTGTCTGCCTAAAATGCCACTGTTGTTTTTCTTTCCTACTTTAGCAATAATCAGTTAATTTACACTTCACATATGACTCAGCATAGCTGCATTCATTTCAGTAGAGGAGCATCATTTTACTCTATGCAAGCATCAGTTCATCAAATTCTCTCTGGCTGAGGAGATTTATTGCACGTTATTATTACAACAGTAATATTAATAAAGAAATTGCAGGGTATTGTTACAGTGAGCAGCAGGTTGTTTCCTCTGTCTGATCATTTCATTGAAAACACAATCATTTCTTCCTGCATTTTCATTTCTTGCATCCTTTAGAGTCTGTAGAACTAAGACATTTTCTTTTACTGACAGTAAGAATAAATGTTATGTGTGTTTTTCATAATAGATGGTATTATAATAAGCAATATGTTTTCCTCGCTCTCCTTAAAAACCAGTCAGTTTTATTAGTCCAAACTGACAGAGAACCAAACTACTCAGAAAACCTCTGGAATTTTCAATATATTACCATATGTCCCATCTATGACCTGAAAGATTGATTGCCCCTAGTCCTATGAATTATAGATTTATACTGCTGATCAGTTTAGATGCATGTACCATCCCCACAGTACCAGTGATTAATTCCTTCTCATGAGCTACTTATGGAAATGCTACCCCAGTATTAGGCAATAGGAATTATATATGAATGGCCCAAGAAATGAATGCAAGTTTGCTGCACTGTGGATCAAGGAGCCTGAGCTCCTCTGGACCTGAAGTCCACAGAGACACTTCAGAACTGCCAGAGATATGCCATAAGGTCATTGATTACATTCCATCAGAAATTAGTTGGTCACGTTTTGGTTACTATCTTTCATGCAACCAAATAAATATATGAAATCATGCTAAGGCAAAAGGACATAAAGTCCCGCTCCATGCTGATTGCATCCTTCTTTTACAGCTAGACTAGAATTGTTTTATTAAACCTTGTGCTTTTGCATATATCTCAGATAACAAGTTAATTGTCAGAAGTTTGAAATTATCAGCATAATTTCTGCCTTCTGGGAAACTAATGATAATGCTAGGTGTTAGTCTAAACGTTATATTTTTCAGTGTAATGAAATGGAGAAATTGGTTAAAATTAATCAAAGACATACTTTAATCCAGAGGAGAGCCTTTACCGTTAGTGCTTTGGGCAATATTAGAATGAGACTTTCTAAAACAGTTTGTGCCCTGAAGGCTGTCCTGGCTACTTTCCCATCATGTAAAAGAACAGTCTCTTCTGAGGTGCTAAGAAAAGAGAAGTTTAGTTTGCATTCAGAACTAAGTCTGGAGCCTCCATCATCCTGACTTGTGACTATCCAGTCTTTAGCCTTAGGGCTAAGAAGTCCCCTGGCTTGAGAGTGTGGCAAAGCAGATCCTCTTGTCCCTGATGGATCTTAAACATGAGCTAGAAACAGCAGAAATTTGGGGAATCTGATACTTGCCCTTTGAAAAAGCAACTACTTCAAAGACCAGGTTAAAAAGGGTATTACCAAAAAAGTTGTCTATGGAACACAGAAAATGAATAGAAAAATTAACATTTCGCAGCATGTGTTGCAAAATATATAAGTAGACTATATATTTACACTCAACAAAAAGAGGAGACTTCTAATATCCAAACGTTTTAACTCTAGGTTATTAATAAATAGTAACAGATGGCTAGTCCACCAAACAGGACTTTTACCCAAATGATTTACACTGATTACACAGAAAAACAGTCAGCTACATGCTGACTTTATGGGTAAAATACAGCAGAGGAAAACAACAGACATATTCGACCTAGCTTTTTAGAAACCTTTGATTTATCACCACTAGATGTGACTGAAATCTCATTCTCTGGTCCTTTCTCTGTCTTTTTCCTTTCCATTTCTACTTTGCTTCCCATTTCTGCTCTTTCTTTCCCTATTCTTTTGACTTTGGAAAATACTTACTATATAACAACACAAGAGCAATAAAGCATAAAAAAAAAAACCCAAGTCAAGCTAATTTATGAATTTCTTTTTTTTTTTCTCAATCATGAACTTCTGTGAATACGTTTTAATATACTCAGAGCTGTTTGTTAATTAGATGTCATTACCTTTGGGGACTGCAGGTGATACAATCAAAATTCCAAAAGTCTTCACATACTTCTAGACCGCTTTGAAAACGTATCCCTACAGCGACCCAATGGATCAAAATATGTAAAAATAGAAAAGCTACAAGGGGGTTCAATTGTTTAATCAAAGAGATGGATAGGAATTGCAAATGTATGAGCAATTTCCTTTGGGAAAGGCTACGGTAAATATTGCAGATTATTTATTACATGCAAATATGCTGACAAAATCCACTTTCCTGTACGAGACAGGTCATCTCACTGGTGCAATCAGTTACCCTTATATACCCTTATAAAGGCTGTAGGGCTGATTTTTTTTTTTTATGTTGTTCTTTTTCAAAATTAAATCTACATTTTAAATCTTAACTCATGCCATCTTAGTAATTAGTTCCACCATCTATTTGTGCCAGTCACTGCCACCGTAATTTTTGTTAATTAAAATCGGTCATGGCAAGGGAAAATTAAAAATGTAAATGCCTCAAGTTTCATTCGAATTGCTGCTGTGGAAATTTGGAAGCTTTGCTGAAAATGCAACCCTTTTTCACTGAAACAATTAATTTGCTGCTGTTGAACTTTTTCAGCAGAATACCAAGGCTGAGGTTACTTAATATGAGAGATACTAACTTGTAGGCTGCATTTTGGGTAAGACATAAGCAAATGAATCAAATGCTGTTTCCAGGCAACATCCCTTTTGCCGAGGGAGTGACTGGCCAAATGTGCATGGCAAGAACGTTGACATCCCAGTCTGGGCACAGCATCGGCTCCACTTCCAGGGTCTGTGCTAAAAACCGGAAGAGCTTGAACAGCTTGTTTGCTTTCACGTGTCTTTTGCAACTATTTTTTGCAACCATTTCTTCTCATTGCACCTGCTTTCCTCATTGCCATTAAGAGAGAAAAGAATGGATCAAATTCATCCTTGCAGTAAATCCACTGATGTGAGCTCACATTAGAAAACTTCATTCTTTTCAAAGGCAAAATTATCACAAGCAGTGAGAAGGGGTTTTGTGTCACATTAAGGCTTTGTAAAAGAGCCAGAATTCTCATACTTTATTAATGAGGATTTTCTTTTGACAGATGTGCTTTGTATCCCAGTAGCTGCAAGTCGTTTCACTGTTACAAGTACTTTTATGGGAAATGCCTGGGTTACTTACAGCTAAACAGTGATTTTCAAAGAAGAGCTGTTAAGAAATCCACAATGCATGAGTTAATGAGGAGGTTTTGCTACGAAGCCTCCTGCTGTTTGTGAATCCTTTTATTTGAGGAAACACAGAGAGGGCATCAGACAGGGACACGAGCAACTCACGTTTTTCCTAGCTGTGCCACCTGTTTATTGGATGACCTGGATGAGCCTCTTCATTTTCCTTTGAGACAGCTTTTCCTACAGCAAAATAAGCATCATGATACTCCTTTCTGTTAGAAGGGGTATGGTGAGGAATGTTAAGTGCAGTATGATACATAAGCAGTCTTATTTCAGTTGTAAGAAGATAAACCTGTTCTTTTTAAAGCAGATGTCCATTTTTGATCCCTTCCTGTGAATGCCTTTGCCAGGTCACTAACACCCATGGACATCAGGACTAGTTGCCACTATAGCTACCACTTCATATCATGCGAGGAATCACAATTAACCAAAGGCAAACTTCTTCTATCTGGGGTACTGCTGAGTTTGGATGAGTAAAGGCTTCCTTTATGTAACTGGAAAACACAGTATATGGGTTGCACTGTTTTTCTATTCCTGCTTCAGACCTACTTACAAAAAATCCCATCATTTCCCCCCCATTTACTAGTATTTTGTGACCTACCTGCAATCTGGCAGTATGGCTTATTACTAAATCTTGCTGTACACTAAGGTGTCTCGCTTGGTGGATGAAGGAAAGACTGTGGATGTTATTTACCTAGACTTTAGCAAGGCCTTTGATACCGTCTCCCACAGTATTCTCCTGGAGGAACTGGCTGCCCATGGCTTGGATGGGAGGACTCTCCACTGGGTTAAAAACTGGCTGGAGGGCCGGGCCCAGAGAGTGGTAGTGAACGGAGTGAAATCCAGTTGGTGGCCGGTCACGAGTGGTGTCCCACAGGGCTCAGTACTGGGACCTGTTCTCTTCAACATCTTTATCAATAATCTGGACAAGGGATCGAATGCACCCTCAGCAAATTTGCAGACGACACCAAGTTGGGTGGGAGTGTTGATCTGCTGGAGGGTAGA
>JAOXNO010000002.1:34353868-34366581 GCA_028565335.1 Limnodromus scolopaceus
CAGGGCCAGGCTGGATGGGGCTTTGAGCAACCTGGTCTGGTGGGAGGTGTCCCTGCCCAGGGCAGGGGGTTGGAACTTAATGATCGTTAAGGTCCCTTCCAACCCAAACCATTCTAGGATTCTATATCATTCAGAGGGGAAAAACGTTTAAGGCTTTTTGTGTTTTTTTGTTTTTTTTTTCTCTGTAAATGAGCAATTATCCCTTGGTAAATTGTAGCACAATGGATTAGACATGCTTGTTGATACCATGTAAAAATCAAGCCCTTGAGATTACTTGTGTTTAAATGACTTTATAAAGGACTACAAAATACAAGATTATGTTTCAAAACTGGCTTTCTTCCTTACAATTGTGTAAGAAATCATGACTGTTGGCCATGCAAATCATCTACATCTACCCAATTTGTTGACTTTTACTTGCCAATCAGCATTTCTACACCCTGGAGAAAGTCAGGGGACTTACTTAAAACCATCTCAAACTTAAGACTTCATACTTAAAGCAATTTTGACAGATACAAAACCTTATGGATCTATGTCTGCCTAATTTCTATAGCACACTCTGTGTGCTGGTGGGTAATTAAGCATTGAGAGGCTGATTGCTGGGGAAAGGAGGATTCTGGCTCCCACTAGGGAGCCTTATCAGTATTATATTTGATATAACAAAAAAAAGGGTTTATCATTAGAAAGTCTTAAAAAGTCAGAATACTCATATTTACGAAGCAAAAGAAACTTAAATGTAAAATATGCTTTTCACCTGCCTAAATGCAAGTCAGAAGTTTTGCACACTGCATATTAAAATTTCAGAGATGCAAAAAGGTAGAAACAAAAAGGTAGACAGTTAGATATAGGAACTTGTGGCTTTATTTGAGAAATTATTTGTTAACAGATTAAACATTTTTTGGTATAAAAATCAAGACTGCTTTGTAAATATCACCAATCTGACTTCAAATCTCCTTTGGTTTTAATATTGTATAACTCACACTAAATATTTAAAATTTCGTTTTATATTTTCCGCTCTGAATCTTGCACATCTGGGATGTGATTCAAATTGATTATTCTGTCTTCAAATCAGGGATATTTTATTTAAAATTCTGTGGAGAATAGGGAGCTAGAGAACTGTTTTATCTTGGAAAACTCATCGACAGTAATTTGCTATATGAAAACATCTATATTCCCCACTACGTGCAAAATGTAGCAAAAAGGGACAAAGAGAATGAACATGAAAATACAAGGATGAAGATGGAACAGAATTGATAAGCAGGGAAAAGGTGCTTTGGACTCACAGTTTTAGATCTATTGATCTTGTCAGTGAAAAAGTGGCTGTTTAATTTGTATTAAAACTGAATATCACACCTCTTCTCATAGCAGAAAATCCAAAATTGCTGGAAGAAACAGCTTGCAGGGGAATAGGAAATAAAATGAAGGAAGCCTTTCAAGAGTAGCTGGAGATTTAGACTGTGAAAATTATGTTTACCACAGACTCATGTTTCCCCTGGTTTGGTAGCAGCTGAGCTTTTAGTCACATATCAGCATTGCTTCATTGCCTTCTTGTAGTCCTTCATCTTCTGAATCTCCCTGCTGTTTCTTGTCTTCCATAACTTCTTAGGAGCTTGAGCTGTGGAGCTTGGCTTGTGGAGCTTCAAGTGCAAAGTTCTAAGCATGGACCAGAACATCAGCCTTTTTTGGTAGTGAACTGATGATTGAAGGGAAAAGTTGGGCTACAGGGAACTAGCTCCCTATTGACATGAGAATGATACCTTCCTGGGGAGAGAGAGAGAGGGCATGAACATTTCTCCAGACTAGTGGTTCATATACTCATTCTGATACTGCAATAATCCTTTTAACTTTGTAGAAAAAAAAATCATACAACTGATCTTTGCTTAAAACAGGTTTGATGACATTTTTGTGGCCAGGAGTGCACGCAGAGAGAAATGCAGGCCTTTGACTTTGAAGACTTACGGCACGGCATGAATCCCAAACCACATCATGTGAACAAACCTCATCCCAGGACTGGAGAGAACTGATCATCTTCCCACGGTATGTAGGAGGTGCAGCATTCCGATATGCATGTCATTTACTTTAATTTATCAAATATAGCTTTTGTTGTTGATAATGTGTGATAAAATGTGATCAGATTATTTTTTTTTTTCATTTGACTGCTCTGCAGAGTGGGGCTTCTCAAATCCAATGAGCTTGCTTTCTTCTGCGCTTCGTACACATTGACAGAGAGGAGAAGGGATCGAGGTAGTCTCTACTTCTTGGAAGTATGTGAGAAGTGCCTGATGTGACACAGAAACATAATTCTCTCCATTGCTGCCACAAGCAGCCTGTTGTTTACATCGGCTGTACATTAAATCCTTGAAGATGGGAATTTCAGTGACATCAGATACTGTGCTTTTAGTACAGACACAAAAGCCTTGAAACTCACTGTTTTTCCTCGAAGTGAGTTCAAGAAATATTCTTCTTCCAACAACCATTAAGAGCACTAACAGTCTTGGAAAAGTCACTTCTATTCTGAAAGCCTCAATGATACTGACGCCACATGTTCATCAATACAGATACTTATCAAATGATATACAGTAAGAATTAAGGAATAGATAGTCCTTAAACCGTGCAAATTTTGGCAGTAGTATTTTTTTCAATTACTTCCTTCTCACGGGAAGATGAATATAGGTCACATCCCTGTAACAGAATATTCTTGCTTCCCATATTGAAAATATTATTAAAATCTTATTATAAGAGATCGGGGGGTTTTTAGCATAATGAAATACAGAAATATTTTACCTAAACTTGCCAGGTCTGATAAAGTTTGCAGACAAATGCCTCACAAAGTGAGATGAAAATAGATGTAAGTGAACTACATATTTGTTGAATGAGAGAAAATATCCCCTTACTCCACAGAGGAAGATAAACCGATTTGCTTTGTATTCAACCTACTGTCAGCAATTCCATAATTTAGGAAAACAAATTGGAAGCTGGCTCCAGTGGTAGGGACCTTGGGAATGGGATGCTCCTTTGTGCCAACCCAAGCCTGCAGCACAAAGAGCACTTTCTCTAGGATGTAGGTACAGAAATTATCAGAACAGAAGCGAAAGTTCAGCTGTAATTTTAATGGAAAGAAGTATTTTCGTTATCACTCATCACTGTCAGAAATGACAATCTGGCTTAGAGTGAAATCTGTTTTATTGTTTTATAGGGGGAAAAAAAAAGAAATAGTTAAATATAACAATATTTGGAATATAAAGTTTTCTTACTCTCACAGTTTATGTCCCATTAACGCCAGTCATCAAATATATTATTGTAAATATTGCCTGAGAGAACTGGCTTCAAACTGCATATAGTTATTCCTTCCTGATCTCATGGGAGTCCTGTTTTGGAGAGGCGAGACAACAGAAAATTGGAATCATCCCCAGTATTTGCAGTACAGGAATACAGTGGCTATTTTATGGCAGAGTTTCAAGGCAACAATCTGAAAATCTTTTGCAAGAAAGAGACAGAGGTACATTTTTACAAGTAATAAAATCCCACTTAATGCCATAGATTTTAAATTCCCTAACCAAATTCCACTCTGGAAAAATCTGATTTCTTAAATTACCTTATGCAGTGCTGCTTTTAAAGGTTATTTTCACATAAGTTTGTCTTGAAAAAAAGGCTGTCAGATGCTTCCAAATAGTACTCGTGTGAAAAAATCACTTCACGTTTGTGCATTCCTGTATCAATTGCCCTGTAAATTGAAGTTCCCACATGCATTTCTTATAGCTCTGCTCTACGACCCTGCAATGAGTAAAATTAAAAAAAGAATAATCAAACTCTCAAGTAGTTTACCTTTTCTGAACTTTTTCAGCACTGATTGGGTCATTTCAGGCAAGCTTAATGAGGCATGGAAGAACACTCTGTATCCTTGTAGGAGTCCTAGATTTGAGAGATTTCTTAGTCCTGTATTTCATCATAATTCCCACTTGAACAGAGATCATAGTTCTGAGGCATGAGATGTCTTTATCTGATAAAACTCCTAAAAAGAATTTCATGCGGAGCCCTGAAGGCCTGGGGATTTTAGGGTTTTTTTGTGTGTGTGGTTTTGGTTTGGTGTTTTTTTTTTCTTTTTTAAATCTGCCTTTGTTTTTCTTCTGTGCTGAAGAGAGAAAAGTCAGAAACGGAAGGGTAAATAAAATCAGGTATGGGAATATTGCCATAGGATGAAGGGCCTTAAAGTCAATTTATCACATGGTTGAAGCCAGTCAAACTGCATCTTGCATATATGAGAATGAACTAAACCAACAGCTATTTCTCTGATATCCGCTGCATGTTGGGAGAACAATTTTACATTTTAAAGAATCTTCTTTAAAAGAGAGGGTGTGACCATTTTAGAAAATCACCAATAAAGCAAAGATACAACTCTCTCTTACTTTCACTGAATGGGAAAAATAAGTGAATACTGCTGATGCCACAGAATATAAACCAACATATACAGCTTAAACAGGACTGTGAAGGAATACATTTTATTCATAGCTGGTGAGACAGGGGTCTGATCTCTACTACAACATCAGTATTTTTTTTAATGGACTCTTCAGAGGATGATTTTCATATATATGAATACATGGTATTTGTCTACTAAAAATACAGTATTTTAGCCAAGTCATTTCCTACCCTGGAGACATTTATAAGAACAGGACACTTCATATGTCAAATGTGATGGGTCTTGTGAGGATTTTTACCTTTACATTACCTTTATCAGTGATCATAAAACTTGCTTTTTCAGCACTATTTCAAAGTCAGATGAGATAATTATTGTACTTATGGGAAACATTTACATAAGCTCTGTAAAATCTGAAATCTGAACAGTAACACGCCACCATAGAAAAAGTACTAAGAATCAATTGATTTCTTTCAGTAACATAATAGCACACGAGAAAGCACTTTAAAGTGTGAAAAACAGCCATGGACGGAGTCAGCCTTATTGAAGAAAAAGCCCTTGTGACCTGCCTTCAATCTTCTGACTGCGTATTTTTCCCTTTCCCATGGTTCCCAGGTTCTAATTTAATCTAATTGCCATTGACTTCCACTTCTTTCCACTTCTCACACGTGTGATGTTCCTGCAGAGCTGCCTTCTACCTGCTCTGACAGTCTGTCCCACAGACAGAGGTGGAGGCCACCCAAACCCACAGCATCCCTCAGCCCATGCTTCTGGGCCGTTCACCACCCTGCTTTGCTTTCAGAGCCTTTTCCAGAGCCCTATTTCATCCTTAAAGCAAAACTCAAAGGCTTTTTTTGCTATTCCTTCCCCCAGGATCCATCAGTGGCCTTCCTCTGCACGCCCAAGAGGCACAGCCTGTGAAGTCGCCTGTAAAGCACCATCAGTGAGCCAACTTCAGAAGCTGATTTTTTTAAACATGTTTATTTAATATTTACATTCCAGCAGCTGCGTAGAATTACTCCCTCTCTGACTGTCACAAATCTGGATATATATATCTTTTCTGCTGCCAATATACAGATTGCATAGATCATAATTGCTGCACAATTTTCTGATTCTCACAGACCAGTTCCCGGGTGATCGTTCTTTGCTTTATTTGAACTGGAAAAGTGACAAATCCTGAATCAAGTTGACCCGGAACTCTGGGGCACTTACACCTTGTGTTCCAAAAAGTGCATCTTTTCTTCCTATCTGTGATGAATTTATAATTACTCCAGAGGAAAAAGAAATCATGGCACAGCCAGAGAGAAGTCACAGGTCAGCACTGTGCTGAGTAAGAAGGAAAGCAAGCTTTGTGCATCCTATTTCCAGAATTTTCCTGGAACTTTTATTTTTCACTTCTTTTTACCTGCAAGGCTTGGGTTCTCCACCTAATATATATCAGTATATCAAAGAGATCAGAGCATTTTCCAGGACACTTTTCAAAAAGGAGCAGTAAGGTTCACCAAAGAACCCCAATCCCACAGGAAAACATTGTGTAACACTCCTATTATTTTATTCGAAAACAATGAGCAATTACAAAGCTGCTACTGAGCTTGAATATGTAATGCCTTATCAGAAACTATTACCTAAAGCCACTGGTACCTCTCAGAGGAACTGGTGGGAACACATCCATAACCTGTGATAGTCATCCATAGTATCAACCAACAGCCGAGTAACTGCCATGAGGACTGGAGGCCCACCAGATATGGGGAACAAAATATTACTTTAAATAACTGTCTGCTTGCTAATGCTGTTTGTGTTTAAACAGGGACTTATTCTTTCATAGGTCATCTTAGCCTTTCATTTGATTCTTTATATTATCTTATCTTACCAAGCTTTAAGCACCCTCGGTTTCCCTTGATCTTGTAAGAGGTTCAGAGGATCACACTCCACGACATCACTTGGTCATAAACCAGGGCAGACCACAGAATTCACATCCCTGTCTGTGCAGGACAGGCAGGGCTGCAGGAATCACCACGGTTCAAGTGGCTGTTTGTTTCCTTGCCACACACAGATTGCACTGCCATATATTGGATTATCCAGTTATTTTGCACCATACCAAGATTTTTCCATGGATGTCTTCCATCTAAACCCTTGAAGCAGGGCCATATTTTGACATCAACTGCCAAACTTCACTGGACATTGGAATCAAACAAATCCTAATATATGATTTTCCGAAGAATGTGAAGACCACTTAATGAAAATGTTACACATAATGAAATAACACTAACTAAAGCTTTATGGTCCCATAAGAATCATTTGTGGGCTGTATTCAACATAAATATTGATATGTAGGGTATATTACATGCAGCAATTAGTAACACTTTACAGGATAAACATGGTTACCATGGTTCCTGGACATTTGAATTTCTGAATTTAGCTTAAAAAAACCCGCACAACCCAAAACATTAATAATATGGATTAAAACTTTTCCCATCCATTTGATATGCAATATACATGAGGATACTTTTATTTCTCAATATACACTTTATCAAATTCAATAAATTACTACCTTCACATTTTCATTAGCTGTAGTCATGGAGTTGCAGATGGCTCTTAAAATGAGTCTTTACTTCATTTCCCATGACTTTTTCACGAAGCACGTCTTAGAGGTTTCTTCTTCCTTAAACATTTATGTCATGGAACATTGGGTTGTCAGAAACACTGATTGATTTATCAGTCTTGAGTATATTGCATTGTTTCACATAGATTTCAAATCCCAACTTCACATCACCAGGCAGTGTCACTCGTATCTTAGAGTAAAATGCATTGATGCTGCTAAATTACCTATTAGCTACAAAAAAATATTACTTTATGTACTTACCTAATCAATTATTAAACAAATGCTTTCTCAGATTGCTAGGATGTTTCCAATGCTCTGAAATACTCCATGCTTCTCTCCTTTTACCCACTTGCTGGATCATTTAGCGGTGTGGATATCCATTGCACAGGTCCTAGCATCTCGGGCACAGAACTCCCACGCTTACCCCCAGCAGATACGTGGGCACAAGAGCCAGTGTACGAACTTTAGCAATAACCACCACTAAAAAAGCTCAGGGTTATGTTAGTGGACGTTTTGATTTCCCTTCTTAGGAAAAAATCCCTATTTTTTGAAGTCCAAATCAATCAAATGGGTATTGACTGTGGATATCTGGGATTAGAATCCTCATTCCCTCTTTGTGTCCGTGAGTGATCACACGTATATTCCAGATCTATGTCTGTTTACCCGATGTATTTCTCAGGAGACTTTTCACATTGTCAGTGCACAGGATATTACAGGATTGATGGGTCCACTGTTAATCTTTTGCCTTACTGTTTTCACACAGGGCCTCTAGGTTGCAATTTAACTCAGAACTTCCATGAGTTCTGAGCACACGAGACGCTGTACAAACGCAGAGTGACAGACAAACCCCGTCTCAAGACCTCATAAACTGAACAGACAAGAGGAAAGCGGAAGAAAAAAAGCACTTGCTTATCTTGTACTGGGTGGGAAATGAGACAAAGGGATGTAGATTCTGATAAACTCGCTCTCCCTGGGTCCTGTTTAATGCATAGGATTGCATTGGTCAGCATAAGATAAGGTGGTGTGATTTAAAGATTGTCAAATTTGTGGTAAAACTAGACTGAGCTCTCTGTCCTATCCATTGACCCTCTCTTTTTTTTTTATTTATACTTCTCTGATGCTGTGTTTCCAAGTATTTAACAAACTATTATGACAGTCAAGGTTGATGCAGCAGTAATTTACCTGTTCAAGATTATTCCAGTTAATTATGTCATGGCACCAATACTTGGAAGAGATGTTGCCCGGGTAACAGAATAATCCTCTCTTCTTTTTGCAAAGGCTTTAAATCTTTTATGATTCATTTCATCCCTCATTCAGAGGATGAAGCCATCCCAATATTGTGGCCCAGCATCATTACACCGTATGGTTCCAGCCCCTAAATAGTTTGAGTTTCCCTTCACAGAAGCCTAGCAAAGGCAGACAGAAGAGGAAAATACTCATGTCCGCATTTAAAAGAGATAGAGGACACAATTTCTTGCTCTTATGCACCAGATCTCCAGCAACTACCGGCAGAATGACTCACACAGAACCACCAGCAATACCGCAGTAGGAAACGCATCCTGTCCTCTGCTCAACATGCTCTTCACATGTTGACCAGAGGCCAGCTCTCATTCTGGGTCTCTCCAGACACCTACTGAGCTGCACACTAAGAACAGACACCTGTGGGGTGAGATTTCTGCCCCCCAAAGGGCTAAAAGAAACCTTGAGAGAGGCTGCCAGCATCGCTCTTAGCAGACACAAGAGGAGCATCACTGGTGAGAGGTCTGTTTTCCTTACAGCTGTCCCTAAACTAAATTTCCTGAAACCTTACCTGAAACCCAAACAGTTAAATTGAATGAAAATTCTCTGTAACCATGGCAGATTGCAAATCTACCCCAGCTGTGAACCTAGTTCCAGCAATATATTTCAGGGAGGTGGGCAAATGTTCATCAGCAGAAGCATTCAAAGAAGGGGCACGAAAGGAAAGATAAGGGCCAGAGTGACTGTGTTAGGGCAGTCATGGATACTTAAGACTAGGATGAAATCAGAAAGAAATGGAATAAAGCTGGCACCACAGAAATAAAGTGTAAAGAATAAAATAAGAATTTGTTCTACGATTCCTTATTTTTTTGGACCCTTAGGAAAAGAGAAATGCTTGAGCCTGAGGAAATATTTTTGGGGAAAACAGCTGACCGCTTGGTAAGTTTTTCCTTTGATGACACAGTCATAACAAAGTGAGACCTCAGGCAGTCATTAGAGCTCTCTTCATAGTTTGCTCCACTAACTTTGACAGTTTATATTTCCATGCCCACCAAGTTCAGTGGAACTGGAGTAGACCACACATACTCGCTTGGAGGAGAATTCCTGGATAATTTTTGGCATTTTGAGCTGAAAGCGTTTGGTAAGGGAGAAAAGTATTTGAACCTTTAGTCAAAACCATCTGGTTTTGCATAAAGCTGATGGGGTTCTAGGTGCCAATTATTTCATATTCTGAAATTTATATATTGATTTCATTTTTATGTTAATTTTAACACCACTTTGAAGTCCCAGAAATAGAATATCTTTCATCAGTACATTTTATTTAACCTTTTTCTGAAAATACAACAGGAAATACAAAGATCTCTACAGAAGATTATAAAGCTTGGTTGTGATTAAAAGAATCTCGACTTCAGATATGTTCCCTTTGCAAAAAAATCCCACTTGCTTGATTTTAAATAACAAAGTTATCTGCATTAACACTCAAAACAATGGAGGGCATGTTGAATTCCACCAGTGTTCAGGGATGCCTTGAGATGTTTCCACCCCCTTTCTTTAGTGCAGCTTTAGAAATACCTGAAGTGTTTAGTTGCAGAGCATGCTTTGCTGAATAAGAATGTGGTTGCTCACACTTTGTTGGAGAGGAGTACTTCACTGAAAGAGTACCTAATTCTCTGCTGACTCCGAATGCAGACCTCTCAGCTGTCTCTTTGGGAAAGCCAGGTCAAGTGATGGAGAACATGTCTTCTTAAGGGAACTGCCTTCCCGTATGGCTTTCTTGAACAAGAGTCTGTGATGTGACGGCTGTACCATATCTGCCTTTACACTCCGTGGTCTCAAGCTGCAGGTGCAGAGGGGCAGCTTGTGTCTGATGAGCATTTGAGAAGGTTCCAGCCATGGGGGCAGAGGACATGGCACGATGCTGGGGACAGGTGAGGTGTACACACAGCTGTGAAGCTGCACGGGGCAAAGGACAACTGTGCAAGTCTCGTGCTTTTTGGATGAGTCCTGATAGAGAGAACAGCATCAGTTCTGTGCATAGCTTTCACTGTTGGCTCTTGATTAACAAGAGACACATAATTAGGAGAGAACGTATGAAGCCTTAAATGCACAGGGTAGAAATGATAGCACTAAGGCAACAGCAACATAATTTGTAAGGCAAATATCACCCTGCCCCACAGCATATATGAATTAGTTACATAGCCTGATTTCAAACTGGGTTCTGTATAATGGGATGCAACAGCGCACAGTCTCTAATCATGGTGGTTCAACGGTGGATCCTAGGAGCTCCTGGAGCTCTACCCTAAGGCCATGGAAATTAAAGAGGTCCCAGAAGCTTTCACAGGATTATTCCTGCAGTAATTATTATATAAAAGAGAAACCTAAAAGGAGGAGACTATGCACACATCTCTACCTTGGTCCCACTTTTTCATGGTCATACTCACAGAAGAATTATTTTAGAATCGTGAGCTGAAAGCTATGTAAAATCATAGTTCTCATAATTTATTTAATCTGAAGTTTATTTGCTTTGTTAGTTTTTATGATCATCCACAACCTCATTCCCTATATGTACTTTGTGAGGACAATTGGGGCTGAAGTTGTCTGGAACAAAGTCTCTCCCACTGGGCACCACATCTTGGACATTTGCTACTCCTATAGGTTTTAGAGGATCCAATAGTACTACTGACTATGCAGTTAAACACCTTAAACTTTGGCATTTATTGTTTATATAGCAATGAAAAGCATGTCCCTGTATCTACAGATGAACGAGAGGACTACGTGCCTTGACGTGAGTATTTTGCATTCTGGCTTAGCAATGATTTAAATGAAAAATAAGATATTAATGCATATAGTTAACCATCTCAAAGAAAAAGTGAGCATCTCTGGGTTTAGTTCACATCCATTTGCTGTGCATCAGTCCCTGTGTCGGTGAGTAGCTTTGGATGGATCCCAGGAATCACACGTAGTTCATCCAATACATCTCACAACATTAGTATTCCTTTCAGCTCTTCCAATGATCCTTATCATTGTTCACAAAGCTCTTCCTCATCTCCTCTCCATCCCTCTGACAAATCTTCAGTACGTATTCCTCTGACAGATGCACCCTGATTTTCACTCCGCTGACCCTGAAATCTGCTCTTAGATACTTAATTTTTCAACCTATCATTTGGTGACAGAGCCCTCACTTCCTCCTTTTTTCCGTTTTTCTGGTACCTTTGTTCTTATCTTCAACTACCTTAGAGCATCTATTTCTTTTAAGCATTTCATTTATCCCTTTGCTTTCTGATGTCAAGAAAATGGATGGAAAATTGTCAAGAAGAACCTCTGTCTGTTGTGCAAAAAAAGTTCCAAAGCACCCTTCTCACAAAACCCCAATCCAACAAACCAAGTAAACAACCAGAGCCCTCTGAAAACATGAGTAGCAACAGATGTCCAAGGATGCAGAGAAAAAAACCCAGAATTAGCAAAAAATACCTAAAATTAATGAGGCTAGTGGCTGCTCGGGCACCCACGGAATTAATCTCTGGAGGTGTAGATCATGTTGTCCTCAAATGTAACAAAGAAAAAGGAATAAAAAATTCCTCTTGTTCTCAAAAAAAAAGATATTTTCCAGCTTTTAAGGGTAAGGAGAGAGATTTTGGGAGAAGGAGGTTTCGAGAAATAAGTTCTAACATTAAAGTGACCTGAAAATGGTATTAAGCAACATACATTGTTTCATGAGCAGATTTCTTTAGAAGAGAGGTGGAAAGACATCAGCTGCAGGCTGTTTCTCGAGGTCCCACTTGCACAAAATCAGTTGTGATTAAAAAGAAAAGAAAAAGAAGAGGAACAACACTTATTGCAATATCTGTGACAAAGTGACACTGTGGCATTGCAAAAATGTGTGGCTGGCATTATGATCTTGCCAACTTTGGCCATCTAGTGGCATCTTTTTCACTACAAAAAATAACAAATAAACAATTAGAAGCTATCTCCGTTTTGAAAAGAAACAAGCCCCCAGACAGTGTGGGTATATCAAGTAACGTGCCTGGAGCTTCCTGATTCTGGCCATCTTATTGATGTTGGGGCACAGAAAAAGGCTCTGGCTGTTTCAAAGCTCTGCAGCCTGGTGTGCTCCAGTGCAAATACGCAGTGTTTCTTGCCCACGGATGTGTCAGCCCAGGGTGGCTTTGCCCTGCATGAGTGGCAGCTTGGGGACAGGTTGGAGGACAGGTTGCATTAGGTAGGACGGCACCAAGAAGTGGTGAATGACTGACTATGGTGAATGAGATTTGCTGGATCTAGTCCTGCAGCCTCCATTCAAATGGAGATCTGGTAGTGAGGCTGTTGCATGCTGAGGTGACTTCACGTGCCCCATCACCACAGATTCATGGTTTAGCCTGGAAGAGACCTTAAAGATCACCTAGTTCCAACCCCCTGCCCTGGGCAGGGACACCTCCCACCAGACCAGGTTGCTCAAAGCCC
>JAOXNO010000002.1:34366681-34388801 GCA_028565335.1 Limnodromus scolopaceus
CCAACCCCCTGCCCTGGGCAGGGACACCTCCCACCAGACCAGGTTGCTCAAAGCCCCATCCAGCCTGGCCTTGAACTGGGGCAGCCACAGCTTCTCTGGGCAACCTGGGCCAGGGTCTCACCACCCTCAGAGTGAAAAATTTCTTCCCGGTATCTAATCTAAATCTACCCTCTTCCAGTTTGAAGCCGTTACCACTCATCTAACAGGTCCCAGGCTGCCAACAGGCTCAGGTTTCCCTGGAGCCGTTCAGTGAGGGCGGACGCGGCCTCTGCCATCCCCACGGCGTGTTTTCCTTCCAGGCCGTATCATTTCAAGCCACCGAGGCAGCACCGTGTCCCCAGACCGGGGTGACTCTTCTGGGGTTGCCCGGAGGCACCGTGGGTTGGAAACCTGAGGTGGCGAGAGGCGACCAGCCGCTGGGCTGAAGAGCCGGGATCGGGTCATTTGGGGGCGGGCGCTGGCCGACCCCGGAACTGCCGTTTCCGAGCCGCGGGGCCCCGGCGGACCCCGGCGGCACGGACCGGCGGCACCGCCGAGGAGGCGCTTCCTGGGCAGGGCCGCGGCGCTCTCGGCTACCGGGTACCCGGGCTCGGGCCGCCCCGCCGGGCCCGGCGCTCCCCGATCTCGCCATGCAGCGCTTCACGGTGAACATCAAGCTGCCGGCGAGGACCCTGACGGGCGCCCTCAGCGCGCCGAACAGGGGAGCGGCGGACTGGTGAGGCGGCGGGCGGGCTCGGGTAGGGGAGAGGGGTCGCTGAGGGGTCCCGGGCTTCTCCCCGCCGAGCCCTCGGGGCTGAGGCGAAGGAGCCGCGGGGTAGGCCCGGCTCCCCGCTGACTGCCCCGGGTCTACCTCCTCCCGCTCCCCGCCAGACCCACGGGTTTAAGCAGGTCCAGGTGCCGAGGCTCAGCCAGCGGCGGCAGATGCCGGGCGTGTGGTAAAGCGGTGGGAGCCGTCCCTGTGGAGGGTCGGCTGCGCTCCCCTGCCAGGGAATCGTGTCCCGCCGTCGCGGCCAGGGCGGTCACCGCAAACATTCGGGTCCCATTTTTTGTCCGTGGAAGCGGGGGCGCTGGTGTATCACAGGGAAGCCTCTTTCTGCCGGGCATGGTGCAAACCGTCCCCGTTAGTCGCCAGAAGGGCGGGCAGGGAACCTGGTGAAGGTGCCACTATCCTGAATAAAGCCGTAGCCGTGAATGAGCGTGGGCCGGTCCTTTCTAGCAACAACATCCACTTCTCCGGGCAGAGGTCTTCTTTGGTGCCGCAAACTGTAGAGATCAGAGCAGCTACTTCTGGTTTCTGCTGCTGTTAATTGTTTGAGAGTTGATGTACCAAGCCAGCACGTATATTGGGTTTTTTATTCATTTTTTCTGAGCAGTGACTTCACCCAGCTATGCTGAGAAGCATTAACTTTATACTGCTGAATCTTAGGAAGAGAAATTAAAACAAAATAGCTGAACCAAGTAATTTTTGAAAACTGTGGCCTTTGTGTTTGTCAGCTGGCAAAACGGTGACCGTTGCAGTTCTCTGAAGTTCTTAGTTTGAAACTTTGTTTTTCTCCTTTGACTGTTCCCACTTGCTCTGTGATTGTCATTGGTGGCTGCATTGACCTCTCCTGAAGTCAGACAGGCCTCAGCGGATTTTCACTGTTACTGTAATCATTGTTCACATGCACCTTTTTTGTCTAAAGAAAAGAAAAAAGAAAAAGATGCAATTGTTAATTATATAATTGCAAATTTACTGCTTACCCGTGTGCTTATATGTAAAATGTGGGAATGCTCTTCGTGAATTCCTATGTGATGTCTTAAATTAACAGAGAAGGATTTTTATAGATGGACACAAAGAGGTGCTTTGCGGTGGCTTAGGTTTCCATCAGCAAATGGTTCATCAGGCAGGGCAGCATTTTATAGCATATATTTTATAATGCTTTTGAGTTTGATGTTATTAAATAGTTTTTACTCTTTGATGTTTATGTCTAGTAGCAGGCACTAAGCTCACAAAAGCCTCATTCTTGATGTGAAGTGATTTTTATTCTTTTTTCTTTTTGATGGTGGTATGTGCTTTTCCAGGGGCTGGCAAGGTTTGATTGCATATGGATGTCATTCTCTTGTGCTGATAGTTGATGCCAATACTGCTCAGACTTTACAGGTTTTGGAAAGACACAAAGCTAGCGTTGTCAAGGTGAGACATATCAGTTTTAAGGTATATTACTTGATTCTGGTCCATATATTATTTTTATTGCACTTGATTTTCACATAAAATCTGTTGTAAAATATCTGTATTTTACATGATCTCTTTTACAGCTAAATCAAACCATACATGCTGAAATTTGAGCTGAGGTTGGTGGTATACCTCTAGAGAAGGTATAGAATATTTGGAAACATTTGTTAGTGTTATAGAACACAGACATAAATGTTGCTAAGAAAGCTCTTAACATGACAGAATTTCAAATGAACAGTACAAATATCAGGCGAATCTCTTTGTTGATGCCCTTGCTGATCTTTGCTGTTGTGAGTGTAACCAGTTCACCATTTGACTAGAAAGTTACTTTTAAGTTTTTACTTCTCTCCTTACCTATAGAAAAGGAACAATAGCAGACAAATCAAACATTTATTTTAGCAATTAAAAATGGCTAAAATTTAAGCTGAAGTGTAGGGTACCTGTACTTTCCTTTGAAGGTCCTTGACTTGAAATTGCAGAGTTTGACTTTGGGTCAAGTGTGGAACAGGATGTATTTCTTTGATATGTTATTTCTTTGTGTGTGGAGAATGACGGATTCAGTCAGGGTTTAGAGGAATGTTTGGCTGGTAGACATAATGTTTGATAGTCCTTAGCTCAAATGCTATACTAGAAGACAGTCAGTAATTTATGACGAAAACCAGATTTTCACATAGGGGGATTTTGATGGTTTTTGTAGTAAAAGAAGAAGATTGAATGTGCCTTCTGGAAATCACACTCAATTTTTTTTTCCCATGTGTAATTTTCTTTAAATAGATTATCTTCATATAGATACACTAATAGTATATCAGATATGGCCACTTTTATATTTTAAAATTAAACACAAATATTTTGTTTTTGGGTTTGATAATTTACTGACTTCTGAGCCATCGTGCTCTCATGATATTTTTCTGCACACTAAAGAGCTTGCATTTTTTAACGAGTGGTTTTGCAATTTCAGTATATTCAGTAGTAACACAGATGGTGATATTGTTTATGTATCTTTATATAGGATAATGTATTTATGTGCTACAGAGTCGAATTAACTGCAAAGTGGAAGGGTTGGGTTTCAAAGAGATACTTTACATTGGTTTTTGAGACTGTATGCTATGACATGTTAAAAATAATAATGTTAAAATGTCACAAAGGAATGAAAACTGATTTCTTCAAGCATATTGTATATTTTCCCAAATCGTTCAGTGAATTTTGAGAATTCTCAGGGTTGCCCAGACACTGCTGTCAACTTAGATCTTGTGCCTCTGTTATGAATAGTCTCTCTGGTGACAAGTGTGAGGCAACTTACCTGACTCTCAGCGAGGAGAGGTTATTTCTCAGTTATCTCAGAGCAAAGGTGTGTCCACGACAGCAGCCACAGAGAAGCAGCACTCTGTGAGTCAATACCTTTGCTTGCCTTTTGACAACTTGTTTGGGTAAGTGTACACTTCGCCTTAGTTGCCTTCAAGCTGCCCTTTAAAGTGAACAAATCACTTCCAATGTCTATAACTGTGTAAAAAATATAAAATGTAGGTAGTATGGAGGTAGCAGCTATAATGATGATTCTCCTTTAAAATTTCCACTTAGCTTAGGGAATAGGATATAGCAAAATTAGTTTTTGATCCACGTAATGATAACATTTTAATGTGCTTCAGTTACATTCACTAGCTTTGAGAAGTAACGTTGTTTCAATAGGAAACCAAATGCTGAAGTCCAAATAGTCTTTATATAGTTTATAAGATCATCTTTCAAAACCACTATCTGGTGCTTTATTAACAGAAATAGACTGTAAGAAAATGACTAATTTATGAGGAGGAAGAACGAAGAGAAATTCTGTTCTGCTTTAAAAAGTAAACATATGAGAAATTATTATGAGGCCATGATCATTGCTGATACCTTTATGTGGGTTTGTAAGAAATTTCCTGCAATTCCTAACTGACTTTTTTGTTTGTTTGTTTGTAAATGCTGAGTGTAAATAAGCTGGTGGGGGTCTGTTAGAAGTCTACTGTGTATGTCTGACTTAAACTCTTTGTAGTCAAGGGTCACACCAGCAAACTCAGCCTACAAGGGATCTTCTCCCCAGCCAAAACCCATATTACAGATTTGAAAAATTTCAAAACGCACCACTATCTGCAATAAAAAAACAAAGAGAAAAGCAATTGTTTCATAAACCTTCTGCAGTCTTTTTAACTATTTTTCTTTAAATATTTCCTGGCCTTTGGCTGTCGAAACCGTGTCAGGTAATGGTTTCAGTGAAAACGGATCCACGTTAGTTGTCCATATGTCGATGTGGTGTTCGTGGGATACAGGTAGCTTTGTATGGAGTGGGTTGTGTCTGATTTTTCTTGTTGGAGCGGTGCGACTACAATGAGAAAAGAAGGCTCACGGTGTTAGAGCTGAATGAGCTCTGGTTGAGACTGATCGTGTTAAAGATCTCCTTTTTGTTGTTCATAACTTGGTGACAGCTCCTCTTTCGGGAAATGATGTTTTTCAGACTAGAAATTTTCTTCGAAGTAATATATTTACCTGAGGAAGAAATAGCTTTACAGGTTTCTATAATTACTTTTTTTAATACCTATACATGCAGGTATCCTCATGGGTAATTTTTTTTTGAACAGCAGGGAATTGGGAATTGCAAAACTGGAATTTGCAGGTAGAGGAGACTCTCCTAAGAATTCCTTGTTATTCTGGTAGAAACAGACTTTATAGCTAGAGCTCTTTGAAGATTGCTTGCTGTGCACATGTAATGTTTGTTTAATTTATTCAGCTAGGCTTTGGAGCTACATCCTGGTCACACCTCTGCGAGGGGTGGCACAAAGGCGGCTACAGTGCTCTGAATGCTGGTATAAATCTAATTCATATTGCAAAGTCAGTGGTGCCGAAGGATAATTCTATTATTTTTTTTTATGTCATGCTTTCAATATCTGCAAAAACTGTTCTGTTTGGCCTCACCCTTTTGCTGTCAGGTACTGTAGCCGCACACAGCTAACTAACTAGCCACCGTGTCATTTTTGTAGTAGGTAAACTCCTATTAGCTTAGCATTAAGATTTCTTTATTCTGTTAGTGTCTTCGGTCTCTCTTAGGGGCAGAAGTTTGCCTTTAAACAAGATATCTATTCGATGTAGACTTGTTTTGCTAAGGAAGGAGTTAGTGTTATCTTCTTATAATCTCCGGAGACTTGTAGACAGAATGTTTCACATTTCAAGACACATAGTTTTCATAATTATTGCCAAATTGCAAGCCCATGCAGGCTGAAATCCCAAACCAGCAAGTGGTATGTGGAAATCAGTGGTGGCAACGTGCAGAAAAGGACCAAAAAGATAGCAAATGTCAGCAGTAGCTTGACATGAGACAATATGTATGTGAAAGACTAACCTTCCTTCCTCCCCTATACCATAATATATTTGACAGATTAGGAAAATAACATGTTTTAGCATATGTGTAAAAGTTTGGAAATCAGTGGGTATAGGGTTGCAAATGTCCGCAGCACCCTAAATATTGCCATTTAGTTTCTTATAAATATTTGAGTAAACTTTTTATATTCATAGCATATATTTATGCGTTGTTATAGTTACCTTCAGGAACAAGGATTGTTGGTTTATGTAATTTGAAAATACCAACCATAGTGTCATACAGCACGGTTACAACATAGCTTAAATTAGCGCTACTGATGGTAGCTTAAAGGCATGCTTACTCAGATGCTATTAACATTAAATATTAATATGCTTTTTTGTTGAGTTGTTTATTATTTGTTTATCCATCTGAAAAATATGAAGTATAGTGTCTTTGTTATATATGTTTGTCTCCTTTGATCAATTTTCATCTGTATCTTTAGGTTAAGTGGGCTAAAGAAAATTACCATCACAATATTGGCTCTCCGTATTCTTTACGTTTAGCTTCTGCTGATACTACTGGAAAAATAATTGTATGGGATGTGGCAACAGGAACAGCTCGTTGCGAAATACAAGAACATGCAAAACCAATTCAAGGTAATAGTGCATGGTGTTTGTATGGAAGTTATATCGTGGAGCATTGTGTCCAAATTCATCCCCAAGGTTTTACAAGCTATGCTCAGTTCTGCCATTGAATTTTAGTGTTGGGATCTCTTTGCTCGTTTTCTTTGTAAACAGTAAGTAAAAGACTTACTGTCTCCCCCAGAGGGATGCTGTGAGATTTAATTCAGTATGGTAACGTTTTCCAAGATCTTGTGAAAAAAAGTTACAATCTATTTTTATTCATCTTATTGATTGAAATAATAATAGTTATGGTGTCGAGTTCCTGCTCTTGAATTGGGGATGTAATGCAGTTTGCGTTGTACCTGAATGTTAATGTCATCTATAGTGGTGTAGTATTTTGACAGTATTATGTTGCTGTAAGTTAAAGAGTTCTGATTGTGCGCGTATACTTTGACAATTAGTTTGTTATGTAGCTGCTTCTGATCAAATATACTAGCACGATACATTTGCAGAGCAACTGGAGAGAGAAAGTTTTATTGAGCATCTATGCAGTCGTGTGACTCATAGGAGCAGGGAGGCTTTTCTATGCATAGGTAGCAATATTAAGATAGGAAAAGTGAAATGGAGAAAGGACAAGTTATTGTGTAAATTTTAGCATAGAAGACAGTTGTAAGTAAGGTAGGTTTCACGTATAGTTGGAGTTAGTGGCAGGAAGTCTTGAAACTGAGTATACCACAGTTGAATTAGGTTTCAAGTATAGTTAAATGGACATAAATGGTAAGGATTAACAAAAACAGTCAAGAGAAGGAGGAAGTTTTGAGATGGTATAAATAACTGGGTTTGGCTTTCATTTGAGCAGACAGTTTAGCGGTGGTATTTGCTGCTTTTGATTTTGTTCTTTGGGTGGTAGCTCAGTGCAGCTGGGAAGGTCTGAAAAATACCTGCTAAACTCTGCTTAACCAGTTTTGGGCAGCTGGATGTTTTAAGATTCCTTATCCCGTTACCAGAAAAAGAAAAACAAAAAATCTTGTTGAGGGATCTCACAGGTCGCTGGGGGAAGTAAAAAGTAAAAGTAAAACCCAACCAATCAACCAAAACTCACAAAAAACCCAAAGTGAAAAAAAAAGCCTGGAGAAAGGAGCTATGCATTCATGATAATATAAGTTATAGAAGATTTATGTTTGCTTATGCCAGAGGCAGAAATATCTAGAATCCTGCCTAGAGGTCAATACTATCTTAATTGGTCTGATGAAGGCTAGAGAATAGAAAATGTAGCCACTGGCCAGGTATAACACGATTAAGAAAATACATTAGAAAGGAATAATTAAGTGTCTTTTTCCTTGCTTCTTTTTGTGCTCATCTATTAGTAAAGTGTCATCCATCAAACGTTCCCTTTCATTAGTTAACATGTTGTACTTCATCAATGAAAAAGTTAAGGTAGTGGCTAGAACTCGGAAAAGGGAATCCGAAGATGTAGACTAAATTCCTGGTTGCATCAGACATTCGATATAATTTTTGCTGTTGCTTTGATTGGTGCAGTTTATAGTTGATAGTAGTACTTTCCTCCTATTGTAAAACTTGGTTTTTTTGATTCTAATTTCTCATGGTAGGCACTTTTCTGACTATTGGAACCAGTCCTAACAGAGCTGACCAGGAGCTGGCTGGAGCACTGGGATTTGCTTAACTTTGTGACTGTGCTGCTGGGGCTGGTCTCATTCCAGTCCCTGAGCTGGTGCTGCGAGTGGGCTGCCTCCAGCTTTGGACTGGATCTTTCAGGGTTAGCTGGGAGGGATAACTCTGCAAGCACAGCAGCATCTACATGCTCTGCTGCATGCTCTGGATTTCTCTTTATTGCTACTGCTGCCCACGCTAGCAATATGTCTACAAATTATATCTGAAGTAAAAGGTAGAACGCTTTTTTTTTTTTTTGTCCCAGAGAAACTACAATAATGACTTTCTGTGAATAACTTGTAGTTTATTTGGACTGTTTTAAAAACTTGTGGTGATGCTTGTGTTGCACTTGCTTTTTATTTGGAATTCTATTATTTGAGAACCCACTTATGGAATTAGATTGCTTGGGTTTTATACTATATATATATATATATTATATAATTCTTCATAGAGCCTATGCAAGTAGATACAGTATTATAAATCTGATAGTGGGACATTGAAAATGTATTCTGTTGACTGCAGTTAATTCTATTAGTTCTATTTCTTTTTTATTTTATGTTATAAATTACATTTTATTTACTCCTGACACCTATTCACTGAATGTTTGGTGGAATTTTGACCATGCCATTTGAAGATTTCTCCAGGTTTTATTCCCCAATGAAGCTTTTCCAATCTACTGAGTGAGAAAAAAAATTAACGAGCAACAGAATTAAAATTCTTTTCTTTCCTAACTCCCTGGTTTGATTCAGCAATAGTCTGTAGCGAAAGCAGCTTCTTTTCTTTTCCATCTGTCTCTGAGGCCTCTGGCTGTTATTATGAGACTGTAGAAAATGGTGCAAATAGAGAGATTGAGCACCAGGGTGAGCTGCTGGTTCTCTGTGTGTTATCTGCAAGAGCTTTGAAGGGTAACAGCTGGAACCTCACTGTTTCAGAGAGGAGAAAAGCGATGCAGCAGTGTAAGGCACTCTCTTTTACTTGATCCACACTCTGCATTCAGCTGAGAAGGAGTTAACCTTTTATATACTTACAGTGTAACTGATCAGGACACACATAGCTGGATTATTTTTTTTTTCTCTGGAATCCAGTGAGAAGCACTTAGCAGCTCTGCAAAAGCTGAATTGATAAAACAGAAGAATGGCTGAGAAAGGAAGTTTTTTCGACATCTTACTCTGTATGAACATGCTGTAGAGAAGCCGTGCCTTGGTTAGGCTGTGCAGTTAGTGGTAGGAGCTGGACTTGGGAGCAGGGGGATTTTATCCACTGCCTGCCTGACCCACTGCCCCATGGAGCATGTTGGTAGCTCTGATACAGCACCTTTCAAGGAACTGAGGTGTCTCTCCATTCTTATTGATGGAAAAAATAGTCTTTTATGTCCATTTATCTTGAATGTGCCCAAATGATGCCCAGCCATGAAGATTGACAACCATACCTCTTCAGACTGACCCTAGGCATTTAAGCACTGTACTTGTATTCTTGGTTGTGTGTTACAGTCAGTTTCATTTTCCTCTTAAACTTAAGACTCTCTGTTAAAAGGTACTTGAGGTGGAGAAGACATTTGTTTCCAGGTCTAATACTGACACCATCTCGAATATTAATTTGGAAGGGTGTATGGTTCATGGTGTCCTCCCAAATATTGATTGGGATATTGTATGGTTCTTTTCCTTTTGACTCTGCAGCGATTCAGGACAGCCCAGTATGTTGGTTCTGGTAGGAATTCACTGGATGAAAAGATCTGATTTCTTCAGGTTAAATGTGGGCTGTGTGCATGAGTGTAGACGTGTAACCCAGTGTGTTGCTGCTTGTTAAAAACACAAATTCAGACTGTAAAAGAAACTTATTTTTTAGAATTGTGAAATAGAAACATCTTGTTACTCACAAGTCAGTACTCATTTCTTTAAAGATCAGGTATTGCAGAAGAAAAATGATTTGTAAATAGAACAACCTTTTTATTTTTAAGTTAATGTCACTGGTTTTTGTTCTTTCTTTTGACAGACATGCAGTGGTTGTGGAATCAAGATGCTTCTAGAGATTTACTGCTTGCCGTTCATCCACCGAACTATATTGTACTGTGGAATGCAGACACAGGCACCAAACTTTGGAAGAAAAGTTATGCTGAAAATATTCTGTCTTTTTCATTTGACCCCTTTGATCCATCACACTTAGCTCGTAAGTTTGCACGTATAAAGTAGTGTGATGTGAATATGTGTGGCCAGGAAAATTGTTAAACTAAAATCTTAATATTGAGATTAAAGTAGTAGATTGGAGAGAATAATGCCATTAACGCCCAGAAACAAAGGCAGGGGAGTCTTTGGCCAATGTGGTATCTTCTAAGATAGGATGCCATTGAATGAGGGGAGGGGAAAAGTTGGCATGAGAAGTGAAGTTAGAGATCTGAAAATAAGTGTTTGAGACTTTTTAAAGAAGGTAGAAAGCATGTAGATAGGGAGTCAGAGGAACCCAAGTACAGAGAGCCCTGTTAAACTGACATAAAAAGCTATAAAAGGATGGATGCTGAGGGAGAATCCAGTGAGATGAGTAGACCAAGAATAAACAGTATTTTCAATAGAAAGGATCCTTTTTTTAAAGGAGTAGAGTATGAGCTTCAGTTTCAGAAGCAACTCAAATATCAAATGGTATGTAGTGCAGATTTATTGACATTTTAGCAGAAAGAAACTAAGAGAAATAAGAGTCAGCCTTTTATTCTTTAATTTAGCTTGATCACTCCTGATCTATAATGAGACAGTGCAGTTTCCAGTCTTTTTAGTCATCTGTTTTTAAATCCGCTGTACTATTCAACCTAAAATTGTATAAACGTAGTAAAATCTTAGCTACATCTTTACAGCTTTGCTGAATCTTTATGCTGCCACATAAATAATGTGAGTTAACGATTATTTGAGCCATGCTCAGCATGAGAACAAAAACTGGTGATATAGCCAACGTAGGCAACCCTGCCTTCTATTTGCATTGGGAAGCTTAAAGAAAAATAGTTGATGAGAGAAAATAACTGCATTGAAGAATCAAGAGGTTTCTGCCAGTAATCCCCACAGTGTGGGTTTTTTTTAATATGGACTTAATTTTGAAAAATTGAGTTTTGTGGATCTAATTAATTGTAATGGACCATCTGTAGCTCTTGCAGTAGAAGGTGCATGTTGTCTGGAGTTACGAGTTTTCTACCTAATACGGTATTATTAAAGTTATTAGCATTTCTCCCCACCAAAATTTCATTAAAATGGAACACCAGAATCAAATTGCAGATTGTATTTTGCTATACTAAAATTTGGTTTTCTTGGTACAGTGCTCACCAGCGAAGGAATAGTGTTCATCTCCGACTTCTCTCCTTCCAAAGCTCCTGCCAGCTCAGGGAAGAAAGTTTACATCTCTAGTCCCCATTCCAGCCCTTCTCACAACAAGCTGGCTGCTGCTACAGGGGCCAAAAAAGCCCTTGATAGAGTTAAAATCTTAATCAGTAATGAAAAACCAAGGTGGGTTGCAAATATTTCCTCTCAGATAATGTTTTGTATCCCTGTATATTTTAGAAGTGTAATTTCATTAAAGTCTGCAAGATAATTAGGCTTAAAAAAGGAAAATTTATTGGTGTGGGCAGATTGTTGAATGTCCTGTATCAAGGACATTGTGTAAGGATAAAACATTGACGGTCATTTGTCCCGTTCCGTTCCTAAAAACAGCCATATCATCCCAGCATGTTTTACATAAGTTAATGACGTAATGTTCTCCCTTCTCTAACAGATTTTAATGCAAGTGTAAATTCAGAAACATCTTTCTTAGGGGGGGGAAAAAAAGGTGAAAATGGGCTAACATAATTCATTTCAATTGTGGAATAAGAAGGGATATAATAAGAGAATAAAAATTCTGTAAGTACTGATACGTAAGAAGACTTATCATTCTGATGTTGTACGTGGTATTGCAGTAGGAGGCATTTTTTAAGTTAGTAGTGTATAAATAAAATTAGAATTTATACATTTGTCTACTTTCTGACCTTCTAAAACTAAAGTTGTTGCATTTTGAGGTGGGTTTTTTTTTTGTTAGAAATTCTCTGGACCACTTTCTTTTGTGTAGTATAATTATTTTTTCCTTTTGTACTTTCTGTTTGAGTAATAAAAGTATTTCTCAAGTGTCTATTTGAGAACAAACTAATCAGACTATTATCAGGTAGCACTTCACACCAAAATTAAGTGCAGATATGTTATTTATACCCTGTTTTGATAAAATGTTTAAATTACAAGCTGAGCAGAAGACTTGATAATACTTCCTCAAGTAATCATTTAAGAAATTGTGATTCTTGTATGAAGTTAAAGGGCATAATGTTGTCCTTTTGTGTTCTGTAATGCCTAATTTGTGCTGCATTGGACAGAACACCTGGTTTGCAAATACTGAGACAGTACCTACACTGCGGCAGCCTTATGTTTGCTCTGTAATAACAGCAAATCAGCAAAGATGCCATTTTCTTTCTTTATTCCTCCGATTGCATTTTTAGTTGTATATGAATATTATTAAGGGTATGATAGTTTTCACTTTTCTCCCTCCTTTCCCACCCAGAACACCCAAAAAGAGTAGAATGGGAGAAGGGGAAGAAAAAATGGTAGCAGCAATGGTTTATCTGGTGTTATATTAGTTTAGGGAAACATTGAGGAAAGCAAAGCAGGAGATTGTCAGGGAAGTGATTGCAGAGGAAAAGTGAATAATACTCCTGAAGCAAGGAATGAGATGCAGGAAGACTGTAAGGAGGGTTTAGCGTGAGATAGAATGAGGTGATTAAAACCAAACAAAACCCCTGAAAGGATGATACATTAAATCAGTTGAGAAACCTTCGAACCTGAGCACAGTATGAAGATGATTTTCAGTGTGCCTTAAAGACAGTTCATGGGGTTGCATGAACCTAATGAACCTCTTTACCTTGCAGCCAGTCTCCTGTTAACAATCAACAAAATGATGAACAATCCTGCTCTTTGCTACTTTATTTGAGTTTGAAGACTGGTATTCTTGATAGGCTAGTTCTGTTCATTTCAAAATAAAGTAATATGCGTAATAATATAAAAATTGAAGTAAGCAGTATGTTTAAGGGTAATTTCCCATGAATACCACTAAATGTCATGGCAGCTAGCGCTGTTTGTAGTTGAATTGCTGTGTAGTTGAGATGTGCAAGAATTACACTTGTTCCATTTGAATTACATATTATTTTTAAAATGACACTATAATCTTATTTAGACAAAAGTCAACAGAGTGTGTGTCTTTTAAAGGTCAGTGATGCTTTGCACTGCTGTAGCAATTAAATGGAAATCTGCAGTTCCCTAGCAATGAAAATAGGGAACACTTGAAAAAATGCAGCTGCAGGAAAATTTATGCTGTTAATTCTATTTTGAAGTACTTGTTGATATTGAGCTTGAATAAAGTTTATATCTGATGTTTTCCAGCGCTGAATCTGTAACGCTCAACGACTGTCTTCAGTTGTCATATTTGCCTTCCAAAAGAAACTACATGCTGTTACTGTATCCCAGAGAAATCTTGATTCTTGATTTGGAAGTGAATCAGACAGTGGGTGTGATTGCAATTGAAAGAACAGGCGTGCCTTTCCTACAGGTAATGAAAATTTGATTGGTTTCTAACATTGTAGTAGTTTACTAAGATCATATGTATGTTCATGACTCCGTGATAGCTGTGTTTTGATTAGTTCTAGAGGATGAAAAGAAGTTAGCTCACCAGGGGGAAAAATGTCATGAACTCTGATACCAAAAAAGAAAGCTTTTTTTTTTTTTAATAAAACCCATGATAGCTAAAAAGAATATATCTGAGTACATTAATGTTTAAAAAAAACACCCCAAAACAGCAAACAATTGAAACAAAAACTTTCAGTGAATTCCTCGAATTAATTGACTTCCTTAGTCACAAGTACTGTAGCTAAAGAAATTTACTGGAGTGTTACGTTAATGGTAACGTTTTTGGTGACTCACTTGTACATCAGGATACACAGCGTACTTTGCAAAGGAGAAAATGTTGATAACCCAGTGGAATGTGGTGTCTCTTTACCTAGGTAATTCCTTGTTTTCAGCGTGATGGGTTATTTTGCCTACATGAAAACGGTTGTATAACTTTAAGAGTTCGCAGGCCTAGCTGCAGTATAACTGGAACTCCAAATGAAGAGCCAGGTAAGCTTTGTGTCAAAAATATCCAGAAAAGATCTTTAAGGTATTTTAATTATTACTGTAACATCAATATTAACCATCATGCATTTTAGAGGATGGTCAATTACAGCCCTTATAGTGGTTTTTTTTCCCCCTAAACATTAAATTTAAATTTAATTTTATGCTACAATCTCCCAGAATTGTTTTTTACTTCCCTGAAATATAGTGCAAAATAAGATTATATTATTTTGAATATCCTTTTATCACTAAATAATACTTTAATTATGAAGTGGCTTAACAGTCACATATACAAGAAAGTTTTAAATAAAAGGTGATTAGTTTGTTCTTTTTGTCTTTAAGAAAAAAACATATTTTTCAGGGTTTTGGAAGCCATTTGGTCAATTGGAAGAGTTGGTCTTAGAACTAACACATGGGCTTAAATTTACATTAAAATCTATCTTTGTCACTTTTATGGAACGTTACTAAGAATGGCTTTTTAAATATAATGGAGTAGACTGGAAAAAAGAAAGGAAAACATATTTCTGTAAATGTAAATAAGTTTTTGGGTTGGTTTTGTTTTTGTTTTTTTTTTTTTTGATAGATTTTTGTTTGGCAGTTTAGTAATTTCTAGTGAGCTACAAGGTTATTTGCTTCCAGGTTTACCAGTAAATCAAATGTGTTTTGGGCTGTGGAGACCAGATGCACTTTCTCCGCAGATACAAAACAGTAATTTTTTTAGATTTGGCAAGATTCAAGTGCAATAAGATATTTTAAAGACAAAATTACATTTTGGAGAATTGTTCAGAGCGGTGTTGTATACAGCAAGATCAAGGGTATATAGTTTTGGATTACTTTTCCCAATTGCCACACAGGAAGCATGTGGATTTCAGCCAAAGAGCTCGGTTATTCTGCAAATTTACCTCATTTAATTGATCACATCGTATGTTTTCTGTTCTAATTGTTTGTCCTTTGTGGGACATTGATGTTACAGATCCAGACCCAGTTCAGGAGCTGATTTATGATTTAAGAAGTCAGTGCGATGCGATCAGGGTAACAAAAACAGTTCGACCCTTCAGTATGGTGTGTTGCCCTGTGAATGAGAATTCTGCAGCTCTCATAGTCAGTGATGGCAGGGTAATGATCTGGGAATTAAAATCCAGTGTTTCTGGCAGAAATGTGCGTAGCAGGTAATGGGATTTATTTTTCTTATCAAAGGTTCCATCTGTTACATTTACAAGTGGCGTGTAGTATTTAATTAAATTCTAAAAGCAACAGTGATGTCCTTGTGTGTATGATAGTGTGACGTGCTGTACACGTGTATGAATGAAAGGAAGAGGAACAAAATACATCATCCACAGAGATAGTTCCATTGCTTTGGGGAAGGCAAGGAACTCTATTTACTCTCCTTTCTTCAAAAAATAATTCCATACTACGTGGTTGGAATAAGGAAACAAAAGATAGGAATGAATATTCACATTATTTTGGGGGAACATTTTCTTCTCAATTGGCTTTCTTCAGACTGTATAATTTTCTTCAGGAATGAATCTCACTTTCAATCACATGAAAGAACTGCAAAATGAGTCTGGAAGGGACTACATTTTTAGTAGGGGAAAGGTTTTCTGCTACATTTGTGTGAATTTGACACAGAGCAATACAAGGCTGTACAGCAGGTGGCTGGAATATGGTGGTATAAACAATATTTTTTGTATACAAAGCATTTCGAGTTTTAGATTCTGAACAGCCTCTAAAAATACTATATGAAGTAGTACAGTTCTTTAAACATTCAGTGTATTAATGTTGTTCTGCTGCAATAAACCTTTGAAGTGCTATTGAATAAAATAAATAACTTACTGCTATAAGAGAAATTCAGAATTCTTAGTACACTTTCAAATGTTGAAAGTACCAAATTTTCAACATAGATCCTTTTGTTGCTTATCAGTGGTTTAATGTTTTTGTTCTTGGTGTTCTCAAGAATACTGTTAGATGGATATTTTGTGATGCATATCCAACAGAGCTATTTAGGATCCATATGTTGCTGGGTTTTACTTCTTGGATTCTTAGGGTTATTTCTAAAGCATTGATTTTTTTTGTCATGATTTTATAACCAGGAAAAATGTAGTAATAATATAAGAACCACTGAGCCTGGAGGATTCTGGATAGGGTTGGATTGTTCTGGAAAGTAAAGCATATTTCTAGTTGGCGCAGAGACTTTAATGGATTTTGAAGGAATCTTCCTCCATTAGCTCTTGATCTGGCTGGATTTGATGGTCTTAATTAAAATTTGAATTCAAACTCTGTTAAAGCGAGATTTTTAAAGATGTAATAACACAAAAACCTGACGCACAGATATCTCACAAGACTGTAAACTTAAGTATTACTGTAAGGTTCTGTTCTAGTTTTGTATATTCGGAGGCAATCCTGTTTCATTTGTTTAGGCTTCAGTTACGGGTTTTGTCATCTGGACTCTACATAAGAAGTTTATGTAGGTTAACAAAAACTGTTTCCCAAGTTCAGGAATCTGTTCTTAAATGTTGGAATATTTATGATTGTTCCTTAACTGTATTCATCACCATAGCTCTACATATTAGTACAAAATACATTTAAAAGCTTCCATTCAGTGCTGAGGTACACTTCAGAACAAGGGATACATCTGTCTCTTTTTCTATTATATACAGATATCTGTAAGGAAGACGAAAGTTTATTTTAAATTTTGTACATCTTTGTGTGCATTATCTCCTGGTACAGTTGTTCATGGGCGTTGATGTTAGGAATAATCTTCTCAAAATATTCTGCAATTAATAAGTGTTAGGAATACTGAAAGAACACCCTGGGGAAAAAGCAAAATCGAGGACCTAAGTCAACAGATGATCCAGTTTGTACTAAGAACTTGTTTTCATTTCTTTTGCAGCAGTTCAAGTGCTTCACCTTTGTATTCCCCAGTCTCGTTCTGTGGAATTCCAGTCGGAGCATCCCAAAGTAAACTTCCAGACCTCTCACTAGACAACATGATTGGTAAGAATTTCTTTCTCTAATATTACTGCTACACATTTCTAGAGTTTTTGAATCATTATAAATCTTAGCTTATTTTAGCAACTGCATGTGTTAGAACTATTTTCTGTGCAATTTAAATAGTAATTCTGAAAGGCAAGAATTCCTGTTCTCTAAAGAATTTATCAAATTAATCAATATTGAGGACCAATGTTCAAAGTTCTTTATCACTGGGAGCGTGTGGGGGGCGGGAGTAATTTACTTTTAAAAAATGAAGGAGTTTTGGCCAAATTCCATTTTAATCTTAAGCAGATGAAGACAATTTAAACTACCCTTGAATTCTGGAAGAAGACTGAAATGGTTGCATTTACTTTTTTTCCCCTCTTCCTTCCTTTTCTTTCCTTCCTTCTTAGCATTAGGAAAAAAAGCTAGTATTGGACAAAATGCCTGAAGTGCAGTCTTCTAGAAACTTTTACCATACAGAGTTCAACAGGAAGGAATGCCCCTTTAAATAAACATTGCCAATATATATATTACTTCATTTGTGATTTTTATTTTATAAACTCCAGTTTGATAACTTTCCATAACATCTCAGATTAAAATTTAATACTAACAAGAACTTCAATTTTTAAGCAGGGCAAGGCACAGTTGCTGGGGAAGAGCAATTAAAAAGTTCTTTTCTGCAAGAAGTGCACCTCAAATTTCTGCTGACTGGACTTCTGTCAGGACTTCCTTTGCCTCCGTTTGCAATCCGCATGTGCCCACCTCTTACAACAAAAAATATTAAACAGTATGAGCCAATCCTTGCTGTTGGTACGTACATTAAGTAGTTTATTGGTTGTTCTGAAAAGCATATATTCTAGATTAAATAGAAATATAGCTACTAATACAGAAAAAAAAATCTATTTTTTGGTCCTGTGTAACGAATCACAAATAGCAACACTTGTATTAGTTTGTGTCCATGATAAGCTGCGGATTCTTTTATGTCCTGTCTTGGATTTAGGTTATTCTACCTGAAAAATAGCAATATATTAGCATTCTTTCATTTACTATGATACTGGTCCATTGATACACTCAGCATTTTACGTGCTGCTCTCACTTCATTCTAAATATCAATAAATACAGACCGCTGTAGCAACAGTATTTTTAAAATAAGTAAATGAACTTAACACAGACTGTGCTTTAGTTCTCATGTAAGTACCTAAAAATACATTTAAAGCACGTTATTTTTCCAGAATCTATTCTGTCTGATTACAAATATAGCTAAACTCATCTAGATATTAGAATAGTTGCTAGCAAGCGCCTGAATTATTAACTCTGAGTTCTCCCTATTTAAACTGGATTTTTCTGGCACGCTCTTTCAGACCGCGTCAGGGATTTCACAGTGTACACAGACAGGCTGCAGTCAGTGGAGTGGAACAGTAGATACAGAGATGCTGTAATTTAAAGGTTGTAGGAGGTTGTAAAATTACACCTCTGGATTTGTGTTGTTCAAACATGCTATTGATATTTCTAAGATACCAGTTGATTCTGGGCTGCCCTGCTGAGGCTGCGCCTGTCACAAGTCAGACTTAAGAGATTTTTGTTATTCTTAAGGTTGTCTGTGCTATAGAGGCACCGTAGGTTTTTGAACAGGATGGGGGGTTATTGTGAGGGTGGATATTAAGCAGGGGGGCCTACAAAGAGGATCTTACTCCAGTAATGGAAACACCATAATTATGTATGGATGTACCTGTGCAGTTCTCGTAATACTTCTATTATTACTGAGCTAAAACTACCATGAACAGTAGTGCTCTAAAATATAGGCAAGCTATCATTATGTGATGTGATGCTACTAAAATGTAACTTTTGATTTTATATAATCTGTACCTGTTAAAACAGCTGAAATATAAAGATTAGGAAACTAACATATGAGTATAAAGTGCATTTACAGCAAGGTCTGCAGCATCCTAGACTTAAGGTACCTGAATGGCTCTTTAGATATCCGTAGTTGTATTTAATAAAGTTGATATGAGTATAAAGAAAAAGGAGGAGGAAAAGTAAGTCTTCCCAGTGTCTAACAGAAAATGGTAATTTTCGGTGTTTCAGAAGGTATTTGATCTAATTGAAGCTAATAGCTACTACGTTATTGATTTGTTATTTGAAAGAGGTCATTATTTCAGGGATGAGAAAGCAGAATTGCTTTAATGATTTGGTAAAATCTACCCATGGTTCTTCCATGGGGTTATTGGTGGATAATAGTTAATACTCTTCCTTGAGGCATTTACTCATCTTGAGTAATCAAAACAAAAAGAAACGTTCCTTTCTTCTGCAACTGGGTATGTTGGGGAAATGCAAAAAGAACGAACAGCTTTTCTGCAGGGTCTGCAAATAGGTTCAGGAAAAGTGTCTTGATCCAAATGGATTTCACTGGCTGCAGAGAACCTTGGAGGGTTTAATATTTGGGATTTAAGCACTAGGAATGAAAATAGCTTTTCTAAAATTGTAAAATATAATAGTTACAGGTGGAAAAAAAGAGAAAGATAAATAGCTGTAAATCCTGCATTTTCACTGAAGTATGGAAGAGAAGAATTTAACTGGTCTATATATTTTTTTTAAATCGCTTTTTATAGGTACAAGTAATGGCTCGGTCCTGGTGTTTCATCTTACAAGTGGACTCTTACACAAAGAGTTAAGCATCCATTCCTGTGAAGTCAAGTAAGATTTTAATTTTAATTCCTACTATAATCCTTCTGGGAGACAAATAGCTAAAACATTAAACTAACATTGTACCAGCAACGTGGGTGTCTTCTTTCATTGTTAATGACAGTCAAGAAAATTGCCTGCTGAATTGTCTACCTGAACCCTATCTTTGCTGTGTAGAAGCAATAACACACTGACAAAATTAGAATGAAACTTACATTGAACTAAATATTTGAATTGTATCTGTGCTTGCTGATGTAGGATGCAGATCAGCTGCTTCCAGTTTCTTTAGTATATTATAGTACAAAGAAGTCTTTTTAGTACAAAAATCTTAATTACAGTGTCTTATTTATATAACTGTTGTGACTCACAGATTGTGTCCTTTGAAATAATTCTGGTTTATACGCCAGATTTTATTTCCTTTGCTCCTTTGGGGCTGAAATTGCTATTGAGACAGTTCTAGCTTTAACTGAAGTTAGAATTTTTAATTTTATCTTTAAAATATTTTAAAGACCTAATATAGGAGTCAGTATTTACCCATCCTAAGTAAAGAACAGAGTAAGTTTTAAAGTTGTTACCGTGTGTTTGTGTGTACGCAATGGCATAACTTTTTGGATAACTAATGGCAAAGACATTTAAGACAGTGCTTGCTGGATACATAGTTCCAGACAGATGGAAAATAAAGCATGGAAAATGAAACATTTATTTTTAGCAGTGATAGTAGTGAAAATTTGTATCAGAGTTGTGGCAGAAACCTTCATCAGGAGAAGGTCTTCATTTTACTGTTCGATCTACGAAAAGGAGAGAAAAATACAGGTGTCTGGGAATAGATGGCTCTTAAGAATTAATTATGTAAACCTGCTCTGAATCCACCACCAAAATCACATATTTACATTTGTGGTGTGATTAGTAGGCACTGTAAGAATAGAATTTTCCTTTGCGTCCTAAATTGAGTTTTTTTATTTCATACCATTAACTGCTAACAAAATTATTTTCATTTTATGATCTGTTGTGCAGCAGAGTAAAACACTGCTTTTTTTCTCACTTGGTTGATAGAATCAACATTAAAACCACTCCTAATATTTCGTAAATTAAAGAAATAAAGATAAATGAAGATGGAAAGAGAGGAGGAAATACATTTTTGAAAAAATACTTCATTATCTTTTATTCAGGCTTTGTCTATTATTGGAAGTATTGTTAGTTTGGACTTTTCACTTTGCAAAGGTTTTGACACTTAAAAAATTTAGGAATGCATTGTCTTTCTTGGAACTGTCCTTGCACAAATGGTATTTTTAGAACAAAATTAAAATGATTGTGAATTTTGTTTAGTCATGAGCTGTTATCTAGGTAAGTCTTTTAAATATTTGTTTTAATTTCCTCAGTCCCACTCTTAATGGTCTGAGTGACTTTGTATATAATTTTTACATATCCAAGGGAATGCTTTAAGCAATGTAGAGTAAGGCACAGGGATTATTTTTTTTTAATTACTATTCATGGAGTGCAACAGTTTTTCTTTCAGTGGGAATTCTTACTTTACCTCTAAAATGCAGATAGATTGGATAATGCCTCTATTTCAGTCTTATCTGAAAATATACCTTGAGGGAACACAATTATCTAAGTATATAATTGAGATTACCCTGAAATTGTAACTCAAGAGCAGCAGAGTTTTCAGTGCCTTGTGGTTTAAGAAGCGAATGTAATAAAACTATGGTCCTTGGAATAAACACTGTCCTTTACATATCAACTGTGTCAAAGTAATGGCCACCAAATTGTCCAGGTGCTAGCAATTGACTTTTTTTTTTTTTAGATTAAAGTGTTCTTTTCTAGAAATATAGTCACATGCTGATTTTTTTTTTTTTAAATATATTCTTTTCAAACTTTGCAGTTCTGAATTGTGATTAAGAGTAGGGTGAATTGTTTTTCTGTCTGCCTTTGAAGATAGTTCATACTCCTGAGTAATCTTGACTATTCATATTGACCAGGATTATTACTTAGCTATTTCACTATTTGTTTAGAATTATGCGAGTAAATACTTTTCCTTTCAGTTTAATTTAGTTTTTGTTAGGAGACCGAGGCAAGAAGCAGCAAAAATGCTTCAGAGCACAGAGAAGAAAAGTCTACCAGGCTACTGGTAGGAGTATTGGTGAGGGGAAAAAGCAGAGAGAGACTATAGCATGTGTGTGCTGGCTGAAAGAACCTGTGGGCAGGAGGTCAGTCTTTCTTCCTTCAGGATTCGGAGAAATGCAATTAATTCTTATTATTAAGAGGAATTAACCACGGTATAACTAAGACTGATAGCTGTTCCGTCTTATTAGTGGAGCAATCTAAGCTGGTAAGATAGGAAACAATAAGACATCTTCAATGCAGGTGGTGAATGGAGTGAAATCCAGTTGGTGGCTGGTCACGAGTGGTGTCCCACAGGGCTCGGTACTGGGGCCGGTTCTCTTCAACATCTTTATCAATGATCTGGACAAGG
>JAOXNO010000002.1:34392829-34414376 GCA_028565335.1 Limnodromus scolopaceus
AAGGCCAGGCTGGATGGGGCTTTGAGCAACCTGCTCTAGTAGGAGGTGTCCCTGCCCAGGGCAGGGGGGTTGGAACTGGATGATCTTTAAGGTCCCTTTCAACCCAAACCACTCTATGATTCTATGATTCTGTAATATTAGTTCAGAGTACAAAAACTTTGAATGTTTCTGTGGATGACTTTGTCACTTCAGGATCCAACCTGAGTTAATTCCCTTCACTATAACTTAAGCCTTACTTAAAACGAGAAGATTGGCATTAAAGGTGGGATGATTTTTCACCTTCATTAATTTTTCTGAGTATATGCTTTTATAATAATTGTCTAGTGGAAAACCAGATGTGAGGTGTAGTTGTTTGTGAGGTGCAGTTTTTTGAGAATCATAGAATGGTTAGAGTTGTTCAAAGCCCCCTCCAGCCTGGCCTTGAACCCCTCCAGGGATGCAGCAGCCACAGCTTCTCTGGGCAGCCTGGGCGAGGGTCTCACTACGCTCACAGCAAAGAATTTCTTCCTGAGATCTAATCTAAATCTCCCCTCTTTCAGTTTAAAGCTGTTAACCCTTGTCCTATCACTCCACTTCCTGATAGAGAGTCCCTCCCCACCTCTCCTGTAGGCTCCCTTTAGGTATTGGGAGATGCTATAAGAAGTCAGCTGATAAATGACCAAATTGTTAACCATCAAATCCTGCTTATTTTGAGATCACACCTGTGACAGGAGGCCCTGGTCTTCATAGTATCAAAAATAATAAGTGTGTTCTGTGTAAATGAAATTAACATAGTGTTGAATTTAATAAGGCATCATCTCTAAATTTTAAAAGTTGGTTGTTTTTTTTTTTACAGTGGAAAATAAAAATTAATTTTCTCTAGCTTGCACAGGAATATTTTCAGAAGTATGTATGTGTTCCAGAGGATTTGGAAGAGTTCAACCAGACAATGGTCTTATTAATACATTAAAAATTGAGGACAGCCATGGGCTTAGATGAAGAGATGAGAATGTTAAGTGAGAACAGGAAAGGATAGTTCGTTTGGATAGAGATTAACGCAGTTGAAGAGTACATATAGCTGCAGAGTCTCTCTGTATTTTCAAGCATGTGAAAAGTGGTAGATTGAAGGTGTTTTACTCATCTAGCTCCGCAGATGAAAGGTCGGAAGACATGAGTGACAAGTGTTTTAGTGTAAGAAGATTTTATGTTCATTTATCACTGCATTAGGGCAGTGGCATTCGTGTGGAGCAGAGAAAAAAAATAATCCAACCTACAGTCTTGCTGTGTCTTTCGGGTATCTCGTGCAATGTCATCAACATGGGCTTATGGCTAAATTAGAATATGGCTAAATTAGAGATGCTGCTGCTTTCTCTGAGTTCCTTCCCTTGTCTCTTTTACAGTAATTGAGCAGTACCACCTGACAGAAATATCTGATTCTTTTAGCTTTGAAGGACAACTCTTTTTCAGGCTCTATTTTGCAAGGAAATCACAAGCTTCAGAGTGAGATTTGTGCCAAATGAATTTACTCTGCTTCCTCTTAGTTTTTCAGGGTTTCCAGAATGCTGAAATGAACAACACGTGTGAAGTAAAATGCTCAAATTAAAATGGAATGATTACTTCTGATGTAGGAAATTCTTATTTGTTTTAGGCAGTATCTAGCTGTAGTATTTAAAGACAAACCACTGGAGATCTGGGATGTCAGAACATGCACTCTGCTCAGAGAAATGTCTAAAAACTTCCCTACTGCAACTGCTTTGGTAAGGAATAAAATCTGTTACTTACTGTTTATTAAATGTAATATGTTGAGGTACTATAAAATCTGTGAACAATTTTGCAGCACAATGTTACTCTCTCTGTAGCATACAGTAAAGTGTTTTCACTCTTATGTTTTCATCTGCCATCACATAGAGGCAAGAAAAAAGGAGGTGCTGGTGGAAAAATCTGGTCTATCCCTTGGGTGTTGGAGGGAGATGTCACAGAGAGCAATCATTGTAATTAACAGAAAAGCCCCCACTAAAATCAGGGAGTAAAAGTTTGTCTTTTCCATTTTTTCTGGACAATTTTTCACAGGAGTGGTCACCTTCTCATAACTTGAAGAGCCTGAGGAAGAAGCAGTTAGCAGCCCGGGAGGCCATGGCCCGACAGACGGTTGCATCAGATACTGAAGTCAGCAGTGTGGAATCTTCTGTTATCAGGTATTTCCCATTCTGATTTAATGCTGTTCTGCATCAGTTGATGTTTTTTCACCATGTGCCATTGTGCTATAGAACAACTGATTCTTGAGAATATACCAGGAAAACAGCTTTATGGAGCTCCCTTTAGCTTTTAGGTGTGGAACTTTGCTTTACTGCTGAAGGAGAGAAACAGTGTACATTTTTCTCTCAGGTGTGTCTGTAGCAGTTACCTTTAGGTACCTGGTTCTTGAAGTAAAACTCTTATATGTACCCAGATATTTCCACAAGTGCATAAATGATTTAAATGTTGTTTCTGGTAAATTGTTTTGAAGGAAATACACAGTGTGCTGTCTTTGTGGATTAGTTAGGGAGAATGTGCCTCACAATTCTATTTTCAAGAAAGAAATACTTACATCTCACTGTTCTCTTTAAAGCTTGTTACAGGAAGCCGAAAGCAAATCGGAGCTAAGCCAGAACATTTCTGCCAGAGAGCACTTTGTGTTTACAGGTGCTGATGGGCAGGTTTATCATCTCACAGTAGAAGGAAACTCAGTAAAAGACAGTGCAAGAATTCCTCCTGATGTGAGTTCCAATTTTCTATATCATTGATGCTTTGATTTTTTTGTTCGCTACTATTCTACTGGCAAGTGGTCATTAATGCAGTAGTTTGAAATATGAAATGGAAGTTCCAGCTTCAAACAGTGGCAGTGCTCTTTTCACATTCTTATAGTTTTTGTACTGAAAACAATGTTGAAATAAATGATTTTTTTACAAGTCAGAATCTTCATAGGCCCTGACTTGCTTTCTGAAGAAATTACTTGACATATTCTTAAGAATTTTTGTAAAGCTTGAACTACAGAGAGGGTGTAATTGAAACAAGTGTATGTGCTGTTAATGGATTTTATCTTACAACAGAAGGTGGACTTGAGTGGGCCAGAGCACGCTCTTTTGTGAGTTTTAAGTTTGGTTTTTTCTGGTTACGTGGAAGAACAATCTTGCTTTTTTTTTTAGTTATTCTCGAAGGCTTTGATAAATTGAACTTACAAACAGGAATTCTTTTATTTTTGTCCTACTTTAATATGTGCTAGTATAGTATTTAATGAGGTGTGTCATGTTGGTGTTTTCTTGCAATAGGAGACAGAGAAGTGATTTTCATAAATTTAAACCCAAAATTTCTTAAAAGGAAATTTCTTTTGAAGCATATTGAAGCAAATATGACTGACTTGATAAGTGCTTATATTCAATAGAATTGTTTTTGAATTGAGCAGAATTTGGTGTATCGTGTCATATAGTAGTTTAAAAAAGTGAAATACTAATGTTGAAATGTTTGTTCCTATGTTTGGATCTATTAATCACAAGATTTTGTTCTGCTTCTTAAATATTTCCAGGGAAGTATGGGTAGCATTACATGTATTGCCTGGAAAGGGGATATCCTGGTTCTTGGAGACGTTGATGGAAACTTAAATTTCTGGGATTTGAAAGCTAGAGTATCCAGGTATGGATGCAAATGAAGTCTGATAAACATGAAATAATGAGTTTAGAATGTTTTTTTCCTCCCTTCATTTTAGTTGGTGTTTGTAGGAGGTCATCTGTGGTGTTGGAGGGGAAAAATGCAAGTATGTTGAAATAAAATTTCAGAAAATGCCTACTGTGTTACTGTTCTCAACATTTCATCTTTTGTATTTTCAGATGGAGTAACATTTTATCAAAGTTTTTAAAACAGCTAGATATCTTTCTTGTGTTAAATCTGCAGTGCCTTCTGATAAACCATTAAGTGTTGTAGTATTTATTTCAAGCACTTAATCTTTTTAGTTTTCACAATAATTTGGATAGCCGTTTATGTGTGTATATATATGTTGTTCTCCTCAATCTCTACAACATCAGGATCTGCAACGTTTATGGAAAGGATTTAAGTACCCACAGTATTAGGTATAAAATGTCTGATACTAATCTTGTGTTTTTCTTTTCTTAGAGGGATTCCTACGCACCGAAGCTGGGTGAAAAAGATACGCTTTGCTCCGGGGAAAGGAAATCAAAAGCTTCTTGCAATGTACAATGATGGAGCAGAAATTTGGGATTCAAAAGAGGTGAGTGTCTGTTGTTTTGATATGTACTACTTTGGAAAATACACATATTACTTCTGAAATCAGGACTTAGTCATGATTTCTTGCTGACACTTGTATAATAAAGTTTATATGCCTTTTCTCAGAGGACTTTTAGTTCCTATAAAGCATTTTTAAGCTGTCATCAATGAAAAGTACCTTTCGCTCATAAAGCTGACAGCGTCTCTGAGATACACTTTGTTATTCTCTTGTAATGTTTTTGAGGCAGACATTGAAAATTTCAGGGGGAGTCTTCAATCTTAGTATTTAATCTGTGCACAAGAGAGTATTTTTTACGAAAAGTTTCTTAACATCTGTGCATATTGAAGAGTATGCATTCTTCAGTGCATGGATTTAATTTGTTAGGGAGCACCAGAAAGCTAGACACTTGTTAATTACCGTTGTCTAGCTTCTCATCGTATTCAAAACTTCTGTAGTAATGTTCACAATTCTGCTGGGATTTGCTTCATAGGTCTTTCAGGGGATTATAGTACCATGGGGAAGGAAAGATAATTGTACTGTTTTAACTTAACCTGAAATTCCTCCGGGGGGCTATGAGGGTATGGAATTTTAATCTTTTTCTATTTACTTTATAGTGAGCACCAGCTCCAAACTCACACTTAATTTGAGCAATATGAAACTCTTTGTTGATGATAAGATTTGGACAGCAGATACAACAAACAACTGAAAATTATGTAGGCAGAGTAGAATAGAATATTATCACACGAGTCTCTCCTTGAAGAACATTTGAATGGTTTTGATGCCACGGGATCCTCCTGCTGTAGCTGTTCCCTCTCTTTTTCTGGGACAACTGAAGAAGTTTCCTACATGAAAGGATTTAAAATCAATTCCCATTGTCAGCTGAGAATCTTTCAGAATATCTGTAGAAATATTTTACAGTCTCATCCTATTATCCATATAATCCTCTCCTTAGAACTTCACGTTTGCCTATAACTACTTATCCAATATTTCTTCATTTTTCTGCAGTTCTTTCAGTGCTAAGAGTAATCGTGCTCTAGAGTTGTTGTACCTTACATCTCTCTAATTCCATGCTTTGCTCTGGAACAAGTGAAAGGGAACAGCAGAATGTTGATTGCAATGGAGGCTTTGTTGATATTTCCTTGAATTAACAATTGTAGTATTTGGTGATGCTATAGAAGGGTTACAAAATGCCGAACTACTGACCTGTGGTTAAATGTGCAGTTTAGAAGGTTTTGGCTATCTGTGTTCTGTTTGTGGACAATGGATCATCCTATTCCCATAATGTTGTGTTAATAGTATGTCTAAATATATTTCTAGACAAATTCAGTAGTTACCAAGGAGGCGCATGTTTATGAAGAGCATGAGTTAATTAATGAGAACCTCACTTCTACCTTGAGGGACTGGAAGCAAGGGGAAATGTAAATTTTTACCAGTTTACTGTGGAAATTTTATGTCAGAAAAGATAACAAAAAGGCAGCTGTACAGCTGTGCTCAAAGGGTCTTTTCTCAGCTCTCAATTGGGAAGAAGTATTGTTTCAGGGCAAGCACGTGCCCTACGCCAAGGTTTCTAAATTCCCAACTCTCCAGAAGAGACCATCGTTAAAATGATTTATGATTAACTTCACCTTTTATTGCAAATTTTCCGGTATGCCTCATGGGCACATGACAGAATCTTACACCGGGTGATGGAAAGCCTACTAAAAATGAAAAATAACTCAACTTTTCAAGGTACAAATGGTGAGCAGTTTAAGAAGTGGAAGAAACGTCAATTTTCGAATCCTGGACGTGGACTGGTGCACTTCAGACAAAGTGGTCTTGGCGTCAGATGATGGGTGCATTAGAGTTCTAGACTTGTCCATGAAACCGTCGTCTTTTAGAATGGATGAACAGGACTTAATAGGTACCTTGATTTCCTTTTTGCGATCGGCTGCTGGATATTTCATTTTGAAAGTGGACCATAAAAATGTTCAGCACTTCTATTAGAGCAGAGAATTGTCATGTGTGGGGGATTTGGTGTCCCTGTAGTGGTTTTCATAAATGCAGATAAATTTTCTAGGCTTAGGGTATACGGGTGGGTTTTTTGTACAAGTTTAACCTTCTAAATAAATTATACTTTTTAATATCTTAATTGCAATATAGATGAACAAAGTAAGAGCTTTTTGTACAGATGTCTAGCAGGTTGGCCTAAAAAGCATCAGTACATCAATTGGGTATCAGTACCTACATCATTGAAATTCATTACATGATTCTAAAACATTTATTAATGTATGGAAATATCTTTTCTGATATTTTCAGATATCAAAGGCAGTTTGTAGACTGATTCATTGCTTTTCAAAGTAGATTTTCCCACTGAATTCTAAAATAGACATTTTAGTGCTCTTTGACTTTTTTTGCTGTATGTTTAACGAGGGAATTTAAATATTTAACTATTTCAGTAGTTAACTACGCTACTTTCTTTTTTTATTTTATTACTGGTTTCCCCAGTAAATGCTTTTGTTTTGATGTCTTTGGTCAATCCTGCCTTTACTCACACAATTTCCTTAAAATAATGTAGATTCTGACCAAGACATATGTAATAAACAAAATTGGGATGTCAGGAGCTGTGGTGTGGGCTGTTTGAGGAAAAACATAATTTATCACAGCTATTTTTGTTATTAAATGAATGTTCTAAAACTGAGCACACTGAAATTAGGGTACCCCAGGGTTAAAGTGCCTGTGATTTAGCTGTCCTTCTGCCTCTATACTGTGATAATCTTTTAATTACAAAATCACGTTTACAAGATTCCTACATCATTCAGTGCATATGAAGTACGGGGAATTACTGAATATTTAATGATGGAGCTGCTTGGTACTTGTTCTACTCCTAAGCCACCGCGAAGCATTTACTGCGTGTCATCCAAACCTTGTGCTGAATGCAGACTTACTGACTTTTAAATCTGTATGGCAACAGATAGTACTATAATTTTCATCTTATTTCTTTGCCAATATAGACATGTATTAAACTTCACAACATCCTTTTGGGATGATGGGAATTAATCCTTATACTGTAGAAAATACAGTTGCAAAGTAAAACTAAAACATACATTGTGGTACGTTTTGGTGTAGAAGTACTTATTTTCCAGCATGTCCTTGTAGTAGCAATAATCACCATATACAGGTCTACTTAATGCCAGTAAAGTGTATTCCAGTAGCCTATGGCTAAATTCGATGTGGAATATCCTAAATTTCTCATTTGAGCATGGTTGATAACCCTGTACCTTCTATGAAATGTTTTTCCTTGAGTGTAAAGATAAGCTTTTATGTCTAGTAACCCATGCTGTGTATATGAAAAGACTGAGATTTATGATTTTCTTCTGGTGCTTGCAAACAAGGTGATACATTTTGTCATTACTGAAGGGAGTGTTATTGCACATTAGCTACTCACAATGAATCTTTTCCTTTTGTTTCAGAACCTGCATGGTGTCCCTATCTGCTTGTTCCAAGGGCTTCATTAGCTTTAAAAGCATTCTTGTTGCATCAGCCATGGAATGAGAAATATTCTCTAGATATTATAAACACGTAAGGAGAAATATGTATCTATATATCTAAATATTTTTTTTAAATCCTACATATTTTATTAGTCTTTTTGTGCAAATAACTGTTAGACGTCAGTTTCCTCACTCTTTGGGACAGTCATAAAGATAATAGCTTCACTATTCATTGCTAAAAGTAATAAATAGAAAAGGCTTTAAGGTGAAGTATATTATTTCTTTTGACTTTCAGTAGCTCTTGGCTAACAAAAAATGCTGTTTACTTAAGGTACTGGCAGTATTTTTATGTCATTTACAGGTTATATTACATCCGTGTGTTCTCTTTGTTCAAGAATTTAGTGTAAGAATAGTCAGAATTGGATCTTAGAAGTATAATTGAAAGTAATATTCTAACTGATAGTGTAATACTCATGTCTTTACTTTTGGTGAGCCATATTTCACTTCCTGGCAGGAGCACCTTTCTGTATCCTTTATTGTGTCTGTGTAGTGGTGGTGGTCACGTAATAACGGGCTGCGCATTGCCATTTTTATTAATTTCAAGGTTAATAGATAAAAGAAAAATGGGATACTAAAGATTGGTGGCACTGACTCTGAGGTTGAAAAAAACCAAAACCAGTCTTTCATTACTATTTGGGAACTAGTAACTAGGCAAAGGATCTTGCATGAATGACTTTACCATAAGAAAAAAGTAATACTGTTTCATTTCAGATAATCCTGTCATTTTGGTAATACAGGAAACCATTTCCTTTTTCTTTTTTTTTTTTTTTTTTATCCAGTGATTATCCAGAGAATGAAAATATTAAAAGCCTTCTTCAAGAGCAGTTGAATTCATTGTCCAAGTAAGAATTTTCATATTAATATTTGAGTAAGCTAGTGAATTCAGAGAAGGCAAAAAAACCCTTAAATTTGTCGCAATTCACAACTTAATGACGAAGGAAATCTTTTTGGCTCTCTAAAGATAAGCTTGAGTAATGACAGCTTTTATTTTAAACACAGTTAATTTTTATTTTTAGGTAATTCCTTCAATGAAATATTCATTTATTGAAGATTTTACATCTTTATTTCTATTTTTTTGAATTAAAAAAACAACAATACAATCTTAAAAATATTTTTTTAAAATAAGCAAACTATCTTAAAATATTTTATTAAATGTTGACTCAGCCGTCAAAGTCTACTGTTCTGAATATATAAAGTCTGATGGAAATCAGTATTTTTTTAATGACTTACAGTATTGACTGACAAATAGATATTTAAGCATACTTGTTAGGGTTAGTATATAATTTGTAATTGACCAGTGAGCATTTGTAATTTTTTTAGGCAGTACTTCTCAGTTCTTCAGAGTTTGTCCAGACTGTATTGGAAACTGCTACTTAAATAATCCAAGGTTTGTTAAGATATTTAAGCGCTGAGGAAGACAAGACAAACAATTCTCAAAATCTTTTACTGAAGATATACTTCCAGAGTAACGTTCATGCACATCGCTCTGCTTACACAGAAAACAGATTTTGATATTCCATTTAAACTATGAAAATTATATTTGAAGCTAGTAAACAGAAGTTTTTCCATTTTCCTTCTTTCATTTAATAGGATGGAAGAGATAACAGTGTACTTTTGTCCAGTCTGAAACATACGTAGAAACCCTAAATTCATGCATGTGGAATTCTTTGCTGTGGCATTACATAGCTGCAAAATTGATTTAATCTTGTAATTTGTAGAATCACTAGACTAATTTATAGCTTTGCCTACACCCTTGTGGTTGTTCCCTTTATTACAAGAATGAGGGGCTCCTGACAGACTGCATTTTGCAGATTATTTCTGGCTTTCTCTTTTTTCAGTGACATAAAGAAACTTTTGCTTGATCCGGATTTTACTCTCTTGCAAAGATGTCTCCTGGTTGCAAGGTAGTAGAGATTTAGATAACTATATCAAATCTTCCCTAATAAAATCTTGATCTTATTAATTCATGTGAATGTGCTGAAGTTTAAGTACTCAACTGATTCTCCTTTAACTCAGTACAATTCCTAAAGTACATTTTTACCCACGTATTAGTGCGTTTTCAGGACTGGAGATGGAAGTGTTACCTTACTGAAACAGTTTTATTTGCTTGCTGGGTGTAGAGAACTTCCTTCAGTCTTGGTGGTACTTTCACAAATGCAATTCTGCTGACGACATTGCATTCAGTTGTCCAATGCCCAAAAATGGAATTCAGAACTTCATGGTACACGATAGATCATATACAAAGGCCTTGTTTTTTAATTTCAAATCTATTTATTCTGTGTTGTTCTTCTACCTAAACTGTAGCTAATTTTAGTCTGTCTCTATTCAGAGATTTTTTCAAACTTAGTAATTTTCTTGTAGTCGAAGGAGGATATTAGTGATTAAATGTAAAATAGTAAAACACAATCTCCACATATTTGTGTGTTGAACAGCCACTGAGTTTAATTGTTATTTTAACAGTCTGCTGTTCAATTTATCTAGCTTGCTGAATGCCATTCCTTAATCTTATATTTCAGTTTGTCCCATTGATAATGCAAAGTACTTGTGATACCCATAATAATGTATGGTCAATAATATGTAAAAAGATATTTTAAATGCGTAATATTTTTATGTGATGTGAAAAAATACAAACATATTTTGTATCCTGCTTTTTATCCTCTCAGACTGTATGGGGATGAATCTGAACTGCATTTTTGGACTATTGCTGCTCACTATTTGCACAACTTATCCCAGGAAAAGCCTGCAAAACCCACGGACACAGCCATCCTTCAAGAACAGTTGGTTAATCCCTTGGATATATGCTATGACATACTGTGTGAAAATTATTATTTCCAGGTATTTCAAGGAGTTCAAAAACATATGTAGTAAGAACGTTGTCTGCACAATAATGCTCATCATTGTAACCTTGTTATCGTTTTACAGCTTTTCACTATAAATATTTGACTTTTATTAGTAACACACCACTCTGGATTAAATCATTCCCTATTATTTAAAAATAGAGGATGTTCAAAAAACTCTCAGAATACTTCCATATCTTTTAAATAGTTCATTTTATTTGTTACAGTACTCTTACATTTAAAATACATTTTCCTTCTTCGTGCAGAAATTTCAACTTGAAAGGGTAAATCTCCAGGAAGTGAAGAGATCAACATATGATCATACCAGGAAATGTGCTGATCAGCTGCTTCTCTTGGGCCAGGTTTGTGGGTAATATTAGAATTTTTTATTCTTCTTCCCTGTCCATTTTATGTGTATATCCTATTCGAGTAAAGTTTTGTGTAACTCCTATGTGTTGTTTCATACTTTTATTCACCCCGTGCATAGTTTTTGCTGTGTTAGTAGGTTTTTACACTGCAGACTCTGTGTAATGACATAGGATATGGTAATGTTTGGTGTTACCTGCTTCAGACTATTTCATTTTTGTGGGAACCCTCTAAAAATCTTTCTTTCCATCTTCTGACTAGAAAAGAAAAATTACATTTTGATTTTCCCAGAAATAACTAAAACTTAACATCTTTGGGGTAACTCGGTCTGCACGTAGTACTCTCATTTTAGATAACGAAGGGTGTACCTCAGCTGCTGGCAGATCTGTACTGAGCAGTGAGACACTACAGAGCTGCTCACCGAGACCCTGATAAGAATATTGTTGCATTTGTACAGTATTTATCTTGAGCTATTCCCTACTAATGCAGCTGTGCTGCATCCATTTACAAAAATAGTTTTGGTGTTACTAGCTAAAACTTCAGTGGTTTCTGTGCCAATGTGCGTTTGAGCATGTCAATAAATGTTACCAGTCAAAGATGCCAGAAATATTTAGTCTCGAGATACTCTGTTCAAAATGCCAGTTTATAGAAGTTAAAAAATACTAGTTTATTGAGTCACTGTATTGTAATATGTATTTAATGTGGCTTTTAATTATTTCTGTAATTATCTAAGCCATCAGCTTGACTGACCTTACCAAACTGACCTCTCTAAAAGTTAGGCGCCTCATTTTAGTGACAGGCAGCGATGACTTGCCTGCATTGATTCATTCGATTCAGAGATGAGTGTCTGCAGCCAGTGTAATGAGCCCCACTGCTGAGGTGCTCAGCTCTAGCTAACATGTGAAATGAATTCTACCTTTACTTTAAAGTATCAAGTAGTAAATCAGTCTTTGAGACCCTGGCCAGTTTCTGCATCTTTACAATTCTGTTTCTTCTCTGCGTATTTTAAGTCATCATAGAATCATAGAAATGCTTCTCTTCCTTTTATAACTCTGCAAAAGATGATGTAAACAAGGAAATAAAAATTTAATTCCGAATATTTCTTTGGTCTCTTCTAGAAGTGTTAATCTGTGATTAAACATTATATTCATGATGGGTGCTTAAATGCTATCCTTACTAAGGATGCTTTATTCAAATAGAATCTTAATTATTACTCTGTTGGTAGATATTTTTGTGGTCTGTTTTAGAATAACCTTCATTGTGATTTGTTCCATGGCTTAAAAAGGGTGAAAATATGAAGACCTTTGTTTAAAAGTGAGTATGTTGTGGTCAAAGTTGTATTTTTTTTATTTCTCTTGCCAGACTGACAGGGCAGTGCAGCTGCTGTTAGAAACAAGTTCAGAGAACGCACATTATTACTGCGATTCACTCAAAGCTTGTTTGGTCACGACTGTCACCTCGTCGGGTCCGTCTCAAAGTACCATTAAACTGGTAGCAACCAACATGATAGCCAATGGAAAGCTCGCAGGTAAAATGTGGTTGAAATTCTCTGTTTGCTTATAAACTAGGCATTCTGATCGTTATTACGGCTGCTAATGGAGATGGGAAAGGAGAAAGTCCCGTTGTTACAGATCTTACATGTTGCATATGTTCTATAGTGTGCCCTACCTAGAATAGTTAACACAAAAACAATCAGTAACTCAGTTATAAAGTTCAACTTGTTTTGACTTATTTTCATTGGAAAATATATTTCTGGAGTAATTCTTGTAGTAATTCTTTGCGTGAAAAGAGGCCGAGTGCATAAAGCTGTGTATTTTTCACTTCCTAAATTATAGAATTAATTAAATTTTGGTTTCTTATTACTGAAGCTGAAAAATGGACTTAGTTTCCTTTTCAGTTCAGAACTTGTTTCAAAAACTGTGTTTTCTTACATGTACAGGTTAATTTTGTTTAATGCAAGAGATGTTCACAATAGGATGATGGACTGAAATATTCAAAGGCATGCAGAGAAAGTACAAATGTCTGTACTTGCCTGGAAAAAATACTTTCCACTCTGAACAATTAACACCTCACTGTTAATAATTGTACTATGGACAGCATTAAATTAAAATAAAGGGTTATTTATGAAAGCTGTTTATTTGACTTATAAAGAGATAATGATTTTTCTGATGAGAAGTCTGGTGAACTCCTTGTCATTTGTAATTAGGACAAAGATAAACGAGAGCTTTGTGAGGTCCTTCTAAGCTTTGTAGCTTAAGAAAAAGATATGATAACTGACCCCCAGGTTATAGAAATTAGGGTTTTTCAACATCTTCATATGCTAAGAAGGATATAGAGTTCCTTTTTCTGGGGATGAATGATCTACTCACACTTACATAGGAACTCTTTTTTCCCGTAATTTAAGATATAGTGTGTTTTTTATTTTCCAGAGGGTGTACAGTTGCTGTGTCTCATTGATAAGGCTGCTGATGCCTGTCGCTACTTGCAAACTTACGGGGAATGGAATCGAGCAGCGTGGCTTGCAAAGGTACACAATTTCTCCTTTTTCAGTTTGCTGACATAAATGACCTCCTTAGTATATGTAGGTGTGAAGGCTGATGAGGGTGCTGGAGTTCTCCAAAGTTAAAAAACTGAAACATCAATTTGAAATATCACCATCCGTTCTTTCCATGTGATAAGCTTTAACAAGTCAATCCATTTGGTCAGTGTTGACAGGTGGTTCTTCAGCCTTTTGACTACAGAGGTCTGCCCTGGTTGTCCAAATGACAAGACTGGGGCCTAAACATGGTTGGAAGACTCAATTATCTAATTTTTGAGCAGTGATTTGTGAAGTCGCATCTAGCTGCAGCAATACAGAGTTCATAATAAACTACAAAAAACCACTCCTGGAAGAGGATGAGTAATTAAGCAGTGACTTTCTTCTGAGCTCCATGTAGCATGCGTGCTGATTTTAAAGTTATCACCAACCACATAAATTTTCATCAGCTTCTGTTTTGGTATGCAGACATAATTACAGTAAAAGTACATAGACACAGCATTAATTCTCCAAATGATAACACACAGGAGTCACTAAAGATGACCTTTCAGTGTCTCTAAAGTTTCTGTTCTGCTTCTGCAGAAAGGATGGAAAAAGTCATACTTGGATTTTCTAAATGAGTGAATCCCACTCTTAAGAAAAGTAAAGATGTTTTGTCCTTAAGCTTTCAGTAAAGTATAAAGATTTGTAACTTCTTGATACTTGAGGTTTTAATAAAGCTGTACAGTAAAAATAAATGTGAATCGTATTTAAATACTAAATCACCGGAGTGGAGGGTTTTATATCTGTATATTTCTTCTTTTTCTTTATATTGTATTCGTTCAAGGGATTGGTGTGCTTTTTATAAAGAAATTGGTAATTTGAGATGCTTTTACTACTTCTTAAAGTGTTTCACTGAAAAAATTGACGCAGCAGCAGAATGCTGCCTTTAGTAAGCAGCTGAGAATTCCTAACTGGCTTTCCCATCCCTTCAAGGTTCGATTGAACTCGGAGGAGTGTGCTGATGTGTTAAAGCGTTGGGTAGATCACCTTTGCTCTCCACAAGTCAACCAGAAGTCCAAAGCCATTCTTGTCCTCTTGTCACTTGGATGCTTCACGAAAGTTGCAGAGATGTTGCACAGGTAAAGAAGAAACAGTGCAATCTGTATTTTCTCTTGTCCAAAATTGTTATTTAAGCATTTTTGACTCAGAAGTCAAGGGGGTGGGAGGGGGCCTGCAGTTTGATTTCTAACATTTGTGTTTTGGTGTTTTGATGCAATGTCCAGCCATACTTTCCTGTTTTCCTAAAAAATTATTTTTCCATTTAACAGCATGAGGTACTTCGATCGAGCGGCTTTATTTGTTGAAGCTTGTCTGAAGTACGGGGCATTTGAAGTTAATGATGATACAAATATCCTTTTCCTGAAATCCTGTTTTTGTGTCTGTGTACTCATACACAGCGAGTGTGCATGAACCAGTGTTAGATGAACTAGTCTGCACAGGAATGGGAGTTCCTATATTTATTTTCCAAACTACTTGTGTAGTTTGAAGGAAGTATGAGGAAACAAGTGAAAAGGAGCCATTTGCATAAATCCATAACATTATCTCTTCCTGATGCTCTGAGGCCAGTAGAACTGGAAAACAAACTCAAAGTGGAAAAAAAAAAAACCAAAACAAAACCAAAAACATAGGAGGGAAGAGAACAGATGATAAAATGTTCTTTGCAGAACTTGGAAATTACTACTGCAGACTGTGTAATGAAATCTGTGGTTCAGTTATCTTTTAAACACTGTTTCTCAGGAAAAAAAAATCCCTGCATTGAACCCTTCTACCCACCAGCATACTATTGTGGTGATTGAAATCCGTTATGAAGGAGTCAGTTCAGAGACAGTGGAAACAAAGAAAATTAAAGGTCAGGATCCGATGAGCTGAAAATGTAGTGTTTTAACAGGTATCTAAGGTATTGCTCAGTACAGACTGCACATCTGACCTGGTGGTCTGGAAACTGAGCAGTTGCTCTAAGATTTGTATTTAGGTATATGCAATAAGTAATAATGCATATGTAAATCATACCTGATTGTTTTTTATGGAGTCATCACTGATGTCAGTTTGTAAATTAAAAAAAGCCACGAAGGTGTCATATAGACAACTCCAGATACATCTAACTAATGAACAAATCTTGCAGTATGACCTTAGAGTTTCTCAATTTCTTTTCCAAGTTATGGCATGGTATTATGGTAAGTATTTATGCGTATCTGAAATGTATCTGGTTTAATTTATAGCATGTTGCTTGAGAAATGCTAACGTGCATTCAGTAGTAGAATTTAAAGCAACTTTTTTGTCTTTATTTGTGCTGAAAAATATTGGATTAGCACAATTGGCAGCAGCATCCAGCATTTTCAGCTAAGGAGTGAGGAGAAAAAAAATAAGAGTCTGAGTTTATTCATTTTGCTATTACTTTGTGTTTTCCTTAATGCTTCATTTACATAAATTGATCCATGCAGTATATGCAGATTATGGCAGAAGCTTGAAACTCCTGGGCTTTAAACAGGGAGCTATTCTCTTTGCCTCAAAAGCAGGAGAAACTGGTAAAGAGTTACTGATGGAGCTCAAACAGCCTAAAGAGGAAGTAACACAAGAGTAAGGATTTTGTGTTTTTGAGGAGATTTGGATTGTCTTTCAGACTGAGATTCCACTGGGTAAAAACACATTTTTCTCTTGAATCACTGTAATAGCTGATATGTGTGATTTGAGTAAATGTTGTTAAATGTGTGTGTGGAGGCAAGATTAAGAACTGTTGTATGTATGTTTTTTATGTTAAAATTGTCTTCACTTTCCCAAGAGGGGAAAGAAACCTATGATAAAATTATCCAAGAATATTTCCGGCTTTTTCAACTATAGCAGAAATCAAGTTTTAAAATGCGTTGAAAGAGTTCTATACCTGTGTAAAGATCTGCTCCATTTGCTTCTAAAAACCAGATCTTTGCAGTTCTTCGCTACTGTTGTATTTATATGTATAAATGATTCAATCTGTACTATAAAAATATAAATATATTTAAAGAATAAATATAGGTGACAAAACTCACAGTTCTTTCCTGGAACATGATGTTTTCTCAATCCAATTTTTCTGTTTAAAATTACTGTTGCTTTAATTGAGTTCACTATATTGTTATTTTCGTAACTGTCTGGAACGGAATCTTTAACAGATTTACTTACAAAATTCTCCTAACATTCCAAAAATCCATGATATGTCCTTTTTTTTCAGTTAAGGTGTTATAGTCTGTGTTATTCTTAGGTGTGCAGGGAGTGCACGCTTTAGGAATTAAATTCTGCCTTGTGTTGGCTGGTTCATGGGATCAAAGGAGGGGAAGAGATCCTACCTCAAAACAGCAAGGTAGGCTCCTGCAGAATACTCAGGAGACTGCTCGTGCTGTCTCCGGTTATTCTTTTGTTTATTATTTGAATGTGTGATTAAAAGTGGGTAAAAAAACAAAAACAAACCCAAAACATTGTGCAAAGCCGAAATGATGGCTGTTTAATTAGATACTTTTTATGCTAACACATCTTATGGGCCAGATACTTAAGGATGCCACAAATAGCATCTTTTCTCACTTTTGTGCCAGTATTTAAGTACTTATTTTCGTTAGTGTTTCTTATATCAGATGTATCTTTTCTATTTATTACCGATTGAGAAATTTTACAGCTGAGGAGTGGAGGCTGATGTTAAACTGCCCTTGCAAATTGAAGACTGTGGCATGTAAAAACTAGTTGTGGCTAAAACATAATATTATTCTTTTTACCAAGTTTTTGGAGCTACTGAACTTTAGTACACAGTAGTGAAAAGAATCATATGATGTAATAGTTCTCTTATTTGAATGTAATTCATGGCTTGTCTACTTCAAGTAATAGTATGTTGGATTCTCGTTATGTTCGAGTATTTGTGGCTACGTATTCTACACTCCTTCCAAGAGGAGCACCAGCTTCTGGACATCTCTTTAACTCCAGAAACCCTTTTGTTCAAATGTAAAGTAGCATTTCTGATAAAATTGGAAAGGTTAGGCTTTTCAATGACGATGTTTTTTATACAAGTTGAAAATGTGAGTTTCATCATTATAATTGAAAATTAAATGTTTAACTGCAGTGTATCCTGTTTCTTCTTGCCTCATCTTACATACACCATAAAATACTTTCTGTTCAGTGTATTACGAACAACGCTTACATCGTTACTTCAGCTTGGGAAAATAAGTATACAATGGAATTTGCCTTAAGTATCAACTGGTGAGCAACAAACCTGAGCAAAATTAATGGTCATTACCTGCGAGCTAAATTCTGGCTCCCGTTGATGACTACAACACTTAATTCCTGCTCTTGGTTTTGGTCGCAGTGCCCAAGCCAAGGCTACTGCAGAGTTAATGTGAGCACATGTAAACTTGTTCTTTGACAGATCACGTAGAATTGTTTTTCAATGGGTGTCTGGAAAAAAATCTGCTTTAATATACACTTGGATTTATAAATCTAATGTTTTTAAAAGAAACACATTGCAAAGGCCTTTCAATACTGAATGTTTCTGTATACTTTTAAGTGTGAAGTTTGCAGAATACTGTGTGGTGTTCCCTATTGAAACCTTTATGACGAAAATAGAGTGTAAAAGTGATTGAAAAGTTTATTTAGGTAAGAATGCAGTCACACTACAATAATAAAAACAAACTTTTAGAATCTCTGTGTGTCTTTATTTAATACAAAAATGTCATCTGTAGTGCTGGGGTTGAATGCTGATTGTGTATTTGTTGTCATTTTTTTATTCTGGACCGACACAATGCTCAGGGCTGGTTTCAGCAGAGGTTCTCCTTTGTACATATTAGTCACATTTTCCATATTAGTACTAATGAAATGTTGGGTGTGAGTACTGTTAATTCCCAGCCTTTACTAGGAAGCAAAATTTGTACAGGTTAAATTAGAGCAGAGTGTTGCCTGCACTTTCTGATTTTTAAAAGCACAGAAATAAGTGATGAAAGAGAACCACTTCCTTTCTGCTTTCATGCTATCCCGCAGATTGCTGATAGAAAAGTTTTTGACTTTTCCTCGTTTCTCAGCTGCTGTCAGTGAGCACTGCACATCTTGGATTTGTCTAGGAGGCAGGTACATTTTTTACATCAATGTAGATAATCAACTTCTCAAAATATGAAATGCATCCAGAAGTGCTGAGATCCATGTCCATGTAGTCTTGTTTTCTCCTTCCTAGTTCATATACCTTTCCTCTTGGCTGTTAGGATGCTCTTGTTACATTGACTTGAAAGTTGTTTAAAAATGTACAGTATATAATTGGCTTGTACAGAATGAAACGTGAGAAGCTTCTCACTTGTATGTTTGAAGGACAAGCCTCAGAGTGCAGAACATACAAAGAAAGTAAATTGAATGAAGTTTTTAAAGGTTCCATTAAGTATGATTTTAACTCCTTTAAATCCCAGTGATATTTCCTTCTTCAATCCACTGTGAATAGCTCCAGTAGCAGCTGAAGTTTATAATCTGAATTTTTTATTTTGTATTTTAAGCTTCTGTCAGCAGTGAAGTGTGTAACGCAGCCAGAATTCTGGAGCCTGTGTTTGACCAGTCTTGGTAATGAAGAAACAGAAGAGGAATTGGGTTTGCAAGTCAATGTATAGGGATTCTTTATTCATCTATCCTTGATCAAGTGTCTTATATTAATTTTGATGTTTGATTATTGGAGGTGATAATTCAGTATTTTAAGATTCATTTGTGAAAAGCTAGGACCTCTGTCCATAAGTAAGGAGGTTTTTGGACATTTGGGCTGTCTAGGTGAAGAATATCTTACAGCATAACTACTGACGGTTACCTTGTCATAGTAGTATAAGAATTGTTTTCTTGTACGACTGACAGAAAACCATGGATAGACCGAGTCTACAGGGATGTATAAGTTGTCTTCATTTCACTGAAGCATTCTGAAGCTTGCACATCTGCACTGTGAAGCTCATTTAGTCCTGCGGACGGTTTCTTTCTAGGTCTGTGCGTTCAACTCGTGGTTTTACAACCTGAGAGAAGCTTATGGTAAATATTATCATGGGACTGCAGTGGTGCTACTTAATTATAGAAATGAGGTGGGTTTTTTCAATTCCTGATGAGATTTGTAAACTCAGTCCAAATTATTTCAGTTTTTTGTAATGATGGATGTACTTCTTCTAGCTGTAAATAAAGTCTAGAAAATAGTCTAGCAGCTTAGTTTCAGAATAAGAAAGCCCTAATCAGAGTTTTAATTGGAGCATGGTGTGCCTCACAATAAAGACAGTCTCTGTAAATTAATCATATTCATTGACAGTGTACAAAATTGCCTAACTTGGATCAGTTTCTGAAGTACTTCTCCAAAAATTTGGTTATATATATTGTGTGTGTGTGTATGTACACACATGCATCTGTGTATACACATATACATACATACATATATTTGATTCAGGGGGAATAATTATGTAGAATGACAAAATGAAGCATTTTATTCAGTGTAAAAATGATTAGTACTATATTACAAATTATTTATAATTTACTTTCATTAAAATGCAAAGAGTCTGCCAGTTTAGTGACTTTGCAGCCAGATAGAGGCATATATTACAGATCAAGGAAACCTGGTCCAGAATGTTGATGTGCTCGATGTCTGAGTAAATAATCTGAGAGATGATGTTTTGCAGCAGTTGGCCCCAGAGAGAGAAAGGAAGGACGATCACAGATTCTTTAATGGGAAATGGGTTTGATTTGGGTGATCACTAGCTGCCCAAAATTGTATTCTAAAAGCTCCAATAAAAATTTAATTGCTGGTGAGCAGTAGAATAATAACAGCTTGGCAAAGAGTAAGGGCTTTTTTCTTTCTTTTTTTTTTTTTTTTTAAATAATTATTTTATTTATTACTTTCTCAGAAGAATTCAGCACAACTCTGATATTAACGTGAACCAGGTAAGAGAATTAATCAGTTGAGTTCAGGGTAAAAACTTTTTATCTGTATATTTCGGTAGTGGCATAAAATTCTTTAATGAGGCCCATACTGACCCATTACTATTTTTGAATTGGGACTTCTTGGTAGTAAGTTGTTCAGTTTCTGCTTAAACACTGAAGGTACGAGCCAAAGCTGTGCTAGTTTCTACGCGTCTCATCTGGCTCTGTTGGAAGGCAGCGATGTTAAGCAGAATTAGAAAGGAAAGAGCTAAGATTAAAAAGTGTTGGCATTTAATGTCGTTTAACTGTAGGAGGACTAGGGAAACCCAGCACCTAAAACTTCCATATTAAGTCAAAAAAATCAGAGGAGAAAGACAAATAGGCCTGAACTGGTTGTGCTTGGGCCTCATCAAAATTTTTACACATGGAGGTGTATTTGTGAGGGAGAGAATATCGCAGCAATTTACTGCGCAGAGACGAAGGAACAGTCTCTGCCTCCTTGTTCAATAAAGGCAGGTGGCGATGGATGTCAAAACTCTGCGTAAGTTTCCAAGAATAATGAGAAAAAAGTAACAGAAACTGAGAAGGGAGGAAAATTTGACAGTTCTTAAATTGAACTGGAGAGGAAAAGTCTTTGAAAGTCCTTTTGCTTAATGTCTGGGGGAGAGTGTTTTGAAAGCCGCCTATTAAAACGTAGGAATGGGAGAATGGCAAAACAAAACCAGGGGGTGGATGCTGATAATGTATTTGCAGATACTCAAAGCATAAACATTTTGCTTAAAAGTGGCAGATTTAATACAGGATTGTTCATAACGGGATTCGATGGAACTGTGTGCTCACATCTCCAGAGGTTCTAGTACTAGCAAATTAAATAGCAAAGTCAGTATGTGTTCATTCCCCAAAGAAAGCCTCAAAAATAATTCAGAATTTTTTCCAACATCATACCTCCTTGCAGGAGGTGCTGGCATGTCAGGTGTTGCTTTGTGTAGGTGGGATCTCCTTGAAATAATAAGTTACCCCACAGGCAAAATGTATTTTGTCCAGGCCTGTTGATTCACTGAATTTCACTGAATTTTTAGAGTTGGAAGGGACCATAGAGATCATCTAGTCCAACTCCCCTGCTGAA
>JAOXNO010000002.1:34425940-34448211 GCA_028565335.1 Limnodromus scolopaceus
TATAGGCATTGATAAGGTCTCCCCTCAGCCTTCTCTTCTCCAGACTAAAGAGTCCCAGCTCTCTCAGCCTTTCTTCACAAGGAAGATGCTCCAATCCTTGAATCATCTTGTTTTTTTGTTTTAGTCTGTTGCTATCCTTTTTTTTTTTTTTTTTTTACCCACTGATTTCTTATTTTTAAGAGGAACTGGCTTTCTGCTAGCACATCTTCCCCATGCTTTTCCTGCTGCAGAGCCTTCTAAACGATAACATGTTTTCACAGAGGAATGAGTTACGCTGAAAGGCTTGATTCCCTCCAGAATCTTTCCTCTTTTTCATGTCTCTGTAGGATTTCATCCTTGCCAACTCTTTTCTTGAGTTCCATGCTGCTTACGTATGTAACTTTTGAACATGGTTTTCTTGTCAGTGTCTCTGTGGCAGAGGATTTTATGGCAGTAATTCTCTCAGAATGAGTACTTTATTGGAACTAAGGATTTCAATTAGTGTCCTTTTGGTTTTGTGTTCTTTAAAAATTTTCTACATGCAAATCATGGGCTGCTGTTTAATTTTGCCTTCCAAAATTTTAACTACTTAAAATTTTGCTCTGTTTTCTTTGACTAACAGTGTTACAGGTTCTCTGTGGGAGTCCAGTTCAGGATTCAGGGATAAAAATGAGTGAAATGTTAATTGCTTGGGCTCAATCCCATACTATTGTTCTGTCCTCTGACTCAGTAGCTAAAATCCTTAAAATGAGATAGCTGATGGGAACGCTTGCATTCACGAGGTGAATAATCTCCAAGAGAGCTTTTCAAATTCACTGTGATGCATCTTCAGGATGTAACAGAGTGTAGCTTTTCTGAAGCCAATTGTATGACCAGCTGAGGGCCTGCCCAAAGAGTTCTTATGTACCACGCCTTCACTAAGTTCATTCATGCTAAGTTGTTCAAAGAGGAGCAAATGACAGTGCATGTGAAAAAAAAAAAAAAACCAGAAAGAAGAAAAAAAAAAAGAAGAAGACCAGCAAAGCAAATTTATATTTACTTTGAAAGTTTGTAGAAAAGGGTTGGATTCTTTTCTGCAACTTTGGCAGGTTCTGATTCAGCTCTGGCAGTAATTATTCAGAGCGAAGATGGATTTTGTGTGAGAGAGAGAGAAAGCGAAAATACACATAATTCCCAGGGAGTCTTGACAGTCTATGCAATTAAACTGATTTCTGACATCTCTGGACAGTGGGAAAGGATAAAAATGAAGTTCATATTTGAAATACAAGAATTCTTAAGATAGAAAAGCCAGCCTGTCTCCCAAGGTGCCATGTGATTCTGCAGCTGCCCCACAGTGGCTGGTGAGGCAGGAGGTCATCTCTTAGATGCCCGCTACAGATTTAGAGTCTCATTTAAAATTATTGCTTCTGCTAAAATAACCCCCGGGTGCCGTATTTCCAGATTGAATGAGTCTAGCTCCAGCTTCTCGCCATTCATCATGAGGAGGGTGTTTCTGTGTGTCAAGGGGGGGGGAGAGCGGTGGGATGCCAGCCAGCTCCGACCCCCCGGCAGGGCTGGGGGATTCAGACATCATGCTGCATTCTCAGGGTCACCCAGCGCCCAACAAGGAGTGGGGCTGAATTCTGGATGTCCACGTACCCCGAGATTTTCACTGCTGCACCCCCCGGGTTACGCAGTTTAACCATTGTCCACCGCACTTCTCTTCAAAGTACAAAAGGGCTGTTTTCTGAGACAATGCACACAGTGAAATTCAGCATTTCTGGTGCCTTTGTGTTAACAGAGTTATCCTGTCTCTTTCGAAGACCCCCCGCGGGAACACTGCATGTGGGTTTTGCCCAATGTTTTTCCCGCTGTCCGTCTGAGAGTCGAACGCAGAATTTACTGTGATCAGATTTCATTTTCAGAAAACCATTTCTGAACTTCCCAGCAGTAGCGATTCCTGCAGTAAAGACTTTCATCCAGCAGTCGTTTGTGATACCAGGCAAGTTACCTACCCAGAGTGGAAAAATCCAGACATGGATACACTAAAAATATTTCCCATGCTGCTAATTGATAGAGAGTGATCACTCTAATGTGTCCTTAGTTGCACGTTCTGGTGACATTTCTAGACTTAAATAATAGCATGATCTGCCTTTTTTCTTTTTTTTTTTTTTTTTCTTAAAGGGGACCAGTCATTAAAATGAAAGTTAAATCCACGTCCATAGTGTCGCTCTCCGTTTCTGCATGGTCTCCTAGCACAACGTTCAGAAGCAGGAAACTTTCACTGCTCCCTTCTGCGAGGCAGCAAATTACTTGCATGTTGCAAGGACTGACTTTATCCCGTGCCATCAAGCGAAATCCAGAGCATGAATGCAAATTGAATGGAAACATTGTGGAATCATTAGTGCTCGTTGATGGATTTGGTTGTTTGTTTTGGTTTTTTCTTAAAGCAGGAGATGTCATCTCTTCTTGCTGGTAAATCAGCTTCTTTTATTAGCTATCGTATTTTCACATTATGTGCCCAGCAGAATCCTTTTACCGTGACCGTCTTCCAAATTAAACTTTAAGTTTCCAGGAAAATTGTAACAAATGTTTTAAGTCAGTCAGATGTGAAGCTAAGGAAAGAGGCTGGAGGAGCTCTCCTGGTGTGGCTCTTAATTTCTACACAGCACAATTTCACCTGAAGGGCTGGACTAACTTATCTAGGTTACATATAACAGGGTAGGAGTTCAAGTAAGGTAAAAGTTGAGCAAATATCAACAAACAATTTACCATGGGAAGGTTTCTCCTTAGGACTATTGACTGCACAATCGCAAAAGCAATGCCCCAGCCTTTCCTGCCAGGAGCAGGGGGAAGCAGAGCTTTGGATTCTACACCTTGCTCTGCCCCTGAGCTGCCGTGGGGGCAAATCACTGTCTGTAAAGTGAGGGTGATTTCTGTCTTCCTATAGCAAATTCTCTGAAATCTGTAGGTGAAAAAAAATGCTGCGTAACTGACTGGGAATTTGCAGGAGCCCAGTGGCAGGTTCAGCGCTGAAAAGGTAAGCAAAGTAGCTGAAAACCCATATAATGTACTTTACTGTATAAATGGTTGCTATGATTACAAAATCATGAGATGCTGAAATACTGCAGTGGTCACATCTACTGAAGCTTTACTGTATCCTGCAGTGGGCATCTCGTGTGAACATGAGATGTTTCCCACCATTGATTTACGCACAGGATGTGGTGCAGAAACCTAAATGCTACCTAAAACATCCCAGGGTGAAGACATTAAGGTTCCATTACAAACTGGCAACACGAGAAAGCAATGTCAGGAGTCTCCAAATGTAGGAGCTGTTTCTGATCCATTAGTGGCAGAGACACGTTCTTGTGACTGACCTTCCCAAAGCTGCTCAGATGAGTTTTCCAAAGCAGGACAGGTCTTCTGAGAAGAGTGGTCAGGTTCTTCCAAACAGACATTAAGTAGGATGGCTTCCGGAAAAACAGGGCAATTTCACTAAAAATAAACGGAGGTCATCTTAGGGCAAGGCAAATTAAGTAATTGGAAGAATTTGTACACATAAAACTGTCCTTGCCCTGACTCTTCCAGTGTTGTCTGGCTCAACTTTGATGAAAAAAATACACAAAATTCACCAAAATTGACCGTACAGCAAACGCAGCAAGACAATTTTCCAGTAAAAACTTTCAGGTAGGCGGGTCAGTGGGGAGTTTTTTGGTGCGTATGATTTTGAATCATGCTAAATACTGTCTCTGTATTTTGCAGTTCAGAGTTTATCTGCCCTTCTCAAGCCTTCGAGGCTTTGGTTCAAATGCAGGGAGTTGACCTGTGTTCATCGTCATTAACTCCGGTGTACATAAATGCAGAACAGGTTAGTGATACTGATTTTAATATTGATGAAAGTCAAAGCCATACAGACAAATTGTGAGTGCAATACATTACTGTTCTCATGAATGATCTTTATAGATTTGACTTTATTGGGAGTTACTGCTTATACCAACCATGAGCTACTTGACAACTGCTTTTGATTTTCTTTGATCCTGCTGAAGACCCAGGCCTAATCTAGAAATCTGTTCATACATTTTGATTTTTTTCTAAAAATGTAACAAATCAGAATCTGATTTTTTTTAAAAAATAAATAGGGGGAAAAAAAGAAGCCATGCTGCTATTTTTTTCCCTTATAAATCTATTTGGATATACAGGAGCAGTATCAAAAAATTAACAGGCATAAATAGATGAATTAGTCCTTATTGAGGTGTCTGATAATCTCAACTAAAATCTATGAAACTTTATGTCAGCAAGGAAAGAAATTGTAAGAGCTGCTTTTTATCAAACCTTCACTCCAGAATCTTACCCTGTCACATGAGGAAGCAGAAATAATGTCTGCTGTCAGGGCTGTCCATCCTGTGCTGCGAGGTTTCCCATTTATTATGGTAGCTGCAATATTGAGGAACGATGTTTGCCATCCACAGGTGTGTGATTTACAGTGTTGTTTTATACTTCCTCTTCGAAGTTTAGGTATGACAGAATTTGCATGACCTTCAGACAGCTTCTGGCCCACAGCACACTTGGAGTTTTGTAGACATCTATTTGTTCAAAAAATGACTCCTCCATTTCTGTTCACTAAAGTCCCACATAATTCTTTACCATCTTCTGAAAACAAATTATTACCTCTTATATTATGCCCTGGAAAGAAGTCATAACTTCTGATCAGTCCATGCACCTGCATTTCTGTTGGCAGATATTTGTTTGGTTCCATGGCCTGGATAAAGAAGTCAACTTTCCTGCAACCAGACTTCACCTGGAGCTGGTCAGAAGGTAAAAGCTGAACAAAAGGTTTCATTTTCAGTAGAAACTGTAATTTGTTTGGACTGAAATTTTTGTAGCAATGAATCTGATTTCAAAAGCAGATCTTACAGTTAATATTGTCATGGCTAGGATGGAACTCAGTCAAATGAGGATGGCAGTCAAGTCAGCAGCCTGGAGGTCACACGTCCCTGTGAAAACCTGACCTCAAAGTGAGTACCTGCCACAAAGCTATTAAACATCAAGAAGTATTTTCTTGCCCATTGCACTTTTTTTAGGGCAGAAGTCTACAGATAACCTTGTGTTTTTATGAATTATTGCAGAATGAATTCCTGTTTTCTTATCACTCCTAACTCAAAATCCTTTCGCCGACCTCTCTCTTCTCCCCAGTTTTCTCCAGCAGCACCTCTGTAGCTGGGGTAGAGATTTGGGCTTAAACCCTGCTACATCTCTTCTGACTCAGTATCTCACAAAAGACCTTCGCAATGTCTGCTTAAGGTCATGGAACAAGGAAATCAGATCAACAGACTTTGAGCCAGCACTGGGACATGAAGTTAAGGTAGGGCCTGCAAGACATTAGCCAGTACTATTCTCATCATCTCCAGAAGAGTCTTCTCTGAAGTGGTTTATCCACACTCCAAATTGGCTGAAGCCAAAAAGGGAGTGCTAGCTTTAAGGCATACACAGTGTATACTTAATAAAAGGAGGCTTTCAAAAGAGGAATGTATGAGCTAATGCAATCCTAGAGCAAGAGTAACTCAGGCTTCAACAAGTTATATGCATTTTTGTGCCTGTGGCTGATAACTTGCCCCTGCTTGTCAATGCTAATTATCTCCTGCTAAATGTATGTTCAGCTTTTAGTGGTCAAGAGATTCAATGCTTAAATGAACAACTCCTAAGTTGTCACAGAACAGGTTTCCTCACATGTGTGGTTTAGTGAGGTAGCACGTAAACATTTCTATTTAGCACAGGGTCAGTTGGTGTACAAGCTCCAGTTGGATGGTATATGCATGACAAAGAAAAAAAAATCAGACTGAAAACAAGACACATTTCAATTAACAATGAGAGCCAAACCCAACAGAGCATGTGATAATATCCTTGTCATTTAGCATCTTGAAGTAAAAATAGCTAGGGGAGATTTTGGCATCTGTACCAGAGAAGGTTTGTTTTTCAGGAAACCAAGGTACATATATGCTAGGAACAGCACGGGTTCGTTGTCCAAGGGCACAAGATTAAGTGACTGGCTTCTCATGGTCTCTTATGCTTTAGTTTTCTGTCTGTGTGAAATATATTGCTGTCTACATAAAATATATTCTCTAGTTTTGCTTAAAAGGTGTTGCCTTTTGAGTTTCAGTTATCATCCAGGTATTCCAGTGTGTTCAGCCATAAGCTTCTCCACACAGATTACACATCTGAACTATTAAAAGCTTTTGTGAAGCAGGAAAAAGTATGCTCCTGAGCTATTGGAAAGTTCAGGAGGTGAAGAACATTTCCTGCTTCTATAAATGACACATTAGAAAATAAAGCGTTTCATTACGACGGTCATTTGGAAGCTGCAGCTGGCAGCTCCCACTTTGGATGCGGGGGAAATGGTTGTGGCTTTGACAGTAGCAAAGTAACAGTGTATGTGTGAGATAGCTAAAACTATTCCTAAAGGGGTAATTCTGTCTTAAACTGTTTTTTCCACTGGTGTCAGAAGGCTTTTGGAAGAAAATATTCAGATACAAGTATAAATATTCCTAAAGAAAGCTTAATTTTGGGGGCCCAGGGAGGATGAGGGAGGAAGGAAGAAAGAATTGTCAAGCACTGCAGGGTAATTCAGGCCGTAAGGGACCTCAGGAGAGCTTTAGTCCAATCTCCTGCTCTGGGCAGGGCCAGCTCTGAGATCACACCAGGTTGTGCAGGGCTTTCTGCAGTCTGGTCTTGGAAACCTCTAAGGATGGAGACCTCACAGCTTCTTGGAGCAATCTGCTCCACCAGCCTTATGAGGGAAAGCTTTCCTATCAGCAGGTGAAGCCACTTGACTCAGAACCCCATCTAGAGTCTAGACCCTGTCTAGACACAAGAAACTTCCCTACAGGCTTCAGGTGCCTTCACCATCACAGAACAGTTGATTGGGGTTTCAGAGGCTTTAAGCCTGTGTTTTCCAAGAGGTACCAGCCGTGGCTCTTCAAGCCAGGTTGTGGACCTCACTCTCTGGTCTGCATGGGGGACAGCAGAGGGGAGTTTTGCTGCTTTACTTCCCATCATGCAAAGATGCAGCAAAGGACAGCATCTGTACTCAAATTAAGTTCCAACTTCATAGACTGAAAGTAGCCGACGAGCAGCAGAAGTTTGCTCTGGAGCAGCACTCCATGGAGCTGAAGTGTTTGGCACCAGTTCTGTGATGTTTCAGTTGGACTCCTCGCACTCTCCGGCTTAAGCATGTGTTTAACTATTCGACTGACCAAAGCCAAGAACTCTGACTGTTGTACAGTCCCATCTCATGTTGATACCTGTTAAAGTATGTATGTATTATCGATACTGGGTGTCTGGAAGTAATCCGAGCTCTGTTGATAAGTCGCCAGGGTTTTCTCTCTTCTTCCATTCTTTATTCTTCTTTTAGAATTTAGCTTACTAGATTGTATACAAATATCAGTGTTTATTTGTCGGTGTGAATGTAGGAGGTAGGAATTTTGAGTTTATTTGCTTGTTGATACTGACCTCTTTTGTGGCTTTAGAAATGGCATGTGTGTATCAAAAATATGATTTGCTTTTTAACAACTACCAGTCATTAGGCTTTGTGACTATGGATTAATAAATTCTTTGAGGAGGAGATATTTTAAATATAAAGAACCATAATGTGATGGTATATTTCAATGCTGTTTTCTGTGGGTAGTAGATACAGATTTTTATTATTATTACATGTAAAAATTAAATCAATTGCTTTGTTTTCTGACACTTGAAGAAAGACCATTGACAAATCTAAATCCTTACCAAGGTAATAGCTGCTTTTATGACTGATTTTAGCTGTACACTTTGACCAGCTTTGAATGGAGATTGATGCTTTAAAAACTGTTTTTTAATATCAAATGTTATTTTAAATGGAAAATTTTAATTTTAAAGCATTTAAGAGAATAACAGCAGGCTCTGAAAAGTGTGTTCTCAAGTGAGTGGTCTTTACCTTTGCAGTCCTGTTACTATGGATAAGACTACTCATATGAGTGAAGGTTGCAAGACTGGACCCAGATTAAATACTTGATTTAGTGGGATAACGTTCTGAGTGCTTTGAAATGTTATTCAGGGTACTTTAAAGCATATTTATAATTTACTGGAAATGTTTGCTGTTCCCAACTTATTTTTCTTTCTCCGTTGGTAGTATTTCATGTATGCTTACTCTAGCTTGTAATACCCCAGTGTATAACAGATATTTTCCAATCTTTTTGAACACTTTCAGGTTAAGTAACCATAGGTTAGAACACATTCTATTTAAAAAAAAATAATCTAAACAAACCCCAAACCTTTTCAGTTTCTTTCATTATGAAGAAAGGGCTAAGATCTAAAGATAAAAAGTAAAATAAAAATACTGGAATTTAGTCTGAGCCGTGAAATAGATTCTGAGATGTTTACATCTGTATTACCAAAAAGGAAATTTTGAAGACCTTCATGGCAAAATCTAGGGGAAAATTTGCATACTTAATGTGACATTTTGCTGGAATTTAAAGATCTGTTCCAAGAAAGTGATGTGGATGATTTGTTTCTGTCTGTTGTGTCTTGCCCAGGTTTTGAAAATGCAGTGCCCAGCACCTGGCCAGGCTGCCTCCATGGAGCCCTCGCCTCCTCCCGGGATGGCACCACGTCTGCTGTAGCTGTGGGCAGTGTCACTCATGCTCACCTTTTCCACGGCTGCTCGTGACCACCGCGTCAGCTGAGAGGTAGGGGAACTGCTCCTTCTTGCCTCCGCAGTTCCTAGCTCTCCCAAAATTGTGCAGATCACTATGGGCTCTTGACTGTTCTCTTGTTGAAGCCAGATTACTGTGCAGCCGGGAACACAAGCCTCATGGAGCTGAAGGGAAAGGGGGAGGCAGTGAGGCTGGTGCCAAGGAGATTTTGGGGATACTCGTTTGGTCCCTATCACTGTTGTTTTTGTCAGGTGGAGTCAACTCTCTTAGGACTCTCCAAAAGATATTGGGAGATTTTGGCAACAACGGTTTCGATATGATACGGGGATCTCTGTGCTATGCAATCCATCATTAACTAAGGACCTAATTTCTGCACAAGTATCTCTTAAATGTTGTGCTTGCTCTCCCACTGAAAGATCTTATTAGTAAGTATAGCACATATAGTTATATTTTTTAATAGCATATTAAAATGACCTATATGCTGTTTGGTTTCTTAAAAAAACATTAAGAATTTCATTCTCTCATTTTAGAACACTTCACTTAAATAATTACTTCTTCAATAGTATTCAAATTTCTGCCTAAAGGACATCAGTTCTTGAGAGAGCTGCTTAACAAGTGGCACTGCATTGCTATGTTCATGAGTGGATGCAAACACATGTGCCCAGCCAGCGTTCTTGTATGTATGTCTGCATGTGATTAATGTACACAGGATATCTCCTCTCTTAACTTAATTGACCCTGAGCTGACATATCTTTCAAGCAGACTTCTCAGAGAAAAGAGTGTGGGGGAGAAGGCAGAGAACCAGGCCCTTTACCTTCATCTAACTCATAGAAGCCTCCAGAGATTTATTTTATTTTGACTGTGATGGTGAAAACAAATTCACTGCTCATGCAGGTTGAGATCTTATCAGACAAACCTTAGTACAAAGCACATTTTACATTCTTGCTATGAACCCTTGAAAACAGAGGCTTATAAGGACATTGCTGACAGAGTTTAGTGTTGCGGTAGAGTTGATGCCAGCATGGTTGGCTAAAATGATCTTGTTTTTAAGGTAAAGGTTTTACACAGAAATGTCTTGAAAATAGAGGGAAAACATTGCTTAGGATGACTCATAAAAGTGCTTTAAAAATGCTATTAAGATTTAAGGCATAATGTAGATCCTATAAATCTACTCTGCATTCTTTCACTGGGAATGACTGACTTTTATGAAAACTAGGCATTGTAAATCAAGAACCTAAATAAGGGGGTTTTTTGACATGTAAATATAGATTATGCATTAGCTGAGCCCTGACTTGACTGGTTCCATGGAGGGCACACAAAGTAGGTGTTTATTCTCAACAGTTTTGCCTTTTAAAAAGCTGGTAAGCAAAAATATGGTTTATCGTTCCTTTAGGGGAAAAACCTTTTTTCCTAGTGATTCAGGAAGGGGATTTGCTTACTCTCTCGCTCAGTCCTGCTTTTCTGCCTCCCTGTTTGTTCATCCCTTGTTTGGCACTCTGTGTGTGTGTGTGTGTGTGTGTGTGTGTTTGAGGAGAAGGCATTACTGCTGGAAGCACTCCCAAAGCTCTCTAAACACAAAAGTTAACTAGAAGAATAAACCCCTCACATGTGCAAGGAGGCACACACACCCCCACGCTCCCCCCTTTTCAGCGGTCACAGAAGTGAAGCCGTTTTAAGACGGGTTTAGGAAATGCCAGCAGCCTTCCACCGGGTTATCACAGATATATTTGACCATTGGCATCTTTGGCCTTGGCTTAATTTGTTTTTGCCTCGTACCCTTCTCTCCCCGCCGGAGCCTGCTGGGTGCAATCATCTCGCAGAGCGAGCCCTCCCCAGCCCCTCCAGCCGCTTATCTGCGCCGAGAGCAGACCTGGCAGCAGCCAGCTTACTTAACCTTATCTGCTTTACGCTTCTATATTTAAACAAGGAGGGCTCTTTGTCGCTGAACTAATATAAAACATAACTTGACTAGATGCCTGACTTTTAAAGAAAGGGCATCTATCACTTTTATGTGGCATTTCAAAGAAGAAGGCATTTAATAACGCTGAAAGACAAAGAAGGAAGTCTGTCTTAATGTACAACTGGCTGTCTAATGATTAACTTCTCTTAATACTTAATCAGTTTATGGTAGAAAAAAACCCCAGTGTCATGGCATGGTTCAGCGTTGCATTAAGGAGTTTTCTGCACTGTCTGAAGTGATACAAAAAATCTATACAGCTGGTGTACAAGAGTGTATGATTCAAACAAACGCATACAAATAAGTATTTCAAAAGATACTTGCCAGAAATACTCAAAAACATTTAGAACAGGAGGATGAGGATGGCAGCAGCGAGCCTCCACCCTGCAGAAGGGAGCAGTGGATGAAGACCACGACATCCTTGTGCACCTGAGATGACTGCACCAGGCTGTGCCAGCTCCCTCGTCCCCCCTGTCCCAAGGACAGGGTCCTCCTTGTCCCAGCCCCGCTGCAGACCCATGGGAGAGTTCCTGCTCAGCAGAGTAGGGACAGTCAGGCAACTGACACACATTTGGGAAAGTAAAAGGACTTTTTTTACCCCCTCCCTGGGCTCTACCTGTGTGGGGAACTTCTAGCTTGGGAATATGATGGGCATTCCATGCTTTTTCAACATGCATCTCTAAGCCAGCCTTAGTGCAGATACTTCCTTACATATATGTTGATTTCTAGAGGGTAATCGTTTCTTTCCATGCCTACTTCCTGGAGAACTGAGAAGTTTATTTATCTTCTCTCTACCTGCTACAGAAGTTGCAGATAAACCCGTCTCCAGCCATCTTAGGGGGGTTTGGGTAATTCCTGTCTAATAAGAGGCAAAAAATACTGTCCAATGTTTTTACATAATACAAAAACATTTTACAAATATAATCTTAAAGTACATTAGACAAAACTAGGGGAAAAAACCCTAGAAAATTGTTACAGTGGCTATGACTTTCATTGATGCTGGTTTTATCCTTTTCTTCTTCCAAGAATAAAAGTTTATACAAGGCAGCCCTCCCATTGCCTCTATTTACATAAAATACAAACAGAAGGAATCTTTTCTTTTATTTTGGCAAAAACGCTTGCTTTTTTTTTTTTTTTCATAGTGAGTTTCACAGCTTGATTGCTATGCCATAACATTCCATATAGTGTAATAACATGGAATACAGTGTCCATTCATTCCTGTCCCACTGGACTAGAGCACTGCATTTGCCTGGATTTGTGAGAAGAACCTGCTGAATCTGTTCCACCCTCAGCTTAAAAGAGAGAGAGGGAGAGGGAGAGAGACAAAGTCTTCGCCCTCACTCTTCCTCCTCCAGCAGAGGAAAAATGCCTTCATATGTCCAGCTTCTTTTTATGAGGGTATATTGCAAATAAGGAAGAACAGGGCGTTTTGACTTGCCAAGGCATTTCCAGTTAGTTGTAAGACCCTGCGCTGATTTCTCAGGACGGTGGTCATTATAGGTATTTTCAGTTGAAATTGAGGTGGTTGGGATAGAAAGCATTGTTTTGTCAACTGTAAGGGACTGCACGCAGTGACTTTGTGCCTGCAGTTTATAATGGCAGCAGGACTCAGCGTACACCTTCCAATGCAGTCATGACCCTGGAAATTCAGCCTGCATCCTCCTTTCAAAACAAAATCAAAACCTCGAGCTGAGTGCCCCAGGGCAGAGATCACTGGGTGGTGATTTGAATGGGTGTCACCTTGGGTTGAGGGCATTGTGCATCTTCTGGAATCTGTTCCCATCTCAAGTGCATTGCACGGGTCACTCTCCGGGGGCCAGTTTGGACACAGTTGCTGTGATTTTCCTGGGAGGGAGTCCCAGCAATCCCTGCTGCCATCCAAAATCGCAGTTTGACTCTGGCCTGCTTACATTTTGGCCTAAACTTCTTAAGAGGTGTGTGAACTTTCGTGAACCCAGCCTGCGCTCAGGACATGGGGCTCTGATTATTAAACGCTTTTTCAATGTCTGTAACAGCTTTCACCCAAAGACCTTAGGACACTTGAATGCACTCATGATTAACTGCACACTCTGCACTCCGTCCCAGTAGAAAACACCTGGGAAAGCCATGGCAGCTCTGAGTATACTTTTCCAACGTGAGGACATAGTGGAGAGGGACCTGGACCAAAATCTTGTTACAAATACCTCAGAGGGCTCAGCAGTTCTGCTTTCCAGCTCTCTGTTTTGAGTGACCCTTTTCTATAGCATGATTTAAACCATACTATAGAACAACCCCTTCCAAATACCAGAAAAATACAGATGCAATATAATATATACATTATAGAACCAAATCTGTTTGATGATTATACAGTGAGATGAAGGACAGTCCCAAGTTTAGAGTACTGGTGTGTGATTTGAAGCCCTGTATTTCATCATTTTGTTTTGCCATTACAAGATTTTTGAGGGGGAGAAGAAATAAGTGAGTTCTGCCTCTCATAATTTTACATACATATTTTTTTGCCATACATGTTTTTATTGCTCTATTAAACTGTCCTTGTGCTTGAAACAAAGAAACTTTCCTACTGCAGCACATTATGCAGAAAAAAGCACCGACAATGAGATCTGCCCCAGTGTTAGGGTGGCAGTGGCCAGGTAGGTGTCATGGATGACCCGTGTTCAATCACTGCCTTTGACTTACGTGGCCACCTCTCAGCAGAGAGCCAGCAGTGGGTACCGTTTCTGCATTAGTTCCTTTGCCTTGCTCTAGGGGCTTCCTGCAACACGCAGAGGTCCTTGCCAACCTTTTGAACACCAAAGCCGTATCAGTCTCTCCTCTGTGCAGGTGGTGTTTAGAGGGAATTTGTTTTATTTTTCTTTTTCCTGTATTGTTTTTTTTCAAAGTTGCCTCTGTCCTACAGCCCAAACTGCAGGTGAGTTTGCTGTCTGTGTAACTGGATTTTGCGTCTTTGAATAGATCTGAAGGCAACTGTCAACACTGATCCTTTAAAGTCTTCTACCTCCTTTCAGTCTTTTGGACACAGCTAAGCATGAAACCATGGAGTTGCTCAGCCGAAGACTTCTGCCAGCTTTCTTACATGGCTGGGATTTTATAGCGATATCAAACTTAGGTGTGACTGACAATTCATAAAAACCCCACAAGTTAGAGGTGGAAAAGACTGTTAGGTCACCATCTCCACTTCCCTGCCAGGGTGGGATACGCCGCAGGTGTTTCTGCTCTAAGAGTTACAGAAGTGCTGTGCCAGTGGTGGCTGTCATTAATTACCGTATGTGTGATCCCAAGACTAAATCCTGGTGGTTCTGAGCCACCACCTTGCAGCAGTGGGAGTCCCAACAGCTCGGTTCTTCCCACACTTGGGATATCATGGTCTGAAACATGATCTCCTGAGATCTTTTTGTCTAGAAGAGCAGAGGACAATAAAACACATGGATGAACTGGGTTATTCATGCAGGGCATCGTTTGTACAGCTGGTGGGATTCAGACAGCTAGCTGTACCCCCTCACTACCATACCTTAGCCTGGCCTTGCCTATTTTTAAGTTAGGGAGGAATTTCCTTTTGCTACAGGGTAGTTCATTCACAGTTAAGTGAGCTTTTTACCTCCTTAATAGTTTAGTACTGTGCAAATCACTGGGGTCTTTTATTATGATATTTTCTGCAGAGGATGCTTCAAGCTATTCATTACTAGCTCGATATTACAACATTTTGCTTGAACTTGTGTAAGTAGGTACTTTTTTTTCTGTTTTGTTTTTTTTTTTCAAGTAAGAATGAAATTCTTTTACTATTTTACGAGGTTCTTAATGCATCTGACACAAAGAAAACAGAATTAAAGCAAATAGTAACTCAGGTTTTACCACAATATGAAATCCTGTTTGCTCTCTGATTGCACATCAAATGTTGACATTAACTAGCAGATATGCCACTTCCATGCCAGGGTTTCATTCTTGGAGCATGAGATCAGGCTGATTTTGTGAAAATAAATATTAAAGAAAACATGCTCAGTGAAGTGCTCAGCTCATAAAGGCCCAGCGTTAAGAAATCTGGGCAGCTGCTGCCACCCCCACAGAGGCTTGCTCAGCTCACAGCTCTCGCTTTCCGAGACTTGCATTAAAGTTGTATTTTTTGCAGGTAGCCAACATGATCGCATTTCTATTTAGAGTTACATTACTTCAGTTTCCAGTTTCCCCCTTAACACCATATTTTGAATGAGCTCTTTTCTCGATACTGCAAGTATCAGTTCTACTCTTTTTCAGCTGCTTCCGTTTCATGATAACCTGGCACTTCCTCAACGTGTTTTGTTACAAAGCAGGAGACTTGTTTTTTTAGTGGTATTTCCTTCTCTTTTTGAGCTTCCTAAAGTTCCAGAAATGACTCTACAGTTAGACCCAGCATGTTGCGTGCCTATTCTTCCTTCTCAGCTGTACAGAAGTTAAATGTGGCACACTCTCCTTGCCTGATCTTTAGAAGATGTTAGTACCTAAGAAACCAAGGTAATGTGTCCAGCTCTGGAGCCCCCAGTGTAAGAAGGACATGGACCTGTTGGAACAAGTCCAGAGGAGGCCACAAAGATGATCTGAGGGCTGAAGCCCCTCTGCTGGTAGGACAGGCTGAGAGGGTTGGGGCTGTTCAGCCTGGAGAACAGAAGGTTCCAGGGTACCTTATAGCAGCCTTCCAGTACCTAAAGGGGCTACAGGAGAGGTGGGGAGGGACTCTTGATCAAGATGTGTAGAGATCAGATGAGGGGTAATGGTTTTAAAATGAAAGAGGGGAGATTTAAATTAGATATGAGGAAGAAATTCTTTACTGTGAGGGTGGTGAGACACTGGCCCAAGTTGCCCAGAGAAGGTGTGGATTCCCCATCCCTGGAGGGGTTTGAAGGCCAGGCTGGATGGGGCTTTGAGCAACTTGGTCTGGTGGGAGGTGTCCCTGCCCAGGGCAGGGGATTGGAAGAAGATGGTCTTTAAGGTCCCTTCCGATCCAAACCGTTCTGATTCTTTGATGATTCTAACAGGATATGGTCAGTGTTTTCCCTGAGCTGACACCCTTGGCTATAGAGTGAAGACTGGTTCTAGGTGAGGAAAGTGGCAACCAAACACAGCTTTTGTATCTATGTGGGGACAGCAAGAGCTGAGTTCATTCACCCTTTGGTTATCACCTTTGAATAGGTCTACTCCAATTGAGTGGACTCACTTTCTATTGCCCCCTTCTCTTCTCTCCAACTCTTCCCCAAAGGGGCAGAAAAAGCCACAAAATTGTAGGGAACTGAGAAGTTTAGGGGAGTCTGAGCAGTTACTGAGGACTTCTGCCCCACAGCCATGTAGTAAACACCAGATAACAAGTTTTAAGTTTTAATCTTATATTCCTATAGCAGGAAGTGGTCCTGGACAGGCAGAAGATCTGTAGTGCCAGTGTGCTATATGTGTGTGTATCCACTCCATCATTTCTTTGAAAATCTCCCAAATGTAGATCCTGCCCTTCAAGGAGCTTCCTCGGAGGTGGATCCTCCTCTTCTTCAGTGATGCTCCATGACTTTCCTGTGAACCAGTTCCTTTCAGGATCAAGGTTTGAGGAAAGACTAGATGAAAACAGGTGAGTAAATATCTAACATGACGAAAAAGCAGGGGGAAATCCTCTTCCCTAGGGTTACATTTAAAGCTGAATAGGGAGATCTGGGCTGACAGGTTAGGGAGAGAATATGTTTTTGTTTCAGGTGGAGCCCTTGTTGGAGGGACGTGTTGAAATGAGAGAGCTTTGGGGTTAAGAAAGTTCCCATGCTCAAGTAAGTGCTAGCTGAGAATGTGCTTTAAATAATTTCAGTAAAACTAGTGAGTAGGGAAATTAATTTCCTTTCAAAATGATGTGGTGGAAAAGCAAAGCCTTGGGTTACAGCTCAGATAAAAGAAGAAGGTAAATGCTTTGCATTAAATTCCTTGTGCATTTCATACTTTTACAGCCATCTTTAAAATTTATAGTGTAGATGCACTGGTTTGAAGTACAAGCTCACCTTGCCTGACCTCCCCCATAACACGGGCCTTTGAATCTGACCCTGTAATTTCTGCATCAGGCACCTCTCTCTCTGAGCTTTAACATGTCTCTTAGATATCCATCTAGTCTTGACTGGAACTCTGCAAATAAAGGAAATCCATCACATCCTTAGGTAGCTGTGTTTAAATCACTAAGATAAGCCTGTACATCTAAGGCTTTCCCTGAAGACAAGACAGCAACAAGAATTTGCTGAAGAGGCCAGCACTCGTGGGAGGGTAAGAGCCTGCAGATCCAGCCATTATTCTCATAAAGCTCAGAAATTGGGAAAATGCAAAGTGCTGCTCTAGTTCCAATAGAACGTAAGCATAACGTCATTCTGCAGAGGACTTAATGTATTCTTCACAAAGCTAAAGGCTTTGAAAGACCAGTGGGCTTATTAATTATTTCCTTTTCCAGGCTGACGGCTGGGTGACTAGCCCATAATGCTATAGTGAGAACAAACGAAAAACTGTTGGAGAAAAAAGAGGTTGATGCTACCTGTGAAAACAGTTTTAGTTGGTTTTGTACTACCTGATTACAGATCATCTTCTTCTGTCCTAACTGTCCCAAATATTGTTTTGAAAATATTTCACATTTTTGGCATCCAGGGAGCCAAATTTGGTGTCTATACCAAAGGCTTAGGTGAAATTTAAGTCCAAATATAAATGAACTAAGTTGTCTCAGGTAACACTACATGGACTATTTTTATTTCATGCTGATGACCTCCAAGTGATGTTACTCTCTAGTAATGATAAACATTAACCCAAATCTAGTTTTGTTTTTTTTTCTGAGTATTTCTCAAAAACTATATTCATGTTTTCTCAACACGGAGCTTGAAGTTTCAGCTAGATTGATTTCACTAGAATTAGACAATATACTTTCTATACTATTTAAGTGGTATAGTTCTTACCAAAGTTTGAACAGAGGTTCTGACTTGAACCATCCAATGGCCCTATATCTTTTTATATAGGTCATTTGTCTTTCTGTGTTTTTTCCGCCTCTTACCTACTAAACCTTTACTGTAAGCCTCTGATGTTCTTACGTTTTTGCTTCATTCCTTTTCTGTCTCTCACTTTCCTTAATACAGACCTCCTGTTCCTAGTGCCCATCGATCAAAAATCCCAGACAAAAATAATCAGTGTGGGTGGCTCCTGGGTGCAGGTGGAGCCGGGTGGCAGCAGCCCAGAGTTGAAGCTGCCTTGTGCAGGGTGGACCTCAGCTGGCATCCATCAGCCCTCCTTTGGTGGAGCACTTTGCTCTTTTTTCATTGCATTACACTGGGGAGGGTTTCTGTAAGGTACCTGCCCATTCTGTGAAACAAGTCCTGGGTGACTCACTCAGAAATAACAATAGGAGGTGTCCTCTGACATGGCATGTGTGTAAAAGTGCCCTTTTCAATGACACCACTGCCTTTGGACACCTGATTTCACTTTATATTCAAACAGCATTAACTGGTATATTTCACATTCAATTTTTTTCATGTCTTTTATTTGTTGTTCCACCACTGAGATCTGTGGAGTTTAAAGCAGATTTAAATCATCTGGCTTTAGAGTGAAGTCAGTTCCATCTTCTCCTATTAGATTTGTTTTCACCTGGGTTAGCCTCCCCGCTGATATAGTTCTTTAGTTTCTTTGCCTCCTGCTTTTTCTCCAATTACAGACATCCAAAAGAGATTTTACAGCATTTAAGATGGCTGAGGTAACCCCTGGGTTATATTGTTCCACGTGTTTCTCTGTTCATCTAGATTGTTTCAGCATTACCTTTGCTTTCATGCTAAAGAGAAAGCCATTCCACATTTCCAGTGCATCTTAGGATAGAATGACCAGTATTGTTCATAAATGACTGCACAGGCATCTGAAAGCTATTCTGGTTAATTTAACTAGAGCACTATAATGAATCTGAAAAATATGAAGGAGCCTTTCTTAGATTCAGGAAAATCTCTTTCAAGGTTAACGAGATTCCCTCTGCCTCTCCTCAGAAAACAACCCAAACAAGAACTCTAGTGTTTTCTTTCCCTGTAGAAGTCCCTTAAGAAAGGGAGCAAGTGGGTCATCATCAGGTCAAGAGCCTTTGGTCATGAACACTACCTTTCATTGGCTTAAGTAGGTAATCACATAGACCCTGCATAACATTTGGTACAGCCTTGTGTTGCCGGTTGTTCGAAATGAGGTAACATGTTTATGGATGGAGGCATCAAGTGTGTGGTTCTGCAGCTCGAAATTTTATGCAGCGGGTTATTTCTCCCTGCCCATCCAAAATTTCATTAACAGTGACACAGAAAAAACTTTGTTAAGCAAGGCAGAACATGCTGGATTTGTTGAAGGGCAATTATTTCCAATGCAGTTGACCTGTATTTTGTGGGTAAAAAGACATCTAAATAGGCTTCTAAATAAGGGATTAGGACAGCGTATCTTACCATATAAACACTTGCTATGCCCAAGGTAAGAAAATCGAAGAAAAATGAAAACTGCTTGGGTACCTGTGGCACGAAGATCAAGTATCTAGGAGGAAAAGACATTGGAGAGATTGGAAAGAACAGTGTCATTCATTAATCTATCACCATACATCAAGTGTTTTTAGCTTTCTTAAGGGAAATTATATAGGACATTGTCTGAGGATACAAAAAATACTAAAAACATAAGCAAGTTTATGTTTCAAGCACACAGGTTGTAATTAAGTAAATACATTTAGTTAGTAGCCTCGTTTCAGGAATATGAACCAGACCCACTAGTCTGTGGTACCTGCCTACACCAATTTAATACAACTGGAAGAAGTTTGTCATCTTAGCTCATATGCAAACCTTCTGAGACTTGTATTATTACCACTACGATACTGGAAATCATAAAAGACTTAGGGAATTTAGGACTTCTGTGCACAACATACCAGTACGTTAAAAGTCATCTTTCTTAGGTCTTACTGCTGCTTAGAATTAACCAAACTGGAAGCAAACGAAATATAGTTTTTGCACAGAATAGCAGGAATGTGCTTTATAGAGCATTTGGCTACAAAGATGTGTACTTCAAGGAATCTATTGTACCAAAAATATAAAGAGTTTCCTTTTTTTAGCAGTCAATGAGGAAAAAAAAGTGTAGATTACTGTGCTATGGAAACTTTAGAGAATTGCTCTTCAAGGTCAGGAGCATGCTGGTAGAATTCTACAGTTACAAGTGCTGTTTTCTGTGTAAAACTTTTCTGTGAAAAAACTTTATAAACTTCACAGTAGAGATGGTATTTATTGCACTGGCCATTAACTATTTGAATGTTAGGATCCTATACCAAACTAACCATCTACTTTAGGGGAAGGAAAGATGTAGACACCAGGTAGCAGCTCTTCTCGCCTCTTTGTAGATGGCTGACTGAGGAGGTGGATACTAAAGTCCTCATTGATCTCTCTTTGTGCATGAGAAGCAGAGGACCTACCATGTTGTTAGGCAGAGCACTGGAAATATGAGGTAAAATATTTATTTTCCAAAAGCAATTAGGTGCTAGTGAAGTTCTGGCTGTTTGGGGCATTGCTTCTAAAGGAACTGGCTAGAATTTGGCAAGTTCTGGCCTATCCAGTGGATGATGATATTAAAAAATAAAAGCATTGAATTTGGAAGGCAGCATCCAAATAACTTCCAGTGCTTTCTAAACTGCATCTTGAAAAAAAACCCACCTTATGCTGCTCTTATAATAAAATTAACAGAGCAAAGTAGATTATTACTGTTCAATATAACCTTCTGACTTCCAGGTCCCTTCCAGATCACTTTGCAAGTCCAACTTCGCTCATGTTAAGAATTCAGAAGCAAATTGTGTACAGTCTCCACCTACATTATGTTAGATGTATTTTGAGTCTGTTTTCCTTTGCCCTACTTTGATCACTTGTTTTATTTTGATTGCTTCACAGGATATCAGTAATTATTATAGAAGAAAAATGACATTAAATCGAAGTTTTTCCAAAAGGTTATGGGAAGTATGGACTCATAGGCCAGGAAACCTGACTAAATTTGAGTCAACTACACAGTCTGTGGCCGCAGAAGTGTTTTAGGAAACTTTCTTTCATTTGTCTTAATTTTAGGTATCATGAGGTGCTTAATAAGATGCCATGTGTAATGCTGAAGTGACCTGCTTCTACTTTACAAGTGCAATTACCTAAAGACAAGCTGGGTTTTGTGCCGTTTTCTGCTGGGACGTCAAGGAGCCAGCAGGTGGTAAAGCAGCCGGTGCCAACCATTACAGCGCTGCCCTTCTGGAAAGTGAAGTCGAGGTAAAAAATGTGACCACATCTCTGGGTCACCTTTCCCCTCCGAGCCTCCCACTCTGGAGGGAAGCCTCACTCTTCAAAGGCTCGCATTGTACCCATGGCCTTTCTAAATAACATAACATGTGCTCTGGTTCAGTGTGGGTGGGCAGTTAAAGCTAAGGCAAACAGCCCCCACTGCCAAGCCATGTTTTTGTAAGCAGTAGGCAAGATGCATTTCAACAGATGCGTTTCAAAAGGAATAACCACAAAGAGGTGGGAAACACCTGCAAGCCTTTGTTGTGTGGGACTCTCTGCAGTGGGACCCGATGGGACCCACCTGTACCTTCTCTGCAAAGCTGTTGCAACAACATCTGCAAGGTGGGGGGGGGAAGAATTGCACCTCTTGAACCTATAGTTTTGTTTGTGAAAATGAGCATGGGTGCACACAATAGTAACTGTAAACGTGAATGCAAATTACCTCCCTGTTATTAGTGGGGTAGGGAAAGGGCTGAGGGGGGTGGTTGTCCCCTCCAGCCCAGGATGGGACACCTGCAACCAGTTGTGTGACACAGCACCGGCTGTTTACCTGGTGTGTTTTAAGATCTCAGCCTCAAGATTTACTTAATAGCATCCCCACAGGTACAGCTGTGATTCACAGATGTCAGGCTAACAGCACATTTTCATCAAACACACCTTGTCTCTGCTAGTATCATTTGATGTCTTGAAAATATCATCACCTTGAACAGGGAGGAGACAAGCATCTCTATAGGAACAAGTAAATTTATATAACAAGTTTATAATTTTTCATAGATTAAGGCCAGAAGGGAATTTTTGATGTCCTACGTAGTACAAGGCAGACAGCATTATTCCACAAAAGGATCTATTTTAGAAAGACACCCATTTTTGTTTAAAAAATATGATGAGGAAACCATTTATGGGAAGTTCTTGCAGTGATTGACTGCTATCGAGTAAAAATTATCACCTTTTTCCAGTTTGAATTTATGTAGTCTCAGTTTCCAGTCTCTCAATCTTAGTATGGCTTTGTCTGACATGTTTTTAAAATATTCTATAATATCAGTTTATTATTTTTATGCATTTCACTCTATATTGGGGTCTAGATAGTGGCAGGTCACCTTTGGAAGTTTAAATACATATAGCTTCTAAAATGATCCCAAATTTTCCAGAGGTTGTATTATTCTTTTACCTGTCTTTTGGCCTGTCCCAGCATTTCAGTAACAGAAGCAATACACACAAATCTTCCAGATTAGGTCTTTTAATTATTTATTCCTCTAGATTTCTTTATGAACTTTCCCCTTGGTTGTAACATGGTTGATCCCTTCCCAGTTGATGACCTGCCATGTGGCGAGGCAGAGCAGCTTCTCCTGCAGCCCCAGGTTCAAGGAGAAATTAAAGGAAAACAGGGCAGCC
>JAOXNO010000002.1:34448311-34464729 GCA_028565335.1 Limnodromus scolopaceus
CCTGCCATGTGGCGAGGCAGAGCAGCTTCTCCTGCAGCCCCAGGTTCAAGGAGAAATTAAAGGAAAACAGGGCAGCCCCTTCTCCCTGAGCCTCTGTGTGTCCCTATCCCCATGAACAAGTACAGTAAATTAGAATAAATAGGATGAAACTGAAGGAGCCCCGTGCCCACAAAGCAGGTCTGGTGCTATGAAAAGGTCTGACTTAGCTCAACTACATCTGTAACAACTTGGGAGAATACCGTGGTTATGTAGGGTCCTAGTTCATGTCATTGCGTCCCTCTGAAACCCGTCACAGCAGTGGTCTGAAGTGGTGGCAGTAACAAAGCTTGGAGCTACGGAGGCCTTGGACCACATGGTGTGTTTGTTTTGTCAAAAGCCTTTTCCTGGACTCCAGCTGCAGGCTCGAGCATGTATTTGCATCATGTTTTACTAACATGCATGGCCTCTCTCTCCCCCCCAGATCCAAGCAAACTGGAGGTCATGTAGCCGTGATTGGTATTAGAGTAATTCTAAGGTGAAAAAACCCACAGAGAGACTGGGATAGGGCTTGAATTGGGTTATATTTGCCTAAAAAACCACTATGTAGTCAAGCTCTCTCAACAATAAGATTTTATGGTATACAAAAATACATGACTGCCCTGTGTTGGCTGAAGATAATCTTCATCTTTATAAGCCTAAATCAATACCCGGTGGAAAGACTCTTGTTGGAGGAGACTCAGCTTGAGGGTTTTGTCAGAATCTCACTGTACAGATTTCGCCATAATGAGACACTGATTTCTTCCGTGTGTCTACTTAGACTCAGATCTACTTACTTTGGTCTTTAAATAACCTATTGCTCCTCTTCAGGGGGTTTTCTCAGTCCTGTAGAAGTGGAAGGTAACCAGGGTTCTGGCTCACATCATATATTGTGAGGGAGATTTTTCAACGTTCTCATTCTAAGATCTTTTCAGAGAGTATGACCCAGAAAAGATCAGTCTTTACCTTAGTTGAGCTCTCAGTGAGAGGCAGCAGCAAACCCATCCTCTCAGTGCTAAACTGGAGAGGTTTGATCGAGAAATAATTGGAAGGTAATAAACAGGGAAGCCCTGGATGCAATTTTTACGAGTTTGCTTTTTACAGAAGCGCACTGTAACACACATCATTGAGCTTCTACTGTTTCACATTTGTTTTCTCAGCAAAAGAAAGATCACCTCCCTTTACTGGAGTAAAATGAAACATGCAGAATTGGAAAACCTAAAGAGATCATCTGAGGCTGAGGGGACGTTTACAAACCCTGGGATTTTGATAGGTTTGCAGAAAAGGAGATTAAATAAAAATGGTCTAACCATTTGAAGTTTTCTTCCAGGGGTTGTTTTCCTAGTAAAAAGTCTCATATGGCTCTGTATTGATACTTCATCGTAAGAAAGAAGAGAGAAGACAGCGTGTATGGCTGTCTCCCATGCTAGGACATGGGTTCAAGTCATATATCGTGATTTCTTCAAATATTTTCACTGTCCTACAGGAGTCAGAGAATTTTTCTTCTCAAAGTTTTCTCTCTCAGGTAGCCCTCCCACTTCTGTTCCATTGCCGAAAGAGGAGCTGTGCAGTGCTGTGCATCTGTGTTCCCTGACACACTACTGAATTTGCAGTCCAGAGACTAATCTCTCAGATGGCAGAGGTGAATTAAATGTCCCAGCAGTAATGGATTTCTTCTTGCTCTCGCTCCTGGGATGACGTGGCCGTAGGCAACGTTACAGTCAGTGCTGTGCACCACAACAAAGACAAACCAGAAAAGAATAATAATTCTAAAAGCATGATGGAAAAAGAAATAAGAGGATTAAACAATTTCTTTGTCTCTTTACATTTGTCAGAGTGTTCTCAAATTATAGTCAGTGACACAATAATGATCCCTCTGTCAAGGAGAAGAAAGAGTTCGGGGGGACAGTGCTGCGGGGAAACGTTGCTTTGCTTAAGGAGCACTAATGTTTTATAAAGACAATCCTGAAAGCATAATGGCTGCTCTCCTGCTTTAAGTGCAGTGGCCTTACTTTGGTTGAAAATGGTATATCTGGCTTACTTTGCCAGAAAATAGCATACTTGTTCTTATTGTACTATTGATAAGCAGAGAAGCTATTTAAAATGTTTTCAAAACTCTTTTCGTCTGACAGTTTCTGATGACTCTTTTTGGATTAATGGGCCATTAATACATGCTGTCCCTGCAGGCTCAGGTTCTGTTCCTTTCCTGCTGGCAAGTTAGAGCATGATACAAGCATGCAAGTGCCAAAAGCATCTTTTCCTCCTTTCTTGGTGTCACACAGTACAGTTCTGGAATGCCAAACAAACAAAACATGTCCCGTTGCTGTCAAAAGCCTGCCATGCTGGTACTAAAAAGTAGAACTATAAAAGGAAAAGGTCATTTCTAGCTCTTTGCACAGAAACTGATATTTTTGTTATGTTTATCAAATGCATGAAAGGATCCTGATCCGTAACTGGAGCTGAAATACAAAAAGTACTGAAGATGACAGTGGCACTGATGTAAAACAGCCAACTAACTCCACACTGGATTTTGAATCCTGTTTGTTGAAGGTCTAGTTTTCTAAAAACCTGCGTCTGGGCCTCATTGGAAGTCACGCATGGAGACCACTTGCCTTTTTCCCTACCAGCAATACTTCTCTTCTTTCAAGGCTGACAAGCCAATAGCATCCCAGGGCGTGCTGAGTTAATGCCAGCAGTATTTCTCCTTTGTGGATCAAATAGCAGGAATTGGAATGAACCTTCCTCAAATTCTCTTTCAGGATCTCCTCCAGGCAAAACTTTGAGGTTTGCATAACTCTGAAAAGTAATCTGACTTTACTTTGGCAGTGAAAAAGAAGATGCTTATTTGTGCCAAGCAAAAATATAATTCTTCTTAGTAGCATTTTTTCACTGCTAATATGTAATTTCTATTTTCCTTTTTTTTTTTTTTTTTTTGTGCTGTGATTTTCTCCCCTTTTTAAAGGACATTTTCACATATACTGTTTCAGGCTTGCTGAGACAAGAATGAGATATTTGCAGCAGTCTATCAGAATGCATGAATTTGATGTGGTCAAACAAAACTTTTCAGTTAGTGGTCTGAATATGTTGTTGAAAACTGAAGGATGATATGAATAAATGGAAAAATCAATATTCCTCTCTTTCTTGAAGTACTCCCAGAAGCCTCAATCAGGACAGTCCAAGAAAGACAATAAGAATGTCACTTTGCAATTAATGGATAGAAATGTGGTTTTAATACAAGGTTATACATTGCCAGAATAAAAGCAAAGCTTCGGTTTTGATCAAGGCAAAGAGTTTCTGTGATGCTTTTCATTTTATCATATGAAATATTACTTTTAGTTTGGAGCCGACTACAGCCACAGAGCCGACTAGATGTGGTACCTTCTACCATTAGAGCTTTCTACTAGCAGTTACGAGAAAGCTTAGGACCTACAAGATCCTTTGGGCAGTTTCAGGAGATGGCTTGTGTATCAAAGTTGGATATTTATTTATTAAAACAGAAAAAAAAAAGATAAAAGATGATGCACGGATGTCTTCTCAGTGGTAACAGCTGTGGCTGCTTCTTGCAACAGTTCTTGTGGTGAGTTCTTTTGAAATTCTTTTGCATGTAGCAAGCTCCATAATGATAATCTCAAATTCCCGGTGATTTTCTAATGTTCTGGTGTGTTTCAAAATATCACAGATATGCCCTGCCTTTAAACGCTCATGCTCCCCTTATTCATGCTTTAATCTTTTTTTGGAAGAGAAGAGAGAAAACAATCTTGCCGTGCATTATGCCTTTAAATCAAGAAATGACAGAGGGGCCATACAAAGAGGAGAGCTGCTAAGACAGGTTGGAAAGAGGTCAGGCTGGGCCACATCCATCACTAGTTACAGCTTTAACCATAGGGAGGAAAATCACTAAGGCACCACATCAACAATGCACAGTTTTCATCGCACCTTTGTCAGCTCGGTGGGTGATGGAGTACAGGTTGGGAGTCCTTGATGTTCAATATGGTAATGCCCCGTGGAGCTGAAGTTAATAATAAAGAGAGGGACAAGGGAACACAATGTTGAACAAAAGGGGCAGTTTGAAGTGATTTATTGGGACGGCTGAATTCCTCATTACTATGTAATGGAGAAAAAGTCTTTAAAAAGCCAGAACTTTTTAGGCTTTCTATGGGTAGAGGTGAGTGCTTTGCAGTAAGATGAGTGGGCAGAGGATGTCCTTGTCTTATGCTGCATAATTATTCTGTGTGAACAGCACCTATTCTAGTCTGTGTACTCACTTCAAGCATTTACTCTCTAATCCTTCTCATAAATTAAGAGACAGTAATCACCTACTGCTTTTCAAAGTTTCCTGTTCCTGTTTGATGTCATTGTGCTTAATCCATCCTTTACACCAGGGTTAAGCCTGGCTTGCTTTTTTCAGTGCTGCCCCTATTTAATCTTCTTAATTTATGTGATGTGCTGATATTTGTTTAGACCTCTAAAATAGATATAAATAGTAAAAGGAGACATCACTGAAACAAAGAGAACCTGTTAATAAGAACTGGAAAGTAATCTTTCTGTGTTCTCTAAGGAGATCACATTCATGAAGAGAAATTGTGTAAAGAGGAAAGGGTTCACTTTGTGTTACATTGTTTTTTAAAGAGAAAATGGAACTCAGGAACATATTTTTGGTGTCTTCTTTTTTTGGTATTACATCACAAATACAAAGCATAAAACTCCATGCAAAGAGATGACATGATCTAGAAAATCCCTTACTATTATATTTCATTTCTTTTTGTATTTTTTTTTAATTAAAAAGAGTATGTTTTCAGAAGCAAGAGGTGCATCATTTATTGACTACACAAGACAAAATCATCTATCAATTTTAACTCTCCAACCCATAACAACATTAACTGAATTAAAGATATCGCTTAAAGACATCTTCCCTGTATTTTCCTGCAACCTGACAAACCTCAGGATAGGCAGCTGTATCCATTTTTGAGAAGGTGATGGCAGAAGGTACATTGACAACCCATTCAAAGGTCAGCCTTGTCAACTCTCATTGCTGATCAGACTAAAATGCTCATTTGCATAGCAAGTAGTGTAATCCCAGTTTATGACAGGCCAACACGACTTCTCTAGAACATAATTAAAGTCTAATACAGAATGGTGGCAGTGGAAGAATATAGTGCAATAGGGTTGATCTTGACCATGAAATGGATTTCTGCTGGTGTGTAGGAACTTTCAGCTTAGTCTTCTGGTTTCAATGATCCTCCTCTCTACCGGACACAAGTTGTTGTTGGTCACACCAGTGGCTGTTTGTCTTGCAATCCCTGTGCGGTGGTTATACAGGCATGTGCCTGCATTCCTGAAATTAATTTATTTTTGCTTACTAAGTGTCATTTGATAAGACCAAAAGGAGCTTTTTTTCCCCCTACCTAGCGTCACTACAGCTGGATTTACAGTCAGTCTGGTGGAGAAGCTGTGGGTAAGATTTATCATTTGCCATTTCTCAAGGTCATTTTATGGGAGTTATAAAACTTTATGCCAGTTAAGCAAGCTAATTGTTATATCTCTTCTAGACCGTGACTGCCAACTAAATCTATTGTAACTGTTCAGATTAAGGAGATGTTATTTAGATTAACTGTATATGAGTTTCTTTTGATTGGAGGAATCGTTCACTATTGTGCCTTCCCATAACAAAAAATGAGAAAGGATATATCACTTAAGCTTAGCAGCAGCATTATTGGGAGGAATGGAACTTAAAATGGCAAGATAATATCCCTCCATACAGGATCCTCAAAGGAAATAGATTAAACTGCCAAAAGTGTGGGGGTTGCTGCAATGATTATACTGATTTTAGGTTGTTAGTCAGCTGAGCTTTGCTGGTTAGGCAGGGATTTCTTTTCTGTCTTACTAATGAAAAAAATTACGCCAGCAAAACTTTTAGGTTTTAGACAGAAGTGACATATTTCAGCTAATGATCTCAAAATGTCATTTGTGTCTCAGTATCACAAATGTCCTTTTCAACACTAATTTACCAAAGCTGGTTTTGTGAGTGCATTAGATGTTCGGTTGCTTTTTTATATAATTTTGTAAAAAAACCAGCAGCATAACATACAAGAGGAACCTTATTCCTCTAAGTAACTCTTAGTGTCTTGAGAAACTCAGTGTTTCTCAAATAATCCTCTAACACTTCGTATTTCTCAAATGACCATTCTTATTTCTAATAATTAGTTCTGGAAAACACCAAGAATTACAGACTTCCAGTTTCAAGTCCTGTGCAGCAGAAATGGAATTCTTACAGATCAGCAAAAAGGCAGAATCGTGGGGTCTTCAGAATATAATTGGATGGCCGGTTGATGATGATTTGCTGAGATGATTTAATTTCATCAAATAGAAGAGAAATAAGTTTTGAGGAGTAATGAGAAAAAAGAGATGCCCATCATTTGCCTCGGTGGATCTGGTTTAGCTGGTGTTTTCTGCTTTCTGTATTCCTCTGGTCCAAACTTTGCATGTGTTTTCATGTGATTGATTACACATGAAAACAGGCGTTGAAGTTTCTTTGGATGCTTAGTTACCTTGAATTTTCCTAGGAAAGAATTTAAAACTTTCCTATGTTCTAAGTTGCATTTAAATAATCCAGGACTGTGATTCAGCTGTTTCAGGTCCATTGCACACCCCAAGTGGAAAAGCCTCACACAGCCTTCTGTTGAAAACATATGGAGATAATATGGTGGGAAGTGGAACAATTAGCAGTAATCAGCTCATTTCAGCTCCACTGAGAGCGATACCAGATTCCTCCCTCACTGGAGCTACTCAGATCTCGATAGACAGAGCGTCTGACTCTCAGAGTGCGATCCCATTGACTCACTTGGAAATGTAAATCCTCAGCTGTCCTGAAATCCACTACATTTTTTCAGTTATTTGGATGCTAAATTCCTCAGGCGTGGGATATGTGCCTGGCTTTGTTCTCCAAAGAGGCCACTCTTTTGGAAGTCAGAGGCTCAGGTCTGTACTCATGCAGCATAAGCCACGCTGCCCATAACCCAGCTTCATTTGTTTGGAAGAATCTTCTTTTCCTGTAATCCCAATAGATTTTCTCTTGCCTCCTCATTATCAGCTTTCCCACATTCAATAACCAGAGCACATTAGGACCTTCTTTCCTCTCCTAACACTAAAAACGAGGTGTGACTCCCAAACCTTTCTCACTTCATCCATGTTTCTCCAAGGCTCTCCATGAACCTCCCTTTTCACTTGAATTTTCTCAGCCCTTGGGACCTCCTACCTGGGCACTGTGTTCCTGTCCCTTACATGATGAGCAGAAATTTGTGCTTTGGAACAGAGACTTATCCTGGCAATGGAAAAACACACCAGGAGGGCCTGAAGGGCAAGCCGCTTCTGCTGGTTGGCTCCAGAACCCCCCACTGACCTGGTATCCCTAGGCCTGGTCACCTTGGTATAATGATTCTAGGCAGACCACGACCTTGTGTCCACTTCTCCCTTGTTTTTCACACAGGGACCATTGCCAGGCCTAAAGGGGCTGGTCATCTCCTAGCTCATCCCTGGTATGATCCCCTCAAAGCTGCTGAAACAGGCCAAAACCAGGCTGGCTTCCCTGTGATCTTCACTGTGAGCATCTCAGGCACAGCTAAGGGCTCTGGTTGCTTCCTCTGGGAATTTTGTGCCTAACACTTTGCTATAGTGAATCCTCAAGAAAGGCTTAAATTAACATGTCTAGTGTTAGACTGAGTGTATTTATCTTAGACTAACATGACCACAGTTAATAATCGTGCTGTAATTGAAATTTGCCTTTGACATCACCTTCTGACTGACTAATTGGATTGTGTCTAGTTGTTCTCTCTCACTAATTTTTTCTGTCTCTTCTGATCAGCCTGAAAGGTAACTCCCCAGCAGTATTAAACTAAAACCAAATGGTCCTGTCACAGAAACCAAGGCATGAGTTAATTTTTTATGCTAGAGACCTTCCTGAGCAAATTAAGCGAAGGAGGTGAAAGTTTGTGCTTTGGTGCACGGTGGAGATCAGTGACTTCTTGTGTCACCCAGGGTTTTGGAAGTTAGTTTTGTTGCTTTGCTTTTATCATAATTACTTCCATCAGGACAATATGGGACTTAGAGGCTTCCAAATCTGAATGTTAACATTATATTCTCTCACCATGTGTAAATGAACATAATTTTAATTGTGGAATATTAAAATTATGTTCTTGGGGTAGTTGAAAGCATATAACACACCCTTCATAATGCTATTTATAAACACAGAGAGAGAAGTGAATGTCTCGGTTAAAACAGCCGGCTGACTATGTGGCTTACAACATAGAGAACACTTCCTTCATAATGTTTGCATTTGTGGGAATATTTCTTTTTCCTACACTTTGTCATGCACCAATTTTAAATGACTGATCTCTCGCACGATAGCCTGCGTGGCTGTGATACAGCTGGCAGGCAACCTAAGGCATTCTTTAATTTTTAAATAAGTAAGTTAAAATAACAGTGATTGAAACTGTGGCTATATTAAACTTGATATAAATAACCTGACTTACATAAAGACAGCTATAACTTTATAACTTGAATTCACCTACAGAATCTGTGTCACTTCATCCGTTATTCTAAAAATGTTTCTTGGGAAAACATAGAAGCTGACTACCCGTGATTTTTCTTGGAGGGACAGGAGGGACTTTTTGTCCTCGAAGTCACCTGTTAATTTCTTAAAACTGTAAAGAGCACCAGTGTGTCATGTCTCTCTACGTAGATACAGACTGCCCGAATAATACAGAGATCAGTTTCAATGCTGAGGTTATTTTTTCCACTTCAAGAAGCATGTCATAATGCCACTAAATGCCTGCATGAATTCACAGCTGGTGTAAATCAGCAAATCTCCATTGACTCCTTTCTGGAATAAGGGTAACTTTAGGAAGTACCCGGCATTGTTATCAAAAGAGTAAATGACAAGAGATCAGCTGGGATCCTCAGACACAACTAACTCCCTCCAACTTCCATGGGGCAGCATCATACACACTATGCAGAAATTCGGTGTGAATTTATCTTAAACAACTCAAAAGTGTGGGCTTTTTCCTTACTCCAGAAATGGTGTAGCCATGTCACAAGTACTAGAGGAAAAAAAAATATTTATAATTTAAGTAACATATATTACTTAACACAAGTGCTATTCCAAACATGCTGTATAAATCCATGCTCCTCGTCCTAGCAGCTGAAGCAATCCCAGTCCTCTTGGGAGAAATGGAGGTCTTGGCTAACCCTGCTGTGTCCTTCACCTTCCACTCCCACCCTTGGAGTGGGGAGAAAGGATTTAAGAGAGATTTACTGTGGCAACAAGCCTAAACCCATCTATTTAATTCCAGAGCTATTTTCCCTTTTTGCAAAAGGAAAGCACACAGCCTTTCTTTGTGCACCACTTTGTGGTGTAAAACTTCTTTTGATTAAAGCACTGTATAAATGCAAGACTTTTGTACCCGTGTCATTGACTGGTTATGCTGCTGGTCCATCTGCTTCATCTGCTACTGTTCATGCTGTGATCTTAAAGGCTTTCCCTCATGTGATATATTTGGGTGCTGTTAGATTTATATCTGAGTTCGTTTCAGGTTGAGAGTTTTTGTATTGTTTAAGGGGGTAGGTTGCCAAATTCCCACCATGCTGATGAGAAAGTAACCTTTCCCATTCAGAAAGGGTTCTTGTGTCTCAGCTGAAGAATTTCACTCACGCTAGCTAGAAACTTTCCAGTACAGAGACTATCAACATATTTACAGGCAATGGTTACTGATCAGAAGCTGCTCTCACAGGTGAACAGAATAAAAATAGGTGATAAAATTCCTTTCATTAAAATCAATATGTGAGGAATGGCTTGATTTGCAAATTTTGAGAAGGAATGATAGATTCCTTTGAGTCCTCTAGTGCTCATCCTAGCCCCAGCTGCCGTCCTATATGTAACAAGCTATACAGTAAAGCTCCATGGGTTCTGTGTTGTAAATCATGTTGATTTCTGTCTCCTAAAACAAGGTTAATACTGGGCTGAAAAATCACCTCTGTTAATATTTTTTGTCAAAAACCAACTGAGCTTACGTGTATGCTCTCTCATTTGAGCTGAAAACTGTAAAGATGGTCTGACTGATTTTCTTTCCATAAAAGTTACTTATTTCATCTCTCCTCCGTGTTTTTGTGCAGTTTTTGGAATCCCTAAAGATGCTGTATCCAACTGCAGCAGGCAAATACAATTTCTCCCCTTAATCCCTGAAGCTCAGCAACATGTTATTTCAAGCACCTGGAAGATAAAAACAGGTATTGTCATTTTTCTTCAGGACAATTTAATCTTTTCAGAATTATTGATGACTAGAGTGGTAGATTTCCATCCTTGTGTTCTGATTTGTTTTAGAGCTTCAAAAAGGTCCCAAATTATGTAAAGTTTCAGGAGGTACTCTTTGTCTCTTCCACGAAGGCAGTGCTAGAGACATATAAAAGCAACTCCAGAAGCTGTAAGTTTGGACTTGCAGCCAGATGGGATGCCAGATGGCTATTTGGCTATTTTTTTTAAAGTTGTCATAGGTAGAAGAGAAGAAAGGAAGAGAACTAAAGCTCAGCTTCAGATACATCTTCAACCTGCTGCTTATGAGGCTTTGAAAAGTATGATTTACTGATCTCATTGTAAGAACCTGCGCTAACTTTTGCTCTGGTATACCAGATCTAATATGTGCATAAACAATGCAGCTACTTTCATTATCTAACAAGAACAATTTATAGATTAGGATCTGTAGAGGACTTTATTATAGTCAGCAGCTTCATGAAGTAGAACTTGCTTTGAATAACCATGATTGTTCCATGGAGACATCTCACAGAGTGATCATTAAAACTCCTGGCCGCTTGCCAGTTGCCGTAAAAGTTCTTTGTCACACAGTAGGACTATGGTGCTGTGTAACTAAGCAGACCAAGATTTGTTTTCTATATTATTTTCCCTGGTTTTTGCCTTTGGCAGGCACATTGCTGTTGACTACACACCTACGCTCTTTAGTAGAACCTGATATGCTAAATCTGCTTCATGTTCATCTAATCTGTGCCTTGAGTAGTATTTGCAAGAACAGTACATGCCAGGAGTGAGTTAATGTTTACATAAAAGACATAAATTAATCAAAACTAGGAAAGCTCAAGGCTACCAAACTGACTTGGCTTATTGGCAGCCTGTTAATGTAAAATGCAGACCATGTTAATTGTTAAATACTCTGATCATTCTTTCCAATTCTCACCAAATTAAGTCCAAATTTAGAAGAAAGGAATTAAGTCAACTTTGTCTTAAATGGTGATACTCCTATTTTAACACGGAGGGTATTCCTAGTCTTCCTGTCTCTCTTCTTATCATCTGTATATACTCTTCTGTTCTTCTTGAGACAGTAAATGCTGTCTGAAGCATCATAACAGAACACACTGGCTACTGCTCTTTATTTGCTCTAGACTGGTTGTGTGATCTTAGCATGTCTCCTTACAACTGCACAGAGCTATCCCTTTTCTGCAATACTTCTGAGAAGTCATTCTCTAATTCTTGTCGTTGTTTGGGAGTTAATGCTTCCAGGATCACAAAGTTCCTTGCACTGAACAAGGCAGCCTAGTTATAAATTCTGTGAACTTCACAATAACATCAGACCCAGTTGAATGTTTGGATGCCTTACAACTTGCTACATCCAAGTTTAGGACAAGTTCTTTGGTGCAAATCCATTAATATAATGGTAGGAACTCATTTAGTTATAGGTACCTAGAGCTATTTCCTTTTTGGACTACAGATGTTAACAGTGATTGCAAAAAGCTAAGTAATGTCTTTAATTTGTTGTAAAAATAAAACGCTCCTCCCTACCTTTTAATAACACGATACCCTGTGCTCCTTCCAAAATTCTATAAATGGTCTTAAAAAGAAAAGCCTGAATCCGTGAAATGTGGCAGGTTCGTTTAACATCTGGAAGTACTCTCATGGCTGTCTTCACTTGCTTTCAAGACAGTGAAAAACTGGGCTGTAGGATTTCTTGATATTCATGCAAGGAGTACCTAGTAGCATCATTGCTAGTAAATAGAAGATTAAATTTTCTACACTGGAGATTGATGTTTTGAAGTTTGGGTTTGGGCATTTCCTGAGGGCCTGTTACTAATGTAGAATGTTAGGAGCTATTTGTTTTTACTTTGTAACTAGAGGAGGCAATCTAACGCTCATTAGGTAATCTTTATTGGACCATCTCTACTGTATTTATACTGCATAGTACCCTTATTACATGCTTAGTTCCATTTATTTCATCTGTTAAAATTAGATATTTCCACTGTATTCAAAAAGCATTCATGTTCTTGGCTAGCAGGCCCAGAATTTGAAGCTAACCATTAGAAACTGTTTCTAAAGCAACTTTTTATACAGTTTGCTATTCCCATGTGTTCTGTTTAGGAGCAGGGGCTCACAATGCCTGCGGTACCAGTCCCCCACATGGAAAATCAAGGGAAGAAACACAGTGACAACTGGGATTTTAAATAAAAAACAAAACAAAACTAACAAAAAACCGAACCAAAACAAAACTAACAAAAAAAAACTGGTAAGAAAGTAAGCATTCAAACAATTCATTTTATAAAATAAACTATGAAGATTTAAAAAGCTCTGTGTTTAAAGAACCCTTTGCATCTTCCTTTTAATTCTGTTGGGGTTTTTTTGCTGGCTCTGGCCACTTTTTGGATCTTCCCTAATTGCCTTTAAAAAAAAAAAATTAAAAAAGGAGAGAGACTGAAAAAGAAGGAAGCAGTTGTGGACATTTTTAACAGTTTAATCTCCTCTTTTGACGTTTGCCTGGATTTACAGTCTACTGTTTCAGTGTTGTAGTGAAATACCAGCCGTACAGAAGAAATAAGTCATTAGTGTGGTCACAGCTATCTGACGAAGAAATGGCTGGAAAAATCAAAGCACTTTCAATTAAATTTGTAAGGAAAACAAATATTTTTTTAATATGCTTCATGTAGAAAACGTCCAGAGGTTTATGCAGAAGGCACGTAAAGATGCTGCTTGTGTCCTTTTTGTTAAATTCCAGTTTTACACATCTTTTTTTTTGCATTTTTCAGCTAAACGAGTAAATACAGAATAAAAGAGAAGACATTTCTCTGCAGGGATGTAAGGGGAAAAATCTCCTCAGCATTTTAAAAGGTGTGCTGCATTCACACAGCATGCAGCCTACAGCGTGGGCACTGGCACCGTGGCAGTGACTGGCATCTTCTAGAAGCTCCTTTTCACAAACATCCATCATCCATATAGATACCAACTGTACTTCTCACAGCTAAAAGGTTGGTAGAAAACTCCAGCTTTTTGCTAGATCCCGCTAGGACAAATTCAAGAGTACAGTGTTTAATAATTATGTACTCTTGGAAAAAGTACCAAGATTAAATCAGTGAATAGAGGATACTGAAGCATAGGAAAAAATACCATGGGCATAAAGCAAGCTGCCAGATGGAGTTGACCTTCACAGCTGTGTGCTGAACCTCCTGCTGGGGCAGGCTGCTGGACACGTTAGAAACGGGGCGATGACCATCAGAATGGCCATCAGAATCCAGCTGATGTTCTTCTGCTAGAATAGTTTAACTAATGACCTGAAGATGGCAGTCTCCATGTTGCATGACCAATATCTAAAATATCTAAAATAACAGAGACTTCCTATTTGTCTGTGAAGAGTTACAGCTTTCTATGCAGAGCCTGTTTTCTCCTGAAAAAATTATAATAAGCAGATAAGGTGGTGGTGTAGTCAGCTGGAGACCTTGCCATACTGTCAAATACAGCAGACTTCACCAGGGTTATGAGGACTTTCTTCCAGTAATTCCTCCCGAAATGGAAGTAATGGTTCAGGATCTCATGACCTAAGCTGTGAACTCAACTCATATCATTACTGAAAAAAGTTTGTTTGTAGAGATTGTCTTTGTATTTACTATTCCAAACAAAGGAAATTCTTTGTCATTTGTCTTTCATTGCAACATTTTCTTGGGAGCTTCATTTGTATATTTTTACTTTCTTTTTGTTTGTATGTTCTCTAGGAGGCACGGAACAAATTTCAAAACAATGTATGAACCAGGCTTTTCCTTCTCCATGTGACATGCGAGTCTTCACAGGACTCTCATGTACGTGCACTTGGGACTCTACTGCTAAGCTAGAATTCTTTGGAAGCGGCCACAGATTCATGGCTGATGAGTTTTGTGGTGTCCCATTTGAGACAAATGGCTTGGGTTATCAGATGATGCAGCGACTACTCACGTCCTTAGCATTTTCTTTGCTAAAACCTTCTGAGGACAACTAATTCACATTGAAAAATCTTAATAAAGGCAACACTTGGAAATACTGACTTACCAGTATAGTTTTGTCCTTTACAGCTGCAATATGCTTATATTGTCTCAAAAGGGACTGATTTATTATTTATTTTGACATGTTCTCATGGCAGTTCTGTATTTTTATATTCTGGTGAGGGCTTTCAGTGTAAAACTAACAGAAGATCTCCTAAGCATTCAGAAAAAAGCCTGGCAAGTGAGTCCCTAGTGATTGCTCTATTCGTTCTTGAATGTGACGATACGATACAGCATTTCATAGCAGTGCATGGGATAGGCACGTGGTAAGGAATTTTTTCCCAAGGCTGCCATCTCACTGTACGTGTCCTACAGTGAGATGGAAGGGACTCGGATCCTTTATCACAGGCAGCCACTGCAGGGCTTTGTAAAACAGTTCAACTTTGACTGTGGACGTAAATGTTCTCCCCAAATTCTTTTTTAAATGAAGATTTTGGAAAGAAATTAGATGAGCTAATCCTTTTAAGTTATAACATATGCCATACCAAATAGAATGTAACATATTAAAACTTTGGAAGCCCGTAAAGATCCACGACGTTTAACCCAGTTTAATTTTTTGAAACAGGATTCCTCTTTTATGAAATAACAGTCAATTCAGCTTTTCCAGCGTTATGCCTGTGTGTAATGGAATCATCCATCAGCGTGACTGATGATCGTCCAGGGCTTAATGAAGGAGGTTCTAGCAATTATAAATCCTGATTTGTGAGCAAACAGGCAGACTTCAGGAGAGCCCTGCTCTAGCTTTGTACGTCAGGTATCCCTACACACAGAGATGTAATTTGGCAACCCAGAGCCATAGACTTTGGTGCACAGATACCTGAGCTGACACTACTCGGATAACTCCTTTCATCTGGCATCTAAGGCTTCATGTCTCGTGTGAGCACTACCTTAGGGCTCGCCGCACACTTCTCAGCTGCGTAGCGTGGATGGGCCCCATTAATTCCTGGAAATAATATCAGCCAGAGATCAGAGCTTAAAGAAAACTTTTTTCTAGGTTTCAGAGACTGAATTCAGTATGGATTTGTGGCAGAAGTAGCAGCAGAATAGCAAGATCTTTATTCATCTAGAAAAATAGTTGTTCTTAGTCAGTGGCCTAGTGCTGTATTAAAGGCCTATTTCATCATGGCAGTGTAACAGGGATTTTTCCATTTTATTCCACACTGACCCACAAATTAAAGATGTTCAGCTGACAAAGGAAACTAGAAATTATTTGTGAAAAAAAGGGGATGGGTATCTCTTAATGTTTTTTTGTTTAAAAAAAGAAACAACAAACCAACCTCTTGGGTGGTAAAATGGAAGAGTACTCTACACTGGAAAGGGGATGCAGAAAAATAATCCTGGAAGGACATGACCCCAAAGTGAAAAGCAGAATCTGGGGAGAAGGAACTTGACTGTGCTGCTGTTTTGCTGTATCATCTTTATATCCTTTATGTTGAGGTAAGTAGAATGCAATTGGTTGTGGAGCCCGATAGGAAGAAATAGGGAGAAGGCTCTTTGATGTGATAGTGACATCTTGGCTTTGATTATTTTTTATTTTTTTTTTTTCCCCTCTCCCCAGTCCTGAAGTCCTGCAACATCGGGGTGAGATCTCTGAGGAAAGGATACTGAACAGAGGAGGACAGCTGCAAAGGAGTGTGACTGCAAATGTGTGCCAGAGAAATGGAAGAGAGAGGGTGCTGAAGTCTACAAGCTTTCAGGAAGATGAGAGCACAAGAGCCTACCATGGGGGACCACAGACAGAGCAGCCTGGACCATGACATTCAGTTCCAGGTATTATGCAACCTCTTATTTTCCCTGATATTGCTACCTACCAAGTGAGTAGGGTTGAGCAGCTTTTTAAGGGATGTGTGACAGGATGGTAGAGTCAGACACAGGGGATACCAATATCTCAGCTCACCATCTGATCTAGCTTGGTGAACAGAGACTCCTTTTCTGTATTCTCACTGGGCTGTGAAGACGTTTAAACTCATGCATGTATAACTTTGAGTTTATCAAGTGGAATCCTCCAAATTAACAGATGTGTTCATTGTAAGTGTATCCTATTTAGCTGAACTATTAGCAAT
>JAOXNO010000002.1:34468082-34506931 GCA_028565335.1 Limnodromus scolopaceus
GAAGACACCATCTTCCTAGGAGCTACCTCTAATCCCTTCACCTTCTTTGAAAACCCTATTGTACACATTCAGCTCATATAGATTTTGCTATAAGTACTTCATGACTAAGTGTAAAGGTCTAAAAGACAGCTTGTGCTAGAGCTTTGCTCGTAAGATGTAATGCTGCTCACTAGTCCCACTGTGTTCATGAGCTGTGGGAAGAGGGACACTTGGCATTGCCAACGTCTGCTAACAGCCATCAGCAGGAACGTGCAGTGTTGCTCTGGGAAATACAGTCTCGAATGGAAGAACTGTTATTATTTTAAATGTACTAGAATTAAATAAATGGGCCAGATGTTCTATCCAGTCTAGGCTCTTTGTGCCATAGGTTGTGCCGTTTACAAATGTTATAGTAATTTAGCTGATCACTATTTCTGGATTTCAAAGGTGTTTTGAAATTTCCTCGTTGCTGGGCTTAAATCAGAATTTTGGGAATGAAACATAAGTTTTGGAAAGCCTTGGCTGAGGAAAAAAGTATTCTCTTCAGGGTAGAGATTTTGCTAGTGATAAAAGAGACCAGACAAACCAATACCACTCCTGGCTCAGTCATGAGGGTGAGGGACTCAGATATTGTTGTGTAAGTAATTATTTATAGAAAGTAAAACAGATCCAAAAGAAGAAAGTACCAATTCAATAATCCAATGGTTGAGTACCAAAATAGTAGTCAAAGGACTTGAACCCATCTTATTTACAAGAATAATCTAACAATGGGACAGTCGTCATCCCTGTTTCATAATTTCAACCATTAAACTATCTCAGTTTAATCCCAGAACCTCCTCTGTTCCTGCAGATGTGCGTCACCCCAGTGACTGCATCTTTGTGGCCATCCTACGCTGAGCACAGTGGAGATGGGACCCAGACACATCTAAAACTTCACATGCTAACAGGTCAGATGAAATTAGATAAATGAGGAGACCATTTAAAGTGTCTTATCAATGTGTTGCCTTTGAAGTGTAAAGAGACCAAGACCAGAATTTAGGGCATAATAACTTAAGAATTTAGCCAATAACTTATTTGTATTACTATTAACGGCACCTTTAAAAGGACAGTCACACCCAAAATGAGCTTTGCACTCTACACACGTGTAGAAAGAAAAAGTCCCTGTCCAAACAGCAAACAACTGAAAAGTGTTTATTTCCTTGTCTCTTTATTTCTGACAATGAACGTTTCAAATGGAGACACTGAAGATTTAATTCCAGTCTCCAGTGCTACCTACAATATTGAGATGGACTTTTCTGTGTAATTCCACATTCCTTGAACACAAGGAAACACTTTAGATTTATAGTCACCTGAAAAACTACAGATGGCTTATTGACCAAAAAAAAATCATTTTATTATCTGTCCTAATAACTTTTCTCAGTTTTTTTCTGTCAGTAGTTTTCTTTCTGGTTGCACCATTATTTGAACTTATATGTTGCAGTGATTAATTAATATGTATTTCATTCAGTTTGAGCCATGAAAATTTCTGGCCACATGGAAACTCTTGCCATTGTCCCAATTTTAGTTAAACTACTGTAGCTTGTACATTTCAGTAGATCTTATTAAAACAAAATCTCATATTGTAGATAACTTTTTTCTTATTAGTAAAGAAGAATCTGGTTTTTTAGGAATTCCAAGAATAGAGGAAGTCTTTAAATTCTAGACATAGGATTTTGACAGAGTGTAGGTGTCTAATTCCAAAAACAGGTTGTTCCACCTCTTGCACGGACCTCCAGGTGTCCAGAATTATTTACACCAGCAAGTGGCCCATTCTTTTGGCCCGCTCTTGTCTTGTGAAAATTAAAAGTAGAGCTCTGCCCTGTGTGGAAGCAGAGATGTTGTGGTAGAACTGCAAGAACATCCCAAAAGATCCTATTTTAGAGGGTAGCAGTCAGATTCTGTGCTCGATAGGACTGGTGTAAACCGTGAACTTTTCCAGTTGAACTCCAGTTACTGCTCTGCCCAGGTTCTTTGGACCAAAATGTTCTAATGATGTTCTCTAATTTTTGAGTATGTCAGATTTCTGACCAACTGCCCTAAGGGCATAATCAGTTTCAGTTCCAGAAGTAAAAAAAAAATAAAAATCTGCAGCTTTAACTGAAGGTGGGAAGAGCTGCAGCTCCCCATTGCACAGCCCCACAGATGTTGCCAACTGTTGAAAGTACCTTAACTGCCTCCTGCCTCTGAGGCACAGTTTCTTCCAAGGCTTTGGCTGGATAATGTTTATGTTACTATTTGTAAGATCGAAACATTGATTATATCAAGTATTAGAAAAAATTATAATGAGGTTAGAAATCCCATCTAGATAAGCACAACTTTGTAGAGCCAGTGAGCATATTTCCCCAAGAAACTTGTTTTTACTTTGAGCTACACTGGGGCCTCCTGTGAATGTGACTTCTACAGGAGGTATTTGTTCCACGGTATTTTTTTTAATCCACAAACTTCTGAGTGTTGTGCTCATTTTCATGCATTCTGACCTTCCTGCCAGCCGACAGCAGGAGCAGCATCAGGAGCAGCCCTATTTGAAGCCCTATTTGAAGGACTTGTGTCCTGTTGCCTACGTGAGGAGCGAGGGGTGCTGGGCAAAGGATGCACCCTCCGAGGTGCTCCCCGTCCCGGTGAGCTTTGTTGACTCAGGAGCACACGCACGGCTCGTTCTGTGGCAGGTCCACAAGCCAGTGCAGAGACAAACTGCCTTGCCCAGTCAGCTCCCCAAATTAAAAACTGAGACTGGCAGTACACCAAGTACCAGAATTTGTTCCAGATTTAAGCAAACGCATAATGGCAGGTGTACAATGGAATTTAGGTCAGGCAGGCAAGAGAGATCAACAGTGCAGAGCCACAGGCTCTAATTCGAACTAATCAAGAGACCAGCCAGGGGTTTAGTCCTGGCAGTCGAAGTGGCAAACTGAGAATAATTACATGTTTGGGAAAAAACATCCCCTTGGGCCTTCATAGTCAGCCCAGATCACTAGGAATGATTGTGATAAAAAGCATAATGAAATAACCGGGTCGGCTGGTAGCAGCCAGAACATCTATTGCAATAATCATAATCCAGGCTCTACAGAGAGATTTCAGGGGAAGACTGGAGGATTAATGAAGAACTAGTGTCCGTGGAAGCACATCCATTTGTCTATTTGGGAAACCAGAAATTTTGAAAGAATACTATATAAGAAAAAAAAAAAGAAGAATCTGACACATTAGACTTAGCAGAGCACTCAGAAAAAAAACTTAATTTCTATGACTCGTCAAATATTTAAAAATAGTTGTTTGGAAAATTGCTGTTTATTTCAGGCAGGTGTTCAGCGATGCCTTCGCAGGACCATGAAGCTGTCTGCAGAAATCTAAAGGACATAAATTCAAGGAAATACCCTTGGGGTTAAGAAGGAGGATGTAATGCAAATTATTCATAGCTGGAAATTAGTAATTAGTCATTCAGTGACAGAGGAGACAGGAAGCCTAGACAAAGTGTTCATTAAAGGTTCTAGGCCCTTTTTCAGGCAGGCTGCAAAGTGATAACTGGAGTCCGTGGCCGACGAAAAGCCCACAACACACCCAATTAAGAAGAGGTTATCTTGAAGGAGGAGATTTTTAAGTCAGAGAGTCTTATAACTGTGTGAATAAAGTTGTGTTCTCCACAGCCCCAGATGGAAGTTAACTGAAGAGACGAAGACATTGCCCAGAGGTGAGCTGCCAAACTACTGTTCAATGAACAGGGAGTCATCTGCTCCTTGAGAGATGTCCCTCAGCTCATGGAAGTCATCTGAGTCCATGGGGTCGTTCGTTTAGGATCATGCGCAGCACACAGATAGACAGCACTGAGGTGTCACTGGTTGATATTGTGCTATTATTCACTTTGAGCACTTTGGGGCAGGGGCCACAGTGACCCAAGGACTTACACAGTGAGTACTTATTTCCCCACGTGCTCCCTGGGGACAGCAGATATCTGTTCCTGGAAAGGAAACAGAATGAAAGTATTCAACTAAACAAGCAAGCTGGAAATGTACAAAGATATAATAGATAAAATTTATGGTAGTAAATGTAATAAACAGAGCCGGACACACACACACAAAAAAACCCCAATTATTTTAAAAATTAATCTTGATCTTTTAGTGTGTTTAGCAGAGTTTTGTTATTTAACTAACTCGTTACTAGTTTCTGGAACTGCTTTGGTAAAGATTTAGTGTTTTGAAATATAAAAACTATAAAAATGCAATGAAACTAAAAGTCCTTACTAAAATAAATAGGATACATTTAAATAAGGTAATCTATCACCCAAAGCATTTTTAACTTTTGGGACTAAACTTTGGGGAAAAAAAAACAACTTTGAAAAAATGGGTTTAAAAAACCTACAAATTTTTCATTCTAACCTGAGAATGCACTTTTATTTAAAAAGATTATTAGTAGCATATATATCATATGTAAATTCATTTAAGCTGTTAAATTATTGCAGCAATTTAGTTTCATAGGTTCAATCTATGTAATAGATTTAGGGAAATATGATAGACAACTATTTCCTAAGGTACAGGGACCATTTGAATTCTTTCACAAAGGATCCTAACGGATCGGAGAACAGTATTTTAGGGTTTTTTTTTCAGTAGAAAAGAAGCTGACTTTACTCTCTGAATAATATTGTCATGGGTTTGACCCATGGCTTTTACTGCTCATGCTGGGAGAAGCAGGAAAACTGGATGAGGGTTGGCAGTATGGTTCTTGGTACTGGAATAAATTTAACAACTCAGTGTATTTGTTACCTGCAAATTCTCTGAGGGCTTACTCCGCTTGTGGTTGTTTGGGTTTTTTTTTTTAGGGGGATGTACATGTGAGAAGACTACTCAAAGCCCAAAAGCATTTGAGTGATGTTGGTCTGCATTTATGTGTCAGAGAGATGGTGTTAACCATTGATGAACTCTTCTTCCTTAGGCTTTGGCCTTTACCCAGCCCTAGAAAAGCACAAGGCAAAGCACAGCAGAAGAGGGCCAAGGGCATTTTAATGGATATGGGACTTAATTAGTGGCTTGTGTTGTAATTTGTGTTTATTTTGTGGAAAGGCAAACCATAAGGATCCTTCTTAGCGTACTGTGTATATACTGTCTACATGTTATACAGAAGAAAAGAAAATGTATACAAGATCAGGGGCAACTGCAGCATACACGGAAAGTGTGTTAAATTAGGGCACATATCCAGGTCAAGAAAGGGTTTCAATGGAGTGGAAAAATGAGGGAAAGAAGATTTAGGAGACATAAATAATTATCAAGCGAATTTCTGGCATGTGGACACTCTCAAGACAGAGTCAGTCAAATAGCTTATTTGAATTAAAGTTGGCCAGTTTTTGCTGGATGAGGAGCATAGCAGTGAGGATCATTTTTACAGGCCAGAGGGAGGAAATGAGAAGATTACATATAAATCAACAGAATTGGAAAATTGTAATAATATAGAATTCTGACAAATACTGTTTTAAAATACGTTCACTTATTTAAAGACCCTGACCAAAGCTGCATGTAAATTCATAAGGTACCAAGAGTTTGAATAAGAGACTCTGGAGTTTTACTCATAAAAATGTGCTGACATGGTTGGGTCAATTTTTTTTTTTTTTCCATTAAGTTTAATGGTAGAATCAGAATGTACATCCATGCATAACTTGAAAAGGAAAATGTCTAGTTTGGAAAGTCTGGTACCAACCAGAGATTAAGAAAATGAGAACTTAACATAGGGAAAAGCTCCTGTTTTTCTCCCATAAAAATGAGTGATCATATTCTCAGCATCAAATATGATATTATTCTAGTGGATGCTAGAAGTATTGCTATTTACTATGGGAATGCAAAGTTGTTGACAAAGATACACACATTTCCTTCCTCCTGACTATATTTTTTTTACTGTGTTTATTTTTTAACAAAAACATTGGTTGCAGACAGCAAAAAAGAAATGGAGCCAAAGAATTAATTGCGGCCAGGCACCTCAAATTAACCATTTTCTCCTTTTTTTTTTTTTTTAATGTAAATGGACTTGATCACAAAAATGTCAATTTGATTTTAGTTACCCTAAAAGCTTGTGGATGCAAAGAATGCTGGTCCTGACCCAGTCCCACCCTTTACTTTGTGATCTCTTGAAAGCACGTCGGCTCGTCTAAGCAACAAGTGCAGGCAACCGCATTGGCTCCACTTGAGACCAACCTGACTAGACACAAACCCGCTTGAGACTAAAAGCTGGGTAGCCACATTAAAGCCATCGCATTTCCTTGGGTTTATATTAGTGCATCTACATTGTTTCCAACGAAGATGTGGTTTATGGCAGGCTAAGGCAGAAGATAGGCCAGACCATGACTGTCTGCATCAGTTTGTGTAGAGTCGCTTCTAACAGAACATATTGGTGGGAGCTGTTATTTGTGGTGCCACCAGTTTTACAGCCTTTGGTTTCTTCATAGGCTTGTGCTAATTTAAAATTGCTTTTATTCTTTTCAAAGGAGAAGGAACAAAATAACAAGTTCTAGAGCAAACATGTAAGACTGTACGCACTGCTCTAAGGATAGGCATTTATTCAGCTACTATAGTGCTAGAAATTAAAATAAACCTTCAGCCCAGCTTTAAACCTGCAGTATAATTATCATATTCAAAGTCCTCAGGAAAATGATCAAAATGACGTTTAGTTGTGTTAATAATGGTCATGTGAAGTGTAAATGAGTACGTGGGCAGTTAAATACCCCATATATCTATAGAACCATATGTGGTCAAGGGGGCAGAACCATTATCTGCTCTAGCAATTCATGCTTTCTTTAATCCACCTGTTCCTGAATGCAGTTATGCTCGTAGTACGCCTCACAATCTCTTATCAAAACTATAGTGAAACGTAGATATTATTCTCTGAGAATGATCCCTCTATTGGGTCCAATAACCAGAAAGTCATTAAAACACGTGGACTGTAAAAATTAATTTTCCAGAACGGAGGTTTTCTTAATCCTATAAACACTGTACATACCAAAATGTACCATTCCTCTAATGGCTGAGACATTCCTGTAATGGTAATGTAAAGTCCAATACCCTTAGTCTAATCATTATATCATGAAGGAGGTAGAAATCTTGATATAAAGTTGCTTCAACGTTTTTATGCGTGGATCATAACCATGTAAGAAAATCATATATCTCCTGTTTCCCAGCATAGAATATTTCACATGGGAAAATTGTTAGATGAACTACTATTTTGCTCACCTGTGACATTCCTTCTCTATGTAACTGGAAATGATCTGAAGAATGACAAAGTGGCAATCTTTACCCCAGATGGGAAACCATCAAATCAACTAGGACTCTTCCAGAAAAGAGGCAGCTGACAGGGGTAATGACAAGGTTTATAAAATCATGAATGATGATATTGTAGATGCTGAAGGTTTGCACTGGTTTAAGAGGAAATTGGACAAGTTCATGGAATAGAAATCCACTGAGGGTTATTAAATCATGGAAACCACATCTGAAGCTGAGAGTGGTCAGAAGCTGGGAGAGCTTGAGTGGAGAAATCACCCGTGCTTGTTCTGTTCTTGCTGTTTGCCAATGGATGCTATCAGAGAGAGAGCACCGAGGGAGTCAGACCTTCAGTGTCCTTATGTTTTTATGTAAAAAAACCTATGGCAACTGCCATGTGTTCCAGTCTATACGACTGGTATGACTTCTCTGTACAGAAAGTGATATAAGGACCCCTTTGCTGTACTTGATATATTGTACCTGAGTGGGTATTTGAACTAGTAGGTAAATAGGCAAAGCTTTTATTTTTAATGCTCAAAGTTGCAAATTTATTGGAAGCCTTTTTCAATAGCTGAAAGAGGTAGAAAATATTTCAATGAATCAGTCTGCTTAAATGAAAACTGGTCTGAGCTTTGCGCGTTTTGCCATCTGAAGAGTTTCAGGTCTCTCCTTCTTCTGTCCCTGAAGAGGTTCAACCATTTGCCTATTCAGAACTAGGACAACAGAAAAAGCTGGTTTTGTCGTAATCCAGTTATGTCCTTACTACTTCTAAATATCCTCGGACAAGTCATTGGAGATGCTCGAATGTTCAGATGATAAAACAGTAGAAACCCTCACTCTGGAAACACTGCACAGTGATACCGAAACCAGAGCAGACGCAGTTGCATGTTATGAAATGCAGGTTTGCTCCAGTTCTTACCGTGACCAGTGGTATCACCACCTTCAGAGGTGCACATCACTGTCTCTGTGCAAATGCCTTGACATGGGCAAGGTGACTGCATACCCCCAGGGCACCATAGGCACGAGGAGGAGAGCTGATTTTAGCCTCTGAGTGTACCATCTACCCGCACAAACCCAGCTCATCAGGAATTATGTTGGAGAAGTTACTTTCACTGCAAACACAAGAGCAGGTAAGATGAGAGGAAAGTTAATCCTTCGCTAGGGAGGGAAGCTAATTAATTAAAACACTAGATAACACCAAGAAAATGTTGGCTCCAGGAAAGTCCAATGGGCGAGCCAGCTGCTTAGCAATGACAAAATTAAGCACAAATATTTAAAAACAGTATCATCTGGAAATTACAGGGGTAGAGATAAAAGAACTACTAAAAAAAGACAATTTGAACTATGATAGCAACAGAGGTGAAAAAGCCTTCATTTTATTGACTGTTCCCATTGGAGGTATAAAATGCAAATGTTGTGCACACATGTGTCTGCCATCTGCAGGGCCTGGCAGCCCGCAGGCTGGCTCTATGGGCAATCAGATTTTCACATTATGAATGATAAGAAAGCAGTACAGTGGCAGCGGTGGCTCATGATGTGCTCTACCACGCAGGTGGTGTTTACAGATAAGCACCTTTTTGGAATGAACACTTGAGGTCAAAATAATTCAGGGAGTTGTTTAAGCAGAGAAGCAAACAATATTAAAATAAATATGAGCTCATTGTAACCCTTACTGGGCTTAGGCCGTTGTGTTTATGGCAGATTTCCCAAAGAAAACAGTTTCTCTTTGTAGTCATGTAATGCACCTGCCACTTTTACAGCGCGAACTCGCACCTCTGTTTTCACATTGGTCATCTATCTGCATGGTTACAGGTTGTGTGGTCAAAGAAACACGCATCCAGATTTGCCCCTTAATGTTATTTTAATGAGTTGCATCATGGAGAAGCAGATTGAAAAAGGTACCTCGTTCAAGAAAAAAATCAGGTCTATTTAAAAGAAGTTAAAAAACAATAAAGCACCATGGCTTTGACAAAGAGTGGTGAACATTGAACAGGTCACAGCTGTTACTGCCAGAATGATAAAAAATAAATTTCATATTAGACCTCAGCTTTCAGGCACAGTTATGTTCAAAGATGTGCTATTCACTAAGATTGAAAATAGACATTCACCACAAAGATGAATTAGAACACACCAAGTTTGGTGAAATCAACTCTGCGATGTTATAACTCAATCTAAATATATGAACAATCTGTAGAGTTAAAACCAATCATACCAGCTAAAGAGCTGCTTAAGTGCGACGTCTTTGACTGTGAACATGTGACAAAATGCTGGTTTAGAAGTGATGTGCAGTGGTACCAGTGGCTGGTCCCAGGTCCATTATTAACGATCAGGACACGGACCTTCTAATACCAGATTATTTAGCGAGAGTATTTTCTTCTGTTTGGTTCTGTGCAGGGCTACAATAAGCAATGACTTGTTGTGTTACCCCTTTGAGAGCAGGCAGAAGGCACTCCTGGCCCCTACATCTTCTGAAATGCATCCATCTTCCCAGTTACTTATTTAATTTTATTGTGGGGTTTGATGTCGTAACCAGACTCAGCCCTACAGCGCTGCTTCTCTCTACAAGCTGTGTTTACAAAGCTCTCTGAGCAAAGAAGCCTTGTAGAAAAGATTTATTTGGGAAAATGACTTCTTGTGTTCTGAATCTGATGGAAAAATGAAAAGTGAAAACCTAAAAATTTCAAGCTTTCATCATTATTTTTAAAGAGCCAAATGCTTAGTACTACGAGGGGTTGTTATTCTGCTCCCTGCAATTGAGTGCAAAGACCTGACTCAGCAAAATATACAGGTCAGTAAGGGAATAGCTTATCTGCTCATATCTTATATCTGCTCATAAATACTGCTAAAAATACAGTGGCAAGACCACGCTGAATATTTTAAAATACTTATTATAAAAAATATGTGCATGGGAAAGATGTACAGGAAATGATAAGGAAGACATTTAGGTCATCTTCTTACAGAATCAAAAGCAGAATTGTGAGTAGCTGTTGGTCACTTCTGGTAAACACGTTTGATTGCTCAGTATCGGGGAACCTTTACTGATTTTCTGTTTGGAGGCAGCAGAGATAAGCAAAATGCAGCTTTTTTAGTGATGCTAGATCCTTAAAGCTGCTTTTTTTTAAACACAGATGGTACAGAGGTGGAATAGAGTGTTATATTTCTTTCTAATAGTAGCTATCATTCATAGGGAATTATATTTCCCAGGGGACTTATCTACTTCTCATATACACACATTTACATATATATAGACATATATAAAAAAAAGTATTTATGTATGTAAAAAAGACCATTCAAGAGTGTTTGGTGTCTCCTCCAGCAGGCTTCCTGGGGGATGCATGCCGCACTTTGGGACAGAGTGTGTGGTACTCTGCCTCGGGGATTTATTTCAACTTGCACGGCAATCTACTGTGAAATTATGATTTTTCAGTGCTGAGTGGCTGTTCCTGGCAGGAAATGAGTTTTATGAATGCTAATGATATATGATCGGAGCCCACCACACAGCTCTTTTCCCTCCACTGCAGAAGGTGAATCATCAGCAAGTGCCAGCACCGCACATCTCCTTCACCGCTCCGCACCGCAGGTTTTTTGAGAAAATCCCAGTGCCTGTGCAGGATTAGCCTTGGGAGCAGCCATCTATGGAGCCTTCTGGCACACAAATTGCCTTCTCTACTGCAAAAAAACATCAGCACAGCAGGGGCTCTGAAACAGCAAGTGGGATGAAAGCATCAGGAGGGAACGGGGGAGCAGCCAACTTGGGTTTGTGATTCCCCTTCGCAGGAAAGCATGATGGCAGTGAGCAAAACTGATGGAAGTCTCCTCACCTCCCCCAGGACATCCATGGCAGGCAGATGGACAGAACATGCATGCAGGAGGGATCCTGTGTTAGCACCTCACATCTGTGTATGCACAAGGTATGTACAACATATGTACACGGTGCTGTGTCACTCGCCTGTGGCCAGGAGAAGCCTGGGCTGCTAAGCCAGACCTTAGGAGAGAGGCTCAGCACCAATTAAAGTTGAATAAAGGGAATCTAATCATCTCTGCTTCCATCCCAGGCAGAAAACCTACCACAATATACAGAGATCGTGGACCGTTAAGCTCCTACCTGAAAAGGGATGGGCACTGGATTCAAGTGAAAGCACCAAGATACCAAGTTTGCTTTGTTTTCCACCCCAGAGCAGCCAAGCTGGTGCCAGAAGACTACAAATAGACACCAGGTGAACAGGTGAGAAACTTGGGATTATGGTAGGAAGACCTTGACCTTAGATGCCAATGATGTTACATTTGGCTGGGATCAGCTGTCATCTGCTGTGCCCAGGCACTTGTGAGTTCACCCTCAGGGGAAAAAAGAAAAAGGAGTACTTGTCAATTGAGACAAGGAGGAGGCAAGTCTAGGGAAAATAATCAAATCTTGGCAGCATCCTTTGGGTAGAGCTGAGTTCAGTCTAGGGCTATTGATCTTTCATAAGTGTGTCATATACTTACTAACCTTGTCTTTTGATTTACAACTTTACACTTGCTCCTCAGCTTTCAGACCGGTGATCTAGATCACTGACGGGGTGATTCTCTGGCCTAGTTGTGAAAGGGGCATGTCCCTTTAATCATCAAATTGGATGGATTCTGCAGTCCATCTTTACCTTCCCATAACCACTACACATGTAAAGCGAGAGGATAAATATTGCTTCACATTATACATACGTATATGGTTGTGTCCAGAAGACAGTTCTAAGCTCTCCCACTGGTTGCCTGGGGCTCCTGCATTATGAATCCTGTCCCAAATGCAGGATGTGCTGCTGTGACAGCGAGCAGCAGGGCTGATAGGTGGTGTGACGTTCCCTGTTAGCATATGCGGCAAAAATAACAGGTTCTACTTTCAGCTGGTCTGATAATCGTCTCATCTGATTCTGTACACACCAACCTCACAGGTGCGTCAACTGGAATTCTGATTTGTACCTCTGAGAACAGCAGTGACAAATACATAAAATTCTCTTGTGGCAACTAATTTTTCCCCTTATTATGCACAAATCCTCTTAGACTAATAGACTCTAATAGCTGCAATTTATCTTCCTGAAAACAATAGGATTTAATGACTTTCTTTCTAAGCTTTTGTATGTCACTGGAGTTTTGACAAATATAACACCTTCATGACAGCAGGGTGTGAAGGGTACATTTCTCTGTCAAAGTCTGTCAGGGTTAGAAGACGAGTTAAAAGAGACAGAATTTGGGATTACATTGCTGACATTTTTTTAAAATATCTCTGGTTCTGACTCAAAAAAACCACTGTATAAAAACAGTACTTTTTCTTTCTCTGATACTGATTTTAATTGCAGCTAATTAGTATTAGACTGTTTACCTACACTGTCTGTCTGAGGATGAGAGATTGATGATGGCTGGTAGATGATACATATTCCAGCTGTTGGAATGGTGCAGTGTTTGAAAGTTAATTAAAAAAGAAACAGAATGGAAGTAACAAAATACTCAGTTTAAAAAGCTGTTAAAATGTCACAGTCATTAAATTCATACTGAAGCGATCTAAACCATAATTTTATCATGTTCCTTTTCAACTTCTGTACAAAAACCTTAGAACACAAATCTTATCCTTTTACTGTTAAATTATACTTTTTGAATCAGCCCTGAATACACAGTGGTTTAACTTTGGATTGTTATGCTTATTTGTTAAGTCGAGAGTACTAAGCACAGTTTAAGCCCCATATAATTGAAAACACCAAATTATACAGCCGTGAAAATGGGAATTACAATGGAAATGGCGGCTGACGCTCAACTGAAATAGATATGTTGGAGTAACAATTACGTACCTGATTTTTAATTCTTTAGATGATTCGTTTAGGCAGGAGTTGACAGTGCTGTAATTTCGAAAAAGGTAAAGGTCAAATATCTTATTTACAAACCCATGTTCCTTGGTTATTTCATATGTATCTTAAATCAGCATTAAGTGTAAGTAATAAACCTGAAAATATTTCAGGGCTGATTAAATTAAAGTGAATTTCATATTAAAACATGCTAAAACACACCTACAGAATAAATAACAAGCCCCTGAAGGAAATTTAAATATGAAGTGATTAATACCCTAAGCTGATGAATAATAGCTTTATAAAAAGCAAGCTCATGAACCAGGCACCTATGCTTGCAATCCATCCCTGTGGGTGGGCCTTGCAGCTGGAAAACCCTTAGCTGGCGTCTCTGGGTCTCCGTGTGGGCGTAAAGGTCCATACACACCCACATGTGGATGCGACTGTGGAACAGGGACTAACCTTTTAGCCCTCTTTACTCATTTGCATCATAGTTGGAAAATGCCAAAGAAGGTCAAATATCATTAAGCTCAGTGTTTGTAAAGAGCTTCTGCCAAGGGCAAGACAAATCTATAAACAATAAACATGACTTTACTCATATTCTTAGTCACTCCATCAGCAGAACCAAGTAGTAACTATGACTTGCAACTATTTTGAACACATGTTATTTACCAAATATTTGGTTTGTCACTTCTTTTAGTTACACATTTTAGTAAGGAATAGTGGGAAAACTGGAAAGGTCAAAACAAGGATTTTGGAGGCTAAACTGTTGTCCTTAAAAGCAATTCCTACTGGAAGAAAATATGATGATTGAGAGGTCAGTGGTGCTAGGGTAAGTACAAGATAAGTCACAAGCTATTTGAAGTACTGTCTCCTTTGATCTGCCAGGCCTTTTCATACATAAGGAAATCCACTGGGGTGCTAAAGGCTTTGCTAATCTTCCTAATGATATGCTGAGGATGCTTAAGGTTGAGGTTAAAGAGGCCTTTCAGTGCAGCTTGACTTGTGAACTTTTGAAATACAGAACTGACCTTCCTCTCAAAGATACTGTCAAAGCATCTGTTCACATTAGCAAATGTGTGGGCAACTGTATGTATGAGCTTGGGCCAGAAAAGTCGAGTTAAAAAGAGAAACCTTAGATTAGCTCTGCCGTTTATATTGTAGGGTTCCACAGGGCTTTTTAACAAAGTGTATTAAGAACAAGGATAGTTTAAAAGCTTTGAGGAAAACAGAAAATCAAAGAGCTGAGTTGGTCAAAATCTTTGACAGGTACTATCAGAAAGGTTGGTGGGCATAGCACAAATATTCTTGGGAAGACTCAAGCTCCACATTATATCTTCTATTCTATCATCTAATTTTTAGGTCAACCTTTATCATTACCGTAGCATTCACTTGAAATCACAGCCAAAGTCAGGAATGAGAGTGGAATCAACATTTGACTAAAGAGCCTGAAAGTAAACTGGGGAGGCATTAGTCATGAAAGTACAAGAATCATCCAGGGACAAAGAAAATAAATAAAAAAAAAGAAAAAGAGAGAGAGACGTAATCCATATTGGCACCACTGAGGTCCGAGACAATTGATTTTGCCTGGTGCTCAGTGCTCCTGAATGTGCCCCAGGGCCTGAACAGAGCATGTCTGTATCCTTCAATCCACTTGAGGTTTAGAAACAAAGACGTCTACCAGCGTCTACCAGTCTAGTGCTGTAAGGTGACTGGTTGGTTAGGTGTGCTCAGACTGTGGCCAATACATACAAACACTGCACTTAGTTTGGCAGTCATGACAACTTTCTTTACAAAAAGAAGAGGTCATCTGCATTGCCACACAGGCAGGGCTTTTCACTGGCGGCCCACAGAGAATATGTAGCTCCCAGAGGATAACTAAAGGGCCTATAAAGTGTCGTAGACTCTCCCACATACAAGGTGATGTTGTTATCACACGACTACAGATGAGACCTGGGTTAACAGCTGCCTGGGATGTGCAATTGTGGGATGCTTTCATGCCAGGATGGTATCAGAGATGGCCAGCGTACCAACAGAGGAGGCACAAGCCAGGGTAGAACCAGGGCATGCATTGCAATGGCAATGAGACACTGCTGGTGGCCACTGAGGCAAAATGATCCATGTGGTTGGTAGAAACCACTCAGACATAATGACTGGGGGTTGGAAAGCAGCATCATACAGGTTTATTACTATAGCAAGAGGGCTGAGGGTCAGTTCCCTCACGGCTGGCTGAAGCCAGAGCAAAATCTCTTCTTCACACACGCTGACTGGGGCAGCTCTCCTACTCCCAAATTTTCTCCAAACTTTCTTAACCAACCAATTAAAAAGCTTAAGATGGGGCTTGTGGCTCCAATACTTGGTGAAGAAATAGAAAAGCACCTTTCTCTGTTGGCAAAACCTGCAACCTACCTGCTAGCCTATTCTGTATGAGACAGTCACATCCCTCTGAGGAAGATTGATATCCTTAACAACAGGGTAAAGTATAATTTTCAAATACTCTCAGTTGCCAAGGAGGATTTACGTGTTCCACAAAAAGTGGAATACCTTTAACATGAGAAATTCCCCACTTCAGAAAACCATACATTTTAGCGGTTAGGGATAGGGCAGGTCTGTGGGAGGTAAGGGTTGAGTCACCTCAACCAAAGGAAAAAAATATTCCTGGGGTTTTACCTTGAAGATAAGTACTTTAGTCAGTGGTCTATGGGCAATGACTTAAATTCAAGTTTTGAAGCACTGCTTTGGAATTTAAGTGTCCTGGGTTTGTTATTGTTATTATTTATTTGGTTTTGTCTTATTTAGGGACTTGAGTCACTACATTCCCGAGGAAAGTGCCAACATTTTCACTTGAAATGACAGTGTAACTTTCAACCGGCCTATTTTTATATCTGATCGCACGTGAAAGGAAGCATTTCTTCTTCTGTAAAAATGGGTAAGTTTTGAGCAAATCTCCCTGGGACTGCCAGGCAGGGAAGCCCAACATGGCTTAAGGCTGAGATAGGTACCAGCCTTCTCAATGGCATTAAGGCTCAGTTTCTGTGCAGAAGCAGGGATATAGGCATTTCGAAAAATTCACTGGCAGAAACAAAATTCTTGGAAAAATTAGACAACTGAAAATCTTACATGGGTTTTAAGGGTCCAGACTTTGGATACATAAATCAGTAAGTCCCTGCTGTGAATTAGGTAAATGCACCTAAGTGAAATTTGAAAAATCCAGATTCAGAATTTATTCCACCATCATTTTGAGTGTGTGATATTCAAAATATGTACTTAGCAGTTTTAGCAAAAAGAGAAAAAAAATCGCTGTTCACTGCTCAGGGAAACCCCTCCTAATGAGCAAGCCTTTGTCTACAGTCAGTAAAGTGACATCTCTTAAAACCATGGTGTGAGCTGGTGGAGGGAAAAATCCTTCCCTTTTCAGGCACCATGGCTGGTGGCTTTCCCTTTTGCAGGTATAGTCTACTGGATAAAACAGAGGAGAGGAAGTTCAGTGAGGGCCCCAAAAACATTTTAAAAAGACATGAGAGACCAGTTCTTATTCAGGGCACACACTTTTTGCCTCACAGTGAGCAGGTTTCTATGGGCTAGCTCCATGTAAACAGTCACAGAGGCTAAATGGGGCAGCGAAGTCAAAAGGTGAGATCATGGAAACCACTAATCATTTATTGCCTCACCTCAGAGGCCTCTCAACTACACGCGGCTGTCACTTTCTGGCTTTAAAGTTTTCCCTGGTTTTGAGCCCTTCTGCAAACCCAGAATTGCCTCAGCCCTGACCCTGCCAAGCAGCCTGGCACGTCATCCACTCTGCTGAGTCCCCAAAGGTACAGGCTCCCCACCTCATCCCATGAGGCCTTCAGGAGGGAAACATTCCCAGATTATGTCTAGCACACGCTGAAACATTAGTCCGCTTGTAAAAAAAGCGTGGTGGCTGCCACCCTCTTTCAAAAATTAATAATAAAAAAAAAAAGTTATATTGTTGTTTTAAAAAATACAGCATGAGAGCTCATCTGCTCGTAGTAGATGAGACATATTTCCTGGTTCTAAGTCATGACCATCAGCCATGCTGGAGATTGTTCTGGGTTGCAGTTCCTCCCCTGTTGCCCTGCTGAAGCTGTGGGTGTCAGACAGTGCTCAACGTTCTGTGTGTTTGAAGGGAGCAGAAGGCAGAGACACAGATATGTATAAAATCATGACATTATAAGTAGGTAGTAGTGATTTGAGTTCTTTAATGCCTAAAACTAAAGGTCTAACATCAAGGAGACTTATGTGCATAAACACCTTGGAGGATCATAATCCGTCAGAGCAAACCTGTACCCACAGACATAAGTTGGTTGGAAGGTCAGAAAATCCCTTTTAACTTCTGAGTCACATCCATCCAGAGCTTCCTTGGGAAGGCCTCAAGAAGCTCTTTTCCAGGCTCTATCACTTCACATCACTGCTAAACACTACTGCAAGATCTGTAATGGTGTTCAGTATCTAGCAGCTCACTTTGTCTTGGAAGTGAAGTATCTATAAAAAAACAGATCCCGAGCATTTCAGTTCATCTATTTTTGTTCACTGACTTGACAACATGATGAAAAATGAAACAAGGCCTGCTGCAGGTAAGTTTTACATTTGTAAAATGTCAAAATTCAAGAGTATTAACACCTGAACTTCCCAGTCATTGTTCTCTGAGGCACCTTTTATGGACCACAACATTTCAAAATAAGAAATGCCACCCATGTGGTGTTACCAGAAATAGGATTTTCTTATTTACTTAAACCAAAGGTAATCCTCAGAAGTACATCTTTCTGCTATGTCAAAAACTAAGCTAGGAATATTGTCACAATTGAGGGGCCACAGGCAGACTTATAACATTACCCTGCAAATTCTCTCAATGGTAGTTTGCTGTCTTCCTCATGACAGTTTTTGGTACCAAGTGTCCATGTCCGATAGTCAATGCCATCGCTTTTGCTGGCTCCCACTTCCTCTGATGAGCATATGGAGGTCCCTATTGTCCATAAGCATGCTTCTCAGAGAAAGCAGTTCACCACCACCCAGAAATATTTGGAAATGTTTATTTGTGTGGATGTGTATGAACATGGAGATAAGAGTGTGGGTGCATGTTTATATATTTAACTATGCAGGAGTAAACTTTCTGGGTGGAAGCTGATAAGGGTCAGATGAAAGTAAGCACTGAAATGATTGCTAAAATAATAAAAAAATATTTTTCATGTCCTCACAAACCGGTGCCTCACTGACACAGTTAAATATCAGTGTTAAAATATGTAACTAAGGAATGGATATATAAAGAATTATACTAGATAGATACGCTAACTACTGGATAAAACAAAGTAGTCAATTAGGCCAAATCTTGATGCTATTTGCATGAAGAGAAACATTTAGTTGAATTTAAAGAGGTGCAGGTTTCATCTAGACAGAAAACAACAAAGAAAGAAGCAGGTCTGGAACAACACAACACAGGTTATGTGCATTATCATAGCGTAATGTGTAAAGCATAACAACCATGGCCTATGCATGCAGAAAATTGAACAAAGCAGAAAAATTCAGAGTGTTATACTTATGAGGATATGTGGTTATGTGGTCAGATGGGAGGATGGAGTGCCAGGAGGCTGCTGGCATCTATCACCAGATGAGGATCTGAATCACCCTGAGCCAGTCACATGAGCTCTTTGTGTTTCATGGAAACCAGAATGAGCCAGGCAGAACCTCGCTGGAAACCAACACTGCGTCTAAGAAACGTTTTCCAAGTCAGGTCATGAACCATAAGGATTCCTCTGGAAAGTACCTAACAGTGCATTTAGCATGAAGACACACTTTCAAAAACCTCCAAAGAAAGTGAGTTTCTGCAAAAGCAGTCTAATGCTGCTGTGAGCAGTTTGAGGGCTGCCCCCACCCAAACTCTTTATCCCCAGTAACCTTAAGCTTCCAAATTCCCATGAGACTGACCCCTTTGAGATACTGGAAATAAAGTGGTTATTTTCTGAGCTTCTCTGTACTTTGCTAAGCCTTGGACTGCAGTGGAGGCCAGAAGAGGAAAGAAAATCCTGTGGGTGAACATTTAGTTCTGCAGAAGTCATTGGCCAATCAAGTTCTGTAGGGCAAGATTTCTTTCTGTAATTTTAGATTTATAAAAATGCATTACATGGATGAAATAGAAATTACTTCACTGGGCTCTGGTAATAATAATAGCAATCTGAAGTATGTTTGAGAAGAATCAAACTTGAATAATTCATAGTTTCAAGCAATATTGACCTTTCCCATTAGTAATTGGCCTGTGATCATGTGCAGTTGCTTAATTCTTTGTGTATTTATGGTAGTTGCACTGGCTGTTTTTAAGTGCTGTGTGTTTTCATGCTCATTAGTGTAGACTTACAGTTTATTTACACTAGGAAGTTTTGAGGAGTATGTAAATCTAAGCTGTGTAATATGGAAAAACTGTTGTGCAACTATTGTGTTGAGTACACAGTTTCTCATTAAGCTTCTTCCATCTGAAAATCCTCTGCCTATGCATTTAGGGATTTTTGTTGCTGGAGAGTACAAAATATCTGCCAAATCTGCTTGAATTCTGGGTCTTTGGGGTCACATAAAAAAAAAAGCTCCCATCTCTCTACTCCATCCATCTGGTTTTTTGCCAGTCAGTGCTGTTTTGTAGCCCTGGGTCAGTAGGGTGGAGAAAACGGTTGAGCACTGTGAGCTGAGCAGCTGTTGCACAAAAGACGGTGCTACAGAGCCAGGCAGGTAAGCAGCGGTGGATGCCAAAGGTAACCCTTCTCATAGGAAAGCCACCACTGGAACACAGATGGGGACACCTCTTCCCAAGGCCAAAGGATGCACTTCCCAAGGACAAACAGGAGCTGGTGTCGTGGGTTGATGCAGCAAACACGACAAACAAAGGGGCTGTAGCTAAAAAGGAAAATGGCACTTCCCAAAGGAGCAGATGAAAAAAGAAGTAAAAGTGAAAAAGCCCTTGAAATCACTAAAGACATTAATGGAACTTGATGGATAAGTGGAGGTCACATGCACAGGTGAAGCCTGGTTTCCCTTCAGGGTTCTGTTGAGCTACAGATGCAGTAGGAAGTTCCAGTAGAATAAAAAAATCCCAGAAACCACACCAGGAGTGTTGAGAAGTGTGGGCAAGACGGTGTCTATCACAGAAACAAAGGCAATATTTGTATGCTTTGAAAGGGCAACCACTGACGTACGTGACAAGAAATGTGAAACGGTCCTTTGATTTGAGTCACAGACAGCTTGACAGGTTTCAAAGCGTACAAGACTGGATCAGATCCTTTTTGATAGAAGGGGTCTCCTAAGTGCAAACAAATCTAGTTTGTGGTGTCTAAGCCGAGGTGTGCCCCAGGCAGAGGGGAGCTGAGGGGGTCCTTCCACCCCAGCCAGTGGCTGCAGAGGCAGGTTGGGACTTCTCCAGTCCCAGCTGAACCAGCTGGCTGCACGCTGGTATCGCGTGTGAGGATGTCTTACAGCAGCAAGAGCAATATTGAATATCACCGGCCAAAACCTGAGAATAAACCAACTAAAACACAACCTGCTTTGAAATAGGGGGAGATGAAGGGAGGTTAAGAGGAGCGCGGTCCCTTTCCTCACCTAAAGCCCCTTTACCTGACAGCAGGATGGCCAAGGCTGGTACAAAACTGAACTGGGGGTGGTGGTGAATGAAAGCCAGCCACATGGCCTAATTTTTGGGCTACACCATGATCAGTCTTGTACGCTGCTGTGCTACTTTAAAGATCAGTTGTAAAAATAGTGGAAGAACACAGTAGTGTCTAGCGCTGGGGGAAAGAGCAAACCGGTTTTAATTGCCAAGGGTGACATATGGTTATATTTAAACATTGTCAGGCTGGGTGTTTCTCACCACTGTTACATGTCTGCAGTCTCCAGCTTCAGGGCTACAATCATCCAGTTTATATTTCTGCTTGTCAGGCATCAGCTTGAGTGTGTGTCCTAGCGTCATGCGCCAGAGAGGGACAGGCATAAATACAGAGATGGAAATTTCCCAAGAACATTTGTCATAAGGTCAAATAAGTGGAGAGAAGTTTGATCCAGTTAATAATTAACAGCACATTTTTAAAGTAGGAAAAATCATCTTGTTTGTTATAATTCATTGTTACAAAATGTGATTATGTTCTGCTGAATTTATGAGGGAAATCCTCAAAGCTCTGCTAATTTTTTGGTGCCAGATGACTCAATTTTGTTATCCTTAGCAATAATTTGGGATATAATGAAGAATTTATACAAAAGAGTTTATGTCTTCATTGTAAATAAACACTGTTCATCTTGGGCTATTAAGTCGTGAAAGCTGAACCAAGAAATATGTGGTTTAAGATGCAGTTTAAAAGCTAGTGAAGCTCAAAAGTGATAAATAGCATGACAATCTTTTTGGAAAGGATGTAAGTCTTCATGCTTCCACGACATAAGATAACCTCTAATTAATGGGGGATAGTAAGAATTTTTTCCTGTCAGCAAGTTATTTCATAATTGCCTTCCGTAAGGCTTTTCTTTGAAGCAGCTGGTATGCTTCTGCAGGAACAGTACGATAAAATCGATAAATCCCTGACCCAGTCCTATATCTCTGCAAACGTCTTTTTTACAGGAACTTTTCACCCACCCAAGACCCAGGCTTGGCTTGCTTTGTTTATAAGGTAAAAACTGCAAAATCCCAAGGCAGAAGACATGATTTGCTTTCTTTACCGATGTCTTCACTTGTGACAGGAAAAACAAAACCCAAATCCTTCAACTCATGTGTTGGCATGTAGGAAGGAAGGTAAAAGCATTTTTTTCAATAACTTTGTCTTGAAAAGGAGGTGCTTGTCATGTTGATATGGACCCACGAGACATAGCGAGAAATAAGTAGCTTATGTCTTGTGAGGGTGTCTGGGTAAAAGAAATCCACCCTCAACCATCATCTGAGCTTTGGAGCTATGTTTAGTAAGTCTTCCCCTTTGCCCTCATCCTCAACTCTGTTGCTTATCATTTTCCCCTAATATTTCAACTTGTCTTCATCAAAACTACTTTTGGACTAAAAATCTCAGTTTTACTAAATAATAGGCAGGGCTCCAAAATAACCTAGAGATTGCAGTCAGTGAGTTCAAAGGTAAATTGAAAAAATTGCCCTCTGGAAGTGCCTTTGCCATTCTATCTCTTATACAAAGAAGCTAAGGGAGTGGCATAGGCTTACGTTGGCTTAACCTGACTTTAAGCTAATTGAAAGGTTTTGCAATGAATCACATCTTGTGTATTTAATGTCTCATTGGAAATGGGATTTTTTGATCTCTAGTTGACAAAGCAGTCTAAGATAATAACACACATCCACTTTTTAAAATACAGGCATGAGAAAGAGAATGTTTCTATTGAGTGATAAAACTGTGGATCTGAACACTTTGTTTTGGAAGATGGTCCCTCGTGTAGCTCAGTGTCTGAGCCAAATAGAGGGAGACTTCACTGGACAGGAATGAGCTGGTTTGGGTCCTCAAGGCAATCCAACAGTGGGACACTTTACTGAGGTATATTTGCAATTCCCTCCCTCCCCTCCTTCTTCCATCAGTGTCAAATCATGAACTGTATTGTCTTCTGTTTTTCTTGTTTGGACACGCACCAGGAAAGATGAATCTATTCATGCTTCAGATCCCTATGCCTTCTAGAGTTTGCACTGATCATCAGTTACTAGCTGTGAATAAAGCCTTCAAACCATATTCTATCCATTACAGCACTAATTATAGTTTCCTTAAGTAAAATGCTCCTAAACTATAATTACCCATAATATTATACATTGGCACTTACACAAGAAATTATATTACAAGATTCTACCAGGGGGCTGAGCTCACCCTACTCTCCCAGTAAATCCCATCTGTTGAGAAGAAAAAATGCAGTAGTTAGGGTTAACACTGGAAAACCAGCTATGTATTCCCCCCGGCCCCAATATCTGACGAAAACTCAATTTCATATTCAGTATGCACTGTTCACTTTACAGCGTTGCTCTCAATTCTCAGCTGATGTAAACAGATGTTGATCTGCTGACTATTGATTTCCATCAGTTCAGGTTTTGGTCCACAATCCAGAGTTCTCCTCTCTTTGTATTTAACGTGAGGTACCCTGCTAACTGCTACCAAAAAGGAAAACAACTCTAATGCATTTTGAATTTATTTTTTAAAGAAAATACAAGGAATTTTGGAGGATAGCTCTAGTAAAAAGGACGCTATTGCCTGTGCCCCTGTGAATGTTCACTGTTCCATTTGTATGCATGAAATACGCACAGTTCAGGGCTGTATCACAGCTTGCCAGAAATAAACGTGCGTTGGAGAGGAGACGATGTCTCAGCTTTGCAGTGTGCACCCCTGTATTAATTTCCTGTGTCTGGTAGTCAACAATGCTGACACTTAACGGGAGAAAGTGATCCCTGGTGCAACTCCAGTGACCCCTGTGGAATTACCCCATGACAACTCTCATCTACTGAGTAGCAAGAGGTAAATTAAACAGGACTGGAAATCTGGAACAAGTTCAGACTTTAGAATATATGGAGGATTGGGGCTAGAGCAGACTTTTTCTTATCATCATCTGTAAATCCACACTCCCTTCCTGTACACGATCAGGTAGTTTCTTACGATACAAAATACATGAGCAGCATAAAACCTCCTATTCCTGCTTATGTGAATATGATTTTATGTGACACAAGCCATTGCTCTTTGAATTGAATTGTGTTATTTGCCTCTAGAAGCTAGTGGTTTGGCTGCACAACATTGACTTCCAGCTAAATCAATTTAATCCCCAATTGCTTTAACAGACAACATTTCAAGCAATTAAGAGCATTAATAATGTATTTTCATATCGTTAAAAAATACATCGTGAAGAGCTTTAAAAAATTACAGCATAAGATTCTAAAATTCACTTTGCTACTCCTTAGATATGAGCTGGGAAAATTATCAGAAATTTCCATTAAATGTTTTAAGCTCCCCCACCTACCTACCAGCTACCAAAATTGCAAATGCATTTAAATGGAAGACTACCTGCTTTCTTCCACAAAATAGTATTGTGGGATTATTTTTTTTTCTGTTAAATAATCCACTTTTGCTCCACTGCTTGGATGAAAAAGAAATATATCTATTCCATTAATATTCCTGTTGGATTCCACATGCCTGATGATGCTGCAGTAGCACCGGAGGATTCGTGTTTAGCCGTGCCTTCCCTCCGTTCTGCAGAGCACATCCCTTGTTTCCTTTGGGTCGGATTCAGAACTAAAATTGCATATGCTGAGGAGTTGCTTAGAATTAAAACACACTTTGCATATGCATGGACAGGGGTGGAAAAGGGCATGGTTATGTGGAAGTAGATGCAATTACATGGGAATGAGGCACATTAAAGCACTGAAGCTGTAAGCCAGGATCAGTAATTAGTGTGCACTACACAATTCTGGTGTAAGAGGTGTTTCAATTTAAGAGCAAATTAAAAAGTTTGAGAAGAGTGCCTTAAAATTACTAAAGCATTTCATAGTTGTGAGGAGGACTTTAGGAAACAATTACTGGTATTCTCACATTCCTGCATATGGAGAACCTGAAGGCATTACAATTTTCTGTCTACGTGTGCTCCTATTATGCTTTTAAATAAGACCAAGTTCTCAATTCCAAACGTCCATGTTTGCTCGTTTTACAGAGTCTTTTTCTCTGCCTGTGGCTTAAAGAGTACTTGTTACTTCCTAATTTTCATGGATTGTATAAGAGGAATTAAAGAGAGCAGTAATGAACTCAGCCCTAGGATCTCAGAGACATTGCCCTGACCTCACTCGCATCCGTTTAAAGCAAATATTTGGGTTCTGTGGAATTCTGAAAAATGTGTGTATTTAACTTCTAATTACACAGTAGATGCTATGTTGAAACCAGTTTTACACAGGTGCAACATCTTCAGTTTTGATAGAGTTCCTACAGGTTCATCACCAGAGGAATGTGTAAATACACTGCAGTGTGAAAATATAGCTACAAAAGGAGCTCACAGAGAGCAAGTCTTGTCTCCCTATTGAAAGCGAAGTCTAAAAGTGAATTAAAAATGTATTTTTATGTATGAACAGATACATACATATGAAAAAAAAAGACAGAAAGAAAGAGAGGATTCTTTGCGCTGTAGTCAAACTTCCTTTTACAACCATGACAGTTATTAATTACTATTAATCCTGCAATTAAAACAACCATCACTTTTGCTCTCACGTTAGGATTGAACTGAGGATAGTACGGAGTTGTAAGCCTGGGCTTCTCTTGTTAGATCTAGAGCTCAATACCTGGAGCAGTAAAGAATCACATCACTTACAGCCTGAGGAAGGGGCATGGCAAGAGCTGAAATCTACGACCACGGGGTTAGCTCTTGGGAAGCTTTACACATAGGCACTAGGACAACATCACAGTGAGCACAGAAGCAGTTTTCATAAGGGCATCAAACAAGATCTCTAAATACTCTGGAAACTACTAGTCACTTGAGTGCATAAAATCTCTCAGAAATCAGTGAGGTGCATTCATTCACATCACTTCGTTTCATGCAAATCTCTCTTCTCCAGAGATTTACACAAACATATAAAAGATTAATGTCCAAATATGAAAAAATGAGAACAAACTCAACATTGAATGGGACTAAGAGAAAAGGAAATAGCTGATTTAATTAGGTTTTCAAGGATGATTCAGACCAACATAAATCTGAATGAAAAGACAAAAATAATTACAGGTAATTAGTGCCAAACTATCTAAAGCTAAGGAATTTAGTTAGCCTTGAGCACAGTACATAACACACCCAGTTCTTCCTTCTGTAGATAATACAGTGCATCCACTAATTTAGATCATAGAGTTTCTTTTACACTTGTAATTATTTTTAATGGTGACATTTTTTTTGCCATTAGGGAAACAGCGCCGATAGCATAACCCTGCAAATCTATCATCTAAAACGTAGAAGTATTTCTACTTTGTTATTCCTGGAGCTAAAATAACACCAGTCAAAAATAAATGGTATCAATCATTCTGCCACTGGATAGAATGGTAGAAAATTAGCAAGATGCAAACAGGGCTAGATTCCGTATTTTTTCCAGCTCTGTCTGTGACCCAGTAGCATTCCCCAGCCATGGGTTTATTTAGGATGGTGTCAAAAGCCTTGCTCTTAAGTGCCCATTTCTTATATCAGCGTTACGGCCAAAGTGAAGCTCTGATTTCAAAGGTTTAATTCTTTATGAAGATCTGTTTCATACCTCTACTTTTCAGAGTAGTCTAAAAGACCTATCTTTCTTTTCAGTGATTCCATTGAACATACTAATACAAGTGTTGGAAAGATAAATAAAATATTTTGCTATTTTGCTATTGACAGGAACTGCAGAACCACCATCTGGATTGATTGGATTGGGAGTATGCATTTTGGTAGTTCAGAAAGAAAAGCACCATTTCTTGGGTCAAAACTTCCATTTTTTTGGATTACAGGATGTGAAAGCTAATGTCCATAAGTGGGCTTCCCCCTCACCACTTAGGGGGGATATGATAAGCCCTATTTTACAGGAAACAAATGATGGACTTATGAATTAGGTCTAACATTTCCATAACAGATAATCTACATTTATATTATATTTAGGTATCTTTATAGTGAAGTTATGTGTCTTTAGTGAAGGCAAATCCAATCTAGAGTAATGATACCAGGGAAATATATTCTGGTTTACCATGAAAAAACCCAACCCAATAATAAGCGTACCAGCCCCTGGAGATATTCAACAACAAGGGAGCAAAATGAGCCTGAGTAGTGATGAAAGGTAGATCCCATTTAATTGTGAATCAACCCTAAAGTCTTAAGTTTTAGAGGAATACTGGTTGTGGAAATATTTGCTTCTATATTCCTCAAAATGGATGGACAAGCTTCTGCTCCCCACAGTGGTGGGGTTAGGCATCATAAGAATATCCCCTTGTCCAAATGACAAGTGGCGCAGATAATGAATTGCCTAAAATCAAGAAATAATGAATATACCTTTCCCACTTAAAAACGTGCATGGTGCTCTGGTTTAGTTTGTACGGCTGGAAGGTCTCGTGGCAGTCAGGCAAGTCCCAGCCTGCTTGGCCTTTACAGGTGTGCTCCAGCACTCTCCTTTATTGCATGGCCCTTGCTCCAGCCCCTGGCATGAAATGAAGCCAGAGCTTCTCTGAAGTATGAGAGAACCCTTAACATGACTTTGCATTGAGCAGCAGCTGGTCTGGAAGAGCCTGTGCCCTCCACAACGGCCTCTTGCCATGGGACGTGGCTGAGGGTTTTGCAGCCCACTGGAAAGCCCCCCAGCTTTCAGTGGTGCCTGGGGATAGAGCAAGGGTCAACAGGCACAAGCTGGAACACAGAAAATTCCATCTCAACATGAATAAAAACTTCCTTACTTTGAGAGTGGCAGAGCCCTGGACCAGGCTGCCCAGGGAGGTTGTGGAATCTCCTTCTCTGGAGACATTCAAAACCCACCTGGACACGTTCCTGTGCAACCTGCTTTAGGTGGACCTGCTCTGGCAGGAGATTTGGACTAGATGATCTCCAGAGGTCCCTTCCAAACCCTACAATTCTGTGATTCTGCTGCTGGTGGTCTGGGGAGCTGGGCAGCTGCTCCTACGCAGTCCTGCTGACCAGCACCATGAATAACCCTCCTCCTCACTAACATCCGAGATGCAGAGGTGTCTCAAAACATGCAAATAAATCAATCATTCCTGTGTTATATATCTCATTAAAATGTGATCCAAAAATAATTTTTGGGTGTAGTTTTCAAACTTCAGCATTGCATAAACTAAATACCCCACAGCACAATTGGACCGACTTGAATTACAAAGCAAAATAAATACACACTGGGAAGTGTCTTTTGTTGCTGTTATTTCACTTTTCCTTTTGCTTTCAAAAAGTTGTATTATAGCTCATAATACTTGATAAGTGAAAATTAGAAATGTCATTTGAAAGACTGAAGTAATTTGATTTTGTGTTGTAGATTTCTAACATCTGTCTATGGAAATGTTCTCGCCTATCCCAACTACTTTCCCCCTCAAGTATTTAAGGAAGGACAGGGCATGCCTAAGAGATGTATGTGACAGCTTTTTTTAAAAAAGAATTTAACCTCTGACTTTTACAAGCAGAAAGTCGATTTCTAGATATGAGTTCTTTGCCTGCTTTTCAGTAAATTTTACTTTATAGTCATTTGGAAAACTGTACCCAATTCTTTATTGTGCATGACACTTGGAGTTCTTTTTTATTGACTTAGGCTGCTTCTTGCCAAAGTCAAAGTGTTGGAAGCAAGGTCGCTGGCATGTGGAGAAATGTATAAAGAATAAAATTACTTTGGGTGGAAAAAAAGAAATTAAGCAAAATAAACTTTTCCCTTTTTATGGTCATGTTTACTTCACAGACAGTAATAACAGAACCAAACTAAGCTAACTAAGCTCCCTGTTGTGGGAAGGTGTAGATATTTTTGTGCATCCAACACTTTTATTTGCTCTAGGAGTCTTGTGATTCAGACACACACTTCTGGATGCGGACAATGGGAACAGCATTTTCTCAGCACCCCTTATTTCTTAGACCTCTTCTTTACCTTTAATTCCTCACAGTTGTTTCCTTTCCCTTCATGAACTTCCACCTTTTTATTTCCCTTTGTCTCCTTTTCCGAATTAGTGTTGGCTATCTGAACGTATGAATTATTGAGGACTTGATTTATTATAGGATCATTTTTCTTCACCCGTACTTTAAAGGGCTATTTTAATTCATCTATATGAAAATATAATATTTGTACCCCCTGACTTCTGTCTAAGTGGGAAAACACAAAACAAATTTTTAGGTGATTTACTTTTACCAGCTGTCATTTTTTCCTCAAATAGATGAACAAGAAACAGGTTAGTCATCCCCTCCTCTGAGTTTTACGCTGCATTTGCCCCAACTCTGGGGGGCGAGAGCAATGCAGGGACTTCCATATTGGTTGTGCACCCTCTCTTTATTACCTGGAGCAACGAAGCTTTAGCTCTCTGCTCGTGGTCTGGTCCCCAATATGTAACATTTTACATCCTCTGTCAGTGGGAAGAAGCTCCCAGTAGATGAGCAGATGAGATGTTTGCAAGAACGTGCCTTTCTTAGCTGGGGGCAATCCCCGCAGGCAGGTGAAGGCTGCACTCTGTTGCTCTGCTGCTGAAATAAAAAGAAAAGAAATATTTTAGCGATTACTATTTCTACTAAAAGCAGCTGTGTTCTTTTCACTATGATTTTGACCCCTGTTGTAGAGGAACACGAGGGTACCAGCTTAACCCTTTGTTCTCAAATTCAACCATCGACTCCCAGATAAAAATTTCTTTACATTTAAAGTTTCCCTGCACTTTCTACAGCTCCTGTGCAAACACGCCTTCAGGAGACTTGGGCTTTGCAAGGGAGGGAGGGAGGAAGGAGGCCAGCTGAGATGAGGGAGATCTGATGACTTCCCAGCAATGCCAACAATCTCAGCCTCTGTTTGCTGAATTTTTCCTAGCACGGCCTGAGGTTTGTAAATGTACCAAACCACAAACCCACAGATCAGTTTGCAAAGGCCAGAGCCCAAGACTTAATATTTACAGTCACAGAAACAAATATTTTACACATTTCTACTATGCCTTTACTTGGCATAGGAAAAAAAAACACAACAAACCACCAGCTTTCAAGGCAAAATTGAGTCAAATATATCAAGTCTCACCTGTGCTCATACTGAAATCAAATCAGACTACGAGTTTCACATTGTTTTGAAGCAAAATCAGAAGAATCTTTAGTTCATTTATTTAGAAGCATGTATTCACCTGAAGTTCTGGTTTTACAATATATAGCCAGTTCAGTGGTTGTCTACTCCTGTAGAAATAACCCAGCTAGCTGGGTGAAAGCTCACGTGGGGAGCTCAGTCCAGCTTACACTGTCATGGTACGTCCTGCTTTAGAATCACACAGGTAAAAAGGTTGGGTTAGTTCTCAGAGGTCTGTAAGATAATCCATCCATATAAGTCCATATTCATGGTTTTCATCACCTTAGAAAGTACTTAGTCTAGTCAACATGAAAAGAAACAACATAAACAGGAATGCACAGGTTTTTTGTTTTCAAATTACTAGCATCTGTGTCTTGGGAGTGTTTCCTATCTATAGAAACACCTGTACATTCCTAGAAATAAGTGTACCTGGATCAATTATTGCAGGTGAAGCTGCACATCTCTACGTTAAGATATTTTTGGTATACGGGTTGGTAGGAAAGGAGTTCCTCCAAGTAGCTCTGCACTAAACTATTCATCCTGCCAGAATGAATTTTAAAAGGGTAAAATAAAGATCATTTTTGCACTGACCACCTCTCTCCTGGGAAAGTCTCATCCACTGTTCAGAATGGTATTTTCTTTGGGCCAACAGCTCAGGAGCAGTCTCCGTTCACCGTCCCCTTATATACATCCTTCTTGGGGGAGCAGGAAAAGCAGAAATAGTTGCTGTGAAGCTTGAGAGCATCCTGATGGCACTCAAATTTAAAACAATGTTATGCCCTTCCCAGGCTGCACAAGGAAAGATGCTAGTCAGCGTGTCAAATAGTCCTGCATAGGAAGGGAGGACCCACTCATTTGAGCAAAGAGCGATTACAGAAACCTGAACACTGCTGATGCACTGGGACCAGGTGACCAGTACCTCAGGTCGGGGATGAAGATGGCAGTAGGCTACCTGAGATAAACACTGGGGAGAAAGTCTGCCCAAATGCATGCAAAGCTAAGTTTTCTTGTCCTTTTGTAGCAGTTGAGGGTAAGAACGGATGCCATATGTTTTATCAGGAAATATTAGCATATGTCATTTCAGCTTTCTAAGCTGCATAGGAGAAGAAAACTAATAAGGCAGTGAGACTGGACAAAAACCCAGTGAGAAAAGAAGAAATCCAATGGGATGAAATCTAATGGGAATTCTACCTAGCAGAAGTCTTTTCAATGCTCTTGCGGGGGGATTTTTTGCTTCAACAATGTGGCACTGTCTGCACTGGCTTCTGCGGCGCCACATTATGTGATGATCGTGAATGTTCATCCAGGAGTAAATCCTTGACTAGTGAGGTCTAAAAAGTAATACAAAAGTTTATTCAGTAATAAATAACACTGCAAGGTCTAAACCTAAAGGTTTTATAGACAACAGAAATCAGAACTCCCGTCAGCCGGTTTGGATTGGTGAAACTAAAAATAACACTTCACAAAGAGCTACTCTATTTTTCCTTTTTTTTTTTTCCAAATGAAAACATTCAGTTTAAAATTAATTTGTTTTGACTGAGCAATACAAAGGCAAAGCATGAAAACAAAATAGTCCACATTTGGCACTTGTGTTTCTAGCCAAAAATCCTGTAAATATTGCCCGAGTTTATGTGCTCATTCTTGCTGGATTTGGGAGACAGGCTCAAAGAGGTTTGTCTTCTCAATCTCTGAGCGAGCTCCCACAGCAGTGGTGGCTGGTGGAAAAACAAACTGGACCAGCCACCAAACAGGCACCCAGCCAACAGTACCTGGAAAAAGAAAATAATATTTTAAAGGGGAAATACACACAGTCCATGTGCACAGGACTAATTCATTCTGCAAGGACCCTCATTAGAGGTGAGATGGTAAAATGTGTGTAGAAAAAAGTGGAGAAAAATAGTGTTTGCTGTTAAGTACATAGTTTGCAATATACTGAAGAATATTGTTCACCAGTCTTACTCAGAAGCTTTTGGAGTAACAAAATTCCTTTGGTAAGTCATGAAGAACATCTGATGCTATTTTTGACTGCTGGTACTGTGCTGGCCTCTTGGGAATTCACATTCAGCCACATTCAGCCACATTCAGCACTGTGTGGGTCATACTGATCTTCCACACAGGAGGAGAGGAGGACCTAGGTGATGGAGCTGCAATGAATAGGAAGGTGCTCGTGCTAAATTGATTATGGAGTTATAGGGATATTAGGTCATTTGCTCTTCAGAACATGAACGATAAGCATGTTTCTAAGCATTTACTGTCTAACTCTGCAAAAGCTTAAGACAAAGGGGCAGAGGAAATGAGGTCTTCTGCCTTTTGCACAGCCATTATGGACCTGAGTGAAAGCCTCCTAAAGACAGTGAGACGAGATACCTCCATGGATTTTAGAACAGGTTCTGTGTGTCTGTACCTTGTTCACGTTGCTGAAGCCTGCTGTTCTGCTGGATCACCATGGAGATATATGAGTTTCCTCTGCAAACCACTTTTGTTTTATGGGCAGCAGTTAAATGATGTCAGGTCACTAGAGGCATGTCTATATAAACCTCACATCCCACACCAGGATCTTTTCCCTGAGTGTGCACAACCCTCTTCTCCTGCTGGTAAGCACTGTGGGGAAAAAAAGAACAATTTGCACATTCTTAATCAGTGCATACTGATTTTTCTCTTTACCCAAATTACTCATTTTTCTTTTTTCCTTCCTTCTTTCTTTTGTTTCCTTCTTGATTGCTTTTTCTTTCTTTCTTCTTCTTCCCTCCCTCTCTTACTCTCTCCTTCCTTCCCTCCTCTTTGCCTCTTTCTTCATATAGACTATATAGACTATATATAGTTCATATAGACTAGATTTGATTCCCTGAGACTTTAAGGGGTGGAGACTGGTTAATGCCCCCTTGTTGCAGTAATATCAGAGCAGTAATATCATTATTTAAGTACAGTGAAGAGCTTCACCCTGTAAGGTCCACAGTGCCATAAGATATGATTAACATTAGTATGATTAAGGAAGATCTATGTCTTTCAAGATTGGAATTCATGCCCTTACAACTATAGCCTTAGGATTTTGATAGAAAAATGAAAGACTGAAAGTATAATGACTTATGTGAAGATTCTTGCTCAAGTCAGTGACATCTAATAGCCAAAGGAAGAATGAAAACTAAATTATATGATAAATGATTTCTCATTATAAGACAGAGGAAAAGAGGAAGTAAACCCTCTTTAAGTGAAAGAGCCATGGAAATAAAAATTTAAAATTTAAATGTATATGATTCCCTGGAAGAAAACCAAACTGTGTTTGCTTGTTTGTTTACCTGGCTGTTACAATTTTTAGAATGAGGACTAACTGCATCATTTTACATTTTAACATGGATTATATCTCTGTGTCTCAAGCAAATGGTTGGAATCCTGCACAGTTAATTCCTGTACCACTACTGAAATGAAAGGATGCATTCTTACAGAGACATAGTTATATGGGTTTGTTGGGTGCTTTTTTTTTGCTGAAGGAGTGATAAAAAGTAAACTGAATATGCAAAAAATAAATGAACGTGAAGAAGGGTCTTTTGTTTTTCTGACTAATCTCTACCTTAAATCTTTTTTTCCAAGAAGCGGATGTAGCATCAGTTACAGCTCTATCTGAATATTCTCACATTTTTGTAGAAGAGCCAAAGAATATACAGTTTATAGAAATCTTGAGAACTGCTTCAGGTGAGATGACAGATACAGCAACAACTTCCTACCCTGAGTTCCCCTTCTGCTTGACAGCCAAACCAAGCAATGCAACATGTGAAACAAAACAAAACAAAGCAACAGATGTATTCACAGCTGCACTTTGTATTCAAGATAGTACGGCAAGAAATGCTGGCTAGTCAATGCTAAAAGTCCCACTGCATTAAATGGAAACACAGTTTCACCCACTACATCAAGCATAATCTAATCTTTCATACTGCAGTAACAAAAATATTTATCATTTTAAAAAAAAATCTAAAAAAAAAAAAAGAAATCTTTCTTTAGAAAGAGTAGAGATTTATTCTAAATGCTAAATTTAGAACTGTAATTCTTTCAGACTGCAGTATAATTAGGCTCCAGATTCCAACTTGGTCCACTATAGTTGCCAGCCAGGTGAGTTTCCAGGTTTGCTTTTCTCCTTGTGGAGATATCGCAGTGACTTTCTCTTCTCTATCAAACCAGTCATTTTTCATGTTATATGGAAAATTTTTAGCCTGAAGTTTTCTAGTCTCATGTCAAGATTTGTGATGATAGGGCAATGGTTTGAAAAATTATTGGCTAGACTGATGGATGAAGAGACATACAGGCACGGGATTGTAAAAACTGAATTTTAGGGAGCTGGGTTAGATTTCCTTAAGCAAACATTCATCCAGAGGCTGGAATCCAAAGCTCCTCTTTCCCTGCTGAGTGGTTCTTTGCCTGTAGCAAATATTTTTTTTCCAGGCATGAATCTGGAATCTACAAACATCACGGTTTATGTTGTATTCATGGCAGGGTTACTCAATTCAGGACGCTCCAATGCATAAAAAGAAATACTGTCCTAATTTTAGTCTCATCATAAAATTCAGGTGTAGGTAGCATGTTTGAACCCCATATGAAAAGTACCAAGACTTCTTGCAAGAAGCCAAGATGTGGAGCTACAAAACAGCTCTACAATGAATGGTAAATTAGATGAGAACTTTTTAAGATTCTCTCATTTCCATATAAACCTGCTTTTTTTGGCCCAGCTGCTGCACAGCAGTTAAAGCATGTGGTTAAATAAGAGCACACGAGCAGCCTAGTTAAGTTGCTTACCTGCCTCCAATGAAGAATGATCTATAGGAACTGGAAACTTTAATTTTAGCAATATGAATGTTTTCATACAAGAAAAAAAATGAATTTATGTCTAAATGAAATGATGTAAGGGATTGGTGATAATTATTTGGTTTATAGAAAGAATGGCATTGCAAATAGCTGTCATGAACTTAGAAACCTTGAACTTTAGTTTGTTCCCAGGTATTCTTTAATGCATCCAGGAGGCATCATTTGTCTTGTTGATTGAAGCCTCTTTCACATATCACAACTTTTTCCTCTAGATAACCTTTATTACGTTATAGCTGGGAGTTAGCCATTGAACCACTGGGCAAGGCTGATTTGTTTAGCAGAAAGATACTGAATTTACTTGTTTTCTTGGCACACCTTCCTCCTACAGGAATGTCAGTCTCACATAGGTAAAGAATAGATGACGCCTTCAGAACATTTCAGGATTTATTTCTTTGATTTCAGATCAGTTCTGTGGAAATTGCATAAAAAAGACTGTTTCATAAAAAAAAAAAGACGACAGTTTTTAGTGTTTTCCAACGAGGCACAAAAAGGTCACCTACAGTTTGCAAACATTTCAGTAGTGGGAGCAGCAGTGATTGAAAATATTTCAGTCTTCAATCCAGTTAAGATGCCCACGCAGCAGATATATTTAATCCAACTTTAAGCGAGCAGGCTCTGTGGAGGGAGAAGTGGTACGTCCTTTTTACGGAATGGGTTAAACCAGACAATCTAGGCAACAAGACAGTCTCCTCTGAGAGCTGGGGTATAAAAGACCTCTTGTCTCACTGTCATTTTATGTGCCTGCTGGCTTAATTTCTCTCTGACTGGTATAAAAGACCACCCACCACGTGGCACACGGCCACTATTTTTGTGGAAACTATGATAATATCGACATATTGTGGTTCTGTCACTGGCTTCGCAGCAGGAATGGAGAACTGCCGTGTTCTCATAGAGCCTGATCCAAAACCTACTGAACCTACTGATGATGGGAATAGCTTTGTTGACTTCAGCAGGTTTTGGAGCAAGCTGTTAAATAAAATACAGGATGATGGTGAAGAACAAGCTTACAGAACCCTTGATTTGTAGCACAGATAGGTTGAAGGCTTTTGCTAAACCATATAACCATTTTAATTTAATCTCCACTAGAAAAATAGGAAAAATTAAATGCTTGCCATATGGTGAAAATATGTTAAGCTTCAAAGAAGTAGAAATAATTAAATACAACTATGAAAAGTTTTTTTAGGTTTGAATAGTATGCCAATTTCAATATTGTAAAATATATATATATATAATCCTATTAAAGCTCATTTGGAAAGAAAAAAAAAGGAGCCTTTTGAATAATGCAAACTCTTAGGTCACATTTTTCACCTGTATATTTATTTTCATTTGAATCAAGACTGCTATAATCAGAAAACTGGGTAAGATTTTGTGTAACCTTCAATGCACATCAACTATTTCAATTTCTTCTACAGCAACATCAACATGAACCAGCCTTTGAAGATATAGGAATGAAAAGTGAAAAAGAAATAAATATCCTCAGAAACAGTGGGTTACTCTATAATCAAAAGCAATATTAAAACCAAAGCTGCACCAAGGACCTCATGAAGAAAATACCCTAGTCTAAAAGCTCATCCCTGTGCTTCGCTAAGCAGGGTCTGACAGACGTGATGGACTCAGATGTTTTTCCCACCAGGTCTCAAGCACAGCAGTCTCTGAAATCATGAGCCACGTTTGCTCTACCTCCTTGTGCTTCTCTGGCCCTGAACGTAGCAGAGGGATTTGGGGAACAAAGAGGCAGCTTTAGGCTGCCCTTGATCTCTGCTCCTTTGCCCTGCTACGGAGAACTCATGCATTTTTCAGCATGGCACCGGCACCGCAGATGGCCAAGTAGCCTGGCAAACCAAAACACCAAAATGCAGAGAAGTTTCAGATGCAGGAGAAACCCCAGAGCACGGAGCAGATGCTGTGCAGTGGGCACCGTTGGCTCTTACGCTGGGGCTGTCCTGGTGTCCCAGTTCACACTGGGGTTGTGTCTAATTCTTCTACTACAGCTTTGAGTCAGATAGCGTCACACTGGCACGTGCCTGTTTTACTTGCCTTATTTTCCACATCTACACTGTGTAGAATAGCCATTGCTTAAATCAAAACGATAAAATGAGAAAACCTGAACCTCCCACTCCCTTTCCAGTTCTACCTGTCTCCCGAAGAAAACTGATAATCCAGATCAAGGAGCTTTATGAATAATTCTGGTATAAATACTGTAAATGTCTTACCAAAGTGCAGTCACACGCACTGAATACCCATGTTCCCACACTCACAATCCTCTCCCTAAAATCTCTCTGTAATAAGGAGTAGTCAGACATGTGAATGAATGTGTACATATCTGACAAGTGCTTATTACACATGGAAAATCTAACCCAACGAGCACGGAAAATGGCTATGTGAATTTCCCTACAGTTGTTCTTCCCTGAACACAAAGAGCTATCATACAGTCCTAGATTTTTCAGTAACTGTTTGCCCAGCACAAAAACCACTATCACTTCAGGTCCTAGGGTGAATGGAGGGTCACATCTGATGGCAGAGAGGAGTTGTAGCACTGTGCAGCACTTTGAATGTTTTTTTACAAAGTCCCTTTCAGTGCAGGGCCCTTTTAGACTTGCATTCATATTTTTTCCAACAGTAAAACCCAAACCCAATGCTTACCACTTACCCTTTCTCCTTAATTATTCCTGTTATTTATTTCCACAGGGCGATGCAGAGAGACCTCAAACAGAACACCATTGCCCTAATAGATCTGACCAAGATACAAAAACATAGCACTTCTGTCTCAAAGAGTTTACAAACTAATTTCTCATTTACATTTAAGGATTCACCTTTCATTTGCATTATCTGCAGAAATTAAAAGGATGGCAATTTTCCAAACTGCTAGATAGGTTGCTGTCTATGGAATTTCAAAGCCTTCCCCTTTTTCAATATTTATCCCATAATAAATATAATAAATAGACCTCAAGATAAAGCTGTTCCTTTCTTATTTATTCCTATCAGCTCTGTCAGTAATTCCATCACTAAGGCCACATTCCTGCCACTGCTTTTCCTCGGGTTTGGGTCTCTGTTGATTTTTAGTTATGACATTTGCACTGAAGTACATCCTCTCTGCTGAGGGCAATGGACTCAGTCCAGCTTGTCCTAGCTGGGGAAAACCTGCCCTGCTCAAAGAGGAATCTCTTTGAGCACATTTGGTGCTCTTTGGATTAAAATGACTGCAGAAGTGCAAAATGTTATCATTTATTATTGCTATTAAAAACACAGCACTGAGAGTTAAGAAAATCCTCCAGGGAAGAGCATCTGTTCATCCCTCCCTCAGCATTCACCAAACAAAGAGCTGCACTGTTTTTCCCAGCAGCACAAAAAGTCAAGTTCCTAAAAGCTCAGTCAAAATTTTGGCTTTACAAAGGAATTTCCAAACTTGTTTCTCGAATATTCATTTGGGTGGTCTACCTCCCACAGGACATGCAGTGCTTGTTGATTTGTTTACATGAGTAAGCGCAATCACAAAGCTTGTGTACATGCAGTTGTTTTGGGGTTGGTTTCGGTGGGTTTTTTTGATGGGGAAAAATTAACTGCAACTGCAAATTTCTTTCCTTGTGAAAACAGATCCATTCATTATATAAAAATTAGTATTTCAAAGCACTCAGGACATTTCCTCCAGTAAAGAAAACAAAAACTTTTTGAAAACTCTTTGAATAAAAATGGGGTCAATACATTCTTCTCTTTGACAATATTAAATACGTACATTTACATGGCAAACTGCACCAACTTCAGTAGGATAAATACAAACTTATGTGGAAGAGAGCATAAGCTTATAAAACTGAATTAAAAATCATCTTTTGCTAGAACTACTGCTCACAACTAATTACCAACAGCCCAACACGACATCAATGACCTGATGAGTCTTAAATATAGAAACCTTGAGTCTGAGAGGATTTGCAATTCGTGCCACTATTGACAGCAAAGTAGAGAGAATTTTACACTTGCTATTCTAGCAGTCTAAATGGCTATAAACATTAAAAAACAGTCCACAAGCTTTACAATTTAAAAAAAAAATCTTGCATTGTATTATCATCTTATATCAACATAGAATCATAGAATGGAGGGTTGGAAGGGACCTTAAGAACCATTTAGTTCCACCCCCTGCCCTGGGCAGGGACACCTCCCACCAGACCAGGTTGCTCAAAGCCCCATCCAGCCTGGCCTTGA
>JAOXNO010000002.1:34507031-34521283 GCA_028565335.1 Limnodromus scolopaceus
TGGCCTTGAACCCCTCCAGGGATGGGGCAGCCACAGCTTCTCTGGGCAACCTGGGCCAGGGTCTCACCACCCTCAGACTAAAGAATTTCTTCTTAATATCTAATCTAAATCTCCCCTCTTTCAGTTTAAAAACATTACCCCCCGTCCTATCACTACACTCCCTGATAGAGAGACCCTCCCCATCTTTCCTGTAGGCCAGTGTTTAAACAATTTCCTGATACCTGCATTCATGCACAATGATTTCCTCTGATCAATTTGGAGCTGAGCATTTTTCACAAGGACTAACACATTTGTCTGTATTTGGTATTCTGCATGTTATTTTATCCAGAGAAGGAAAAGACTGAACATCATAGCCAATGGAGGTACCTAAAAGGTAAACTTAATCAGGAACTCTTGGATAAACTAAAATATTAGCTGGGTGTTACAACCATACTCTTATGTGTTTCATGCTGTTAGGTTTTTGTATTTAAAGAAACCTTGAGTGTAAATTCTCCATATCAATGTGTAGGGTTGTTTTCCAGACTGGTGAAAAACACTATCCTTTTCCATATTGTTCTTTGTAATTAACAATATTAAGCTGTATTCAATCAAGAACACTTAATTTTCTTAGCTGTAGTTGGTAAAATCCCTGAAAAAAAAGAAAGTCAGCCTGTGATCATGATTTTACTGAACAGTTTTCCCACAGGGTTAAAGAAGCTATAACAAGCACTGGTTAAACCTTATGACACCCTATTAATTTGTTCCTTCTGTGGATGGTCAGCAGAGGTCATATGAATTTTGTAAGGTCATACCACAAATAAGGATAGAAACTGGAGAATTTCAGCTAGCCAGCTCGCTCTGATTTACTCACCAGCAAAGCAGAAAATCAGTGGAGCTTGCATTTTGGGGAAGTTCCTGTGTGTCTGCTCCAAGTCCTATTTTGGTTCACTAGCTGTTTAGAACAAGAAAAGAAGACCATGAGTTTCTAGATGAAGTATGTAAACTACTGACCTAATTATATGAAAAAATCTCTCAGGGAATTAGGAGATTAGAGGAAAAAAGCGGCCAAAAATTAACATTATCAGCCAAAAATGGGTGACAATTAGTGGTAAAGACTAAATAAAGCTAAGAAAGAAGAAGGAAACGTGCCAACATTCTGGACTACTACTATTATTTCCTACAGACTCTGCTGTTAGTGGGAAACTCCTGCATTCGTTTATAAATGCACTCTCCAGTAACCTGGATAATACAGACTGAAAACACTGAAATCCATTGTTTCTATGAGGATCAAAACATCTAAGAAAAGGCCCAAAATGTGGCTCGTTTTTTCCTTCCTTTTTAAAGACGGTGAATTATTTAACTTCACTTTTGGGGGTAGAAAAAAACAAAAAAGTTTTAAAAATTTGTTCTTAAGTGAATGGTTAATTTCAGAGCTGGTCTATAAACAGAGTCCTGATAATGTCCCAAGGTCCACATGCGATTAAGAAGATTCTCTCTGTAGCTGGAGTGATTAGCTGGAATTCCAACAAGAAACAAGACCTGTAATCCTTGTGCAGCTGTGCTGTGTTGAGGCAACCAGAAATCATGGACAGATACAGACTGTATCTTGTTTTATAATGGAAAGCAGACATAGAAATAAACAAGAAGCCAAAATGGCTAACTTCAACTAGGGGTTTGGAGGCTGAATTAGGGCTGTCTCTCTTAATGGAGGAGGGAAAAATGTATATTCATGCTCAAGACTATGAATATTCCGTTCCATTAATGGTAAGGGACACTGGAGATATTTTCTACTAAAATATAACCTAGAACTACATAAAAAAAAGTCTTAAGTAGTGGGCTTGGAGATTTGGAGATCAGAATAGAAAGTTGTATGAAAATAGCTCAGTACTCAGCAGCTATTGAAAAAAAGAAAACTGAATATTTAGATGTTAGGAAAGAAATAGAGAACAAAAATAAAGAACATCTTCATGTCAATTTATTAATCTGTGGAGTGCATGAATCTTGAATGCTGTCTGTAGTTTTAGTTTCTCCCTGTCTCAGAAAGGATATAACAGAAGAGGTCCTTATATGTGTAGCAAGGATAATCAAGGTAAGGCTGGATTCTGCACAGACAGATCAGGATGATTGTACCTGGAGAAGAGACGGCTGAATAGCAGCATGAGAGAGTACATCTGCAGTAGGCTGGATACTTACAGTTGTTCTCTCTTCATGAAGTCAAGCGAGCAGGCAGCATCAAAAGGAAATGCTGCTTCATGCAGGGTGCAGGGCTGCTGTGGAAGCCCTTGCACCAGGGTGTTAAAAGTCCTCCTGTGTTAAAAAAAGTGGATGCTTGAATTCAGAGAAGAAAAATCAGAGGAAGGCTCAGGAAGCCCAGAGGAACTAGATCTTATTTCTGGGAAGTCTCTAGGCATCAAATTGTGGGAAGTTAAGAAAGGGCTTCTAAGAAGTATCACCATAGTCTTGCTCTGCTCATTAAGCCTTTTCATTCAGCCATAATTGGAGACAAGGTACTGGGTTAACTGGTAACCTCTAACCTGCTACAGCTGTTCTTGTGTTACGTTAGATTCCCTTCAGTCCTGTAAGAACCACCTCAATTGCCTGCATAAAGAAGTAACATTAAAATAATTTGACATAGCATATATTTTTAAACTGAAATTTAGCAGCTGTAAATATGGGGCACCATAAAATGATACTCTGGGATTTACTCTCCGATATTCTTCATGTAGCAATGATCACAGAATTAACAGTAAAAATGTGTTATGAGAGAAGGGCTGTAATATCCAGACATAGGAATACAGTTTGGAAAATGAGCTGCAGAGATCATCAATTTCAGTCCCCTAATATTCTAGGGACTATGTCATATAATCCCTTTTATAAACTGTTCAGGCTTCATTATGGTTAAATTTATTGGCCTCCATTTTTCCTGGAAGGCTGTTCCAGAACTTCACTGCTCTGCTGATTAGAAACCTTTTAATTTCCAAGTGAAATTTAATATGACAAGTTTATACCGTTCTGGAGAAGTGTTACAGTTGCTCTCCACACATACATCATAGAGCAAATACCAGCAAGGGAAAAGAGCAATTCAAGTTAAAAACAATAATAGCACCAAAGCGTTTCTGGCCAAGCAGTTTCCTCCAATTTTAGATGCAGATCCCACTGCAACCTTTAATTCTTCAGTAATAAGCTACTACTGAGGGAACTCAATCTGTTCTGATCAGCTCTGTTTTATATCTACAAATGCATATTAACCTCTTTCCAACTAATGAATCACTGGGCCTGTCATAACTCTAATGAACAGGTTTCTTTCTGAGGGTGTTGATAGTCTAAAAGTGCTCACTTGTTTTTCCTGCCTTGAATTACACTGTAACTGTAAGCACATCTCCAGAGAGTTCCTCCACAGAGATTGAACCAGAGACCTCTGGATCTGCAAGGCACGACCATTTCCATTTACAGCCTAAGGAGCGGCTGCGTTAGCTCAAAGGGAGAACCTGCTCACACGCTCCTGTGCTTGTGACCTCCTGGAGGGCTCCAGCCCGCAGATTTGTTGGTCAGGGTACCCCCAAGGCATGGCTGCTCGGCCACAGTTGTGCCACTTCCATTTTGTGTCTGATTCAAGTCAACCCCCTTTTGTGGGACAGGGGCTGCGCTGTCCTTGTGCGGCACGTAGTCCTGGAGGGTGGCGGTCTTGGCCAAAATTTTTGATCACTACAAAAATGTAAATGTAAGTGGAGCTTGCAGGTCATTTGCCTGCATTTAAAAAATATCTTTACTGTAGGCACTTTTGGTGTTCCTCCAAACATACTAAAGAGAGATGGGTGGCTCAGTGCTCCCCCACACAGAGGGCACTGCAGAACAGGCTGTCGTCAGCTACTGTCCAGAAATAACTAGGAGTAAATGACTTTTAATTACAGTTCCTACAATTTACAAAACATTTACCAGGCTATTTACTGTGTGTTATTTCAAATAAAACCCTAGACTATACCACATTTTCAGACCAATGGAGAAAAAGAGAATAGTTACAGTTTTCCCACCATGAGGTTCAACAATATATTGTTTCTGATTCCATTTCTAGTGATGATTAAAGGCAGCCAATTTTGGAGGTAATACACATTTCATTACCACTTTGGCACAGAATTACTGGGCAGGAGAAAAGCAACATACAGAAACTACGAAAACACAGTTGTTATCTGAGTCCTATCTCATAACAGTTACATTTGTTCCCTCACCTGCTTTAAAATCTCATTTTCTGCCATTTGTGCCCCACAGCTCTACCAGCCCTCCAAACCCATTCCTCTTGGGTTACTCTCTTGCAGATGGTGGCCAGACTGAGTCCTACAGGACATTCAAGCAAGGCTAGGAGAGACTCCCCTAAAGACAAGATTTTTGGATGGTGATGCACTGAAACAGCATCACCTAAGTCATCCCTCTCCTGGTTATCAGTGCATGGAAAAAGGGTGATCAGGGCTGATTATAAATTTCTCCCTCCTCCTCAGCTGTGCTGAAAACTGTTCAGTCGCCGCTGAAGCTCTGGCACATCTTTTCTGTGGTGTCACAGGGATGGTGACCAGGTATCCTGCACATTTCTTCTGTCTGACACACCACAAACCCCTTTTGCACAGGGGGTCTTCCCTTTTATCGGTGTGTAAAAGCAGCACATCATTTTACCGCCTCACCCAACAGAGGAGGCTACAAGCCTCCTTGTTTCCTATTTTAGGTACCCCAAAAAATGGTACCTACAGTAATGGTAGTTGCAGGCAACTTTCCACCACCTTCTAGAGATTTTCTAGGCTCAGACCCCGATCCTAAGAGAAGTAGATTATAGCAGTGTCTTTCATTAGCTAAGCTAAGGGAATAAGAATAGGCAAGTGCTACCAATTATATTTCAACACAAAGCAGTACCCACTTAAGCATAAGCTAAAGGCCACAACTCCATTGTTAACAGGGGTGTTCTCACGGAAAAGCTTTGAACACACTGGGAACATTAAAGAGAAGATGTCTCGCATGTGCAATTACTCAACACATCTTTAAAACTGCAAACACTTGTTCACATGTGGTGAAAATTAGAGCTGTGAGCACTTGGGAAAAAAAAATCCCACCTGGCAGGCACACTCTTTTTTACTTTAGAGTTTTATAGGAGCTCTCAGACCTTGTTGGTCCAGTGAGAGCTGAACCAAAGTCAATGGAGGAAACTGTGAGAGAAGAAAAAGAAAATGCAGAGAAATGTGCTATTTTTGACCTAAGCTCAACAAGTTTTTGACTATCCCAGTCTGGATTCCCCTCAAAAAAAAAAAAAAAAGAGGAAGAAAAAGAAAAATATGCATCTCTAGGTCGAAATATAAATATTGACAGCTCTTTGGCTTCTTCCTCTACTGGGTTGAAATGACGAGGAGTTTGCAAGCTTTTCCACCCTGTCCTACAGGTGGGTTTGCTCAGCAGCATTCAGCAGGTCTGAGCTACTCTAGGAAAAATGGAGCAGGATCCAAGAATTCTCTGAGAATTCACTTCTGTGTCACGTAAGAAATAAACATTGGTCATGAACTCCAATAGTCACAAAGAACTAACATCCACCTTGGACAAGCACCGTAGTTAGTGGGTACCAAACAGTACCTATCGCTCACATTCAGAATATTATTTCCTCAGGACAAAAAAATTAACAAATTAACCAAGGAGCTTAGACAAGACCACAACCACATAATGGATCCTTCAGACCTTCTTTAAATATACCAAGAACTGGAGTGATCTAGCAATCTGGTAGAACATTATACCATGCCTAATAGCTACCTAAATAACTTTTCTGAATTTCATTGCAGTGTTCCCCACTATATATGTCTCCTGCTACCATCTCAGAGAATACTTATTTCCTTATTTTGTATCACATATTAATATTCAATATTCCATGTATTCCTAATACTGTCTTTTCTCTCTTGATTTAAGTGCTGAGAGTAACATAAGGACACCAAAGAGCATGGAAAAAACCAATGGACATTTGGATATTGCAATTGCTCATTTCCCACGTCAGCTCCAGAAATTCGGGCTTAGGTGTCCTAGCAGACACCTAAAAGAACACACCTAGAACAGGAAACCATCTTTATTCCATCAAAGGGAGAGATCTTTATTTCATTGACTATTTGAACTGGAAAATATTTTTGGACTGGAGACAGAGCTATTTAAATAGCCGTGAAAATGAAGACTTCCATTTTCCTCTAGCAAAATAAAAAGTAAAACTGTCCATGACAAAATTGTACATTTGATCCCTTTTTCTAGTTGTTGTTCGACACTCGTTGCCTTAAACACAGGGCCCTTTTTTAGTGTTAGCAGTCAGATGTTTTCTGTAGAAAGGCATTAGTCAGGTAGAGACACCAAGCTCTTGTTTTCGGCAGATACTTCCACATTAAAGATGCACAGATTACAGCGTGAACTTTTCCCCCACATCTCTTCCATATAAATACCCTGACAAATTCATTAGTGCATCCAGTTCAGCTGGATTTACTACCACATACAAAATGACACTTTAAGAAGCCTCTTAAGCTTTTTGAAAACTTTGTAAGGGAGTAAAAAGCTATATGGAGCTTAGCTGAGATGAATATGGGCATTTTGAGCCAAAAAGTATGGAAAGTGTTGACAGTTTAAAGAAAGAAGGAAGTTGGAGAACAGACGAGATTTGACTAATATTTTTTTGGTCCACCCAGAGGCTTGTTACAATTACCCCTTAAATTTTCCTTAGGGACTCATTAGAGTCTAGATAGTAATATCTGTCTATCATTGGTCTTCCTTTCTCTCCTCTAATGACAAAATGCTGATAGCCAGACATCATTCCAAACACATTTACTTGTAATATAATAATGTTGGAATAGCGTCTGTGGCAGATAGAGGTAATTTGACGGGCTATGTTAGCCAGAGAAACTACAAGTACTGTTCCTGTTTAATATTTCCAGTCTGGAGTGGCAATAACCACAGTGATAGGAGAGCTCTTAAAAGCTACCATCAAACTACACGACCTGTATATTGGGGACTAATTACGTGACAAAAAAGCTCTTCTCTACTGTTACTTCTTCACAGTCTGATACTCTTTAATACATGGTATAGCACATTTAGCTGTATAAAAGGCAGATACTGAGGCTTTTTCGCAAGTCAATATGATGTATATGCTTATCCCATATGAAAGTGCGCTTGTAGTAGTAAAATGAGGCTATTCTATGTCCTTTGGAAACAACAAGTCCCAGCCATAAGCTTTTTTATCTGAGATGTTGGCATAGAAAAGAAGACCTTTAAGCACTGATTCTTTACTGTGGAAATTTCAAAAGTGATGACATACAGAGAGAGTCATGTTACTTCCCCTGAGACTTGTTTGTAATGCCAATTTACCAAATGATGTGGCAATTACATTGAGTTTGGTCACATACAAAACGTGTTCTTGAATGTGGGTATATTGCTAACATCTGTTGTTAGTATTAAGAAAAATTTGCATTGCTGAAAACTAAATCCCAGTTAAAACTGAACACTTACAGTCTTAAAAAATTAAATAATAAAAACAATGCAATTCAGAAATTCTGCAAACAGACAAGGGCCCTTTGTGTTGGTTCATTCATTAATTTTACAAATTTTAAATGTAAATAGATCACAAGACTTGATATTATGCAATGCCAGGAGAAATCCCATGCCTAACCAGCAATAACTTTTTTTTTTTTTCCATGTGACATTTGAAGATTTTGGACCAGAACCTAGTATCAGGCATGCTGAAAGTTTTTGGAAATATAGCTCTGCAAAAAAATTGCACCAAAAAAAATTTTGTTCCTCTGCCTTTGCAAGAACCTTAGAAATGGATCTTTTCAAATAAAAACCAGGGAAATCTCCGCACTAGCGGTGGTCACATTTCATTGCTTTTATTTTTCTTCTGTTTTTTTTTTGCCATGTCTCACTCTGGACTTCTGGATCTCTCTTTGCAAATAGCATCTCTTTAATGGAGGTTTTTGTAACAGATTGAATTAAATTCTGGCATAATTCATTACAGATATTCCTTGCCCGTGGAAGGGGGGTTGGAACTAGATGATCTTTAAGGTCCCTTCCAACCCAAATCATTCTATGATTCTATGATTCCTTCTAACTGTGCCAATTAACTTCTTGGTTGCTTGACTTGTCTTTTACCGAGTCACAGACTGGTAGGGGTTGGAAGGAACCTCTGGAGATCATCTAGTCCAATCCCCCCGTCAGAGCAGGTCGACCCAGAGCAGGTTGCACAGGTTGGTGTCCAGGTGGGTTTTGAATGTCTCCAGAGACGGAGACTCCACAGCCTCTCTGGGCAGCCTCTTCCAGTGCTCTACCACCCTCAAAGTAAAGAAGTTCCTCCTCATGTTTAGATGGAGCTTCCTATGTTCAAGTTTGTGCTTGTCACCTCTCCTCCTGTCACCAGGCACCACTGGCTTTTAGTTGTTCTTAGCTTCCAAACAAATTCTGAAAAAACCAGCATGGTGCAGTTTACTGAATACAAGATGGGACTTGTCACTACAAGAGCTGGGTACGGCAGCAGGGTGTCTATGTCCTGTAGGAGAGGGAGATGCTGGTGGCGCTGGTTGCATCAGCCGCTCTGTGCCCTGCCATCCTTCTTCTCTTTCCCGGGACATGAGTTGCTGCACGTACCCCTTACAACAAGCAGGATGGACTAAGGTTTGCCATGTGGTTTTATCCCTGCCTTGGTTATGCATATCAGGGAGACACTGTACCTCTTGGCACGTTATAAATTTTCTGCGTCTGGATACTTACTACATGATCCCTGGCATTCATAAACTTAAATGAGAGGATTATCCACAATTTACTGCCAAAGAACAAAGCACTCCTGATACTTCATGTTGATTCAGGACAACTATACCAGGAAGCGATAGCTGTTTTTCCAACACTGACAGCAGTCTCCCCAGTGGGCCAGGGAGCCCAAATCACTGCTACTATTGCACAATTACTATTGTGTAATACTTTGGAATACACTTGACAAATTATTTTATCCTTTAAAAACAAATGTATTGTAAAGAGGTTTTGAAATTATATTTTCACACTTTTTTTTTTTTTTTAAATTTCTTCTCTCACGTATTTATTCAAACACGACTGGAATAACTCAGTTCAGAATTGCTGCCAGCATCCCATCTGGGTACCAACTCTTACCGCTGTGCTGGTGCCTTTCATTCAGGTTGTTCATCCTGGGCCAGCAAAATGATTGCCTGTCTCCCTAAACCACATCCCTGCAAAGGTACAGCTCCCAGTTTGAAATGCACACTGCTCTGGGGCTGCAAGGCAACCGCACAGGTTATTACGACAGAACGAAATGGAATCTGGAGCAGGGAGAGACACACCAACGGCAGGAAAAAGACCCACTGTGCAAATTTTGCTCATGAAGTCAAAGAGAAATGAATCATTCTCAAACAGTAGACATCTAACGGTTGGATGGAACAATTTCTAAATATTAGTCAGACCAAAAACAACACACCACTGAAATAATGAGGGCATATAAGAAACCAACAAAAGCCAGGAAATTCAACGCTGAGGCTAAAATTCCACTCTTAATTTTGGACTGTTTTCTTTTTTAAAGAATACTGTTCAACTTGGTTGGGGCCATGTAAGGTTGTTTTCTTAAGGTTTTACAAAATATACACAGGTTGAAACTTTTTGCCCTTTTTAAAGTTATTTTTTTTACTCCTCTGCAAATAAGAAAGGAATAAACTATTAAGGTTTTGATTTTCAAATGTGTTACTTGTATAACTCAAATTTTCAGACACAGACCAAATCTGCATTACGCCGGGATGCAAAAGACAGACCAAAGACTCCTGTCCCTGAAGTTTATAATTGGAATGACAAAAGGCGGCTGATGAAAGCGGAACAGGGAGAACCAGACCTAAAGGTGTTGTTGCAGCAATGAAGCATCGGCAACACGTTTGGCTGCACGGGGGATTTAAATGCCAGCGGTGATCCTCAGGAGGGACAGGAAGAAATGTAGGTTATAGCAGCAGACACATAACCTTTCTTTGAAGAAAGATAAGGGCTTTCTTGCCACAACACATCCAGGGTTTAGTAGAAATAGGTGCTATATAATACACTGTAAACTCCAGAGGGGTACTTATATGTTGGCTGAGGGGGGTGGAAAGAAAACAGTTGAGCCGTTCTCCATTCCTCTTTTTGCTCCTGGGCTGGAGTGAAGGAATTTTGTTTGTATTTACTTTACAGTCTCCAGGCTGATTTGTATTTATATAAGGCCAGACACGGGCATGTTTACTCATGTTGAGTAGTACGTTAGTTTGCAAACAGTCCAAATGAATTCAGCAGGGCTGCTCGTGAACAACATGAATTACACCAGCAGAACCTGACTCCAGCAGGATATCTTGGAGACCCAACTAGAAAAAAAAGTGATTTCTCTTTCTTTTTCTTTGTCCCCAGACATAATCACTACTTGATATATCCATACCAATTACAGAAGCTGGGTTTTTGCTGAAACACAAGGATGTGTTTCACCCAGCAGCATTGCAAGATCAAATCCCTGAATGCCAGAGAACGATTGTGGGGAACCTCAGCGAGCTCTGAGCATCCCCTCGGCAGCCCTTTCTCCCCTGGGAAGCATCTCTCTGATCGGAGGGGCTACAAAACCCTACAGGAGGGGGTCCTTCCCTCCTGGGCACAGTCACTGCTCCAGTTTGTGCTCGCCTCGTCCCTCGGAGCTTTCTTTTGCTTTATTCTGGTTTTTTTCTGCTCCCGCCTGGCTGCTGCCGCTGGCTGAGCCTGTTTGCTTTCTCCGAGCACGGAGGGCGGTGCTGGCGAGCTGTCAGCCGCCTGCCCCGGGAAAAGGTTTAGGAGAAGGAGAAAAGTTTGTCATCTAGCTCTGCATTTCTGCAGTGGGACAACTAACAACACCAGGAAAGCCGTGATGAAAGCCATTAAGATAGTAAGGCTAATACATCAGATATCGCCATCTCTAATATTGCCTTTTTTATTTTTTGTTTTTTTCTTCCCAATTAGAAAGCTGTTGCAGCATAAATTTTATTAAGAAAACGAATTTTGCATCACTGCTCCAGACCTGCCATTGTTATTGGGCTGAATTGACAATGACATTGAAAAACATCAATTCTTTGACATTTTAGAAAAAGAATCATTTCAGGAAAAGAATAGGGAGTTTGCAAATAGGTTTCATTTTTAATTATAGAAAGGCTTCAGAATAAAAGAATATATGATGTGTCCTGAGGCTACCTGCATATTTTACTATCAAGTTACCTCTAATTTAGCCATTGAAATGCAAGAAGAGAGCTCTTGCATATAACAACATGAAATGTCTGTCTTAGTCTATCATTCATTTGGCTCTGCTCCACAGAACAAGAAGTACTTTTCATTCAGGTGTGTTTATGATGAGTAAACTTGACCAGATGTTAAGTCTCCTTTGTATTATAAAGTGTTTTATGGCTCACATTAGTCAGCTGGAAAAGGGCAGATCATTTATATTCCCCTGTACGTTTTTTCAGGTTCAAGCTTCCCCAAAGGACTATGGGACTATATGAAAATATATAGAAGGAAGAAATGAACTATTGCAAATGTAACAACGTATAGCACATAACTGAATAAATTGCTCTGATTTACAGGACAAATTCTGTAAATATTGAATGTTATGAGACTACAGGTCCAACGGTTTATGTGTAAGAGCAAACTTCTCCCACTCCCTTGCCCACATGGGAGATTAGAACAATAATTGAAAGCATATTCTCTTCCTTGTAGAAACAGTCCTGACGATGCACATAGGTGCACAAGGTTCCACTCTCTAGATGTCATTAAAGAATATTAAATACATGTCTCTAAGGAAATTGTCTCTTTTCCCCCTACAGGGCAAACTACAAAAGTAGTTTGGGAATGACTAGGCAATATAAAAAATTGAGCTACAGTTTTCAGAGGAACTTTGACACCCAGATGCTCTAAAAATGATTGGCAGCCCTGAAATTTCATCCTTACTTCTGAGATTGAACGCTTCCTTGCACTGGGAGGGTTGGCACAATGGAGCTTGGAGCACGCCCAACTCCAGTCCCAGGGAGGGGAAAGTACCTTGACTCAACCCTTGCATGAGGCTCTTGCAGGGCCAGGTCTAGGTTTAACCTGGGTGGGGAAGAATGTCCCTGTGCTGATGTGGCACTTGGTCAGCTCAAATCATGGGTAAAGCGAGGGCATGTCTGCTTACAATGTGCATGTCCTCATCTCTGCAACTTGGTTCTACAATATATGAAAGTCCCACTTCCAGTAAGTTCACCATGCGGCTGTGGGACACGCAGAGCCTCGTAGCCATACTTACTGAAAATGTTTAAGGCCTCAGTTCCATGAAACTTCAGAGATTTCTGTAGCACAGAGCAGGTTTCCACCATGTGGCAGCCAGGAACAAGGTATTTTTCTATATTGCTGTGGAAATTACACTAGCAATACAATATTTCAAATATTTTTCTCATTACAACTGTTGGGACCCATGACCAATTCAGATCCATTTGTACCTTAGTGCCTGAGAAATCAGCACAAGTGATGGTACTATTGCTTGATTACTGTTAGTAGAATTTCTGCAGTACTGTGGCTAGAGAGGCGCTTTCCAGCCTTCATTTTTAGATACCTCATTTTTACAGAAAGAAGTTGAGGGTAGAAAGACTCCCTTTGAAATTAAAGGCAAAAGCAATCTTTTTCTCACATTATGTATACAAACTACTGTAAAATTAGTCTTAAAAAGAACCTGACGGGTAGGAGGCAAATCCTTCCTCCAGATCATTTCAGAGGGTTTTGTTTTCCTGGTATTTTTTCTAGGGCTGGCCTCTTAGAACACAAATTGGTTTACCTCTCACCTCAGCTGGGACCAGGAACACCCCAGGAAAAGCAGGCGTCCACAACAATATGTTGAAAAGAGCTTTACCTACATCCTAACCACATGGATTAATCAATAAATAAAGAATAATGTAATACAAATAAGGTATAATGGATTATAAATTGATTTACACAGATTAAATAACTATGGCAAGAGAAATTAAATGAAAGGAATACTAATCTGTATCTAAGGCAATAATAACAGGTGTTCCATCTATTAGGGGAAAATCTTATTTAACCTACATAAATTGCAGAAACTAAATTATTTGCAAGCATCTCTGGGTATCTACAATCCAGCATGACTTTGCTGACGTTAGACGTGGATGCTCTATTGTTCTAGTATGTATGATACCTTAAGTGCTACATCAGTTAAAATTTATAGTATCTTTTTTTTATTATTATTTGGCATCTAAAGAGTTACAGGTCACAGGACTGATCTACCCCCATAGGCTAGAATTTTCAGATCCACTCTAATATTTAACCTTTTTCTACTCCTCAAATTGTTTAATCACCAGTAAAGCAATAAAGAGACATAAACTTCTAGGGAAGAAGCCATCAGATTGCTGCAAATTGTATTCATGACAACAAATGGCCTTAGGGCATATATTATCTAGCAAATAAACAAAACCCGTTCTGGTACAGCAATGCAAACACTCCAAGAAAAATTTCCAGCCTGGCAAGAGTACAGGTGATGATATGTAGAAAGATGAAAGAAGATTAAGTTTTAACTTGAAGAATTGCAATAGTTACCCATTCTGCAGAAACATTTTGACAATTTAATCATATGGTTTCTTTTTCCTTTAATCTTAGAAAGGTTGACTCTCAAATTAGGGCTTTATTGTTCTCTTTTTGTCTGCTGTTGAAGAAAAGTTATGCAAATTACAGGGTCTAAAAAGCTTGGTAGATCCAAGGTTATTACTAGACAAAAAGCAAAATTAGCATCCTTAGTTGCTCTCATGCAGGCATCAAGAACTTTTGAACCTGAGGAGAGCGAGAACAAAGAATTAAGAAATGATGAGCTAGTCCCTAGTCCCTGAAAACACCTCAAGGAGAGAGTAAAATGCAGTTGACTAATAACCCCATATTTCTCTGAGGTTTTTAAGATGGTTCTAAAAGGCCTTCAGCTGTTTTCTCATGCAGAAGAATCCTTTCTGGAAGGGTCTACTGGCAAGAAGCTGCAGCAAATACCCCTCTGTTTCAGGAGCTCTAAGGCAGGCTCTGTAAATAGGCATTTCAAATCCACCAGAAAAATAGTAGCAAAAATCAAAGAATAGAGAAAACCAGTGTACTTTCTCATCTGATTCAGACATCTAGAGAAGCATTTAGAAGTTATTACACTATGTCTTATGTCAATGGCCAGAGGTTTGAGCATCTTAACACTGCTGACGTTAACTCTGCAGACGCTCGGGAACTCC
>JAOXNO010000002.1:34521383-34609574 GCA_028565335.1 Limnodromus scolopaceus
TATGTCTTATGTCAATGGCCAGAGGTTTGAGCATCTTAACACTGCTGACGTTAACTCTGCAGACGCTCGGGAACTCCTGTCAGTCATGACCTGATACTGCTGTTGTCCCAATGTACCTGGTGCCACTACATTGCTCAGAAATGCAGTAGAGTTCCCTGGATGAGGCACTGGATGAAAAAAAGAGCAGTTTTCCAGCCTGCCACCTTTGAATCCCAAACTCAGGCCTCCTAACTTCGGTAAACATGTTGCAACATCCTTATTTGTTTGTTTGGTTTATTCCATGAGGGATTAAATGTCTTCAAAGAAAACAAAATATAATAAATACCATCAAACTAGAATTTACTGGTCTTACTGCTCTTAATTTTCTACAGTTTGCATGAGGTCTGGAGATCTATGATTGCTATTAAATGTAACAAAGGTGACCTGGCAGAAGGTCCACCCACCAATCTGCACAATGGAGCTATAACACTGAGACTGTGTTATTATTTTCTTTTAATATTATAATTTTATTAACTTAAAGAACATGCTTTGAAATTATGCCAGGAATTTGCATTAAATCCCTAAAACGAATAAAATGAGCAAGACAGAGATTCAGCGCTTAAGTGGTTCCGTGCTGCCTCAAGATGAAAGCACTGAAACCTTGGACCCTTCTGAGACTGCTTGCCTCCAGCCTGTATGCAAGGGATTATGGGAAAAAAAGTGCTTTCCTTATTCCCATTGGTCTCTAAGCTGTTGGAAAGGGAGAACAACTTGTGATGTGGTTAAGTACAAATGCCTATGAGATGACTGCAGGTCATTTTTAGGTCGTGGACTTGCTGAGGTAGTTTCATGTTCATTAGAAGGCTAACTCAGAGATATAGATATTATAAGAATAGAGTGAAGCTTATAGATGGAATTTATTAGAGACATTTGCATAAAACCAATACCAAGGCAAGCTACTGGATCCAGCAAGTTCAGATGTTAGTAAGATTAGTGTGCCCTGTTAGAAATATAAAGTCCGTGTGTGATTGAGTTAATATCCACAAAGGTAAAAGAAAAGTAACCACAGCATAGATGTGAAGGATTCAGAAGATGCACTAGGATATCCCGGATCAAGACACACTTTCCAGCTACCTAGTATTGATCAGAAAGGTGGGGAACATCTGCTGGATTAAAGCCATTCTGCTCAAAGGGAGATAAACTATGCAAGTTTCTTATAACTTCCTCTTGCTGTGGCTGGTATGATAGTGCTGCATGCACAGGCCATACTTTATAACGTGTTATAAGTATTGCTGTCAACATTGCATGACAGAGGCTTTGTCTGTGCTGAGTATTGAGGGTGCACTGCCATGTTCTCTGCATGGAGACTTCTTCTCCAATAGGTCAGACCGGAGCTGATCATACTGTGCCTCACTCAAACGACACATGCCGGGGCTTCCTTTTCATGGAACCCAACATATTGTGAAAAAACTGGTCTGTACTCAGATTTCCCTCTGGCACAAAGTCAGGACACATTAGGATGCTGTAGGGTCTACTGAACTTAGTAACCAGAAGAATCCTTCTACTCAAGAAGAGATCAAATCCACAGCAAACAAAATTAATTTTAAAACACCCAAATCAACCAAATTAGCAAATTAGATGAGAAAACAATATCTTAGACTGGGATGTGCATGCCAACGTGTAGATACTAGTTCCCTGACATTTTCAGAGTGTTCAAGTTGTGTACTCCACAGGTACTCAAGCTCCATGAAGCCTGAAACCATGCAAGTTTGCACTGCTCTTTCCAAGTCTCATCAGACAAGCCCAAAACGAAGTCACTCTGTATTTGTTTGCACTAGAACACAGATACTATTGCATCTGTCATGATTACAAAATAGCAAAATACATCATTTACTCTTATTAGATATTTATAACTTGTACAAGGCTGATATTGTGTGATAATGATTTGCGAAGTAAACTGATAGGAATGCTAACATATGTACAGAACCCCAAATCCTTAACACTAACACGTATATGAATGGATCAAAATAGAAAATAGACAAAAATAGTCTGACTTTCTCCTGAAATGTGGCTAACACAGAACTACTGACTCTCGGGTATCTCTTCTGGGACATCTCTGTCTCACCAGAGGCACAATGAGTAGAACAGCCATAAGCAAGTAATAAGTGTGTGTCTGTCATTTCAGCTATTTTTTCCCAGTAGTGTCTTCTGGGAAATGTTTACAGAAAGAAAAAACATATTTATTATTTACAGATTTTGAATATATTATTTGATAAAAACACAAACTATTTAAGTCATAGTCTCGCGTAGTGATTTTCCTCTGTTTGCACAAATATTGTGGGTTGGTATCTGAGTAGGCAACACCAGTGCCCGTGATTCCTATTACATATATTTTCCAAACATTCAGCAGTACTAGGTTCTAAACAGTTGCTCATACTTTCTAGGAAAACTAGGTCCTAAATATTTGGTCATACTTTTCTAGGAAATCTTGGGACAAAATGGGAGGTTGTCGGTAGCTACACTGGCTTCAGTGTTCTAATCCGACAGAAATGCAATTGGAATCTCTTCCTCTGAAGCCTACAAGAATGAAAAGCACAGCTGACATGTTTATGGAAGTTACTTTTGTGGTTGATCTACAATATTATTTCCAAAGTAACATTACGGAAAGATAAACTTTTAACAATTTTCCATAGGACTGAATTCTGTAAATTTGCTACTGAGGTCAGGAGAAAATTTAAATAGTTTGAACTGACTCCTGAATGACTGTGATTTCATCACCAGTTTTAACCACTGTCCATGTGCCATCCATTTGGAGTGTAAATAAAACTCATATCCCAAAAAGCCTGCTTGTATTTTATTCTTTTACAGCAGACTTTAAATTTGTGTGATCATTAATTTTTAAGTGTTCATTAATTAAATACATCCTTGTCCAAAGTTAATAAACGGATTAATAGCTGGGATAATGAGAATTCTGGCAAGACAAGAAAATATCGGGGGGTGAGAAATGAGAAGGGGGAACTTGACAAGTTAATGATCCATTAAAGTAAATCCTGGGTCGGTTTAGATCCTGCATGGTTCATTACTGCATAATAAATTTAATTGATAGCCATAAAATCCTAGGAGAAAGCGAGAGAGCTTTTGGTTAAATTCACTGGGTAGACATTTAAGATGTTTTTTAAAGATTTTCAGTTGTATCTTACTGGAATAAAACTTACTAGTTGTTAAAAGTATTTACGTAGATGACTGAAAGCAAGACCCCAGCTTTTAGACTAGTGGCTGACTGGTGTGTCACATAAGCAGTGATCTACTCATGTTCAAGATCCCAAGAAAAGAGAAGTAAGAAATGGGAATTAAAAGTACCATTACATCATTGATTGTGTTTAAAACAATAGCATAACAAGAATTGATACACAAAATGTAATTACTTGTCGGGAAAATGGTGGTGTTTGGGATGGAGGGAAAAGGCAGGTAGTTCTCTAGGTGAGGTCTTGGCTGGGGGGTTGCTGAACGCTTTACAAACCCGCAGCACAGATTGCTGCTGATGCCCTTCATGGCTAAACGTGCAGTTCAGGCTGGGACTTAGATTTGGTCATGAAGCTTTTCCCACGGGGATCTCAACTGGAGAATGCATTTATGTCTCCAGATAGAATTTGCACAGCACAGAGATTGTTGAGTAGCCACCACCGGTGTCTTTCTAGAGGTGACAGTAGCACAGCTGAAGTCTGCACTGCATGGACTAGTCATACTGTATCAACCCAATGCTCGCTGATAAAGTGCACTCCACGGAGGTACTGAGCTGTGTACCAAGCACAACAGCGAGTTCATGCGTGTCTGGGCCTGACAGAAACAGAGATACAATTGCATTGAGATCTCTTGACGTTACATCCATTTTCAAATTCTCCTCTTTTGTCCAAAGCTGCAAGTTTTGGAGATGTTTTCCAGGTCCAGAACTCAAGACAGGTCCTGAGCTGTCATCAGCAAACACTCACTATAGGTCTGTTGCTGAAACAATAACGTTTAATCAAAAATATACTCCCAAACACTGCTAGTTAAACAACATAAAAGCCAGATTTTTTTTTTTTATAGCCGCAGATTGTTCTCATGGACATTTAGTTAGCATTATTAAAGCCATACTTGGTTAAATTCCTTTTCTTTCCACAACCACATTAAATTATTTACTTATTTACAAATCAAGATGCTTTTTCTTTGTTGCAGATGCAAGCCTTATCCAACAACAGACTACGTAATTAGAAAAGACCTAACCAACATGACCTTGAATATGTGGAGCATATATTTGTTTAACACAATGGTTCTGCTACACAGACATCCAGCAGGACTGAAAGACAGCTAAGGGTACCATAATGAGGACCTATTTTTAAGCATCCACTTCTCTTTTAAGAGATGCTGCTTCGCATGAGTTGAGGCACTACCTAAAAAGGCTCAGTTTGGAAGAGGGACCTGATAAATTATAACAAAGTGAGCTCTGAATAACAAGAAAGAATGGGATAAGATTTTAAGGACTTTGTCCCCAGGGAGTCTGAGGCTGCTACAGGAATTGACTCTGGGCAGGCAGACTGGTACAAAAACAGCCTGTGGAAGGGTAGGATTGCAAGTCACTTCAGCAAGGAATAGTAAGACAACAGAGAAAATAGCCTTGGTCAAAGTGAAGGGAGGAAAATCAGCAGTCAGATCTTACACCCAGATAATTGCTTAGGAAACGATCAAGGAACTTGCGAAGCTGGGGACTAAAACTGGCCCACAGCTCCATTCATCTACCCCATGTCCTCAGGATTATTTTTTCCTCTTGGTACACATGTGTATTGCTGTGAGGTCCGCCAAGAGTGTCTGAAAGGCTCATTCAGTCCTTAGCAAGGAAACCTTGGCTCCAAGCCACATGGCTGGTTTTGCAGGAAAGAAAAAGCATGAGCTCTCCTGGAAGATTGCAGCAGACCTGTAGACAGCTCAAACTGAAATTTCAGATCCAAGCCCCAAAAGGCATGTCCTGAACGCAGATTGAGAATACCCCACTCCCAACTAATCTTAGTGCACCTAATTTGGAAGGAAGATGAATTAAATTCTAATTTTTACAGATTGTGAGAAAAAAAAAAATCATACATAGGGTCAATTATGAATCACGTCTTCTAGTTGACTGAGGATCAGAATGAAAAGTCTGTATCTCCTCCCCAAAGCTTGTCTCACCCCCACACAATGCATTATGCTGGAGGTGGGAGAGATCTAAGTAAAAAATGAGTGGAAGTTTAGTTCTGCCTCGCAGCATACCAGGAGGTGCATCCGGGGTAGTGGAAGAGCTGTTGCAGAGTTCTGCAATTACAGGATCCAGACCAAGTTGAAATGAGATGGGACTTTGTACAGTAGGATGTTCTTGGGGTTTTGCTCAGACCTGGACCTAACAGCACAGACTCAAGTCATTATACTGAAATACAATCCCAAGGAAAATAAAGTGTATAATTTTTCAGTCCTTAAATAAAATTGCTCAGATTGCTGGAATACCCTCTGATCCAAAAATCATTCATACTTCAAGTTGAAAATTATATGAAATACCAGCGTTTAATAATTAACATATATAATTGCAGTGTTTAAAAGTACTAGATATGAGAATGTGTTACGTTTTGATGAAGGAATAAAAACATTACTCATGACATATAACACTCAGCAATTCAGTGTGTTCTCTCATAGAGTTTCTCCACATAACGAAGTGACAAAAGCTATTTTTAGCATATGTATACAAATAAATTATGATTTTTATACATACTGAGAGATTTTGTAATACGTATTTCAAAGTTTCATGTGTGTATATATATATATATGACAGGGTTGCTTTCCTGCTCATATCCTGATTGATCCAAGCACATGATCACACAACACAGCCTTTGTTATATATTCATCAAGAGCTATTTATATTTCGAGACACCTCAGTAGGTAACACTTTCTTTGTTACTTGTTCTCCAGTTTCTTGTGAAGCACTACATACTTTGCAACTTCTCTATAACGTCCTTACCCATACATACACACATTTTATGTTTTATAAATGCATGTAAATTTGCAAGGGAGCATCCATTCCATGAGGATATATTATTGTGACACCCTTATGATCACTCTGTGATAAAGATTTTGCATTAAACTAAGCAACAAAAGTTCAGAATAAATCCCAAAGTAATGGAGAGGGTTTCTGTTGGTCTCAATACTACCAGAATTTTACTGAATGTCTAGATTTTTTAACTGGAGTGGGTCAGACCAGCTTTGACCCAACTTTTTTTCCTTTTCAATAATTTCTATTCAGTACAGGCTGTGCTAAAATAAACCCAAAAAGTACAATGATTGCTTTAATGTATTATTTCCAAAGCTGGAATTTGGGGAAAAGAAAATGAGCCAATGAGCAAACAACTTTTTCCTGTTTTTTTTGTTCTACTACATAATGTGCATTAACTTAACTGGCCTTAGTTAAATATAGCCTACTGCAGTTCCAACAGACTGAATCAGCCTGTTGATTTTTAACAATCAGCTTTTTGCACGGTTTCTTCCCTTAGAATGGTGGGATCGGCATTCAAAAATCAAGGCGGAGGAAACACTAATTGCCATAAGAATTCTAGCAAACTCCATTACAGTCATTACTCTGTATTCAAACACTCCTTATTGAAAAAATTACCAATGAAAAGGGTACATTTAAAAAGAAATGTAAATACCTAAAGATAATGATAGGTTTAATACCACTTTCATTACCTTCCATTAATTTCTCCTGAATATGACTAGTGTATAGTTACTCTAACCTTTTATACGCTCTTGCTTTTAAAGTAATCCAAGTCTCTCCCCAAGCCAAAATATCTCTACAAAGGATGATGAACAGGTGAGGAGGTGTGTGATGATGGAGTCCTCCATCACTTCCCTTCTCCTGCTCCATTGATCTTCAGGGGTAACAACTCTGGGCTGGCTCTACTCAGCCACCCTGCTCCTCATGACCATGACAAGCATGGGGAGACCCTGCTCATGGTGTCTTTAACACATAAGAAGACCCTATTTTTGGTTTCCAGTGCATGCCAATCTCACTTAGGGAACTGCCTGCCTGGGTGGTATCAGGGGATGCCTTTCTTGCTCTTTCCACCTGCTATGAAAAGCACAGGTACCTAATTCAGAACTAGCTGGAAGGTTTTGTGTACAATGTAATTTATCCTTTGTTGCTGCCCAAATGGGATAAAGGTTTCCAATTGCTTTATTTCCCATGGGTGCTCTCATGATAAATGCTAAAAATAGTGAAACATCCAGATGCTACAGCAAGAGTAACAATAAAAGAACTTACATCAACATTTCTATCTGTGTAACTAGAATTCACATGGAGGGTTCATACACATGAGGAAATCTGATAAAGAAAACATTATTTATAAAAATAGTATATTTTTTCCCAAATGAAGCGTACAATAAAAGTACACAATGGCTGTATTTTTATGGTACCAGGTGTGCACACAGTGTTTGCACTAGTGAAGTCCTAGAAGTGTCTCCAGAGTGTACAATCACTGTTCAGCATGTAGTCAAGTTCTAGCTGTGCTGCCAAAATTTTGTTTCACAACGATTTACCAAATTCTTTGGGCCTAAGAAACAAAATCAAAAGCAAATTCAGATTTTCCCTGAACTGAAACTTACTTTGAACAAAGTGGTGGTATAAGTATTCACAGACATCATCAAGCAATGCAGAACCTAAACTAATGGGGAGATTGTAATAGGGTAAAATGTTTGATCACATCTGCTGGATCTTATCCCAAAGGCTGTTCCTAGGAGATAAACTGTAACATCTCCTCAGGTATTTGGTACAATTGTCCTTAACATGTATTGAAGTCCGTTCCCGGTATGTTAAAAAATTTGGTTGGCTCTTTGGTTCTTTGTTGAAAGAATGTCTCATTGCTTTCCTCCTTCAACAGAAAGTATTAAGCACAGGGAAACTGCACAGGTCTACAGCAATTTGCATTTAGTTCTGGTACCTCACACCACTAATGGACTGGTGAACCCACCAGTGTTCCCACTGGTCTGTGGCAAGGACCTGACCACCCGGGCAGCCTTAACCCTAGACTGGCCATACGCTTATACATCCTACAAACTTCTCCAAGGCTATATGGAAGGATACAGAATGTCCTTCTTTTACAAAACACTCAGCCTGTTGTATCTCTGGAGCAGGCAACCTCACCTTGGCCCATAAGATCCACTCTTTATATCCCTTGACTTTAATGAAATGAGAAGGCTCGTTGTATAAAATAGTGTTAAACATACCTTTCTTTCCAACTACACTTCTATGAAAGATGAAAAGAAGTACTGCCAGCTTTTAGATAATTGCCCATGTTATAAGCCTTCAGTCCCTTTTTAAATAGGAATTTCGCCATTATCAAAGGTCAGCTTTCAGGCTTTCCACTGAGAAGTTTATAAAATACCTATAAAGCCAAATTTTAGTTTGTACTAAATCTACGTTAGGCAAATTTAATAAGAAACATTTTGAACAGTCATGTACTGCTGGGTCCCAGATGATTTTCTTATGGGACTAATGCAAAAAAATGATTGCCTCTTAAAATCCTTCTTGGGCACGTCATTCTTGCTGGTATTTAAGTCATTTATAGAGAAAAGGTTAATGTTAATAATTTATCAAATGTGGATCATGGCTATTTTCACTGTATCACTGTTCTTTTATTAGAAAAATACCGCACCAGACTACAGCGAGATGTGTAAGTCATTGCTGTATGATGTGAGGAAGCATAACTCCAAACAGAAGATTATTACATTGTCATAAACAACATCAGGATGGAACTGTGAGGCCAAAGGATGCGGAATGAGCGTTCATTTTAATGGCATTTGGGTGCCTAAACTCCTAAGCTGGTTTTAAAAAGCCGAAGCCAGAAAGCTGCAGAGAGATCAAACTAGCACATGGCTTGTAAGAGGGAGAGGTTTGAGCAGCCTGCTCGGATCCAAGCTTCTCTGAAGTTTGTTGTTCAAATTCAGTTTGAAGGTTTCGGTCCTTGTATAGGTTTTTTTTCTATTTAGTTACCTTTACTGTCAATATATTGTAATTTGTGCCCGTTTTGCATCTCTCTGGTACATACAAATGGACCCATGTTTATTTTTTTGTGTTGCTGCGGGTGTTGCTATGATGCAACAATAATTTAAAAAATATTTTTATTAAAACTTCCACTCAGTGAAATATAACACACATGAAAATTACTCTGAAATATGGCACTATAGGCAGCATCCAAAGGGATAAATAATAGCTGTTTCCTAGAAACTGGATAACGCTGGCTCACATGGAACAGCAGTATAAACATGCTAAACTGGGAATTAATGAGAGGGTATGAATCCAGACCAATACACATAACAACAATCAAAAGTAACAAGGCTCACAAGAGCACCGAGAAGGACAGTGGGCAGAACAAAGTGCCGGAAGAGCACCCAGCCATGGTGCCAAAGCCCTGAAAGTCCAGCAGATACAGCCACGGTTGTGTGGAGAGGAGAAACAAGAAAATCCATAGAATAGATTGCGGATATACAGTGTGCTGAGAAAGCATTTTCAACATACTTTCCATGCAAGGAGTATTAATTGAAAATATTCTACATAGCTGTAGAGGTGGAGTGAAGAGGTCTGGAAGATTTCCAGGACCTCTAACCATGGAGCGCCCATAAACACAGAGGTCTTTGGAGACCCTGGATGTGGCTGCTGTTCTGCTGACTGTGCCCTTCCCGAGTACCTAATTTTAAAAGTTCAGGCTGTAATTATCCCCCATCCTCTTTCCTCCTAATAGTGTAAATTCTGGCTGTATGGCTGGGAAGTAATATTATTTCACATTTTTATATGGTATTTTACATGTCTCGGGCACTGAGGAGACATTGATTCGGCCTGACAAGACCATAGGGAAATAGGTGGATAATTATTACTCGTATCCCCTTGAAAAATACTGGAGAATTGAGGAGGCTTGATCTCGGAGAGCATCCAAGCCAGAATGAGGACTCTGGGCTGTGAGGAACCACCTACGTTCATCCAGGCAAACCAGCTCTCGGACAGGGCAGGGAAGGAGAGGGGCTGCGGAGAGTGCGAGCTCTGCTGGAAGGGCTGAAATATTTTTCTTACAGCAATTTAAGGATAATTCTTCAAACTCCTATTTTCTTTTTTCTCTCATTTATGACTCACACAAGGCTAATTGCATGGTGATGTTTTGTTATTATACAGTTATTGGACTGTTTAGTGTGCCTTTTTTAAAAAAAGAAATCATAAATGTGTGTTGAACCTGGAAAACCCTGTAAGCTATAAAGTTCACAAAACTACTCCTTTATGTGAGTGGGGTCTGCTCATAACTTGATGAATGTATTGCCAGATTGAAAAGGAAAAAATCTTTAGTATGGCAAAACCCATGAAGTTTCATATGATTTGAATTAAATTCAGATAATAACCATACTTGGCTCAGTGGTGTTTGGAAAGAGAGTTTGAAATTCTCCTCGGAGACATTTCTTAGCTTAACTTTAAATGAGAGCTATGACTGACTAGTCCTTACAAAGAGGAAGAAAAAGAGTTCAACATATTTAAATCCTTTACTAGAGCCTCTTGCCTCTTTCAAAGTCTATTTCCTTTTAAAATGATATTTATAGATAAAAGGAGGGGATGAGAGCAAGGGAGACATACATCTGCACAGAAATGCTCATCTATCTGTGTATCACACTCTATAAATATACACGTTATAAATAAGGATATATTACTCTCTGTGTGTCTGTGGATAGTGCATTTCATTTTGTCTGTATTTACTCAACCATTTGAGCAGGCAAATTCCTGAGCACAGACAAAGGCACTATATTATTGCAATTGGTCTATTTGCACTACTACAGATAATTAAAATCTTTTGAAATTCATAGCAAAATATTAAAATCTGATTTCAAACAGTATCACTCATTAGTCAATTCACGTGAGTGCATTTCCTTGCCGTGGTAGCAACACTAATTGTTTTCTGTAATTAAGGTCTGGCAGCTGAGAAAAGCACAGTGGGAAGGAAGAACCAAACCAGTGTGATGCTATAAACACACACCCCACCATCCCAGTATGACTTAGAGCTGCCTCCAGGAAGCTGTAATTTATGTCGGCAACAAGAAATTCATGTCCTGTGCTTGATCAGCCCCTCCACCATTGATATTCCCTCTTTTCTTGAAGTTCTCCACAAAAAGTTCATCTATCCAAGGATTTTCAGGTGAGGGAAATCATCAGCTCTCCTCTTTGACAGCCTCAAAGCTGTTTTGTGGTAGAGGCAAGCTACAGAGATTTGCTTCTAACATTAAAATGCACCAGTGGCACCAAATTGCTCACAGATCACAATGCCTGTTGTAGTTACAAAGCATTTAGTAACAGTGAGAAAAACAAACTGCTTATAATGGAAGACATTGTTTGTCCACAATCACACTATTTTCCTGTTTTACATACGTGGAAATGCATAATTTCCCTTACTACATTTCACCAGATCCTGCCAAAATAATTTACAAGCAAGTAAATTAAAACAAACCATGAATAAGAAAATAATTCCTTTAAAAACAAAGGCAATTGTGTTAGAATTTTTATAGATGTGTGTGTGTGCATATTTCTCATACAATACATCCAGTGCTAAATAAACAACTTGTATTGCTGGCGTTTTGAAGTTCTAAGTTATGAACACATGACCATCCCCTCAAATTTGTTCCTATTTTGTGTCTTTTTGTTTTCACTAAATAACCCTTCTTCAACCCCCAAATGGTACAGATGTGTTTTAGCAGCTTTCCTTGCTTTCTCTATAGTGTAAGTTTAGTGGAGGAGTAGTGTGAATGTCGAATCATCAACTCATTAAACAGTACCTCCCAGATTACTCAAATGTACTAAAAAATTATGATCCACCCTTAATACCTGGGTACAACACTGCTGAGCAATGTGTTTCCTTTGCAGAAGATGTTTTCTGATGTGTTACTCACCATTTTGTGATGTTACTGATTAGATTACCTGTTAGAATGAAACCAGCTCCATATTAGTCCTTGTCAGGAGGCAGAATATATTTTCTTTATCCAATGAATTTGAATTTGCTTCTCGTATTCTTTCCTAAAATACAATTTTATCAGTGATTCATCTTGCATTATTCAGCCTAAGGTTGGAGGAAGGAAGAAATAAAGGACATGTGCCAACGTGATGGAGGTAATAAGGGACACATGCAAGCAAAATGTATTTGAGTTGTGCTGAAACCAATCTCACTGTGGATATGGGACTGGTTCTTCCTCCAGATGCATTTGGAAGCAGCAGGACCTGTACGTGTGTGCCTGAGGGTAGGCTTTAGTCACAACGACCAGAAACCACCAAAGGGAAGTAGCAACGGGGCACAGGGGTTTGGGAATTTACAGAGCCCAGATCCAAAATTTACTTCTTCAGTGAACTCCAGTGATGGACCCAAATCATCCTGCTGTAACTGTCCCTTCTTCAGGTATGTCTTATATCAGCTGTAACTGATGATTGTACATACATGTAAATGACACAACCACCGTAAAACTGAGGAAAATTAGCAAACCAACCCTTAGGGACATCCTGGAGAGACACTGTGACAGCAGACCATCATGACTTTCTCCAGCTGGAGCTGAATAAAATGTCTGAGTAAATTGTTTATGTCTGTATTTTAAAGCCAAAACCACCTCACAGGGATCTGCAGCCCTCAGAAATAATAAAACCAGCAGCATACCGTGATATGGTAAAATAAGAAGTAGGAAGTGGCAAAGATCTGTGAAAGAACAGTGGTTGTAGAAGGCTGCATTTAAAAAAGAAGGAAGGATGGTGTCACCAGAGAAGCACGACTGTGCTGAGCAGAGAAGCTGGGCAAAAACAGGGCTAAGGGAGGGTGGAGGAAAGGGAGATTATTTGGAAGAAAAAGTGGCTTGGAAGTATAAACCTGGAACCCCACCACAGGCAGGGTAAGGGGAACCTGTGGCTTGGGGAGGCACAAGGAAGGGAAAGGGTCTGACAGCTCAGAGTGTCCCAGGAGAGAGGATAGAGCGAGCCCCGAACGCCACAATGCTGCTCTTGGAGCCATTGCTGGAGCCTTTTCATCTTCAAATTGTTCCTCACACACCTTCCATGAGCTCTTACATTGACAGTTTCCCAAAATACCACCAAACCGCCCTATTTCTCCTAATAACAAAGCTTTTGTCTCAGATATTACGGGTGAGGTCTGGTTCAGTTTCAAGTTCCTGTACACGACAGCTTCTTTGTGTTTTATCCATTGCTCTGAAGAGCCTATGAAAAAAGCTCTGTGCGTGCTACCATCCTGATAAGCTTACTCACACCTCTAATCTTGCCTTTTCTCTGCTGAGTTTCTTCTGCCTCTTGCTAATTGTACTCTTTGAGTAATTAAGCTAATATTTATAAGCCTTAATAGAGCAAGCAGCTTAATTTTAGTTCCAGAATGATTTAAACATGATTGATGCTCAACAGGAATCGATTCAAGCACCTGCTTCAGTCTGTTCTGCTGAACTACAACTCCTAATTGTGAAAAGACACGAGGGTGAAAGGGCCCTTTATGGGATCACCGGGTGTTATTTTGTTACTCTCCAGAAAACATTATTCTCAGGAAATATCCCAGACACACATTACCAGTCCCTGGCTGGGTGTACTCTGTTATACCAGAAGTGAAAATACAACAGAATATAGATAATGGCATTCAAAATTAAGAGAAGGTAGCTTAAGTAGTGCTCATACAAAAAATCTACTGAAATAAAAGGAAAAAAAACCCACAAGAAATACGTTATCCAGCAGTTTATCCTAATCCGTGAATGGGATTCTACATTTCCCATCCTTTTTGGTAAGAAAGCTACACAGGTCTGCAGTGAGAAGCCCTAGCAGCAGCAGTACCCATTGGAAGACAGCAGGCTGCTTTCTTGCCAGCCATGAACACAAAACCAACCACACAGGTTTGTTGTGGAAAAGGCTCGCCTGAGACAAATGAGGAATATGTCCCCATCACGCAGCAGGCGTAGCAGGGACTGAAACACTGCCGAGCAAGCGCTGCTCTCTGGGTCCAGCAACACAGAAAAAATTCACTTTTGCATTAAATAGAAGAAACATAATGATCTTGAAGATGTGCTGAATTCAAGCAAACTGCTCCTATTTTCCTTGTAGGCACTAGCAACACCTTGCACAATTTGAATATTAATTTCACATGATATATACTGGTTCCCGTTTATGGTGACTCAGACTTGTGGGTGGGTTAGGACTCTCTGTAGGACCAGAAGCAGCTTTATGTTACCTGCCATCCCGCCATCCCTGGGGCAGCTGGAAGCCTACAAACCTCCCAGAGAAAGTTTGAGCAGTCTCACAGCCAACTGGACTCCTTCCCATATTTTCTCCTTGCCTCCTAGAGCTCCCCAAAGGAATATAATAGCTCTTAAATATCATCTTGGCTCCCTTTCCCCTACCCTAGTGAAGATTAGAAATAAGTCTAATATAATGGTCTTGCATAAACCAGGGTTGTCTCTTATGCTGTATCTGGGTTATTTTGAATTTCAAGAACAGCTCTGAGAGCTGTATGTAACACTACGTGGTTCTGTGTTTGAATTCTTCAAAATGTTTCTCAATTTACAGGTTCATTAAAGCATACTATGTGGTTTTCACTTGTACATTGAAGGCATAATAGGATGGGATTTCTTGGAAACAGGACAGGCTGTCCTGTCCATCCTTGGGAAACAATGCCTAGAAGGGTGTTGGGGAGATCTGTAAAAGGCCCAAAAGACCCTTTTCCTCAGACGAATGAAACGTTGACTCACAACCAAGGGCAGCAATTGGCAACCTCTGCAGCCATCCTTAGATTGATGCTTTGCTGGCATTAGAAGCAACATAAATACTAATAGTTTGGAGTTTCCTTTTTTACCCCATATAACTTCCTTTTAATATTAAGAATTATACTGTTTTGCACAACTTTCCGTGTCCATCCTTATCGAATATTCCTCAACCCTCTTGAAAAATTTCAATCAAATCTGACAAAGGTGCATATGTTCTCAAAAAGTATGACAAGATGTCCAGACTGGGGGAAAAAAAGAAAAAAGATTTCATTACAAGGACACGTAGTGATGGGACGAGGAGTAATGGCACCAAACTGGAAGAGGGTAAATTTAGATTAGATATCAGGAAGAAATTTTTCATTCTGGATGGAGAGACACTGGCTCAGGTTGACCAGAGAAGCTGTGGGTGCTCCATCCCTGGAGATGTTCAAGTCCAGGCTGGATGGGGCTTTGAGCAACCTGGTCTGGTGGGAGGTGTTCCTGCCCAGGGCAGGGGATTGGAAGAAGATGGTCTTTAAGGTCCCTTCCAACTCAAACCATTCTATGATTCCATGATTGATACCTCCAACGGGGAGGGAGCCAAACCATATGTAAAGATATAGAAGTCAAGAGTGAGATCCCTAGTGCTGTCGCTTTAGGGGTAAGTCAGGTATATGGATGTGCATGTGTATAGCAGGAGTTTTGCTGTGCAAGAAGGAGAGCTCATCTCTGAAAATCCACTTAGTTGCTCAGCCAGGGTATATAGAGCTGTTGGACGCCACTGGCTGCTGTTCAGTGGTTGTGCTGCCTGGGGAACCACTTTTTTTGGAGGTTTTTGGAGGTTAGGATTCTCATTCACAAGAGAAAAGGACCATCCACATGCATACGCGGATACAATCTGTCAGGAGTATTGATTTTTCTGTTAACTATCCAGCAGACTAGTTGTTTTAGGTAAATTTGCAGAACATCTCCCATTTAATTTTGATGGGTTTTGTAATATGCAATGACAGGAGACCAGACCAGAGCAAAAAATACAAAAGGAAACAAAGAACATTTTGTTCATAATGGATGATGCTTCCATTTGAAAGAATTTTTCCTACCTGTATTACCAAGACCCTGGCTTCCAAGAATGATATGCCATAATTTTGCACTGAAAGAGCTAAAAGGGCAAACATACCACCTGTTATTATAATTCTTTCTTCTTTGTGTATTTTTATGTCTCCCATAAATTAACATAACATTTCTCTGTGTATGAAATATATCATAAGGCTGTGTTTAAAGAATTTTCCAACTATTTGTGAAATTTAACACTTAAAAATATTACAATAGGCAGAATCACACTGCTCAGATAAACAGTATTACTTGTTTAGTTTTGTCTTGAATGACGATTTAGCATTTTGGAGCATCTAATTTTTAGTTCAAAAGTTATTGAAAAGTTAAATAACTCATCTAATAATAGTTTGAGCTCTTCTCTGGCCAACAAATGAGACTTATTTCAGAGTATTTCTGTAACTTTATATTGCTACCTAGAAGTTGAAAAGCAATTCTTTTGGATCTTTGAAAAGATATAAAACTTTTATAGTTTTATAAAAGAGAAACAGGCTCAATTTTCTATAGTCGGGTTCTTCTCTACCTAACACCACCTTTCAAGGAAACCTTAAAAAAATCAATTGAAGGTATATTTATTTATACAGGCCCCAATTTATCATTTTGATAAGTGCATTATTAAAGCTATACGTTACATCAGAAGAGATTTTGCAGTTACTTCCTACTCAAAATTAGTATATTTTCCCTGGAATGAAATTTTTTTCCCCTTCTTATTTATAATCACATATACACATACAGAAGGTTCCCTTGTTTCAATAATATGCATAATTTCCAGTAGTACTGATGGTGCATGTGTGTGCATAATGAGAGGAAAAAGACAAATTATGGCAGGCTTTAAAGGTTTTATTGTCTTTGATATACACATGCTGCTCCTATTGAGGTAGCTAATAGAAGCTTTGCAGGAATATCTACAGTAGAACAGACCCTGCAGCTGTTAACCTGAAATTATTCTCATTTATCATTTGAAGAAAGGAAAAAGAGACCTATTTAAATTTCTCGTGGTAAAAATACTGTAAAAGCTTTTATTGTGTATAAGTAAGCAATCATTATCTGTTTCCACCCACCACTTTTCTCACCAAGAATGTTATAATTTTTCTTCAGGACCTCTTTCCAGTTCAGGGTGGGCACTACATGATCATTCTGATCTGATTTGGAGAGCAGATCACAAATATTGTCCTGGGGCTCCAGAGTCAGAATTGCTACCCCCAAGATTTTCTTGCTGACTCTGAGCCCGTTTCGGGGAATTTTAGTGTCTGCCCCGATAACAGAGAAAAATAGAAATCAGCGATTCCTGTTGTGTCCTTGTGCATAAGTTTACAAGGAGATGGGCTGTGCTGAAGATATGGGCTGAAAAAGAAGAACTTTGACAAAAGAGAGATGACTTCTGGTCAAAGCAAGCAAACAGCTGTGCTACACAGTATGGTCAAAACCAAAATCTGAGAGGGAATACACTAAGTTGTCTTTTCATGCTCCGTTAATGTGACTGGGTATGGCACATTTAAGGAGCTGTATAGAAATACAGATACACTGATACTTCATACTTTGCCACAGACCTCTTGTGCAAATGTCACCTTTCAGGTGGTAAGTTCAAAAGCTTTAGCAAGATAAGTACTACCAGTGCAGCCTTACAATAAAAAAAAACAATTTAAGTAATTAAGGAAGAAGTTTCCTAGATAGCTGATTTGATTCTCATAAGATGAACCTTAATACACTTTAATAAATCTGATAGCTCCATGTGCTGCTGAAGCTTGCCGAGTTGGACAGTAGGATGGCAGACAGAGCTCAGCTGAAGCATCTGCCTAATGGGCAATGACCAATTCATTCAGGAGGAAGAGTCCATCAGACTCGTTATCTTTTCCATCTCCACCAAATGGACATGAAGAGGATGAGCGGGGACAGAAGAATGCCAGCACACACATACAAGCCACTGCCTCCAAGGTTTGCGTGAGACCTTCAGAACTGTTTCCCACCACTGAGAACCTGTCCCTACCAATGAACCTGTTCCCAGGTTTGTTAGCAAAATGGGCAGGGAAGTCTTTGAACAATATGGAAACATAGGCTTGTGCTCTGTCTCTGAAATAAAACATAAAAAGTATATTCTCTGGTACAAATGGATTTGTTTTATAAACCTACCCACCCACACCCAGAGCAAAAGCAGAAACTGCATGAGAATTAATACCTCGTGTTTGTAATCACACATTATTTTCTTCTGCATAAACCACAAACAAGTGTTAACTGGAAAGCCTTAATGAAGCATAATGACTCGGTTGAGGGGAGAAGGCAGCAGGGGCTAGGCAGGCAGCCCCAGCACACAGGTCTAACGGTTCCCAGCGCTAGTTTGGTTTTGTTCCTCTTACTTTTATCCCCCTCTCTTCCATTTCTCCCAGCAGCAAAAAGATGTACAAAGTCAACATGCCACGCTACATCCCAAGAAGGTGAATGTGTGAAATTCCCAGGCTCTGTGCAGTCACCGGTGTTGACAACACTTCCCTTTCCACTTCCACACAACTACAGTCTGAAGCAGCTGCTGGCTGGGACTTGTGCGTGGTTATAGAACGGGGCAGGCAGATAGAAAGCTGCTTTTCGTTACTTGCTCTAAGTGGTGGCACAGTGCTTGAGCCTCTAAACGAAGTCACAAGAAAATATTTTTTTGTTGATGTATCAGTTTCAGAATGTCCATCCCATCAAAGATTTTTTACCACCATGTTGAGAGATTTAAAAATTGTTTTAAAAAGAGAGAGATCAAAACTTGCTTTAAAAAATTTGAGACTGACTCAACAATATATATTTCTTTCACATAAACACATATTTGCTAGAGCTTATAGAGTGAAAATTACGGAATACACTTTCTTTTGCAAGACTAAGAATAGGCAGGCTTGGGAAAATAATGTTCTGTATTTCATTTAGCCTAACTCAAACTAAATTATCATCAAGGCAAGATTATGGATAGCTAGCTTGTATTCTTTAACCCAGATATATCTCACTTCAAGCTCTGAAGAATGTTAAAAACACATTAAGTAGAAAATTACTAAGATGGCTAATTAAGTCTTATCGAAGAACACATCTGCAAGTATACATGCACTGGCAGCTCTTCCATCATAAGTTGCTCTTATTACAAAAAGTAGAAACCAGTCCTTGTGGGGAAAATCAGGCAGTTACTTCAAGAAGAAAATATTTATACATTATTAAAGGACTGATTTTTCAAATACCTGACGTTAATTTAATGAAGATGGAAATCATGCTTATATTCACCCATCTGTTTGATGAAGGCTTTGCTGAATATTTCAGGAAGGAGAAATTGGCTTCTTTCAACACCATTAGAGAGACTTAGTCAAAAGCAGGTGCTGCAGAAAATTATTTTAGTGGATTACTATCCCCCATTTTCCCCTTAGATTCAAATAATATAGGATGAAAGAAATGCAGCTTTCAGTTCACCTCATGAAATGCCTGTACCACAAAGAGGGTTCATTTGTCCTTTGAGTTGGAGGTTGAAATCCAGGTTCCTCTTTTCCTCTGCATTTCTGAATGAGCCTTAACAAATCTATTGAACTCTTCTGTCTACACTAACCAAACCCTGGCGTTAGTGGACACCTACAGAAGCATTACGGTCTGGAAAGAGTAGTGTCATATACATTATAGAAGATTCTGAGTTCTCTATTGTTGTTGATGTTATTATTACTATTATTATTATAATCTGCAGTTTTTCCATGGGATTAGCTAGGACAAGGAGCAGCCCCAGTCTCACAGGAGAGACTGTGTAGCTGTAACCACTGCTCTTCACACTATGAGTCCGCAGCACGTGTGTATTCCCCGCGGTCAATGCCAAGGTCAGATCCTCTGCCTCACATCCAACGTGGGAACCTCACCTTTCACACAGGGGTGAAAGCTGTGAGCATTAACTCCCGCTTTTTCATACAGACCATTGCTCTGAACGATACAGCCAGGATTTGCAAAACCTTTCAAGGCATATTTAGAAGAGGAATTATCTGCATTTAGCTCGCTGGAAAGTACCAGTCACTGGAATTCCTCCAAGAAATCTTTTTACAAAGTAAAATATTTGCAAAGTACATTTGCAATCAATTTAAAGAAAAGGTGCATTTTATATTAAAACCCTCATACTCCGGTTAAAACACTCACTTTGACTATTATTTTCTAAAATGGAGTGTTACAAGATCCAAGCACAATATTCTGTGGCTCGCAGAGCAGAGTTAATAAACAGGATAAAGTTTCACCAATGCAAGTTGAGATTCTGCTTCTCTTTGATTATTCCCCTTTTCATCCTGACCCATGTCACTACGAAGTAAAAAGAGCATGCATCACAGTAAATTTTGAAGATGAAAGTTAGGGTCATAGTTATGAAAAGCAGAAACTGAGACCGATTTTCCCCAAAGCAGGTCTAGATTCCTTTAAAAAAAATGGAGGTGATTTCCAAAGCTGCTTATCAGACTAGTATTTGAGAACTGCTGGGCATGTAGCCTTTCAGAAGTCTCTGACTATTTCGGGGGTTAATGCCTGTCAAACCTCACAAGTCATTTAGGAGGACGCATCACACAGGAAAACTAGTGAAAAACTCCTCCTCTAAATCACGTAATTGCTTTAAAAATGTACGACTCTCCAGACTTTTTGGCCTAGATCAACCCAGTGGCAGGTTTGGGTGAAAAAGCACCGTCTACTGGCAATGCCTGACCCAAGAATCTCTTTCAGTGACACTTCTTGTGCAGAACTGACAGTTTCAAATGAAGCAATAACTTTACTCCTTATGACAGAAGGCAGAAACTGTTACCGTTACAGTTATAAATCCAGAAAAGTCTTTAAATATTTTTAAAAGCAAGTAAAATGAATCTGATTGTTTATTTTACCCTTTCTTGTTTTACATATGCTGCGCTAGATCTATCTGGAACATAAGAGAAGAAAATAAACTATGCCAGGCTTTGGCAGTGCTAAGCCCGGTGTGTTATGGTTTTCTAAAGTTAAGTGTGCTACATTAAATGTGCTAAGCTAAGGGAAGATATAAGATTGTTATTGTAGAGAGCATTTTGATTCTTTGAAATTGCAAAGGGTTGATGAAAATAGTAAGACCTCCTTACATCTCACATCTTGGAGGATCTTAATGCACTTTAAAAATTGCTCTTAAGAGCATGACCTCACCCAGTGCTGGTACATGCTGATCCAACGGGTGCTAACACAGCCCTTATTAACGGCAGCACTGTGTTTGCAAAGAGCAAAATAAGAAATAACGTATCCAGTTGAAAATGCAGTGGGAATTTGGACAAAGACACTGGGGACTCCAGCCAGAACATGGAGACTAACACCCAAACTCTCGCAAAACGTGCTTTTGGGGTCTTTTAATGACTGCAAATAGTTGTAGTGGAACAGTATTTTTATCTTTGAGCACAGCCAGAAACACAGCACCATCCAGTTATTAGTTGAGTTATGAATCAAAAAACTAATCTGTTCACAGGTCACTGGCAGAAAACACTGGGTTTGCAGTCAGACCTGCACAGCCAGTCCCCCGAGCTTTTACCTTGTCTACTGAGAACATTTCAGCCCATTTAATATCCATACCCTCTCAGCTACTGATGTACTTGCAAGACAAAAAATTAGATCCAGTGTCTGTGGCCAGGTACCAGACATTTCTTACATAGCATGGGCCGAATTCTTCCAGACTTAGTGGTGACTGAGGTATGTCTAGGTGAGTGGCACACCTAACATCCAGGGTAACCTCCTTTCTGGCTTGCTTGGCTTCCAACCTTGTGGCTGAGACAGACACTACTTGTTAGAGCCCAACTCTCCTCAAGACAAGTCCATTTGCAGAAAACACTCTGCTGTTTGCCACCACCTGCGCCACATCATTAAAGTCAATGCCTTTTTCAAAGCAGCTTTCCAAAGTGAAATATTAAAAGGTACGAAAAGTACAATTTGACTTGGCAGCCCCTTGTACCACCTTGCAGTGCCACAAAACCTGCAGGGTCCTGGCCCAGCATGTACGATCCCTCATTTTAATTCCCTGCTTTGTTCTTTTATTGGCTATACCAGAGCATCCACATTGAAATTCATGCAGAGGGACGTGAAATCATTGGTGACACACAAGGAGAGCCAAAAACCTTGGGTCTGCTTGTTCCTCTCTCAAAGCCTGTATGCACTTTGCCAGCCTTCTTTGGAAAGATACGCTTGCTCTTGGCAGAGTCATCAGGGGGAATATATGTAGCCCTTTCCTGGAGCAAGAGCAATCAGTCCTGGGAAGACTTAGAAAAAGTAGTAGCTACTTGTCCTGCCTTTTCCAGTATATCTTGCTTAATTCCTTCTAAAAAGGTCCAGCATGAGCCCTTTTTATCACAAGAATTGCCGCTAAAGGGTGTGATCCCATTTGGAGATAAGGAATAGGAATAACTTGGATACAGACGTAAACGAAAAAGGACGTTAACTTTTAAGTTCCATAGAGCTAAAGAATCAAACCTAATCATGGATTTTCTACAGAGAGAAATAGGGATTTGGAGTGCAAGAAAACTTGGTAGAAAGACACTACATGTGGAAGACACACAGAGAGGACAGATGTCCATTATTCTGAGATACATTGAGCTATGAACAGTGGGAAGTCACATGTGAGCAGATCTCATTTTGTCCAGAGGATGAACCTCTTCTTTGCATGTTGCCATGCTCTGACAGAGAGCTTTCCCTTGGGAGACCGAGGGGAAGACGAGTTCATTTTGTAGCCTGAGCCTTCAGTCTCCTCCCACTGAAAATCTAAAACTTCCTGATCACTGAAGCTGGCGGTTCCAGGTAGACCATCAGCTTAGATCCCTGCAATCAAGAAATGAGGTCCCAAAAGTTTTATGTGTATGGCAGGGCTGAGGTTTCATCCTGCCTGAAGGCAGAGATGCAGATGAACCTGTCTGTAGCATTCCCAGAGATGCAGCTTTCAGCAGCCACCACAGTGGTGCTGGTCCATGCCCCAGGCAGCATCTCCTGCTGAAGAACGTTGAAGGCCAGCCAGAAGCAGCCAGACCTCCGTGCACGGGCAGGCAGCCCCCAGGCCAGCCACAGAAACCCCATCTAACAGCAAAAAGTTGCTCTCCAAGCCCAAGGCAAGCTTTTGGTGCATATAATGTGATCCAGACCCCACCTTGTCTAGGACAAGGAACAAGCAGAGGCAGAACCTCAAAGACCCAAGCTGGCCTCGAGCCTGGAGAGGCGAAAGCGCCTGCCAGGAACCCAGCAAATCTTGTCCTCCCAGAGCATCCACCATGCTCCCCAGCCTCAGGTTCCCCTAAGGAGAATAAATACAGAAATGCATATTCAAACAAACTGCAGATTAGACCATGATAAAGTTTACATGAACTCTGCACCATTACTACCACCAGGTATTCAGGCAGGGTTTGAGAAGATATGATAAAACCTTAAGTTGTGGAGAACCTGAGAGTAAACTGAAATAACATCTGTGTTGTCAGTACTGACAGATGCAGCAGATGATAATAAGAACTCTGTAGAAGTATTTATGATCACCTTGATTATTGAAACCAAAGGAGTTGCACTAAGGATCAGCCGGACAATTTTGCCCCTAAAAATAGTGTAAGTGGCTCCCAGACAAGAGGAACTTGAGAAAGGAAAATCTGAGCTCAGGTTTCATCTTTAACACTGTAAGTCTCTGTGGTGTCTCACTCACCACAGTTCTTGCACCCTCACACAGTAAGTTGTGGAACTCCAGAAGTCACTGGAGGCAGATGAGATTTTAAATTAAAATAGCATATATATATATATATTCTAGATCAACTCTCTATTGATATCCAAGCTCATCATCAATGAAGAAATTGTTAAGTATACCTTCTTTCTCCCTTTCAGGCATTAACAATGTTTTTCTCAGATAACATACAGAAAAATACACTTTACCTTGAAAATGACAAAGCCCCCAAGACGTCAAAGTCTCCTATCCCGTGGAATATTTGTGAGCACTGAGGACACACAGAACCTGCAGGACATGCTGAGCAATTAATGTAAGGGCAGAAAGCCACTGCATAAACCTGAAGACAAAGCCCATCTTGTACTCAGGGACCCTGCCAGCCCAGGCTGACACTGACATTTGCAGTGAGCACTGAACCCAGGCTAAGTCTGAGCTGGTTCGGGGTTGGCTGCAAATGTCTCACACAGTCACATAAAGTATCCAATACAGGCAGAACCTCAGATTCAGTTTAAAAAGTCTGCAGAACTCCAAGAAAACCAATTTATGCTTTGCCAACGGTGTCTTAAATGGAACTAACAATTATTGAGGTTTGACATTATTTTATTTCCCTTAAACGTAGAATTAGTGCAACAACGGAGATTCAAACACCCTAACAGCACAGCAGTTAAGAACAGCAGCTATGAAATAGTCACTGGAATTTAAATCATCAGCTAATAATACCAGGTTTGTAACATGTTGCCTTTTTATAAAATCAGAATATTCAGTAGTGTCTTGATGTTTTAAGGAAAGTTTCGGACACATTTCATCTTCCTTTTACAAATGCCCCCAGTCATCAGAAATGTATGACTGTTTACTTTTTTAATGTGTTTTGGTTTTTTGTTTTTTTTTTTGTCAAACTGTCAAAACAATTACCTCATTGGAAGCCACGTCTTGGCATAGAGACAGTGGAATGAAGAGTGATTCTTCTCTGTGGACAACAAAGCGAGCTGTTCAAGCTGGCTACCCTTGGAGAGCAGCTTGCTCCAAGATAATGTGGGAGATAAGTGATTGCACTGACTCTTTTTCATGTTACAAAACAGTTCGATGCTTGTGAAGGGATCAACCTGTTCTTTTGAATTAGACACAACAGAAAGAAGACAGTAACTTCTGGAAATAATAACAAAGTGGTTTTTATTACCTCCCACTAGTGTCCTTGAAACACAGAAAAGTGAATTTTAACACCCATGCCAAAATACATGATTTTATAAGAGGCACATGTTACCTTGGAGTGCATGAGGTATAAGCCCAAGCTCATTTCAGTGTGAACAGTAACAGGTTTGACAAAGAGTGCCCTTGAGCATGTATCCCCCTTTTACACCATTACTGTGGGACCCTTTATTTTTCCCAATGAAAGTATCCTACAAGGGGCTCATAGTTGAATTAACCCTTTGCTGAAATTTAAAAGGTTGCAACCTCTCTCTTCCTCTCCTCACAGGAGGAAGTAAAGCAATTGCTTTGCCATACTTAACTGCCGTAAAACTATCAGACTGGTAAAATGGCAAGGTTATGCAAGAATAATGCCCAGGGCCTGATTCTGCAGGTGGGAGGCACAGCGACTGACCCAGCCTCCATCTATACTGTGTGTGCTCCAAGCGTGAGCACTGGCATTAGCCCAGTGCAGCCTCCTGTCTCACCGCAGTTGTGCCCAAATTAGGATGCAGGCAGATGTACGGCTCAGCTGGGAGATGGCAAACACTGGAGTCACGTCTTGGTTTAATTGACAGACCTCTGACAGACAAGATCCCTGACAGCTGCTTAAGGTTTCTCCTCAATTCTGCTCCAGTCTGTAGTCAAGCAGGCAGGTGTAAAGTCACACAGGGTTTAAGTTAACCTGTTACACATTGAGCCGGAATGGAGAAGTGCCCATAAAATCAACACTAGTGTCTGCCTGAAAGCAATCTCTAAGATTGCTTGCTGTGACCAAGGCCTGCCCATGCAAGCACTTTTTAACCTCCCCTCTCCCCCTTTGGGGTTAAGCTGTCCCATCTTCCCTCCTGCTGGTGGGAAAGATGTAGCAGAAATCGAGGTAGATGCTGGTCTCTACCGATACCTTTACTAGTAGTTGCTTTCCTGGCCTCGTCTGTTCAAACGCTTTTCTTCCTGTGAAGCAGTTCACAGGCACGTACACCAGGATGGTGGCCAACCGGGCATGTGATTACAAGATATGAGCAATAGGTCGACATAAATACTTCGTCTAAGATTGGACTGCAGTTAACTGTCGCTGAATATCTGTGTTGAGCTACATCAGATGGAAAACACCTTTTAAAAGTCTAATTTAAGTGGACTTCAGTATTTGCCTTGAGCGAAGTGGCTCTTCAGGGTATTTACAGAAGGCCAAATCCTGTCACAGAGCCATTTGCCTCTTGGCACAAATGTCACCAAGGTTATGTTTAAGGAAATGCAACCGAAAAGAGGAAAGCTTGAACAGTATGACTCAGCAACATGAAAGTGGCCCCATGAAAGAAGAGCTTGCAAATCATAATTAATGGACTGGAAATTATTTAGAAACAACATTGGATGAAGCAGAAGGTTTTAGATGTATTTTACATGATTGCATGGTACATAACTCAAGTGTGCCCACAAAGGTCAACAAAAACATTTCCACTGACCTCCAAGAGGCAGCATCTGATGGCAAATAGACCAGAAGTCCCAAAGAAACACATACTGGAAACAACATTTCATGCATACGTTTCTGAACTTCCCAACCACAGTTGTTCATGATCCATATTAAGTACAAACATTTCATTTTCGGAAGTGCTAGGGCCTGAGAAAGTGTGATGATCCCTCACAGGATCTACTGAGCTGCAGTCCTGCCACCTTAGGTTGAAAATGTTGGTCTAAATCATTCAAATACATACATAAATAGCCTTCATCAGAGCAAATGTCTGCTTATCTGTACAGAAATACAGGTAAATTAGACCAACTACATAAAGAGATCATGTAAGAGAAAGGTGAAGAGTCATTTTTTTCCAGTGGTTAAAAGGCCTCAATTCTGTCCACCCTTAGTAAATCCATCTTTCCGTGTTTTTTTAGAAGGATCCCAGAAAAAGCAACATTAATGTTCCTTGTTTCATATTGGCTTGTTCCATATTCTTTATATAGCATGAAATAAATTTAGACTTTGCCTTAGAAAACTGCATTACTAGCACTGTTTACCAATAAACTTTATTACTGAAGTGCCTTTAGAAAAGAGACAATGCCAGGCAGGCTTACCTATCACTTTTAATGTTTGTCTTGGATTTCTCATATCCTAAAGCCAGCCATCCTGGGATGTTGGAGCCAACACCATCAAAAGCACCTATAAATCTAAGACTTGAGCACAGCCCTTGAAAAAGTAAATTGTTGCTATTCTTTCATGTCCCTTGAGATACTGGAAACATTCAAAGTCATGTTGGACAGGGCTCTGAGCAACCTGATCTGGTTGAAAGTGTCCCTGTTTATTGCAGGGAAGGTTGGACTAGATGACCATAAAAGGTCCCTTCCAACCCAAACTACTCTCTATTTCTATGATTCTATACTCAGAGGAAAAAAAAATAAAATAAAAAAGAGAACTTAAGATAAGTGAAGAGGCTCCCAATGAGTGCTGCATCTCCTCGTGACCAAGGGCTGCCCTGGGTGTGGAGTGTGGACAGCAGTGGTGACCTAGTGCTCAGGGTGAAAACACATGGCAAAGTCACCATCATGGTCCACAGTATCCAGAAGGACCTTTACCAGCTGCAGCTGACACCTCTATTACAGTCACCATCTGGGAAGGTTTTCAAAATGCTTTCCAACTCAGGAAAAGCTTGGGCAGACTCAAATTTGAGGCTCCTTATGAATCATTCCCCAGGATCTTGATCACCACTTTGTCCACAGGACACAAAAAAGCACGTGGCTCGGCACAGACCAGTGTGTTTGAACACCAGAGCCCAACACCAGGCAGAAAGATCCTGGATCTCAAAGCAGTATATGTGTATCAAACCCACATTTTACCAAGCTTAGCCGAGTTATACAATCCTGAGGTTTTTAAAGTCTTCCTGAATTTAGATACGTGGAGCAGCTAGTGAACAACGACCTGTTCTTACAGGAAATGTTAAGGTACTATTAAAACATAAATACAGACAGGGGGGAGAGACATCTGAATAAGTCTCTCCCAGAAATTAAACCTTAAATTTCTTATTTTTCTTTTCTGAATGATCCAAAGACCAACAGTAGAACTGTTTGGAACTACTGAAGATAAAATAGAAACCACCTTTGCAAGAAGCTATCACAAATTGTATAAAAATGAATCTTTATCTGCAAAAGCTGTATTTCCACAGTTCCCACAGTATTTTTTTCTAGTTCAAATGCAAAGCACATGTTTGTAAATATGGCGTTTCAGTTGTGTGTGTTGCTAGAAAGCAAATCAGCCCAAAGACATGACACTGAAACAGCTGCCAGTCCTGCTAGGACACACAGTGACCATAACATCCTAAGGCTGGAACAAATGCAAGATACAATAGATAATTTTTAACCTAAAGTACAGGACTGTCCAATTAGGAACATCCCTTAAATCAGGCATTGGCAATTACTCTGAACATTATAGAACATCAGTCTCTCTGGCCAGAAATGTAAATACTATCCTTTAAGGGGGGTATGTGGGGGTGAAATTTTTGTTAAAGCTATTCTAATTAAATGCAGCATCTGGCAAAGAAGATATTTACTTAGACCGAATTTCACTGCAAAGTATGATAATTCTGTGTTCCTTCTTCGGCTACAGAACTGTCCTTCCCTATCATGCCACATACCATCAGCTTTTCCCTTCCTGTCTCTGTATACCGTACACTAGATATTTTTTGGCTGTGCAATTAGAGGATTTTGTCAGTTTGCTTTGCCTTTTCTTCTTTACATACAGACACTAATTGAGTTTAGAACCTAGCAAAGACTCTCAAGAACCTAGGGTCATTTGGTTAAAAAAAAAAAAATCACCCTTGATAGTTTCAGCTCTCTCTTTTATCTTCTTTATTATCCAAATTTCCATGTTTTATATAGCAAATTACTATAGATTAGGGAAATTTCTGTTTTATATTAAACTTAACCTGGCAGAGAAGTGAAATCTTCCTGACAGATTTCCTGAAGATGGATTAAAGGCTTCTCTGAAAAAGACACAGGCTCTCAGCTTGTGTCATCCTATCTTAGACCCTTAGATCATCATCTAAATGGTCAGGATGGCTGTTCAATTTTTAGACAGGGAGCCATGACATGGAGAGAAACTGGGTTAGCGATTCAGTAGGAGGCACTCTTACCTCTGAAGCAGCATTGATCTAGTGCCCTGGTAACATATTGCTAAAAGGAAGCATGCTGTTGGAAAGTTTGACTGTTGGCTGGGGTGGAAAACCTCATGACCACTTGTGGTGATTAATGGAAATGGAATGGAAAAATTAAAGATCTTATTCCACTTTTCACAAGAGCTGGGCTGTTAAGCTGAGTCCTGTGGCCAAATTCCAGGTAGCTACATTCAGCCTACCTAAATACTCCTAAAAGTTATATTTGAATATACTGTATTATTCTTAACTTCCTACCCTCCGCTGGTATGTAGCATTTCTACACGCAGCTGAACAACAGCTCCATTGTACCTTTGAGCAGCACTGTGACTACATGGGGTGAAGAGTTTTTGGTGTTTTTAAAGCGCTCTGAGATTCTTGAAGGTGAAAGACTGTATGCACACAGTGTATTTTATTCTTAGTTTTAACTGACATGGCCCACTCTTAGTTAAAATTAAACACACAGTATTATTTGCACAAAGTTTTCTCCCCCTTTCCTGAATGTAACAGTGAAAAAATATCCTCTGCCTAGCCTACTTCTGTGATTCCTCAATGAAAGAATAGAGGTGGTTTTTAAAAATTAATCCAGTGAGTTAAAGTGTTGTAAATGTGGCAGCAATATCCTACCTAGGAATATATTTCTGAACTCTCTCTATATCTACTTGTAGGTTTTATATATCTAAGACGAAGAATGTACTGGTATTCTTAGACACATGTTTTCAGTCTCTCATGCACTGTAGCTAAAGGTAGGACTTCCTTTGTTTAACTTCCACAAAATGCAGAGGACAGTAACTTGAACGATGACCCAAAGAAATGAGTTGATTGCTAAAGACACCCAGAAAGCAATACAAGCTGCTGGTCTTTAAATTAAATTTGAGGTAAAGAAATCTTTATTTTTACCCAATTCTAAATGTTGCCATACCTCACCTATTCTACATTTTAATCCAATATGGAGGAGACTCGATGTACACATAATTTCTTATTTTCGATCTATTTCCAGAGCTCAGAGTAGTGTTGGAACTAGCATTATGTTTTTGAGATAACTTCACTTCAAAGCATGTAAACACTAAGCAGTGGTTGGAAAGGTTAAAATATAGGACTAAACGTATTGATTAATTGTTGGGACCATATGGTTTGTCTGTCTGGGGCTCCCACAGCTTTCAGCCTCTACCTCTGCCTTGGCCTCTCGCACTTTTGGGAAATCCACCTCTCTCTGGGCCTGCTGCCCTTATTTGGCCTCAACCTCTGTGAGAGCCTCTCATATTTTTGGGGGCTCCAACACCTTTTTGGCCCTTGCCTTTGTCTAAGCCTCCAACATCTTTTCAGCCTCCCTCGCGGCCTAGGCCTCCTCATCTGTCTGGGCGTCCCACGCCTATTTGGCCTTCACCTCCATCTTGAACTCCCACATCTATATGGCCTCCAACTCCTTCTGGGCTTCCACCTCCATCTGGGTTTCTCACATCTTTGTGTCTTCCACCACTGCCTGGGCCTCCCACACCTTTTTGGCCTCCACCTCTCTCTAGGCATCTCACACCTTTTAGGCCTCCACCTCTGCCAGAGCCTCCCATACATTTTGGGCCTCACACACCTTTTTAGCCTCTACCTCTGACAGGGTCTCCCACACCTATTTGGCTTCCCACACTTTTTGTGCCTACCACACCTTTTTGGCATCCACCTCTGTCTCGGTCTTCCATACCTCTTGGCCTTCCCACCTCTCTCTTGGACTCCCTGTTAATTACTTTCATCAGAGACATTGGAATGCCTTTGTAATTCTACAGCTCTGAGCTCAGATGGTTTGTATCAACTTCTGAGATCCTTCTTAAATTTGTAATGACACCATACTTTAGAAAATTAGCAGATTTGGCCCAAGGCTAGGCCGCACTAATTCTCCTTTTGTGTTTTTTAAAAACACTAGGATTTTAACACAGCTACTGCCACTTCTATTTATTGGTTTTGGCAAAATCTTCTATTGAACCCTATTTGTTCCTCATTTGGAAAGGACCACACGGACATTTTGTTTCTTTGGAGGAGAGGGGAACAAAGAGAATCAAATAAGGGTGATTAGAGGATAAAAAGAAAGTATGTTTGGAATGAGTCCACGCTTGCTCATGCTAGGTTTGTCTCCATCTCCTACTTCTTGAGGTACTGTTTGTAAAGTACCTTATCTCTCTGGGGCCTTGGGTTTTGTTATCTGAGATAATGATGGCACTGAGACCAGACATCATTTTCACTACTAATGTGTTCTTCCCGAGCGCACAGAGCCACTGTGAATAGGTCCAACTAGTCAAAACTGAAGACGAACATGTGAGAATACTGGCCATTATCAAGACGACAAGGATGCCAGAACAAGTCGTATCTGGTAGTTGTACTCCTTTTGAAACACGATTTTGCAACACACATCAATGGAACAGAAAAATGCAGGACACAGAGTAAGGAGACCGAATGTCAAACCTCTTGGGATTTCTATAGCCTTTCTATGTACTACATTATTAAGTGAAATTAAACACACTGCCTTGTTACCATAAAGAAGGTAATTTTGTCATGAAATTTAATTTGTGCTTCACCATTTTGTCCTCCTTTAATTACATTTCAAATATGGATATGACACCAAAATTGTATTTACTCTTCTGATCACATTTCTTTTCATGCACAAAATATTAAAGCATGCCAACCATTTCAATATTTCTCGTTGTTTTGGTAAAAAATATTTTTTTTATGCCAAGTACTTTACATGTCATAGTAACCCAGTGCAATTTAAACAGTGGATGTCCAAAACCATAACCACTATTTTTTCTAGTCAAATACTGGAACATTTACTTGGATGCTGCATTTGATCTTGCTAGCTCCTTATGCTAACTTCAATATTGCCAATCAAAGCAGCCATGGGGACAACGAGTGTTTCCTACAACTATCAGTCCAGTGCACAGTATATCAATCGTTCATTCCAGCTGCACAGTAATGCTTTCATTTACTTTAATCATTTCATTGTGTTCACATTTACCATATATCTTTTTTTCTTCTCCCCCCCTCCCCCCCCCAGCAGCTCATGCTCTCTGTTTTTCATGAAACTTTTATCAGCACCCCTGGAAAATGGGAGGATACAATCAATCTAAAATTTAGTAATAGAATTAACCTTTTTTTCTTGATCATTCGTGCTTTCTACATCCAGGAGGTTTAGAACTGTCCTTAAAATAATGGTAACTTCAAAATTGGGCAGGTTCTAAAGGAAGGTACCCCCAAGGTTTCTATGCTATGAACTTTTTAGTCAAATTTTTCACATTTTACTTAAACATGTTTGGTCTGATAGAAAGAAATTAAAAGGGTTCTATTTGACACAGGAAATTTTAAAAAGCTAACAAAGGGATTTTCAATGGCAGGCAGCCAGCAAGGAAACTTGATCTCGGTCAGTTTTATTAAAGTAACTTTACACTTTTGACATTTGCCTTTTCCCAATAAAACTTCTTGAACACTTACAAGGATAAGGAAGCTAATATACATAAGCACAAGGGCAGATGGGCAAAAGCCTTGCTTGTTAGTCAAATTTCAACCTTGATTCAAAATAGAGAAAACCTACATTAGCTACATCAAGAAAGCAATAAATTACAACACATTTGAAGTTCATAGGCAAGATCTGGGCTTGAAGTCCTAAATTCTGTGACACAGCCTGATAAATCAGGTCTCCCTTTACAATATGGAAACCTGACCCTCTAAATAATATTATGACCGCTGTAATGGCTAACCCTGGTCAGAGATTACCTCCTAGAGTTTTATAAATTATTTAGATGTACTAAAACTGGCAGGCTGTACATAGAAATTCTTTCACAAAAGCTTTCTCTCCAGCAGAAACTAGGAGAACCGGGTGTATAATGACTGCAATCCAAACTTTCTCCAGTCTTTGCTGAGTTTCCTAGAAATCACATGCATGTTGCTGCATGCTGTGCTTTTCCATTTCTGAAAACATATGTCGTGCAGTGGAACTAATTCTGGAATCCTGTATAGCTTGTGCCTAATTCTGTCCAGCTTAACAGCAGAGCACTTTGTTTGCAGCAGCATATAAAAGAGACAATCAGTGGAACCTTATTAAACAAAGTATTTCAGATGGTCAGAATATGATTTCATGAAACATTTAGAGTCATGTTAGTAAAAAATCTGCACAGTTTAATAGGCAATTAAAAAGCATTAAGCAGCTTTCGATTTAAAGCTGACTCCTGCTGTTTCAGATAACAAACAAGTGTTAAAATGTAAAATAATTTCAGTCACTGGTTAGAACCTTTTAGGAATCTCACTGGCCTTTTTTTTACCTTTGGTCTCTATGTTGCCCTTCGGAGTAACTGCTGCTTACAGTATTATTCTTCAATAATAAAAAGTGGGTTTATTCATAAGGTCTTTATAATAAAGGGATTATAACTGAGACTCTTTGATACTATAATTATTAAGCACTGCTATCACAATAAATATAGTTATAACATTGCCAGTAGCACTTGGGAGTGTAGCAGTAAATTCTGTTGCACTTTCTGGAAATTAAATATGAAGTCATGAAAATAGACTACAAAAGAATATTAGTATTTTTTTGTTTATGAATTTTTCTAATAGCTGTTTGAGGCTCTTACATTACAAAGAAGCTGCAATTGCAAATATTTTTGTATCATAGTAAGAAATAAGAAAAGAACCTAGGCCCAGGGACTACTTAGGGAAAGAAAGATCACGGCACTACGCTTGTGGCTGTCAACTGAAAGGATGGTTTCTCAGATAAATTATGTCTCTCGTTATTTGTGGATATCCACTGAACCTTTCTGCTTTTACATATGGACCTTCAAACAACCAAATGCGTTCTTTTTTCAGTTTACTCCAGTCCTGCTTTCCCTCCATCAGTTTTCACTTAACTCTCTCTGTTAGGATCATCATAATTCAAAAAAGGTCAGCTCTGGTAGCCCTCATCCATTTTACATCCAGCCCAAGTTCAAAGTATTCCTCTATCTTCTGTCCAATGGGACTTATCTCACAAAAAGCTCTGCTTCCCTGTCACTGCCCTCTGAGCAATTCACTTTAACTGCAAATACTCACTTCTTGCACCTTGTGATTGGTTCTTTTTCCATTTTCTAAACTTTATTTTCCTGGCTTCATTCATCCTTTGGCTGAAGGAGAAAGGTAGGAGTAACCAGCTTAGAAAACAGGGCTGCACAACACGTCAATGTGTTTGAGATAATTTCTGTGTTTTGCACCTAAAAGAGAACACGCCACTAACGGCTTTCTCAGTGTGCATCAGAAACAGAGGGGCAAAGGAAATTGTAGCTGACAGTGCTGTGAGACTGAAGACCAGTGAAATCTGGTCAAAACTTGGAAAAGCTTTTTTGCTCAACAATTTGGAAGTTTTTTTCCCTGCACAGGACTCCAGAAAAAATTCATATTGGGGTTGGAGGGCAGAAAAGGAGGAAGAGAAGACAGAAATAATGTTCATTTATTTATTGCTTGACTCTTTTTCTTTATTTTCCCTTTTTACCTCTAGCTATAAAGAATAAAAGTTTCATTTTTAAAATAACTAAATACTAGTAAAGGACATGAATATCTGAATTACACCTTTGTTTTGAAAACAAGGCACTTATCATGAAAAAGGATCTTATTTTAAGATATTGAGAAAATCTAGAAGCTGCTTTTGATATGTTTGCAGGATTAATAGAATGATCCTTATTAATTTCTTCCCAGAAATATACCGGGTGGGTTTTTTAAAACGTTGGAGATGTGTGAAACAGACTAATGTCTATGATGAATTTTTCTTATATTTACCCCTTATTATCACACTGGGAATTACATATTTGTAATTGGAGGAGGAACTGGATTCAGCATGAGTAGTGTTAGTTAAATAATACATCCTGTTACTAGATTTTTAGAACCCATTACTTCTTTTTGTGTGTGTGTGTGTGTGCGTTATATAATCCCTACTATAATGAATGTTCAACTAATAAAGGTGGAACAAGTTACTAAATACTGTTACTTTTTCCGTGTCTGGATTTGCAGCTTTCCACAATAAAAGAGTGAAAAATTGAGGAATATGTAGTTACACAAACCTCAAAAATGCAGAGTCAGGGAAAAAAATATGCTTTGTTCTTTGCTAAATGCTGAGTGCTCCACACTCAGAAAGTGAAATCACCTTTGCAGCAGAAGGGAGCAGTAAGGAAAAACATTATACAAAATGACATCAGCATTAATTTCTCTCCAACCCCCAGCAATGTTCATCACTCAACTTTTTCTGAATGCTGTCAGGTTTATTTTCGCAAATGCTGTTTTGCATGAGAGTTCATAAACTGATTAGTTGGTTGGGTTTTAGCCGAATAGATTTCCTGCCCGTTGGAGCTATTTGGGGTGGTTCTTGAACGAAGGCCTAGAGCTCTGTCAGTGTTAAAATTAGAACATACGACAGCCTCAGAGACAGCTATATATCACAAAGGCAGCGCAGCTCTGCAGCAGACAGCCTTTGAACTCTGAGGGGGAAAAAAAACTACATGGAAAGAGAACAGATGGAAATTTGTCAAAAGCTTATAAATCACCACTCCTAATTTCTGAAGCTCCAGTATAGAAGAAACTTGTATGAACCCAGATTTGGATTCCCCTTGATTCTGCTGTCACCATCCCTATGCCAGTTAATACAATAACATGAAATCGTAAGTCTTCTTTAGTACAGATACTGGTATCTGACAGAAAGAGAAAGAAAAGTGTCCCAGGAATAAAACAACCGTCTATACCATTAATGTCAAACAGTGTCTGCACAGAACCACACAAGTCTGAATGAATACCAGTGCTTGCAAAAATTATGTTTGAATAATGCTGTTTGATATGTGTAAATAAGAAGTTATTACGAAGCAATGATAAGGCTCATGTTGATACTTTTGCCGTCAGGGAGAAGCAAAATAAAGGAAATTATATGCCAAGGATTCAAAAATAGTGCATTGTAAGTTTTAAATATAATTGAATTGATTTCTTGAAAGAAGAGGTAAATTGAAGAAAGGGCATTCAAGGTCCTACTTTAGTCATCAGAGAAATCTATTTTTAACAAGTATGAAAACATTCAGCTTGCAGTCTCACAAATACGGAGCAGCGAGAGGTCAGGTCACTACATACAGAAGACCAAAAAAAGGTAGACAAATAAGAAGAGTCTGTCCTTGAAACTGCACAGGCAACCACAGAAACCCCAAAGATATCCTTTGATGCTTCCTTTGCATCCTATGGCTGTTTACACAAAATAAGAAAATAAATAAGAGACTGAAAGCACAGCATGAATAGCTCTGAAGCATCGTTCTGTTAAGGCAAGTGCTGTCTAGGGCATAGCCTCAGGTTGAGCACGAGGCAAAAGTAAATCCTGCACATCTCTTTTGGGGAAGTAGCCTCTAGACACATCTGTAGAGGTTCCTATTTGTTAAGGAATAGAGAAAGGCAAGCTGCTGGATGGAGTCTTTCAGGAGGGATAAATTCTCATGATCAGCTTTCCCTGGGAAACTTTGGACTCTCTGGGGCATCACAGTTCTCTAAGATCTTCTCAGCTGACAGCCAGAAGAACAAGCAAATAGCAAGCCCATAAAGTGACTGCCAGCACTTATTTTCATTCCCCTTTCTCTCTTCCTTCTCTTCCTGCGTGTTTACTGCAGGAAGGAAATGTTCAGTCCCCAGCTTAAAAGTAACCTCTGGGTCACACGAGTACTATTCTGTTCGCCCACTATATCTGCAATACTCCACTTCCATTCCTGAATCGCATCTGTAGCTCTCCTCACCTTTATGCCTTAATATTTCAATTATTCACTGTCATTCTGAAGCACTTACTATGTTTCTCCTGCATCATGTACAATAACAAGTCCAAGATATGGTTCATTACTATTGTTAGCAACAACTGTGTTTCTGAAAGTGTTAACTGCTCCCGGCTTCCTCTCCTGATGGTTAGCAGACTAGCAGGTCATTAACTGCTAGAAGTGACCGGTTTTTGGGGGATTAGGTTTTAACCTTTTGAATTCACACAGTCCACACAGGAGTCATTCTGATGAGAGCCTTTTGCTTTTGTCCCTCTTATCTCTCTTGGGCTTCCCCAACAGTGTTCTAGCTTTTGGTATATCACAAAGAGGGTTTTTCTCTCTGTTCATTTTTGTGAAGACCTATTTGGTCAGTGGAAAGCCTGTGTGGATAGCACAGACCAATGTGAAGAAAGTGTACATGGATATTCAGTTAACTCTCTCCATGCTAGCATCGCCCTGTGAACATTCCCAAGCTAGATAGCAAACTTTTGGCTTTTTTTTTTTTTATGAGTTGTAGTGGAAAGTAGCTTTATTTGTCTATTTTTAGAGAAAAAGAGATAATCAAGACTTTTAAGCATCAGTCCCATGGGAGAACTATCTGATAACACCGAAGAGGTGGACTTTAGACAACTTCAAAGTAGGACTCACGAGTAAATTTGCACAGAATCTACACAGAACACAGACTCTTAAATCCAGACCTATGATCCTGTAATCAGTTGTTCTTGGAGGGATATGACCTCCAGAGTGCCTTCCTTTTTCAGTGCAGGGTTTGCTACATACCAGGAGGTGTTTCTGGGCATGCCCTGCACTGCGTTTTGCATTAAATCGAGACTGGACAGAATACAGAAACATTTCTTGGCCTATCCAAGCTCAAAACTGGGCACAGTTTCACTTAAAACTTTAGTGGCCTTCAGTGAGCTTTTTAATAAATTTGTGATTATATTAATATTCATAACAAGATCCCACGGGACATCCACACGCCTTTCTGCTCAGCAGCATTTGGGATGACCGGCAGAATGATCCCAGGGGGTGCTGCATAAAACTGGTACATCACCAGAGGAACAGAGAACTACATGCAAATCTCAACCCAGACTCGACACAGAAAGCTGAAAACCTACAGGAGCATACCAGCTTTCCAATGGAGCCAGGTCACACTGGACAACTTCCAGAACCACAATTTAGGCACGTCCATTACTTTTTTCCAGTCCCATACACCTAATAAATATTTTTGGTGATATTAGAGCACTTAGTAACTGCTTGTGAATTCATTTTCACCTCATGCCTCCTCCACGCTGATCCTTGATTTATTCACATACAGCTCTGCTAAATGATTTGTGGAGTAACATCTCTCTCTTACTGCAGGCTGAGTAAGGCAGAAACCCTCACACGGCTCCATACTTGTTTTGAAGAATAGGCTGAAGCCCCATTCTAAAAATATCTCTTTTTCTGATATCCAAAGACAGCTTTTGCTTGATTAGACACTCTGTCCAGCTATATCTGCTATACAACCTTTCCTGGGCAGATGAGGTGAACGCATATGTCACCATTGGAAGTATTTCAAATATCCTTCAGCATCTTATTGATCTACAGTCTCATAATTAACTGACTTGGAGCTGGATTTACTTTTCTGCTTAAGTGTTTTCGCTTAGTTTTCTTCCTTCTCCTCACAGGGGGAAGAACTGCTTGGGGAAAAGGAAGGGGAAAGCTTTGCCACAGGGCTAATCAAGTCATCAGTCACCACATAATGTTCTGATGTCTGGGAGTACCACATAGTGGTACTCAAAGTACTCTTATACATCACTGTTCCTCCCTTTCAAGCCAACACATCACAGATGACAAAAGAAACGTGCCACAGACAGGGCTATTTTGTGTGCCAGAGAAACACCAAGGGGTTTATCTGATCCATCCTGCCACACTTCGCCTGACAGCAGATCAAAAGTCTGTCTGCTTCTCTGCCTACGCTCCCCACTTCAAAAAGAAATAAAATGAAATTAATAACAAAGCCAGAGTCCGTTACATGTGAGCAAATTCTCTTCACAGTCTTAAAGCCTTTCACAAGATAAAAGACCTACTGCTGCTGCCCAGCAAGGAGATGGCCGGGAAACTCAGCTCAGCGCTGAAGGACAGCCCTGTGCTACGCTGCATATTCGCAGCAGAAGCGTGAGGTTTAAGAAGAAGATTGGGCAGGACTGTGGAGTCCTCTGGAGATGCTGTATTGGAAAATACTGGGGAATTCATGGGACTGAAATAGGTTTTAAGGGAGCAAGTACACAGAGAGACAGAAGAATTAAATTATGAGATTTTGGGATTTTTTTCAGAACTTCTTAGATGTCAAAAGCCTGAATTAGCGTCCATGATTTATATAATTCCTTTTCACTAGCTAGGTCCAGCATCCATTTCCATCGATAAAAGGTGGGGATTTACCTCCGTCCAGAAAAACTAGATTTTCAAAGCCATGCTCGAAGCCCATATATCCACATGCCCAGGCTTGGGCCTCTCTCCCCTTCACTTCGGAATAGTAGGAGAAATAGAGCTGCAGAGCACACCGAAGTACTTAATAACAAGAGTAGCTTGATTACAGTGTACATTTATACAAAAAACAGAAAATATTGGTTTGGAAAAGAAAAATAAGAATTGATGGCCGGATGATGAAGCCAAACAAGGGGAAAATGGCAGAGAGTAACATATATAAAACACTGAGGATAACCAACAGTTGGATCATGTTAGTGAAAGAAGCCTTAGCCTTCAAATCAAGATCAAATCGCCTTCTCATAGATGTTTCTTAGCCAAAGATTAATTTATTGGCTTGTGGGAAAATCTTACAAATCTGTCGTGTACAGAAGGTCAGACTATACATGCTAACACTTCCTTCTGGCTTAAAACATTATTGATCAAAAGCTTAAGTACTTGCTTAAATCGTATTGATTTTAGTGGGGCTGGGGTATGGCTTTAAAGTGAATAAGCAAATGTTTTATGAACCAGAATGGGTAGTGTCTTTACTGGACAGGAAAAAAGCTGTGATTTTTTTAAATTTAGCAAATCAGTATGATAGGAAACACTGTGAAGTTGCATAACTCTGAACAGTCCACAGGTTTCTGCTTTAAAAGGACCAAAGCAGGCAACATTTTTATGTGAGCATTTTTCCATTTACTAGCGTATTCCTTAAAAACATTATCTCTTCTCCTCTGTACCTGTATAATTTAACTGGTATTTTCAACATATCAATCACTAGGCCTTAGAAAATTCTGAAACCAAAGCTAAGTAACTCACTCTCAAAGAAAGCTGATTTTGGTACATAGTATGATGTAGTCATCTGTTATCTCAAAGTTGGTTTTTCAAGTAATATAACTAAGACATTAAGTGTGAACATCAACCCTCTTGACACAGTCAGCAATTTGTGGCTCTTACACTGTCCAGATTATTTTTTTAATGATAACACTGAATTGAATGATAACAATTTATTTTTGATTTATTTACCCTATTTCTATAGCATTTTCCAGAAAACAATAAAGAGTTTTCTTAGGTGTAGTGGGAGACAACTTATTGCACAATTATTTTTATGGCTGCAGAAGAAACTACCTAGCATTATGCATGGGCTATGCTATACTATGCAATATAATAGGTAAAAACTAAACAAGGGATCTACAGTTTTAGGCTCTTTGCTTTAGAAATTAACTTCTAATCACAAGGCTAGCAGTTGCTGACCCAAACCCCTGCTAGCGACTGGTTGATTTTGCCATTTTAGCAGAATTCAGGTTGAAGGGATGGATGGGATATTTATGGTTTTGAGAGATGCAGAACCTCAAAACTTGCAAATGAAATCTGAACGTGACAGTATTATTACAGTACTATATCACTGTGAAGAGCATATACAGGTCTGAGGTAAGCCATCACACCTGCATTTGGCCTACAAAGTCTTGCTTAATCTGACATCACATCAGTTTCCAGTAGCTATCAAAAAGCTGTTGCTTCCCAAATATGGCTGGAGTAACACGCAGCCAGGACCTGCCCGAAGTCAACAGTGAGGACCCAGATATGGATCATGATCCTGCCCTACACTGAAGACACAAACCCATGCTTGCAAAGGGCTGCCCTGCCATGGTCTGTCACTTACAGGCAGTCCTCGGTCATGGACAGCCCCATCCAAGTCTCCCACCTGATCTGAAGGAGCCTTTTTAAACAGAGACGAGAAAGCTCTGAGTGGTATAATTATGCCTACACAAAAGTAGTAAGAGAGAGAATAGAGGCAGACAGAAAGATGTTAGCTGGTTGTCTAAGGCCACACAATAAATCAATAGAAAATGCTCAACTAGGAATCTAGAGGCTGACTCAATCACTCATTGAGTCACAATCCCTTGTTTTAACTAGTAGATAAGCTTCCACCCAGAACAGCATTTGTTTGTGTCCAATATGCCAAAAATACATTCCTGATCTATGAAAAAAAAAAGAAAAAAAAAGGAAAATGATACAAAGCAGGTTGCCTAGTAAAATGAGATTTAACCCAATGCCCTTCATCTGTGCTTTAAGGGCTCTCTCGGGAGCCACAAATCAGAGCTGTGAGATTATGCGAAAGGGAACGGCATCACAAGTATAACTCTGATGTATCATAAAAAATAATAGAAAAGCCCCTTGGGAATGAAAACTTTTGACAGAATCCAATTGAACCCTTTCAAATCAGGAGCTGCTGTAGCAGTGTGGCCAAGCTACCGCACAGCGCCCTGTCAGTATCCTTGCGGGAATTCGAGAAGACAGGAAAACAAGCACTTTGTAAACATTTGAATGAGGAGGGGGGAAAACTTGACGGGAAATTCACATTTATACTCTTCAAAATTCTTTCATTAAACTTAGCTCTGCTGGGATGGCTCTGTACTACTCCTGTTGAGCTTTGACTGGGAGAATACTTAGCCCAAGCATCTGCTTTTCTGTTAAATTCGGTGTATTACAGCATTCATTCATCTGCCAGCTTTCTCTGCGCTGCTTCCTTCTCATTCACCTGTTTGACTTTACCTGACACCTAGATTATGAGTTTTCAGAGAGCTGGAGAGCATTTCTATTTTGAGCACCTCTGCTTTGCCTTGCCCATGCAGCCTAGGATTTCATTGAGATTCCTCAAGGCTCCTGTAAAATTATATCATCACGGCTATCAAACCCCACACTTTCTTAATCTCTATGCTGTGCATACATTCTAGCCCCATACATGTGAAAAGGTCTGTTGGCCAGATTCTGCTCTCCTTCATGCCAGTACATAACACAGAAACATTTAAACTCCATTTTGTTTTCGAATTCAGCATCAGTATTCCTGTGTAAAAAAATAAATAATCACATTGCTGCTACTCTAATAAAATATCTAATTCTTTTTCAGATGGAAAAAAAGAAAGACGACCCAGTATATTGCTGCCTCTAGCTGAATTCAGCAAAAATGTTCTTCTCCATCTAGAGACTTGGATAATAAAAAAGGTTATTTATTGGCAGTGGGTGATGTGTGGATGATTACAGTCTGGTAGGTATTTAAGGGTAAAGTCCAAAATTGCAGAACAAAAGCTGTTTTCTATTCACATTTGGCTCAAAATACCTCAAATGAAATGGACCACCCACAATCTGACACTTCAAGCTGCAGAGCACTGAATCTGCTGAGAGCCAGTTACGAAAAGTGATACAGTAAGATCATGCTAAACACAAAAGGAAAAAATGACCCAAGGAGCGTATTAAAGGAATAAGTACATTGAACGAACAAGAATATGTGAACATTAGAGTCGGACCTTTTGGCTGAACTCATTCATGATGAAAGGACAAATAAAGGCCCCCGTCACTTCAAGAATAAGCTCTCCTCCAGGCAGGAAGAGCAGCATGAAGCAGCTTGTTTTACGATAGGTCAAGTCTGGTGATAAAGCAAACACCCCACCACTCCCACCACCTTAATTATTAACCTAAATGTTAAATTTGGGCATCCTGACACTTTCTACTGTACTGCAGTTACAATAAAACTGTAATTCCCACCAGGGTGAGATCAACTATTTAACATACGTTACACTACTCTTTCTCCTCGTGTTCAAGGGAAGGCTGCTAAAAAAAGCAATGCACTGGAAGAGTATGGAGGTAAAGGAATTTGCCTTCCCTCATAAGATAAAGTTGTTTTGGAAGACTGTGAACGCAGTTTGAAAGTGTTATAAAAAATGCAAGGAACAGAGCTAAAATTCATCAGTTATCACCAGCCCAAACAAGCTGGAATGTATCTTTCAGGCAGCAATTGATAGCATAGCTGCTGCTCCCAAAATCTTTTTTTTTACTGTGTGTGCACGTGTGATTAGTCTTATTAGCTTAATCTTTTTCTGCTGCTGAATGGCCTGATGTGTGCTTACCTTGGGCAAGAAAATCACTTATGAGCTTGAAGTTCAGCCTGTGCTGAGTTGTACTGTTAGATTAAGACTCTCAATCAAAATTTCCCCACATGCAGCTCTAGTTTACATTTCAAATCTCCTCTAACCTTTATTGCCCAGAAATAAAAAAAAAACCATATGATTAAATAACTCTCCTTCACTATAGACCAAGTCTTGAAAATTGCCATGCACTGGTCTTACGCAAGTGTGCTACAGCAAAATGAGTTTCTTGCACCTCAGTTGCAGTGAAATCTGTGCAGTTTTCTCCTGTTTCTCCAAGAGATTTCCAGGAAGTTGCCAGGAAGTCACTGATGCGCAAACAGCTGTTGGGCACATGCACAGCTCAGTGCGTGGGACCCAAGGTGGGACTTTCGAGATGTTCCAGATTTACTGTGCATGAACCATTGAGCCCATGTATATGCTAATGTGCTTGGCACGTCCAGATTTCCAGATGCCCAGCAACCCTGTCAGAGCAGTAGGGTTACTAGATATCTGACTGTCTTTGATGAATGCACAAAACCCACACTGAAAGAAAAATCTCTAAGCAAAAAGGAGGGCTTGCTAAGAGAGTTACCGACTCATAGTTGCTCTCAGTCTATTTACCATATAAAGCCTCTATAAATATTAACTATTATCTTTCATCGTACTAGAGTGCAACTATGGAGTCATTTATTGGCCTTTCATGGGCATTAAAAATCATTCATTCATCTTACCAAAATGAAAAAAAGGGTAGGAGAAAGAAAGTCTTCAAGCCTCCTAGCTTAGAATACCAAAACATTCAGTTTTTACTCTCTGTGGATGTGAACACATTCGTTTGTGTTTTCCTGCCATAGACCCTTTCCCAATACTTTCAATTTTTTTTTGCTGTTCCTCATTAAAAGCATTACATCACTATGTCATGTCTCAATTCTCCTCTAATTTTCATTTTTGTAAACAGAAACACAAAATTAAGCCAACAGTCACAAACAGACATCACCTGCAGTCATGTGAAATCTATCCTAAAATTTAGCCATCTGGACAATTCCCATAAATTGTTGGTTTTACGATCTTGAAATAGTTGGACCTGTCTCCAAGTCTATACACCACTCTGAGTTCTTTAACAACACAGCCCAGAAGGAAAACTATCAAGCCCTTCTTCTTGGATGGGAGCCACAAGCCTAACTGGTTAGTCCCTGTCATATCTGCTAGTCCTTTCCAGTAACTCCAGCTATTGGGATGCTTCTTTTGATTGCATGGGAGTCTAAAATACTCTTGTGCTTTATGCGTCAGCACAAGTGATACACAACAAGCAAAGATAACAGGCCCTACATGCACTTCCTGGATACTTTAGACTTCTACATGTGACGATTGGGGTAGCCCACGACCTTCCTCCAACTCAAGTCATTTGTTTCTGTCTTTCTGCCACAGAGCAATATTCTTAGCATGGAGCTGAGCTAGACCCTAGTCCAGTGTCTAGATGAACTAGACTCATCGAGTGTCTAGATGAGCTAGACTCATCATCTCCCATGTGTATATGAGGGTACATATAAAGCACATTTGAGTCACTGGCCTTTTCCCACCCCAAACGCCCATCACAAGGATGTTTGTAAAAAACATGGTTTGTCATCTTTGTCCCTGTTGGGCTCTCTGCTTCCCCTTAAAGAGAGAAAGATGGGAGAGAAGTGGCCTGTCTAGCAACCCACCCTAGCAATTCCTGTTGTACAACAGAGTTAAAGGTTCCTCAGTGTCCCCGGTCTGCTGGACACATCGCAAACCTCAGCAAATGAAGCATTCCACATACCTTGAGCAAGCCCAGGCTTTGAACATTTTTAGCAACTACTTCCAGATATGAAGCAGAACGAATAAATTACGACTAGACAGATTCCCTAAATAACCGCCACATTCCCTATGTATTATTCTTACTCCTGTCAAGAGCTTAAGACACTCCCTTACTTACACACTGCTGATACGAGAGAAAACACGCCGAATTCGGCGTGTATGTGAAAACTGTTTCCTCGGGCAAGTGATTATGGTCTCTGTTGCTTCTCTTGAGTGGTAATGGAGTCCCTAATTGCTCTCCTGACTGATTATGCTGTTCCTGGTGTTTCATTTTCAAAGTACTTAAAGTTCAGGTAAATCACACTTACCACATGACCTCTCCTATTTTATGACTTTTTGCCATGGAAAGGCAAAGTCATATATGTTTCCTTTGTGCTATTTATTTTTACATAAGCTACAGATTTTTAAGTGGAAAAGCACAAGAAATTAATATTGTGAAGCCATTACATTATTGTTAAATTAATCTTTTGTGCAAGTACTTTGCTGGTTTGCGACATCCATATCCATGTGTTTACAATTAAGCCTGTGCTTAAAACCTTTGTGAAAATGAAGGCCTAATGCTTGTCAGCCCTCGGACGTTCATTCGACTTGCTAAAATTACTTACAGTATTCTGGTGAAATCTTGATTTCCTTCTGGGCTTCTTCTTCCTGCTCTGGAAAATGTATGTCTGTTTACAGCATCTGTTGCTATAACCTCTCTGGTAAACAACCTGGCAAAGTATTCGTACACACACAAAGCCCTGGTGCCCTCTCTCCAAAGCATAGGTACATTTTCTCAAACAACAAATACAAATCCTAGAGAGTGTTTGTTGCTTCAAATAAGATTTTGGCAGAAGTACAGAGAGACAGTTTATTCAACTGTTCCTCCTGCAGAGAAAAATCCTAAGGCATTTAATAATAAATACCTTAATTTTAGTAATTTTCCACAGCCCTGCATGAGGAAATGTTATCCTAGTGCATGGGTCTGAACTTCTGCTGAAAAGATGATCCCTCTCTGGTAAATTCTGGGGGCTTGGAGAGCAATGTACACACAACCGTATTAACTATCTGTATGGTCTTCTTGATTTAATGTATGCTATATTTATTAAGAATTTTCTATTTGAGCTCAAACTGCACATAAATCTGGAGCGTGACATTTGGGTTCCTTTGGCCATTACAACATCTCAGCTTCTCTGGAAACTTTTGTTTCATTTCCAAACCGTTGCAGACATTCCTGTACTGAGTTCACTAGAGAGCTCCCCACTAGAAGCAGTATAGGTCACAGCAGATCTGGCTCTGGTTGCAGTTATCTATGAAGCCCTTCCCAGGACAGAGCTTCACAGTGGACTCTGCCATGCAGATCATGCAAGAAGTGAGAGCAGCCCACTCCGGTGGTGCCACCGGTCCTGGGTGCTTGATGGTGGCTACCACCCAGGTGTGGGTGCTCATCACACCCTCTTGCCCATCATTTATCAGGAGACTTGGACAATTCCACAGATTTTTCCCCGGGGGAGGACCGCTCTGGAAGCCCGATGAGGCAGTGAGAAGTATTGCTACAGCCTCAGATTCCAAATTTTTCTTCCTGACCAACTTCTAACACGAAGACCCCATGTAAGGAATTTGGAGACTGGAATTTGTGAAGGGGCAGGAGCAGGACAGGGTAGGTGAAAGGTCTGCCATAACTGTCTCCTGACACAGGTGACAAGCCTGAAGGACACAATCACCCCTCTGTGTAGAAGATAATCTCCTTGGGGCACAGCCATCCTTTGGCTATGTTTATTCAGCTTCTGCTACAACGAAGCTGGGAAACTAATATAAACCTGGTAAGTATAAAGTAAATAAGAGCTTTAAAGTAGCAGCGGGCATTGCTGCAGGAGTTAAAAATTCCTTTTGTTTTTTTTCCAGTTGCAATTTTTCAACAACTTCTAATCATTATTGTAGTGTGGCATCTTGTATACTGAACTGAGGAAAAAAATGCAACTCATGATACAAGACAGGGAACAGACGTTAGCAAGGAGTATTGGAATACAAAAAAGTATACACTTCGGAGTGGAGTTAAGTGACTAAATTCAGAGTGCAAGGATTTTTTTAAAGCCTAAAGAAAAGGCTGGTGAAATTCATTTGCAGTTGAACATCTAAATCTCTTTTAAAATCACTTTGACATTTTTAATCATTACCCCAGTTTTACAGCTGGAAAATCTGAGTGTTTTTCACATTAGGTAAGATAATAATTTCCCTGTTCAATCTTTGCAGTTGGTCTTAAAAATTCTTAAATATATTCACTCATTATGCAAAAATAGAAAATTTTTTCTCAAACCTGTAGACCATCTGAAATCTCTTCTTTGTTACTATCAGAAGTGAGGAAAATTACATCCAAGTTGCACCTTTTAATTAAACTGCTCATATAGCTATATTTTTGGGTCCCAGACGGGATAAACAGCAAAGTCACATTAATATGTATTTAAATTATGCATTTATTAAAACTTAAACTTTTCAGTAATTTTTTATTTCATGTTATTGACTACAGTTGATTGCACCCAACTCCTGTGCTGACACTATTTGAAAAAAGGACAAAACCATATATTACACTCTAACATAAAACTCCAAATATGGAGACATGCCACATCAACGTGAAAGCACAAGAAAGTAAAGGATTTGCTGCAGAATTGCTGTGATTTCATGCAGAATTTTAATGTTACTTAGCAAGAAATTTCCCTGAAAAAAATAGGTGAGAAAAAGGAAGATTAATGCTCCAATACTTGCTTTTAAGCACATCCAAGCTGTTCCAGTCCAAACAGAAATAGCATACCTTGGAAACTTAATGACCCATTCACTTATTTTTCTGTAAGCAATAAAAGAGCAGCACACATGCAGTGTGGGTTCTGTCACTGAGTCGTCAGCAAATTTTGCTTCAGCAAAAGGGGCTTGACTAACATTTATACAGGGGCTAAAAAGTAGCTGCTGGCTAATATGAAGAAATTCTCTGAACTTCTTTAACGTGGATTCATAGTGGGGCTTTAGCGATACACAACACAAAAGCTGACATTTTCATGTACATTTGGTCCATATGGCATTCATTTATTCTGAGACGACCCATTTCCTTATCATTACAAGAAACAATAAAAAGAGCAGCCAAAGACAAAATGACAGGGAACTGGGTACACTCGAATGAACAGATACCATATGTATATCATATACACCAAACTGAGTTTAGTTCTGAAACACAACCCATTTTTTTCATAAACCCACATTCCAGCTGTATATAAACATTTGCTTCTACACAACCTTTCAATTCTTAACTACCTGGCATTGTTGTACTACTGAAATTAAAGGGTAAAAACACAGTAGGAGCCTGTTTTTCAAATGTGTTATCAAATTTCTCAAATCTAGCCCTACACCATCTACTCTTACACCAACAGGAGTGCTGTGCAGGCCGTGACCAAAGGTCTGATCCTGTTCCTCTTTATTCACACAAAGTAGCATATTTTCCAGTGGCTCTACAACAAGAAGTTAACTATGCATCACAATTTTATCTAACATGTCCAATGTTTTTAAAAGAACAGGTTCTTAATATATAGGCAGTCTGGCGAGGCCTACAGATTCACTGGAGCATGAAGACTTTGCTTGGACCAACTCCAGATGTGAACCTCAGCCCAGAAGCACATGGAAGGGCTCAAACCCAGCACAGTGACCAACCTTCCTCTAATCAGATCGAGTTCAGTTCATCGCACGGTGTGCCAAAACTGCACTGCAGATTCTAAGATCAAAGGTGTAGATTTAGAAGTACATTTGTGCCTCCATATTTCAAAGAGCCCAAAGTCTTTGTTCACAGCCCAGCAGTAATTTCTGCAGTTGTTTTGTGCAATTTTTTAACTTGTGCTGTTGTGAACATACTACAAAAAAAAAAAAAATACTTTCAGGAAAAAGGAAAGTTTCAAACACAGAATGGCACCACAAACAAGTCACATCATGTTAGCTACAACACAAATGCCTCTCAGTACTGGTATGGTCTAAGTTTGTTTTTCCTCTGTCTCCCTTTTGATGACTTGCTCTGTAACCTGTGGGTACCACCAATATCTATCCTGTTTAAACTTTACTACAATGTCACTCTTTCTATCTCTTAGTCAGAACAAAGGGTAAATAACTAAATGTTTCCTACTTATCATGTTGGAAGAAAGAAAAAATATCTCTGCAGAGAGTAAAAAAAATATCAATAAAAGGCAAGGTGACATTTCTGCAGCAACAAAGTTTCCATCCCAGAGAGTAGTCAGGCATCAGGACTTGCACTTCTTTAAGTACAAAAACTGTCTAACTTTCAGCAGCCAAGCTCAAAGTTAACGTGTCCAGTGACCCGTCAGATTTCTCCAGCCAGTGGGTAGCACCCTTACAGAGCAACGTTCTTCCTTGCCAAAACAACAGAGCTAGACAAAAGGACAACTCAGAGGATATAAAAAGCTAGAAATTAAAAAGCCTTGGGTGTTCAGGGGTAAATCACAGCATGGTTTAATAGCACAGACACCACTTGGCTCGGCACCCACTGCACAGAGCGGAAGCCTCGCTGTTGGCTTGGTGCAGGATCAGATCTGGCAGCGGGAGAGAAGGACATTCTGGTCCCACCTTTCTGCTGGCTGAATACGGAGGGGGCACAAGCCACATCCTTTGCAGGCTGGCAGAGCTCAGGTCCCCAGAGGACATGGGGCTCCTTCCTCAGACTAGAAACGTGCCTGGAAATCACCATATGTGTCCAAACACCTTCTTCCTCCCCAGTGATGCCCTCCCTACCTGCCTATTAAGTCATGATATTTTCAACTGCAAGGACTATGGCAATTTATCACCGAGGCTAACTAGATGTTAAGATAACACAGATATTAAGGGCTTAAAACGCACAAAGGTAACATTTCATTCCTACTTTTCCATCTCTACAGGAAGATTTAAAAAGCTATAGCAGTTCAGAAATGTGCCATGAATTTAAGTTGAAATGACAGCAGAGCTTACCTGAGCAAATAAGACAAATGGTTGCAATTTTTTATAGGAGAATCTGCAAGATTTCCAAATTAATTGACAGCATAGTAAGACCAGGTCAAAAAAACTGAAGAGAAAGAAGTTTCAATTAAGTCATTTTTAATGAGGTGCCACGGTGATTCAGCTATACATAAAGACCACACATTTTATCAAGGACATATAGTACAGCTGGATAATAAAGTCACAGAGAAATTCACGGTCTCAATTACACATCCCAGTAGACACTCACTGTCTAGAGATACTATTCTGATCTCAAAACGCCATACTTTTTTATATATAAAATTTACACTATTTGTTTTCATAATAGAGGATTTTCATTTGAGGATACTTTCTCCCAAAAAGGAATAAAACAATGGTTGAAATATCAGAACACAAAAGCTTTGTTTTATTCTCAGCTCCACCTCAAAGAGTGCTCAGTACTGTTGAAAAGTCTTTCCACTTCCTTAAGTGTTGGTATAATACCTAATATCAGTTAAATATTAAGAAATAAGAAGCTCTAAGCCAAACCCAGCCTATAATTACCAATTAACCATCTACCAAATTATATCACAGTCAAAGTCATGGTTTTCCCCTTTAATTTCTGCTGTATTTAATGGCCTTTTTTTAGGATGTAAGAAACAAAAGTGTCACGCGGACAAAGCCAGAACTTCTATTTAAATGAGCTAAGAATGTTTATATAAACCATCCACACTCAAACAAATGTGTAGCACATCTATAATATGCTCATTGTTCCTAAACATAAGATTTGTCATTGTACTTTGACAGATCAGATTGTTCTCTTTTTTAATGCTCCACTTAATCTGTTCACACTTTCTATTCCTAAATAATTCTAGTGTCAGTTTTTGTGATGCTGTAATTTAAAGGCCATGTTATAATTGTTCCAATGAGGGCAGGCTGAAAAGAGAAAGAAGGAGCGGAGATGTAGAGGAAACCCCTCTTCTAATGCCAGGGGAGAAGCAGCCAGGATACGACAGTCTGCAGCCCTCAGTGGGTCAGGAGAGGCATCCAGAAGGCTGGTGGGGCTGACCTCCTGAGGGGTTACTGGTGAAAGGACTGGGACGCCAGCCAAGCCTTTGCCATCCAACAGAGCTTGCTCCCATTTGAAGTGATTTTCTGTTCTAGTAACTCACTGAGCTCTGATTTGATTTTCTATTTCAATAAGGGATCTACGAGCAGAGCAGTCTTCCGACTTTCAAATAAAGCGATCGGTGAATAGTGGCAGACAAAAAAAATTCTCATTTATCTTTACCCTGAAAGAAATATGGGATTTTAATGAACTGTGCTTGCCTTTCTCACATTTTCCTGATCTCCCTTTAGAAGAAACCTTTATGAATTAAACACATTTTTAGGTTTTGCTTGCTTTCTTGCTTTTTTAGCTGATGTCTCAACATAAAGCGAAACAAATTCATGGGTTTTTTTCTTTTTTCTTTTTTTTTTTTCTTTAATTGAATTATTTCACGGAAGTTTTGCCTAATTGTTGTTTCTCTTTTGTCCTACTTTTCTTCCAGGGAGAGAAAAATTGCTTTTGCTCTACTCCCTCTTTGAAACTTTGATTTAAATGCAAACGTGAGAGGTCTACTGCAACCACCAAGAAGAGTAACCACTGTAACCCTAAAGTGGCTAAAAAATTCTAGAGGACAATCTTCATTCCCACACACTCACTTGGCTTTTATTTTCTTTAATAGCAAATGCTTAATATGGATTGGGAAGAAAGGAAGGATCACTGATAGTCAACAAACCAATGTAGATACAGAACATCTAAAGCAACAACTGTAACTGAGAATCTTGATAAGCCACCTGTATTAATCTTCACTGGCAACAAAAAACTTCATATCTTGGCAAGGGTGGAAGGTTATTATGGAAAACAGAGAGAGCAGAAATATCAACAGAGCCTAAAATTTCTACACGCACACAGAATTTCCTCAAGAAAAGTTTCAGACAAGTTTTTATCACTTCAAGAAATTATCATGCAGATGATATTACACTTTTAAGGGATTAGAGGCAAGCTACTTGGCACATGTTCTTCTTCCAGTACAAGATAGTTTCCCAACAATGTCTTTTCCTAGGAACAATTCACATGAAATCGCACAGCATTCTGGTTTCACAACGAGGGCACTTCTACAGATCATTTGCATGAGAAACTTAATTCCTAATAAAGTGGGTGTGACTTTACAGCACAGCAGCTGTCCCAGAGGGACAACTCAGGGAGTGAGTCCCCATGAGCCATCCAGCCTACACTCATCATCGAAGTTCCTTTCAGTGAATCAAGAATGGCTGATAATTGCAGAGGACAACTCCCAATACCTCTTTTACACCAAGTTTAGCATGGAATGAGTTGCCTCCTTGAGACACATATCGCTACTGAATGCACAGAGAGCACCCAGCTCTCAGGCAATCGAACCTGGGTGAGATGGAAAACCCAGCAATTCAATGAGAGCTCTCTGAGGACTTCAGGCAGGACAAGAAGACCTTAAAACACCAGTGTTTTCTTAGGTGCTTTGGTTCTTACACCAGTTTCTGTGCAGACCAAGTAGGACTGCAAGAATTTCCTACAGTGCTTTAAAACTGCTTTTCTGCAGTCACATTTGTCCTTTTGCTCCAGGGGCTCACTTGGCACAAAGCACCCTGTTCCTCTGCCCATCTGATTAGATCGAATTACATGCTTTTACTGCTCCTACAAGCTAATGCAGCAGACCTACAATTAAGTGAGGGATGGTTTAGGGTCTAAATGGAACTAATGTTTGGCCCTAGCAAATGCCCCAGGTTCTATTTTTTTTTTCTCCTTTAAATTGATATTTTTTTAGGCTGTTTTCCAAAAGTTAAGCCCCTGAAACAAGTCAGAACAGTGAACCCACTCACCCTATTCACAATTATTGTTGCTCCCAAACCGTTTTTAGTATCTCTGACAAATTACTCGCCATACAATATTGCCCTTGTAAGGGGAGAATGAACTGGAAGCAGCAACGTGATGTCATTCAACCTTGTATTATATCAGCATTTACAGGAAATACATTTGTTAGTGTGACCATGGGCATAGGCTAAACACTGCAGCCCTATTTTTCTCCACCTTGAGAACGGAATACAAGAAAAATATTACACGGGAAGAAAAAAAGTCAGAAAAACAACCAATACTAGAAGCCCCTCCTTCCCTGGCAGGAAAGCAAGAAATACCAGAGGTGTTAGAAGCCCTCTGGCACTGCAATTCCTGAAATTATGACAGAGCCTTCGAATTTGTTCTGGCTAGTTAGTTTGAAAACTTCCTAGAGGGAAACAGATAAATGGATAACAACATGATTATTGCCCACAGGCCCCATATGGAAAAGGAGTGTAATTTCAGTGCACTGATATGATTATATTTAATTTGCTTGCTATAGGTTGCAGCATGCCGTCTGCTGAAGAGGACAATCAGATAACCCTCTGAACGGTGCTCATGGAATTCGGAGCTTTTGGCACCAGTGCTGAAACAAGATTAATGGCAACGCGTTCCACTTTGCCTTGAAGTAGGTTTGCATCTTGTTTCACTAAATATTGTTGTTTCCTACATCCTTACTTAAATAAAAAATAAAAATAAAAAGCAAACTAAGGATTCAGAAACCTGGCAATATGAGGAACTGAGGTCTTATTTGCACACATCTTCCTCATTGATACCTGAATTTTATTAACTGAGCACTCTCTGTATTTTCTTCAGTTCAGCTTTTAACGGAGCAAGAGAAAAACCTTTTATAACTTGCTCCAGGACCCTCAAATTTAGCAACAATTTAGCCTGTCCATTGAACCTTCCAGGCAAACGAACAGCTGAATTTTCTCATTTGGAATAAGCTCCCAAATAACCTGATTCACACTGTGCTCACTTCCTTTTCCCTTCCTCCCTTTGCTCAAAGCTTTATACGCCACACTTGATAACTAGCTTAAAAGATCTACCCAAATCAAGGGACTTTTTAAAATTTTGCTACTGGGAAGTTTGATTTTTCCAAAAACATCATGTTTTAATTCCTCCTGCTACCCATTAAACACCTCTATCTCCTGTATAAGGATAAAGTAAATATGTGTCATTTCCTGTACACAGTATGAAAGTGCCTACAAATGCTGTTCAATTAAATAACAACTGATTGATTGTTGAAACCATGAAGAGTTAATATAAGCCCTCGTCTCTCTCTCTCTTTCTTTGCCCTGGAGACCTGTCAGTATGTAATTATTTTCCACACTGATGAATTTAGATTTTTGGATCTTTTCCAGCTATGTTCAACTTTCAGATTACATTCTCCTACTTATTCATTTGTGACAGACAGAGCCCCTTGGGTAACCAGCCAGCCCTGTCTTTTCTAGTCTTGCGTTTTGGGAACTCCACCCTCGGTAAGATCTGTACCCCTGAGCTATTCCACTCAACAGGAAAACATTTTTTATTGTGTAACGCACCTTGCTGAACACTGCAAAGGAATTGAAGCTTTCTTAAGGTCCAATCTTGTCCCACGTCTCTCAGACACAGCACCAGAAACCAACAAAAAAACCCCAAACTTTCCTTCAACATCTAACGTACTACATTGAGATACAAAGGCCTTTTTTTTTTTTTTTCCCCCCTCCTCTTCATGCAAACTTTTATAGTGCAATAAGCTCAAGTACCCACAAAGAACTGAGGTTATTTTTATTAAATGTGTCATTTCTCTGGACATGTAGGATACTCTCAGAGTAAGGGAAAACAAATGTGGTCCGGTATAAGCTTATTTTTTCAAGCTAAAATGAGATATTAGTCTTTATTTGCTTTTCATTCATTCATTCATGGCATATATAATGTTTCGCTTCCATTTCCAGACCGTTCAACTTTAGATACAAAAATGTAGTGGTCTGATGGAAGACACTGGAAATTAAATGTGGTTGGAGTTTCCAGAAAAAAATTACCATGGCATTTCCAACTCATTCCAATTGTGTGCGAGGCAGGCTGATCCTCTGAGAAACCTTCACTGTTTGAATGCAGAATTCTTTTTTTCTCTTTTCTTTGAAGGGATTATTCCTTATAACTATGTGCCACTGAAGGCACGCAAGATATAAGCAGTTCAGTATTAATTCAAGATTCTCTCTTTCCTTTTGCATTCCTTCTTGCTAGTAAAATTTGAATGCCTACAATCTCATTCCTATATATTTTTTGGAGTCCTAAGCTCTTTAGGCCTCTCCTACAAGCCATTGTCAACGAAGGGAAAATGAATGAAGGACCAGCCTCTGGTCTGACTCTATTTCACCATCTTGACAGTTTTGTAGAAGTTTTCAGAATCATATCTTCAGGGAATCCACTCCACAGAGCAAGTTTACCTTTACATTTTCTACAAACTCCGTTCAGATTTTTCCAAAATTCAGAGAATGTACAGTTCTGTGTATGTCAAAATTAACATTACATGGCCAAAATTATTCAGTCGTCTTCTTCACCCAATAGAGCATATCACTCATGCTTTGGGGAAAGCAACGCTGCTATCTCTGTCCAAATAAATGATCACTAGAAAAATAAACCTGAACTGTAAACAGATTGTTGGACAGAGGTATACATGAGGGACCCGAAAGCCATCTGTTGAAGACTGGTCTTTTTTGTTCAATTTCTCCTAGTTTATTAATAAACAGTTGATTGCAATAACAGCATAATTCCAAAAATCTTAAGAGATAAGCACTTTATCTGAAGAAACCATCTTGCCTAGAGGCTACTGAAACAGTCAATTTGGGTTCCCTTTTATTTTTCTTTTAGGAATATAATGATGATGTGGGTATATTTTAATATAGTTTTTAGTACACTGTTAACCCACTATCAAAATCATATGCTGTCAAGCACAAATTTACAAAATAAAATTAGGGAAAACATTAATTATGAAAACATTAAGGTTTGGTGTGTTGGAAGCACTGCAGAAAGCAAAACAGGAGGAACAAGAACAAGGTCATCCAGAACAGAAAGTCATTTCTGATACCCGAGGCGTGTTGCTATCAGTAAGGAGTCACATTGTACAGAAGTGTTGTGTCTTAGTGCTCTGTCGGTCTGTCCGTGTCAGTACTGTCTGGTCTTGGCTAATATTTGGGGTGGAGCATCTCTCCTGGGAGGACAGACTCAGAGAGTTGTTCTGCCTGGAAAACAGAAGGTTCCAAGGAGACCGTATAGCAGCTTTCCATTACCTGAAGGGTTTACAGTAAAGCTGGAGAGGGACTTTTTACAAGGGCATGCAGTGATAGGATGACAGCTAATGGCTTCAAACTGAAAGAGGATAGACTTAGATTAGATATGAGGAAGAAATTCTTTCCTGTGAAGATGGTGAGACATTGGTACAGGTTGCCCAGGGAAGTTGTGGGTGTCCCAAACCCTGGAGGTGTTGAAGGCCAGGCTGGATGGGGCTTTAAGCAACCTGGTGGGAGGTGTCCCTGCCCAGGGCAGGGGGGATGGAACTAGATGGTTTTTAAAGCCCCTTCCAATTCTAACCATTCTATGATTTCTTTCTTCCTGACGAATACCAAAACTCTTAAAGTTCTCCCACTGGGGTGTTGGAGGAACAAGTTCAAAGCCTGACCACAACTTCAAGTGATTGATCAGTGTAAGCCCAGTGCTGACCCATGGGGAGAGCAGGCTGGCTGCAAGAGCAGAGGCAAGCAGAGACTCATGGTGTTATGCACCCTACCACATCACCACTCCGCTCCCAACTGCTCAGCATAAAGGGGTCCCCAGTACAGAGACAGAAGCAAGAAGGAAGGGGATCACCATAACAGATAATTTGGGGCAATTAAGTTGAATGCAAATTGAAAAGAAAGACATAGAGTTTCCCTTCCCCTAGGCTGGGTAAAATATGGAAGATCTGAAGTAAAGATATCTTCTCTGCTTTGATTTATAGAGCAGGCAGAGAATGCCAGATGACTGTGTTGTTTTGTACAGCTGGTGATGTTGTATGTCAACAGTAATTGTCAAAAAAGGTTGTTTTACTCATTTTTCCAATGCGTTTTCTTTCCTTGACACAGTGCTGTTGGTGATGTGATTTGGTTCCTTTCAAATCTTCCTGGATTCCAAATCCTCTGGCTCAGAAAAGGATCGTCTATGAATACCAGAGGTTATCCAGACTTCAGTTCTTCATTTATCCTTATACTTGATGATCCTTACAAGGAAAGATCCTTACAATGCACATTCAAAGAGAGACAATTTGAGACATTATCATTTGTTTTGTTTTCTTTGGCACCAGTGTGTCTGTGTTTAGTAGGATGTCCTCCTCCCAGATCTGGCACATTTGAAGTGATAACATTAACATCACAGGAGACAGAGAGAATACATTGGTAAGGATAATCATATGACATTTTTGTATATTCTATAAACTTAAAGTAGTAGGGAAAGAAAGATGTCTACAGAGCTGCTGGAAGGAAAAAAAAAGCACTACTAAAATGATTGCAATCAACTGAAAATTTTGTTATGGCCTAGGAAGAAGCATAGAGTCTGGCTGAAGTCTCTGCCATCAATGCCATGTGAGCAAGGAACTCATCTAGCAGCCCAAATGACAAAATCAGTATCATTTATTTACTCCCAAGGAAAGAAACAATTTCAGAATATGTTTTACCATTTATCTGAGCAACAGAACTGTGGCTGGTCAAGAGTTTCCTTGGAAATGTGTCTGTATGTTTTTTGCCAAATTAATATTTTGTCTCTTGAAATGGAGATTATTTCAATTTTTATTTCTTTTTATTCCATATTCAGATAACTGGGTTATTTCTTTCTGGGAAAATGCAACCAGAATCGAGATATTTCACTCTATATACTGCATGATAATTTTTTTTCAAGACGTATCATTAGCAAACTGTATCTGCCACGCTGTTCCATGGAACATGTAGTTCAGGTGATTTACGGCCTCTCTTTATAAGGAGATCCTGTCTCGGGTAGACCACGATACACTGGCAGGGCCATATGATGGAGTAGACAAGTCACATTATTACCTCATTGAAGCTGCGGCCTAACTCACAGGGACTTCTTGCATGAGGTACCCTAACATCTGCTGTGCTGGGCATACTGATTCTTTGTAAACCACCACAAGAGATTATTTACAGGCTGTGGGGAATTTGTTCCGATATCCCCTGCTAATGAACTTTGCTGTTTCCCAAGTGATCTCTTCCCTCCAGTATAGAGCACTCTACATAGTAGGGTTTCACTAAACCCTTAGGCAAGGAGAAATCTGGCAGCCCAGATAATTCCCCCAGCATTCCTGTATAGAAACCGTGGCAGCATTCGTCAAACCATCGGTGATCCACCCGAAATCCATCAATGCGTTTCAATTGAGTTTCTAAGCCTATTTTCTTAGGTTTATCGTGCTATTGTCCAAGATTAATAAAGCAAAGACCAAAATTAATAAATAAATGTTTATCTCTGAGCAATGAATAGTAATTTATAAGTCTCTGAATTTTAGGAAGCTATTTGGTTGTGGTAGTGAAAGGTGTTATTAGGTAAAGAGGAGGGATGGGGCATTTACAAACATAGGAAACAAATAAACAGGTTCACCTTATATTTCCTGGCTGTCACCTAAAGGCTGACTTCTTTGGATAGTACCTTTAGGCTTTTCCTTTCTGCTTCATTCTTTCTCTTATTTCAACTTGGGGATAATTATTATCACTTTACTTTGTGAGAGAAGAATGCCTTTGAAAGGGCTAATGTCTCTACCCCTCAGGTATTTTTTTTTTTTTTTTAACACAGAAATTTCCACATATAATTCCATATAATCCAGACCCTAAATTTTACTATTACTCATGCAATCACAGATACGTTGGCTGGAAGGGACTGATGAGGGTCTTCGGTCCAGTTTCCCCACCTGACGCAGAGCTGTCGCTGGCACTAGCTCAGGCTGTAGGTGGCTGCCCTGAACGACTCCAGACTGCACGAGTCACCAGGGCTCGCAGGATTAAGACTCACTTACACACCTACTAACACAAGACCTGCCTCCTCACTTTCCTTTTCCTTTTAAAACAGGTGGTGCTTTCCTCAGGCTGTCCCTTTAAAAGCGATTTGGTGCCAAATATCAGTAAAAGGATGCTGGCAACACTTTTTAATAAAAGGCAAATCCCACTTACCACTTTTGATATTCATTTTAGTAACATTAATCATGATGAATTCATTCAACATGTCGCATGACTGCTGTGTGTAATTTCTTAGGAATTCCATTTTCATTTAACATTAATTAAAGAGCACTTATTATAGTGTTACCAAAATTAATTCCCGGTCTGCAGCCCTGTCTGCCAAGTTTCAACCTTCAGCAAATTATTATGGGTGAGTTATAGACCCTGGGAAAATGAGGTCTATAATGGAATATTAACTATAGTGATGCATTCATCACTATATTACAGTAAGGGCAACGTTCAGGGAGATGGTGATCTTCCAAAATAATGCACTCCATGATCCTGCTTCTGTCTAGCCCTTTAAGACAGTTATTGAAGCCTACAGAAATTAGAGATAGTTAGCAAGCTTGTTTAATCCAATAGGGTTTGTGAGACACTCTATCCTTCTTGCTTAGAGTCTGTTTGATTATGATACACTGATCAGACTCAGGATATTACCTCTTTGGCAATTCAGCTTCCTGCTGCTGAAGCTGTACAGACACCGTGGCAATATTTTTGATACAGCCCAGCAGAGCTAAGTGTCGTTCATTAAAAGAAGATTTATTCACATGCATCTGTCTTGAATCTGTCATATTCTCCCTAAAGGGACTCCAGCATTTACTATGTCTTTTTTTTTTTTCCATCTATGACATTCACCATGGAGTATATAATTTTAGTTTTCCCATATTTTCAGCACCAAAATAGCAGTTTTGTATATCTTAAAGGATTTTGCTATATCCTGTTTTTGCAAGAAACCCTAGCGAGACCATGAATTATATAACAGACCTTCCAGGAGGAGAGAATTTTGGGCATTACTTTTCTTCTTGTTTTATGCAAGTTCACACACCATTAGTTGGTCCCTTTTTCTGGCATCTTTCCTGTAAAATTCTGAGCAGCTCCAAAGCCTTCCTGCTGAGCAAATAAAAAAATTTAAGGCAAACAGATTGATTTTTGCCAAGATTGGGATAGCTTTCGTTTTGTTTTTTTTTTTTAACCGAATAAAGAAAAAAAGTGCAGGGGGAAACCGTACAGGGGTATGTGTGCCTTTCTTTCCAGTCACGTATTTAATATTTGTGTTTGGGAAAGTTGTTCCCCAAAGTGGCACCTACAGAATTTCATTCCCTGAAACAATGCTGAACTTTGAAGGTATTTAAAACCCAAGAAGACCTAAGGTATGTCTGCAATGACAAGTGACAGAGAAGGGGCTAGTGCTGCCCATGGGTCAGATTGTAACCCAGTTGAGAAGGTGTATGGCTGAGACTAAGACATCTGCCTTGCTTCTAGTCTCGAGCTGCTCCATGTCTCAAGGGCTTTGAGGAAAGTCAGAGGAGCTCTGATTGTCTGGACACAACTGGGAGGGCAGATCCCACGGTTCTCATCAATAAAAATAATACAGCTACCTACATTCTGCTTCCAGACATAAAAAAAAAAAAAACAAAAAAAACACTGAAGCCATCCCAAAATCACAACAAGCCTTGACTTCAGCTTTCTGTGATTCAAAACTGGATGAGTCACCATCTACTGCATTGGTGAGGTATCCCCACAGCTCACGACCCCATTTCCTAAGGCAAGAGGAACCCCTACCATTCAGCTACTGGTCAACACACTCAATGGGCAATGAGTTTCATATCATTTCTTTGCCTGAGTGTATTTGATCCTGGACCTTCTCCAACATTGAACCTGGTCCCCTGACCAGAGGGGAGACCACGGAGGAGCCTTGTAGTGAGCCCAGGCTCCTAACCTGATGCTATGTATATCAGGAAATTATCATTACAGTATTGCAATGCCAAACCTAAGCCATTCTTTGGTATTAACCCTTAGGATCTCAACATTCAAACCCAAATATATATATATATATATTTTTTTATATATATATATATATGTATATATAAAATAAATATCTAACGCGATTAGACTCAATCACAAAACCACAGGTCTGTACTTGCTTGGTGGAAAGGTTACTCTTGAGGCTATAGTGACAGACTGATATAACCTTTGGTTTCCAATAACTACACGAAACAACTCCTTTCCCGAGCACTGGGCTCTCTTCCTAAACTTCAAAAATAATTCACCACACACAACTCTGCAAAGCTTCTAATGGAAGATTCCCTGGGATCACAGGCACTGTTCTGCTGCCCATGGCCTCAAAACCACCCAGTCAGGGAACAGCAATACTGCACCAGTAACTACTCTTGCGTGATCACAGTCAGATATTTTAAATTTATGAAGATTAGTCTGGCCAAGTTTGCAGAGCTGGAGCAAGGAGTGTCAGTGCCGGGAAGACATCTCCCTTTTTAGCACCGCTGCCCTGGGTGTTTCAACATTTCTGCTTGAAAGAAGACATCTCGATTGTGATGGAGACATGAGCCCTCCCCTCCTCACTCACACAGCTCGAAGGGGAGAGAGGAGGCAGGAGAAGGCAGTGCTTTCCCCTCCCCATCCCACCCAGGAGACCACCTCAAGCACCAATCCATCAAGGGCCAGCCACTGCCTGTGGGGCTTCGGCACAAGGTTTATTCCAAGAGGGCAGCAGCAATATACCTCATATGCAACAGTGTTCTCCACTGATGAGAATTTGACGGATCTTGTTTACTCCAGGACTTCTCCCAGGTGTCCCTCAGAGTACTTGATCTGTGCTTGGCTCCTGTGTGTCACATGCCAGCACGCTTTTTGTACTTCGACGGGAATTTATGCTCAGCAAAAGCATGATCTCCTGAAAACAAACTATTGTCTAAAAAATCACTCCTTGAAAACTTTCAGCAACAGCTTACAAAGAAACAGAAGTTCTCAAACCTCTGCAAGTGGCTGTCTGTGTGATGTGAACTGTTCAAAGCTACAAGCTCTAATTCAATGCAGTGATCTATGCAAAAAAGGTTTAGAGTTGGGACTGTGATTATCAGACTGAACGTACTAAAAATCACAGTGACCTCACTCAGAAATCAATGATTAACTACTAAACTATTAGCTCCTTGATACACATTTACTTTTTCCACGTAAAAAAATTGAAGAGAAAGTTTAAGCAAGACACAAAGAAATAACTCCTCAGATAAAAACCCAGCTTCTGTCAAACTTAATACTACTAGGTGTTGAGTCACACGGCTGCTACCATTTAACATCCTGCCAGAATATGTAAGAACAACATACATTAAGGGATTTTTTTTTTTGTCTTTTCTTGCAAGGTGACATCCATCACGTTCAAGCAGCAACTTGCAACAGTTTGCTCTAAAATACACTTTGTAAGTGCTGCAGGTGAAGTTCAAAGCACACATCAGCGGGTTCTGGGTCATGCACAGGCACACATCCGAGAGGGAGAGGTCCCCCTGACATTTTCAGGTAAGAGTTTCTTATGTACTTTTCACAGACTTCCTCTAGGCCCTGCCAAACTCTGCCAACACATGCCTTTGGTATGAATAAAAGAATCAACTAAGAAAACGCATCTGTCACTAGCAGGAAACGTGCTACTACCTGGTGACTCATTCAAATAACATTTTCAGCAAGGATGTGAGTTTCACCTAATTGATGACAATAATTCTGTGGACATATTTCACTCTGCTATTCAATTGTAGTCCACTTCAGGCTTGTCCACATTAGTTGGACAAGCAGCTAATAAAGGTTATTACAAATCAACCCCCCTAAATAGATGCCTGGTTGTTCACAGTATCACCAAAAAAAAAAAAAAAAACCCACAAAACCCACCAATGTTCACAGCAAGGTTACTGAAACAATGGAAAATAAAATACAATGTGTCCTTATGGTACTAAAACAAATGTATAACACAGAGGCAAAAAGTTACCAAAAATAAATCTGTGGGAAAGTAAATAAGAGAAAAACCAAGGTATCCATCTTACCTCTGTTGCATGTAATATTTTCTGATCTCATCATGAAATCCCTTAGTTTTGTTATTTGCACGGTAAAGAAAAAAAAAAAATCAAAGACCAGACCGGTATCATGCAAAACTTCAAACCTAACTGCAAGAACTGAGGTCAAACAGGAAAAGGGCCTATATTTCACTTAGGATTACGCGCAGAGTGCCGGGACTTTCCTACCACCTCTGTAGCTCACAGTCAGTGAATAAGCAGCACTAAATTCAAGTGACATTACTCTTATGAAACCCAAACTCAGTCCTGCGGACTGCTTGCACAAAGAAAAAAAAAAAAAAATATTTCAGCAGACATTTTTTCCTTTAGTTAAGCTTTTTCTGGTTTTGGGAGGAGAGGGGTTGCTTTTTTGTTTGGGGTTTTTTTCCTTTGTTTTTGTTGGGTTTTTTAGCTTTGTTGGGAAGGAGGCTAGGTCAGCCACTGCAGCAAACAGCAAGCAAGTAGGTGTGCCTGCGCTGGCACATTTTCCACACTTTAACTTTTGCCTGATCATAAAATTGCTTTTTAAAAGACTGTTTTGGGTTAGTTTCCCAGGCTTTGGAAAGAGAGAGGAGACATGGCTTAGCAGATCATTCTGTCCACACCCAGCTAATTCTGCAGATAATACTGAACTCCTACAAGGATATTACTAAAGAAATATCACTACGGCAGATTTTCCTCCCTTTTACCAGCCCCTTATTGAAAAGGGGCTTCACCTTACCTCTGTCAGTCAGCGGTGCCTTTTGGTGTATACTTCAGTAGGCTTTGCTCAAATCCAATGGGCCTCACACTCAAGCTGCACAGAAACTTTACAAGGCTTTTAGTGACCATCTAAGCTTTACCCAGTCCTTCTAGAGTGGCTACTGCAGGGAATGCAACACTGAAGCGCGTAAGTAGATTGAATCGATAATACATTCATCCCAAATGGTGTCTACAGGCCCCTTCAGACATGGGTCATTATATCCTTTCCAGAAATATCAGAAAGGATATAAGGATATGCTAACATTATGCATTTAAGTGTTCATTGCATGTAGCTCTCTAAAATCTCACTGTCGAAACATAGTTCTGTTTCTAAGACAACTGGCAGAATAGTCAAAGCTTATGACATTTAAGGTCTAGCTACAAAAACAGCTTGATACCTTGAGGCTGCAATGTAGTAAAACCAATTGCCCCATTGCTCAATTCTATATGAAATATTCAGAAATAATTATCCATAATTGCTTGGGAACACTATCATTTTATATGGTTTTAGACCCTTGAATATTTCAATGAGCTCAGTAGGTGTATCAGGCAACAGCTGTTTAACAGGTTAAACTCCCATTTAACTCACCAAAAAAAGGAAACACAAATGAATAAACTGACAATTGGTTGTAAATCACACTAACCCAGATGCTACTGTGTGGTGAGGAACCGTAAATTTAGCTCTTTTTATTCTTTAAAGTGGAGAGCTTTTCCACAGGAGCTGAAGAAAATTTAGTGTCTAATGAACACTGAATTTCCATTTCTCTGACATTTCACTGTAAGCATTAACTTGTTGTGGAGACATTTCTTAATTTCCTTTGAAAATCCTGGTTCCTGAGTCTATGGAGTCAAAAGTCCCCCTTTTGGCTGAAGATCAGAGCAGATTAAAGCATCATATCTCCCCTGGGTTTCCTAAAAGACACACTCTTTGTTAGTTCAAATTTGGTCCCAAACCAAGACCTCCTGAGCTGGGTTCTCTGGTCTGTGTAAGTTCTTCAGAGATCAGGCTCCTTCTTCTACAGGGGGCTGGCGAGTACTGGTTGAACCAGCAAAAGGATGCCAGTGCATTGTTAGAAAAGAGTCAAAATTGCCAATGAGGTGACAAACAGGAGTACTGAAAGTTGGGAGAGGCAAAACTATTTTTCTCCCCATACTTCAAAACTGCTTTTACAAGCTGTGCACATCTAAGCTTCAACTTGCAAAGTTCTGACTGATGTCTACTGACCTGTCCACCTGTACAACTTAGTTACGCAGAAGCTGCTATAAATTCCAGAGGTATAGAAACCTTTTCTTTCTTCTCATATCCTCAGACATAATAACTGCTGAATGCATGAAGGAAGGACCTTGTAGGTAATTGGCTTTCCAAAATAGAGATCGACAAAATATATGAGGTGCAGATTTGGTCAGACAGAACATTTTTAGGAGGAAGGCAGGTTTTCACAAAACTTCCATTATAAAGCTTTCTTTGGTCTGAGATGGTTTTTCCAGTCCAAACTCAGGAGAAAGAATCCACTCTAAAACAGCCTCATTAGAATGATGTTCCTCTCTGAACATGCCTATAGATTTAAATTCCATTTCAATGTGTCTTTGGAAAAAATGTGAAGATTACAGAAGATGATCTTAAAGGTGTCTTCCAACTGAGATGATTCTATGATTCTAAGAATCATCTACCTCCCATTTAGGATTTGGGCCTCTATTGCTCTTCATGTAGTGAAGGTGGCTCTGCAACAAGCTCATTTTACTCAACAGACATCCTCATGCATTGATTTTCCAGCCAATATCGAAAGAAAAGAAGTGAATCATCTGGGCCAGTGTATTGAATTGGCTGAATTCAGTATCATGGAGGACTGAGAGGCTCTGACTTACAACCTCTCCCTTCAGCTGTGAGGAATGGGAGCTATTTTCCTGCATGGACTCAAGCCTAATTGAGTAAGATGATGTAATATTTGGAAAATTGCTCTAACTGGTGTAGTTAGCACCACAGTGGTATTTTTCCAAAGGTAAACATCACTATCTTTTAACCAATTGCTAAGGAATTTGTTGTGGTAAAACTGTTTATCTTCAACGAAAGTTCTACAGCTATTTCTGTTTCTCAGGATTGCCCAAATTAATTATTTTTCAGAATTTCAATTGCATATATTCAAACACTTTTCTTCTGTCTGCCTTAGCATTTGCTGTAAGATTTTATAGTTCTCACCTCTTCCTATGTGGCCCCCTTAATAAAATACATTTTGTGTGTTATGAAGGAGAAGAGATGACTTGGGAAATGTGGTTGTTTGGGAATTGTCCATCTCCACCATACCACACTATTTGCTGACACCGCACTGGGCAGTGACATCTCTAATTTCACCCCTCCATCATTTGTTAGATTGGTTTTCGTTCCCCTTTAAGACACAGAATTCGTTGCAGTAAAGATGAAAATGAGGAGCTCGTTTCCATAACAATTTTTTTTAAAAAAAACCTTGAGTATTATGAAGTGTCACTCAGCTGAAATTCTGCTAAGATGTCCAAAATGACTGCTTTTCCTTGCATTAATCTTTCAAAAAGGTGTTCAGCATCTATCAAAATTCCTTCTATAAACAGGATTAACTTTTTTTTATTTTTTAATATTTTTTTTTTTTTTTTTACCATTTCAGGTAATGACACTTGACTTGCTCCGTAACATGCGGGGAAGTCTGGTGAATGTTACGGTTGTTTGGCAGAGAGGAAGTGACTGCATCATTAACACTATCCAGAAGTGAGTGGTGATAAACCCTGGCACGGCAACAAAAAGAATAGCCAGGCGGAGTGACACGAGAACTTGTGGAGTACATTCTGCAGTTGAAGGCAGAAACCCACATGAACTCAAAACACAACCAGTTCAAATAAACCTTGTCCCCTGTAAGCTATAAACAGAGTAAGTTCAAGAGTGAATGTATTGGGTATGGCATGGAAGTGAAGTGAGATAAGATGTTTTCTTCTACTACTTCTTTTCATACAAAAATTAAGTACATTTCAGCTTTACAATAAGTACAATTCACAACATAATTAAGTGTAATCCATTTAGTGAAGTCCAGTTGTAGCTACCATCTTGAATCTATCTTTCAAGAATTCCCTGCTGTTATTATCTTACAGCTTTGGCAGTTTAATTGAGCCTGAATGGCAGCTCACTCCGTTAACAAAGTACGATATCAGACTTGCAGTTCAGAAAGAAACAGAAGTGCACTAGATATTTTCTCGGATTCTGATGCGCTGCTCCTGTTTTAACTTTAAGCCACATAAGCTACATGACTTTCTACATAGCGTTCATGTTCCTATACGCTGCTTATGCTGAATTATTGCTGTCATTCCCCTTTTAGTGTGAAATATGAGCCAGTTAATGGATTTACCTTATTTCCATTCACAATAGAAACTCAGACAGGACTGAAAGAAAAAAATTCTACCTATAAGTGATGAAATACCACACAAAATATTTGTATCTAAGAACGCATTCATAAACTAAGCCATTTTTGAGCTTTCAGTGAGGAAGTATTAAGTTCCAATAGATACTAACCTGCTTTAGCATGAATTCCATCCACCCTAATCTATCCATCTGTTCTATTCTGGAGTAATAGCTCACATCCCATCGCATCTAAAATAAACTTTTGCTAATGAGTTCAAGGGAATCAGAATATTTGCTTTGGCATCCTGGATATTTATATTTCACAGACTTAGCCCATTCTGACCTAATCAGCAACAGAAGAACACACTAACCTTTCCTCAGTGTCCCTAAGTCAGCAAGTTTGATAGCCAAGCACAAAGTCAGGTAGTCCAGATAATTTTTTAGGAAAACAAGAATCAAAGTCTTGAGAGAATAATATGAGATTCTAACCTGCACAGAGAAAGGTTAAATACAGATAATATTTGAACTAGAAATGCACTGACCTAGACTGAATTCTTTCTTCTATCTCAGTAGTTATAGTATTTGTTTGTCCAAGCAATGGCTAATTAAGTTCTCGTGCCAGCACATTAAAACATTAAATCAGAATGGGAAAGATTAACTCAATTGATGGCAAATATATAACTCAAGCACTGATGGTACCAATAACACAGAGTTTGTATGTCAGCTTACAGTATACGCCTACTGCACATTTTGGAAGCTCAAACACAGCTTTCCAGCAGCTGTTGACGACTGGAAGAAAGAATGAGTTAAGTGAAAAGCCTTAATCTTTTAGAGTTAAATTATCAGAAACATCTGACTTAGGTGACTTAGCTCCTCAGAAGTATCCTAACTCCCAATGAATTACATCTTGGGTCCCCTTGGGTCTACAGGCATGTAACGTGGTAGTGCGATCCACCTATCAAGTGCTTAAATGAGTGCTTATTAAGCATCCCCATTAAGGGCACTAAAACACTGCAGTGCAGTCTCAATACAGCTATATCCGTATCTGTTCTTTCACAAGTCAGCTGGGAATACCTCAAAGTTACCTAAACCTTGTTGTCATGGAATCCCTGGACATCCTCTTGGGTGTCCATGACTTACTAAAGCACCCAGACATCTACCATGTTTCGGTACTTTTGTAAACCCCACCCTTTGCATTCAGCATCTTTTCATGGTGTAACTACATATACCTCTTTTCTTCAGTTCTTTGTTGCTTATTTTCTTTCCCTGCATGAAATCAGTGAGATATATACCTAGGCATGCCTAAGCAAAATGCAAGAGTTTTTGATTTGGACAGATAAGGTATTTGGGAAGGTTGATTGTTTTTGGAACTAGGTTGGTGTCCCACACAGAACTATGCACACAACAGATTTTTTTTTGAGTTATTGAAAAAAAACCCCACCAGTCCACCATGATGCTTTTCTAATAAATCAAAAGTGTCAGAAGAAAATTGTAGTCGAATATGAAGATTCATTTCACCTCAGATGAAACATGAACTTACATTTCAAGTGGAATTACATGTATTTCATTTTGGACACATGTAATATTAAAACTAGTTAAAGTACAAGCGTGAAAAGTTTAGTAATGGCTGAAATTAATATTTCCAAGGCAATCAAGGCTCTAGTACTCAACAATACTTTAGCACTTTACTCCAACTAGATTTCAAAAATCTGTTTCATAGCCTGATGGTATCAGTTTCCAAACCAGCACTGTCAATATTCAGGCAAAGAATTTCTAGTAATATAAATAATTCTGATGACCCTACTGAGCAGAATAAATTTTTAAAGTCCTTCTGTCATTGCAGGGACATAATCTGAAATGTGATCTTTTCTTTCTGAAAAAAAAAAACCCCGAAATTTCTTTCTGAAATCAGCCTTTTGCAAGCTGAAGATGACCAGGCCACCCTACCAGTGAGCTAACCCTCTGTACTCACATTCCATTCTGAAAAAGTTAGACAGTGTGTTCATGCTCAGCAATGGCCAAGCTGATAAAAGCAGAGGCTGTCATGGTGAGTTGGAGTATATTTGGAATGTACATATGGAGATATCTAGTCACAGACAAACAGCTGGCAACAGCGCATTGACCTCTTTGCTGCCTTATGAGCCACTGATGCTCAGGAACACAGAAGCACCTGTGAAATTACAGAATAAGAGCCAGGAAAAATTCTTGCTCACAGGAGTTCATACCACCGCCAAGCCCAGCCAGGTACCTCATCCCACAGACAGACCTATTCAAGATAAATCCCTGAACTCCCTCTCTGGTCAGTGAGGCACAGTCCAAGCCTCACAGTAAAATAAACACAGATACAGAAACAGGATCACAGAATTGTAGGGGTTTGGTAAGGACCTTCAGAGATCATCTAGTCCAACCCCCTGCCAAGGCAGGGTCACCCAGAGCAGGCTGGACAGGAACGTATCCAGGCGGGTTTTTAATATCTCCAGAGAAGGAGACTCCACACCCTCTCTTGGCAGCCTATTCCAGGACTCTGGCACCCTCAAAGGAAAGAAGTTCGTCCTCATGTTTAGATGGAACTTCTTGTGTTCCATCTTGTGTCCATTAAACATGGCTTCACCTTTCTTGCCAGGGCCTGTGGATGTGTCAACTGTATCCTATGTGTCAGATCCACACTGTGCAACACCTCTTCTCCATCCACTGCAAAACGTACTTCACTAACCCAATTAATAAGAGGTCTGTGCTATAACACAGTCCTGAAAACAAATTGTCTGGTGTTGAGGAGATCCAAGTAAGTCTTACTAGCAGTGTTCAATACAGCTTCAACCTTTGCCGTAAAAAGTCACTGTGGATTTATAATTGTAGCGTTTGTCAACCTGAATAACTTTTTCTCTTGAACAAGCATCTGACAGCTTTGTTTTTCCAGATAGTCTGCTTACTCTCCCTCATCAACTCTCAAATGAGCCCAGTGTACTGCTGCTGTACTTCTACTCATGAGCTCAAGGGTTGCTGTTGGTGACTGTGGCTGCACCCTCAAGACGTACATCTATTGATGGATATTCAGGACAACTTTGGGCTATTTTCTCTCCAGAATACTGCTATTCATCTAACCATTGCAGCATAGGACTTGATGAGGACACGTTCAATCCTCAAAAAAAATTGAACAAATATTTGAGCTTTAGCTGGTTTCATGCTCTAACTATTTTGACTATATTCCTAGAAGCAACCTCACCAGCTTTTTTTAAGCTAACTCAAATATGCCCGACAGTCAAATGAAAATTCTCTTCCCGATTACAGCTCTTTTCCAGAAAAAATCTGAAAGTTCAATCCATAACTTAGCACAGCAGTCAGTTGCCTAAATGTAAGCACCCTGTGCTATTTAAGATGTTCCAGAACATCTGAGATGCCTTCATAGGAATTGTAAATAAGCCATAAAACCTCTGGGAGAGAAGGCTCTTAAAGGTATTCTAGCTTCGTGATGTTAAAGTGCCTTAAAGGGCAGAAACATCTCTTTTTAAGCAACTGAATCTCTACCCAATTTGACAGAACACCAAGAAGGAAATATTTTCTAAAATTCTTTTTTTTTTAATAGATATTGGTCAAATAACCTTCGTAAAAACCAAGGACAGCATCACTGGATCCAGTACCACCTTTGGTAGTTCCTGATGAAGTATTTCTGGTTTGTGGCACCTCCTTTCTCTTTTTGTCTTGTTTCAACTTTTCAAAGACTTTACCACAGAAATACCTGTCACACATAGAAATACTGTATTTGTGTCTCTTTGAAATCTCTTCTTCTTTGTACAGTCCTCATCCCGGGTTTGTCTCAAATTAAAAAAGTATTTCACACTCACATCTCTGCTGTAGCTTTAAATAGATATAAAATAACAAGTATATAGAGCCTCAAGACATCTCCATTAGATGATCAAAAGAAATTATTCCACAAAGAGGTTAAGCTGAGATAGGGTCTTCAGCTATTCCTTCTTTACTTTTGTGTGAATTAGTCTTGGGGATTTTTTTTTTACTGCTGGTATTCATGGGGGGTTTTCTGCAGATATTTTCAGCAGTTGGTTGTCAAAACTTTTTCTGGAAAGCACTGTCAAGATAAACATTCTACCGATCTAATCTTGTAGTAGCCCTGTTTAATTAAACTTACAGTGTTTCTTCACATTAAGGAATTTTTTTAGCTCTTGAAACCTACGTATAAAGCCAAACTCTTGGTTTGTTGGAAATGCTTTTTTGGGAAAAAGGAGATGATTCAAAATGCCCTGTTTCAAAGTGTTACCACACAAGTAAATAAAGAGCTTACCTCCTCTGGGAAATGCCATATAATGGATTTAAAAGATGAACAAAATCCCTGTGTTTATTCAGTCTAATGGATAAAAAGGACAAACTCACTCACCTATCACAATGGTCAATTGTACAAGGAGCTGAAACAGACCATTTCTGACAGACAGTGAAAAATAACATTTTTGCCCATAAAAAAACCGTAACAAACCAAAACAAAAACCTATGTTGTATTTCATATGGAAAAGCCAATAGAAGTCCCCAGCCAAGCTTTTTTATCACTAAACTATCTTGATTTATATTTTGTTTGAAGTTCTCAAAATGAAACTTTCAGTCTCTCACTCGCTAAAAATAAACTTGCCGTAGCTGGTTAGGAGGCAGCTGACGCAGGCAAAGTTTGAGCATTCAACCCTTATGAGAAGAACAACTGAGGAATTACTCTTTCATTCCGAAGAAAACAAGCATGACTTCTATATAGTTAAGATTCAAGTCTGAAAATCCTTAGTAGTAAATGGTTCAGCTGAAGCTGATATATTAAATGGATTTGCAGAACCTGCCCATTTGCTGAGAAAACTCAACATCATTAATGAAAAAATGCACATTTTCTCCGTACATTTCAGTTGATATATCTCTAGTTACCTATTAAGAGTTGAAGCACTGATAGATGTTGTGCATCCCTTAAAATAAAGCATTCCCTATAAACATTTCTTCTTTAGATTTAAATTGTAAGTTGAGAGAATTTGACTGGTAGTCAGTCAATGTCTTTCCACGTTTTTCACCAACGCTTCTTTCAAAGGATAGGTGAGATACATCACCACTTACTGGGAAGCAAAAATAGGGCTGTCATATCCATGCATGAATAATACAGCATGGGGAGTGAATTCTGACTCCATCCTGAATAGGAGAGAATATTAAATATCCCTTGTATCCCTTTTCCCCACTGTCCCTTTTTTTTTTTGGCAATACTCTGTCACGAATGGTTTGCAGTGGCTGGTTGCTTTGGGACTAGATGACCTCTCCAGGTTTCCACTTACCCTATTAAGATTCTAAGAATTTTGACCCAGAAAATATGTTACTTATATAGGTAGGTGTCTGTTTGAGGACATTAGCAGTGCTAATTCAAATATGATTTATGTAGTTGGTACTGAACTCCAACGAGCCCAACACACACTCTCAGACCTGGATATTAGTTCCTGAGCTACCCATAAGGACATACCCTAACCTCTGTGCCGAAAAGCAGTAAAGATAATAAATTAATGACCTGCAGGACAGAGAATCCGGATTATTTCAGACCAAAAGGAAGGGAAGCGGTTCGGAGGACTCTTCGTAAGCGAAGAGACCAAGTACCTCCTTCGCACCTCATTCCTCCTTTCTTATATCAGAATGATCACACTTTAATAACTACATGGACTTGACTCTGGACAGTGCAGGCAGTCTGTTCTACATCAAAACCAAGTCATCATTATCCCTCCTAATTATAACTATTCTTTCCCTCCCCAACATTAGCTCTTTTCATATTTCTTTTCCGATCATTTACTTTTTTTTTTTTACTTAGATCTTATCACAAACATAAAAATATGGAAACCAAACAATCTTGCAGTCACTGTTTGCTGATTTCTTTAGATTTATTCTAGCTTCATAGTAATGTTATACAGGTCAGTCCTGCGGGGTTTCATGATCCAGCTCCAATATATAATAGATATATTCTTTGCAGTCAGATACGTATCTTGCAGCCATTGCCATATTAAGAAAAAAAATTTCCTTTTTATTCTATTAATAAACAGGTTACTTTACGATTTTCTATGCTTTGACCAATTATCTTAAGACAATATATCTTAACCCAAAAGTTATAAGGAATTAGAAGATAAAAGCAAAAAAGTTGCAATCCATTGGATCCCCACCACGTACATAGGTCCTGAAATTCCTCTTTGTCCTCACCATTTCTGCACACAGCTTCATAATCTTTGAAAGAACCCCAAGGGGCTATTTCGCTCAGAATTTCACACAACAGACTAGGAGAAGGAAAGAAGATAGAGACATCAGAATTAAAGACTGAATGTTTAAGGGATTCTGTTCAGCAACAGCTTATTTTAAGCCTTAATACAGACGTTGTTAGACTTGCAAAAAAAAAAAAAAAAAGAACAACTGCTGAAAGTTCTTTAAGTCTCAGAACTGAGAAAAAAGACATTTATACTACATTGCAAACTGCTTCAGAAAAGGTGGAAGCTGTCTTGCTTTGAATGTATTCTAAACCAGAAAACACAAGGAAAATAACGTGCTGGCGTTCTGTAGAACAAAGTACATGTTGTAGAGTATATTCCCCAATAATTCAAACTTTAAAAGGTATGGTATTTCAACCCTTAAAATAACAAAGCTACACTCTTGCTGAGGTTATACCACATGGGGGTGTTCATTTCCCTTTGTCTTAGTTGCATAAACTCAAAATCAACCCTATACAGTAAATGATGTCTGCCCTATTGTCTTATATAAACACTCTTTTGTTTTTCTTCAGTGAAAAGCTGTGTTTAAAGAAAGGTCTGTATGAATTCCAATAAAGAAACTAGTGTAAGAAAACTGGATTCATAAAATGAATTAGAACAGCTCTACTGTTACATCGACTGGTGCTGGAAAGCCAGCAAAGTCAGATAATATTTTATTTGGAGCTGAAATGAACTGTTGTGAACTCTGACAAACCAGCACTTCAAAGCATTCTGAACATACTGCCACTAGCATAAGGAAATTTATCGAGACTAAGAGCCTGACTCTGACAGTATTTACACCATCTTTACTCTGCTGAATTCAGCTAGATGGAAGAGCAGAATTAAGCCATTTACAGCCATCTCTTACCTGCGATTTACAGAAATATATATATAAAAAAATGAAGGAATCATACTTTATACACCTATTCTACTCCCAACAAAAAACAGGAAAAAAAAAAAAAAAGAAAAACCTCAGACAAAATTCTGCACATCATTCGGGCAACTTCATGGGTGGCCCATGCAGGAATCAAGAGAACTGATGAAAAGTAAGACGTCAAATTTGGTGATATTGCTGAATCTTTAGTAATTCATACTTTCTTGGAATAGGATCCAGCCCACAGAGTTACATTCTTTTTATTGAACCTTAGAAATACATCAATGTGGCTAAATTAAAATATAAGCCGCAATAAAAGTATTTTAAGGCTTTAAGAGAAGACACATATTTTTACAACCTCAAGCCCATTATGGATTTCATGGAGACGAGTGTGTAGCAACTTGACATTATTACAATGATAATTTATTAATGATTTGTATATTTCAGTACCCTTCTGGTTCTCCTGAGACAACATCAAGACTTATCTGTGCTATGCATTTCACAGACATAAAGAATGGACTTTTTTGTCCTCATAAATCAACAGAATAATGCAATTGCTGAATGCATGTAAAAGCCAGAACACAAGAGGATTGTTATCCAGCAGGGTATAAATTGTATTGCTAGTTATCCCTAAATGTTCCCTTTTTGGATCTTTACAGTTTTGGGTTTTTTTAATCTATCCTGTGAATAGATGTCTTCAGACATGGAAAACAGTTGAAAACTTGTTAAATTCCTCAATCACATGCGAGGGAGTTAGTAGTAAATATAGCATAGCCACCAAGAAGAATTCAAAGGGCTTTGAATCTTTAGATCTGATGTGTAATTCAGCTGACACATGGCACGTGAAACTTAACATAAAGTAATGCAAATTGGTTACAGAAATGCAGTTCAGAAGTAAGAAGTGAAAGGAGAAAAAACACAGAGAGGCTTAATAACACTGGACACCCAATAAAACAATCATAGAAACTGGCCCACCGCCAGTACAGTACAAATATACATGTCCATGAAGCTGACAGAACAAAAATCCCACCAACACCCCACAGGGGAGCAGTTTTAATCTTAGCCACAGCTATGATGTCATCAAAAGCTATTATTTCATTCCTATTTCCCCCCCCACCCCCCAAAAAATTGAGCACAGCCAAGACAAATTGCACAATGAGATTGCTTTCCCTACACTAACGGATGCCAATTATGTGGTGGGTGGAACACAGATTTAGGTGAAAATAGATGCATTTTTTTTGTAATTTATCAGCATTGTGGGCTTTTCAGCAGTATCACCCATTATAGTTTCAGGGTGACCTGTCAAAACTAGTGGGACCACCTTTACAGTGTATTATCACACATCGCCCCTGTACAGAGGGCCACCACGAAGCCTCCATGCCATTGATATATGTTGATGTGTTTGCCCCAGCCAGTGCTATGTCTCCAGCCCACAAACTGGTAGGATTAGAGAAACATGTGAAATTTTGTTTCCGAAAATAGTAAATTGCTGGAGCTGTTCATTCATTTAAAATACCTTTTTAAAGGTCCTTTGAGGTTTTTTTTTTCTTTACTTTTTTTTTTTATCATTTCTGTGTCCCTTCAAATTCCACCAGATAGTATGTCTCTAATGGGATTTCGTACAATATTATTCTCTCTCCACCATTTTTTGAGCTTTCTTAGACAAAACACTTTTTCATTTCTCATTGTCCCACTATCTCTAAACATTTGGAAACATAGATTGTGATGCCAAAACCAGAAATGAATCTTTCGTTTGTACACTCAGGATGAGATAAGTGCTTAACCCTGCCTCTTTGCAATTAGAGCTTTGTAATACAACATTGTCTTGATAGTTTAAAAGTTCCTTTCATTGGCCACCGCAACGCACTTTTGCAAATCTCTTGATGAATCCCAGGTTAGTTGAACTGTTCAATTATAGCTTTATCCTAATCCTACTAGCTAAGCATTAATGCTAGCAACTTCCCACATCCTAATCCTGTCCCACTTGACACTGACCCACACAGTCCCAAATGATGTGTGTGTTAGTGTAAAGCCATGCAAACAACATATTAATCAGGAATGCAACAAGAAAGTGAAAGATATATAACAGAGCAGTGGTGAGTGTTAAAAGACACTACGCTCTCCAAACATTGGCTGGGCACATACAGGTTTAAATACATCTGAAAAAAATAACATAAACATACACACAAATGCGTTGAATTGCTACAAATCTCGTAAGTAAGCCATTAGAAGGTGTCTTGAGCATGATTTAAAACAAGAGGGAAATCCAGTCTGAGGTCAGATTGAAACTATTAGAATTAGATACAGACTTAGAAAATGGAAAGACTTTTATGTGTGATAGGCTCCTATTCTCTATAATTCACTGCAGATTGGGAAAATGATTCCTTCAGATCTGCTGTTGACAGGTTAATATTCCCAATGATAATGTTGTCAGGTGATAACACAGAGCCAGCCTATACACTTTGATCTGAATGGAAAAAGTTTGCATTAACTGCAACATTTGGAGAGAGATTCTGTTTGGAAAAAATCTCAACTAAACAGAAACATTATCCAAAGAGCATTTGATTGGGGTCAAGATAGAAGTGCATCAACTTCATAAAAGGTCCAAGTTGCCTTCCCTGAACAGTGACAGAAATTCTCTCTCCAGCGATATTACTGAGGCAGCCAAAGGCACACAAGAACAATCCAAAAGAACCTCGTATCCAGTTTTTAGTGAGTGCTATTGTCAAATGTATTCTCTCAAATTTCAGGAACATGAACGCATGGCTTGTACAAACTCTTGGTTTAAACGTCTCTCCATATCTTTCCTTAGCTAACCACAAGACCAACAAAATTCCTTTAGGTTTCCACATCCATACAGCCAAATATGCTTTCAATTAATTTCCTGGCATGGTTAAAGAAGAATTTTGATAGTCTAAGGCCTTTATGTCAGGATAGTAAAACTGTGTCTTTTAGAATGATATTGATACTGTTCTGTTGGTGCCTGATACAGTCGTTTCAACAGTGAAAGGCTGGATTGTCCCTGTGGGTACTTAAGGAGAAGGGAGGAGCTGAGCAGCCTTCCCCACCACGCGTACAGAGTAAGGACAATTGTTCCCTGTCCACGGGCAAATGGGAGAAAAATGAGACAGAGAAGAGCAAAAGGGCATGATTTTTTTTTCCTCAACTGCAAATCAACCTTGGAAAAGGTAGGAGAGCAGATGCAGGCAAACCTGCAGCATGGTTGGTAAGAAAGGTACGGTTTCTCCATCGTCCAGGGAACTCTAAATTTTAGAGGGAAAGGTGGAATAGGAATGGCAAAGTTTTGCACTGAACTCAAGACCAGCCCATCACGTGTTCAGACGTTCTCTTGTCACGAGGAAAAGCCTTGAAGGCTTTCAGTCCAGTGAAGCTGATTTAGTCCAAAACAGCAGCCAGAAGCAGTGACCAACAGAAAAATAAGAAACAAAGATGGAGTGTTTCTTGTGTCCTTCTAGTAGTCAATAATTGATGCACTTTCCATGCTGCACACTGCTACCAAACATCATGTTTAATGCACCTGGTCTGAAGAGCCATAGTGTTTTTAAAATCCTGGATGCTTTTGGCTCACAATATCCTGCGTGCATATGAAGCTGTCATGCTTGTTATAAACCAGCTAGGCAACAATTTTCTTAGGTACCTCTGACTTGTCTTAGTATAAGATACAGCAAATAACGCTTTCCTGATTGTCTCCTCTGCACAACATGTGGATCCAAAACCAATAATATCCCAGTCTTATGCTACATCTGAATATTTGCTATAATTGATCTGTCATATCACACCTAAATGTCACATGCTAAAACTGAGGGATTTGAGGAGGTAAGTGATGTGGCACTAATGGTTAAAAACCACCAACACAAACTGGAAACCGGATTTGAAAAAGGACCCAACTGTTTTGGGGATTACTGTGCATTAGAACTCAGGCATTAATTTGAAAATTGCTTTCAGGTATTATGTTTACTAAAATTGCCTTCCTACCTTGATGGAATTGCAGAGTTATTATCACACACTACCACACATAACAGATAAGCTGTAGCATTTGTAACTTGAGTATTATTCATATCATAAGGGTTTCATTAAGAGCTTCCATACGATACGCCGATGTTTATATGTGCGCACACGTGCCCCATTGGTCCGTGTATGCATCATCAAATTACTTTCCTTTTAATTGCAAAGTTAAAGTTGGCTTTGTGCTTAATGCAAGCATTCTGGAGCTATCACTGCTGTGGGGATAAAGAACAGCATAAGAATAAGAGTAACTAGATCTCCTGAAGCTCAGAGCACTATTGTCAGTGACACTTAGAGTGGTCAATTAATTGGGGAAAATAGAAAGCAGTGCCTTTTAAAAAAAGAAGTAAATGGAGTGCATCATCTAAGCATAAACTATTAAATAACATAGGAACTTGAACTTCTGCAAGGAGAAAGACAACTGCAGCCATTTCAGTTACCATGGCCTGCCTTTGGCACTGTAAGAGAAGTGACAGAGCTTGGGTCCATTTCTCATTAGGCTGCGTGTTTTCAATTTTAACCCTAGCAAAAAAAGTTGATGTTTTTTATTGGATATCTGGAGTTTAAGAAACAACTATATCATCAAAGAACTGAAGCTTCATTCCCCAGGTAGAAAGGGCAAAGTCTTGGCACAGGTGAAGTCATGGTGTAACTTTTGCAGAGTAGGGTGGCACCAGGACCTTCTCTGCTCATTAACCTCATGGAATTCATCTCTAGCAGTTTCACAATTAAACTAGCAGAGGTTTATATATCCTTCTTACACATAATACTTTGAAGTTTCTGACTTGGACATACCTTATTGGGCAGCAGGATTCTCTCAGAGTGCAGAATACCAACAAGAGCAGAACAAGTGCAGGCTGGCAACAAGTCCCTGTGGACATCATATTTGAAAGGTGTTCAATCCCCCTCAGATTGCCTCTGAAACTGCTGCTTATCTCTAGCTATTTCACCTGGACTTATACTTGCTTTTATTTCTCTTGTCACCTATACAGGGGTTTTAAGTTTTGGAAACTACTATATTTTGTCCGATTTGAGCAGGCGATGGCCTATAGGTGGTTGACTACATATTATTATCAGCCCACTAGGGAGTATTGTATAAAAGCCTACAAAGATAGAGCTATCAAGTCCACATTAACTTAGCTAAAGCATGTTTCTTTCATGTAGAGATGATAAAAGGCCTGTGGAGTAAGGGTAGGTCATGCTTCGCCAAAAAGAACACATGAAAGTTGTCCCTTGCACAGCTCTCCCTTTTGGCAGCCCATTATTTATTGTAAATACACCTTATGTCACTACCCATGTCACTACCACTAGCCTGTTTGTGTTAATAAAAAGCAGACTGACAAAATCCTGTTCTCATATTCATGAAGAAAACATCCACTGATTTCAGAGTTGTCCAAGGCTACTAGAATTCTGTGTTTGGTTTAAATATTTACCTATGCACATACTGTGCTGCTTCAGGTTTTTTAGAAACTTTTAAAAGTAATTCTTTTAAATGGTCTGGTGTACAATGCACTTTTCCAAACCCATATTAAAATCCCGCCACACTCACCAAATATAACTGTATCTATGCCTTCTGAGCACTGTCAAATATCACTCTCTGCTACTGGGTGCTAGAATTGCAGTACCAAAAAAAACAATAAAAAAAAAATTAAACTGTAAACCACTCTCGACAGTAAAAAAAAAAAACCTGCCTTCCCCCTTCTTTACTACCCTTTTTTTAGCAATATAGCATCCATAAGATAAAACAACAGAGAAGGTATATGTTTCCATTTATGTAGGTATATAACATACACACATGTTAAATGCATGATAAAAAGTGGTGGACTACTTTACATTGTTCTCATCAGTATATTTAATTACTTGTATTTATTTAGTATTGTTTATTAATTTGTTTATTCTTCTTACTTCTATAGTTCTATTATTCTGAAGATCTTTCCAATTTCAAGCAAGCTGAACTAATTCCTAGTTCACCCAGGTAAGAATGAGAAAATTGGGGAGGAAAATTATTATTCACAGACCAGTTTTGCAATATCTTCCATGATGTAAATCCGACAATGCCTCCTGTCACTCTTTAATTTTTTTCTTTAAGCTTTTAAACCTATGGTTTGCCTTCTTTCCCTCAAAACTTATCCGCAAAGTTTTGGAAATGTTTTTGTTCCTGGCAGGGCTGCCAATATCTGGTGGCAACCTCTGCATGGGCAGAAGTTCCCTGCAGAGAAATGGCAATGTTTCTCTTTTCCCAGAATATTTTGTACCCTTACTGTTCCGCTCAGTGTGCGGTTCCTGGCCAGAGGAGCGTTTTGTCCTATGTGTCATACACTTGAGCCCTCCCGTCTTCCTGCTTGTAATCATAAGATTACTGTTAACAATAATAACGTCAACATTGTGACTTTACAAAACAAAAGGCACAGAGATTAAATCCTTTAATTAATCCATTGAAGGGATAATCCAGACATTGCTACCTGAGATACCAATTTATGTTGGGGAAAAAAATACAAAAAAAAAACCCCAACTTTATTTAGATTAATTTCTAGAGCATCGTGGATGACTGAAAACTGAGTGGCAGCAAAACCCCACAGTGCCCTTCAGCAGACATATGGGGTCATTCAGAAGCATCAGCTGCTCAGACCAACCCCAAAGCCAGTTTATTGGTTCAGATCATGCTGTTCCACCGTGATGAAAGGAGATGGATTGTATCACAACAACAAAAAAAAACCAAACAGGGGCTGTCACAGATATGATACACACCCTCCCAAATGCAGAAAGACAAGCCATATTATCTGAGATGATTCAAGCACTGGGGATATTTTGCCATACAATCTCATTTAGGTGCAGCCTTGAATGAGCTCAGTGCTCTCTGTGGCTACAGGCATGTCAGCACAGTGTGGTACCAGCTAAATCTCCTGCTCAGGTGATGCTGCTCCTCCTTAGAAGACACAGACCAGCTTTCTCCATAGTGGGCAGAAGTCTTTCTCCCAGCCTTTAATGAGGGCTGGACTGGATCTTTTTTCACACAGCTTCATGACTTGCTATGAGTAAGAACATTACATCTTCTTTTAAGAGTATTTAGTCACTGTTGATTTTTCCAGTATTGGTGCCAGCATTTCTCATCTTGTTGGAAAAAAAAAAAACCACACAAACCCACAGTGAAGACCCTGGCAGTGCTAGAATGGAGGTTTCATGGTTGTAGAAAGCCTAAAACTATCGTGTATTCTTCTAACACATGTGTTTGAGAGTGCTAAAACACTGATTTTGCCCATAAGTTGTTCAACATTTTACAAAGTTCCACTTCCTGCCCTCAAGAGCTTTCTATCTGAAATGGCAAAAACAAAAGCAGCAAAAAGAAGGGAGGTTTGGTCCTTTGTTTCATAAGTTTTGTCAGTGACTGTAAACAACTTTTATTGTGACAGTAAATTAGCTAGTAAATCCATGAAGAAGTACTGAAGAACTCTATGTAATAATCTAATTTAAAACCTACATTGTTTTACATTTAAGCACATAAGCTTTTTTGACCTTCAATAAATGTTGAAAACACCTAGAAATTGCTTCAAGACCTCATACAGGAGCCAGTTCAACTTTCATTAACTCCAGTGGAAGGTGGTACACGCTCATAGTTTTGTCCTGTGAAACAAACGGAATCACTTCCCAGGAAGATGGCAGCCTCCAGCCTCTGATTCGGGAAGACTAATTGCAGAATTAAATATGAATAGGAGCATGTTCACAATCATACCTCAATAAGGCTGGGGAGCACTTCTCACCTTGTAGCTGTATAGTGCATTACTACACTGAAAGAGCTTTTATTCTTATTCTGTCAGTACAGGCTAACTCTACCCCCGATCCTACTAATATTAAGAAAAATAATCTTGCTAAATGAAATGTATGGAAAAACTCGAGACCTGGCATTTATTCATTAAAATGAGTACATTTAGGAGCATCGGTATTAAAATAAGGAATATATTATTGGTATGATGTATGAGGAACAGTAGTTCTGCTTAGAGACCAACGTTGGTAAGTTTGAAAAGAAATGATCCAGGAGTTATGAAGACATTCCTAGGTCAGCAATAGAAAGTATAACACCTGCAAGCCTCAGCGCCTAAGAGGAGGTGGCAATTCAGACAGCTAAATTAGTACTGGGGAGAACTGAGAATTAATAAATATAAATGCTGCAGTGAACCAGGCAGGGGTCTCCAACTTAGAACAGTAGGATTTGAAAGCATTTTTCCACTAAAAAAAAAAAATAAAATAAATACACAAAATGACAACAGTGAGGCCCAGCTTTCAAGTCTACATATAAACATCAGTGCTTGGTTTTGAAGCTTATCGTTCTTAAAACCTTATATTTTATTTTCAAACAGCATACCCCCTGCCAAGAAGTTACATTTCCCCCCCCCCCTCTTTAAATAAGCAGTGAGGGTAATGGCATGATGAACAAATTTCATTTCTTTCTGTTCAGTTTTTTCCATCTTTAATACAGCCTCCAGCAGGCCAGATGGCACCAATGCAATTGCTAGTAAGTCAATACATCTGGCCGCATTCCTGAAATGACAAATCTGATGGATAGAGCCCCAGCTCCTATACAAAGCCTCTTTTCAGAACGCTCTCCCTGGTACTTGTCTGCTTTAAGCAAAACCTAATGTGTGAAAACAAAATAAAATTGAGCTCTTTCACCACCCTGCGCTAACGTTTCGTTCCCCGTGTTTTTTAGGAAGGCTGCTCCCTCCCTGCCCCGCTCCCGTACCTCGGCCCCGCGCTCTCCCTCTGGCACAAGACGGGCTCTGTTCGAAGACCTCCCTCCTCCCGAGCCGCTAACAGTTCAAAGCAGGTTACGATAAACACTCTGGGCTTTGCTCATTAAGAGCAGCAAGACTGTTTAGGAAATTGTCCTCAAGGAGGGAACGCTCTGAGAAAAGCTGAAGTGAAGCAAGAGCTTCTTTCAGCCTCAATAGTCGCTCGTGGGGCCAGCGAGGAGTTGCAGAGACAGGTCACCTCTCGCCATCATCAGAGCGGCGAGCTGCCAGCGAGGCTCCGCGACAGTGCCAATGCTGCGGTGCCATCCATACATGGCACGAGGGACTCCACAGCCTTGCACAGCATCCCTGGATTGTTTACAGATCCACAAAAACATCTGGAGGCGGTTGGTAGGACCAACAGAAAGATGTGTAGCAGAAGACTATGGACCAGGGCATGTCAGGCGTTAACTATCTCTTAGACAACAGTCTTTGGTTTTTTTTTCTTTTTAATAAATAATTTGGGAAAGCAACTACCACCAGGGCATGTCAGGCGTTAACTATCTCTTAGACAACAGTCTTTGTCTTTTTTTTCTTTTTAATAAATAATTTGGGAAAGCAACTACCACTAGACAAAATGCAAAGGCACAAAAAGGTGCTGCTCCATCAGAACTCCTCTCCATCCCCCACTATTTGCAAAATGAAGCACCATGTGAGGTGGTGTCCTCCTGGTTTGTGTTGTGCCACATTTATTCATCACTGAGACTCACGACAAGGAAGAATTTAGTTCTGTGTTAACTGCAGTCACTGACATGATAACTGTCAAACAGCTGAGAGTTTTGAGCCACAAAACCAAGTTACTTAAGTGAGAAGTGGCTCAGTCCATGAAACTTTCACCCTTAAAAATTAGTATTTTGCCTCCTGAAGTCACTGAGATAGCTCAAGGGGTAACGAAGGTATAAAGAAATATAAATATTAGTTTCTTGATCTATATTTTGAAATACTAATCACAGTAATTAGCAGCTAGCAAAAAATGTGCTATGGCCAAGTGGGTTAAAGCCGAAATCATTCCATCCCAAAGACAAGTCATGCTGATGAGTCTCTGCAACCCCATCACGAGCATTTCTGTCTGCAACCTGAGCTGAGTAGTCTCGATCCAGAAAGTTAAGAGTTCAACAGACAAAAATTTCTGATTTATTTGGTACAGCCTTTGGGCATAAGAACAATAATGACGACAGCAAAGCTTTTCCAACCTTTCTACTATGCACCCAGGCTATGATTCCTTCAGAAATAGATTTTCTTCTTAAAGGGGCACAACAATTCAGGTTGAGCAATTCAAACAGAGCTACCACAGCTCAGCAGTCTCTAGACAAACAGCATGGGACGCTCAGGGGTAGATCCTTTCTAAACACCCCTGCCCTGTTCAGCTTGGCAGAAGGCTTGCAGGATTTATTCTGTTTTAATTCTATCCCACACGGACAATGAAGTTACTTGCACAGGGGCTTTTTGTATAGTTCAGCAATATCAAAATTAAATCTCTGTTTTAGCTGATTTCATTATGTCAACTTTTTTTTTTTTAATGACTAATAAAAATGAAAATGCTTAAAGCCACAGCTAGCACTCAGGAACAAGGATGTAAAATACAGATACAGCACTCATCCCTCCAATTCTATGACCACAGACTGGGAACACGTATCACAGCATCCTTTGTCTGTTTCTCATATGTGGCAAGGGAAGATGGGAGAATATTTATTTTTTTTTAATCTCTTACTAGATAACGCAAATCTAACTATTAGGACTACCCACATTTTTTACATTTTTCAGTCAGCAGTGAAAATAAAATCCTTGGTCTTATCAGTAGCTTATGTGTAAACAACGTGAGCATTATTTTAAAAAACACTAGTGCAAAAATACTTCAAATACCTCAAATATCAGCAACCAGAAATAAAAAAAAGTTAAAAAAACTCCAAACATTTTTCTTTGCCATATAAGCTGGAACATAAATATCTATACACAAAGATAGACATGTAAGCACCAGCCAATAGGTTGTTAAAGGATATCACTAGATTTTATGATACAAACTCAAGAGTCTTCACAGACATATTTCACAGCATTGTTTCCAGTATTGAAGATATTCAGAGACTCATGTGTCCATCTTTTCAGGCTCCATCCCTAGAAGCTGATTTGAAGAGGTTCATGCTTGGGTAATACCACCATATCTTTGCACTGACCATTTTGGTCTTAAGTAGGACTAGGTAGAAGAAACTATTGTGATCTGCTGCTGCTTCTGAAATACCTAGTGTGGTGTAATCAGTAACAGAGTCATGCCTGCATAACTGTCCCATCTTCTGAGGAAGGAACATGTGTGTGTGCCTATACAATACAGCACTGAGCTACTATTATATCAAGTATCAGCAACCATCAGAGAGATCTACATAATTATTCCCTAAATATTTTAGCCTAAAAGTTTAAAATTGGAAAACAGCTATCATGAGGAGAATGTTTAGAAGAAGAGGATTTAGAATAGGAGAGCATCCCATCAAGTATAAAGGGCTCTAGGAATGGAAAAATGAATCCAGAGAGTGAAAGGACCTTATTCTCCACGGCTTTTCATATTTCTTTCACTGCCTTACTGTTTGAGGTTCTCATTTTGTAATCATTATTTCACCTTGCAGTCTACTGCAGCCATTAATTATTTGGCTTTTAGATTGCCTTGATCTCCCCAGGTTACTTCTCTAGTCATCCTTTGAGAAGAAGAGACTGTATGTGGATAAGTATTTTCTATTTCTCCATTATTTCTTGTAAAATGACACATTTTATATTGCCTCATTCTTCCAGGCAATTTTTGCCTACCAATGTAATTGCTTCATGGACATAAATCATGTAATATTAGAACATTCTAAAATACCACTAATGATCTATAAAACTAAAAATAGAAAACACTTTTGAACGAGCTTTCAGTTATGGAGAATCCAAGTTATTCTAATTTAGAAACATATTTAAGTAAATTATGGAGTCTTAGCAGTTTTTCACCACCTTCATTTTGCACAGACTAGCCACATTCCATTTTGATCTTCTGAAATCAAAACTTCACTGGACTTGTCACCCCACTTAACTTAGTGAAAAAAAATACTGAGCAATTACTCTGTTTTTGAATATTTATCTGTTGAGTCATATATTGAAGCTTAAGGCATAATGATTGAGAGGGACTCTCAACAGATTAAGTCACCTTTCAGGATTTGGCACAGACCAGGGAGAAAAGGATAGCACACAAGCTATGTTCTGAAAGACACTGGGAAAAAAAAATAAAATCATATCAAAGCAACCACCTTGAATGTGTTAATAATAAGATGAGTGTGAAAATCCATGTTTTATAGACACTTAAATCCCATTTGAGCTTTCTTTTTTTTTTTTTTTTTTGATCTGCCCTAAAATATTACGGTTACAGGAACTCTCGAAAACAGATGGTACCCAGCCCCGGGAGTTCTAATTACTAGAAAATTAGCATAGCTGAAAATGGCATAATCGTATTATTGATATCGTATGTTAAAGTTTGAGCATTCAAAATAATAAACAATATATTGAAATGATTGTCTTCTGACTAAGTAATGGGACAGAGACTCTGGAGATCATGGTTGCTCTTCCCAGATTTGACGCAGGCCCCTCGTCTCACAGGGCTTGCTTAACTTTCCTACGCCCTACCGGGAGCGGCGCCGTCACAGTTGCAATCTCTAGTCATTATTATAACATTATCATTAGTAGAAATCGGTCCCAGTTATATTAGCAACATAAATGTACCTGAACTCTGGCTTGTTGTATTAGGACCTGACGCCAGTGCGGAGAAAACCAGTAACCCCAGTGTAATCTATTCCTAAGAAATTTAATTAGTTCGACGTGGGCGCCGTTACTTTGTGATTAGCATATCACAGGGATTCAACATCATTAGTAAAGGTAATGACTGTTTATTGTGTCCCACAAGATCATCCACTGGCCCCGAGAGCTTCACCTCTCCCATTTGCTAGTCTGACTTGAGTTAGGCAGGCGCGAGAGAGGCTGTGTGATTTGAAACATCGCCCCTTAGAAAATATTTGCAACTGTGCTCAATAAGCAGATGCACAGACATAACTGATACGCTTTTTATCTGAAGTCTGACCCACAAGGCTTTATTCAATAGAAGAAATGTGACTGGAACGACAGTTTGGGTCAATTTTCTTAAAGCACTGGGTCCTAGATACTTTTATCCCTGGATTTCAGCAAGCACCAAATAGCAGATAATCAGTTTTGACTCACGCAGGCTGACGTTTTGAGGGCTTCTGAGCTCCTTGTGCAGGAAAACGTAGCAAGTATGAGAGTGCTCTCTTGGTCTCGCTGCACCTCCTCGGATGCAGAATAAGTGTCCTGGACTCAGATTTCCTCCCTCGTGAAAAGTGCTGCTTGGCACCTGAGACCCTGGTGTATCTGTGTAATGGATACTGTCTTATCGGTACTGCCCAGCATAAAGAAGTCCATTGTTTTGGGTGTAAAAGAAGTTTTATATATATATATATATTAAATCATTCACCAAAGAAGGTGGTTCTGGAAAAAAAGTGTAGTATATATGAACTTAATAACCAAGTACGTGCCCCACTATTTTGGATTTCATTTAAAGAGAAAACAGAAAACTGGAGATCCTATCTAGACAAGAGCAACCTGTGGCCATTATAAATAAAGGTGCTTTTCAAGGTCCATTAAGCACTAATCATACCTTAGATTAAGGGGAGAAGGGGGAGCCACAAGCCTAAGATTGTTTAAAGGCTATATTTCATACTATTAAGAAATTTAAGACAGAGACAGGTCAGGCTGAGTTCTGTTTAATTTAAAAGATACTCATCTCAAGCACTAGCCAGTGGCCTCACATACTGGATGTCATTCTCAGCACAGTGCACACAGGAAAGAGTGAAGAGAAAGAATTTCGGGAGGAGAGAGGAATATGGTCCTGATTCAAGCCTAGTTTCTTCCACTTCCCCCCAAAAAAGCAGTTTAAGAGTAAATTCTAGTATTATCTCATAACTTTGCAAGTTGCTCATCTAAAAGATGTATTTAAGATATACTTATCACCCCCTAATTTGTGAGTTGACTTGTACCAAGGCACACTACGTAACACTCTTCTGGGCAAGTTCTGCTGGTCTGCAGGAGTATTTTTCTTATGCTGCTTCAGCATTTGCATCGCTCTCCCGGGCAGTGACAGCCTGCACGGGTAACTGCATCCCTGTAACCTGCTCTGATACCAGCTACATCCCTGCACTGTTGAATAGAAGCTTTGCCTCCTACTGAAAACAGTCCCTTCAACTTGATTAGGTTCAGGTTAGATATTAGGAAATATTTCTTTACTGAAAGGGTTGTCAGGCATTGGAATGGGCTGCCCAGGGAGGT